>JAOYRR010000055.1:0-666239 GCA_038994665.1 Podotricha telesiphe | reverse complement strand
AAAACTTAGTAGATGCCTGCCGGTCTGCTGGTGTACCTATCATTTTGAACTTGCGTGAGGGTTATGATCATTCCTACTACTATATCTCTACATATATTGGAGAACATTTTGATTTCCATGCAAAAATATTAAAAGCTTAAAAGCATTTTGCTTTTCACGTCTTCATCACAATAACTCATTCAACATAATGGTTTTTATAAAGTTTTATATGGAAAAGTAATATTACACAAATAGTTTTTTTTATTTGTATCTTCTCATTTACATATTGTTTACTGTTACTGTAAATGCATTTATTAGCTATTTTTGTAAATAAATATTATGTTTTTTAAATTACTAGTTTGATTTAAAGAAACATCAAAATTTCAATTCAATACATATATAATCTTTCAAAAATGTTTTTCATATAGATTCTCTAAAATAATTATAACATTTCTTTGTGTTAAAATAAGCATTTTTAATTACTTTGAGAAAATAAATTATCTGGAATCTTTTCTGATGCTGTGATAATATTGTAGGAACTTATCTCTGTTTCCCCATATATGTATATTTCCCCAGTGGCACCAAGCCCTGAAAATTTATTTTAAATAATTTCAAATATTAAAGTATAGGGTTGTATATTAACATGCATTAACAATACAAATGAAAAGCCAATGATGCTGGTTTTAGGAGTTGTACTAATGTTTAAAATAGTAATTTCTTTCTTGGCTTGACTTTTTATTAAACATAATTTCTGAATATACTTACATTCCAAATATTGCACCTCCAAGATGTGCCGCATGGTCAAAGAATTTCCAACCAAGAATAACTCCAGCAAGGTCCATGCTCATTATTACTTTAATAGCCTAGAATATAAATAACTTTAAAAAAATATGAATATAAAAAAATACATTCTCCATGAGAAGTTATGATACATTAAATAACTTACATTGCCAGCTGCAAAAGTGTACATAGGCAGGAATATAATGCTTAATCTGGTGTCAGGATACTGCATACATACATAAGACAATACTGACATAATTGCCCCTGACTGAAATATAAGATGTTATTTAAAAATACCAAAGTAAATAAAACAGTCAATCATAAAATGGTGTTCTTTTGGGCTTTTAAAATTTTTTATAAAAGAAAATTATTCCTTATTTTTAAAATTAAAATATTATTAAAAATTTTCCTTAGTTTTTTTATATAAAAGTCTTTCCTTACCGCACCAAGACTGAGGCCAGGTTGATTCAGCATTACTTTGTATAAGAAACTAGCAAAACTACTTATGACTCCTGCACTCAGATACATTGCAACAAACTGTTCCTTTCCTAATGAAGTCACTGCAGCTAGTAACAAAAATGAAATTAATAAACAATTCTAGTATAAAAATATGGAAACAATGAATATATAATACAACTTTGGGAATTCAAGATATCTACAAAATATATTCAAGTAGGGTTCAAACCCACAACCAATCAACGATTAAATTCAGACACTATTCAGGAATTTATGTCCTTCTGGAAACATCTTCATTCCAAAAAAATAAAATATAACAAAAAATTTCAAATAAATAATCACTGAGTACGTATCTCTAATACTATATATACTAAAAGTGTTGTAGGGAAATGAAGAGTTGAAAAAAAATTGTTAACAATAAATTAAAGTTACCTGGCATGAAACTATATAAAACATACATGTTTGCAGCTAAATGCAATGTTGAATAGTGGCTAAAGGTAGATAGAACCATTGGTAGACATTTTGCTCCTGAAAAATATAAATGTACTTTTATAAGAATGTAAATATATTCATGACTTTATATAAAAAAATTAAAAATAAACACAATTTTAAGTGTCAACATATCAACTTACTGCCTGAAGGATTTGAGCAAAAATATTTAACCATAAATGGTTGCAATGGCCTAAGTCGCCAAGCACCAAATACTAACACATTTAGTGCTAAAATAGGATAAAACACTTTTTCACTTTCTCTAAGTGACACTCCACCATTTTCTTATTGAGCCTGGTTCTGATTGCTAAAAATATAATGTTGGTTAAATATTTAATAAAATCCTTATTTTATAAATAAATATTCAATTTTTGGTTTTACAAATGGTGAAGTTATCCTCTTTTGATGTGAATTTAACCAAGTTCCAGGCCCTTTAAGAAAAGAAGTAGCATGAGAGCGCAAATTTTCATATTCCCAGACTCTGCCACAGCCAGCTAAACTTAAAGTTGACACCTACAACAAAATTATTATTTTAATGAATTGAGAAAGGGAACTAAACTATAATTATGCTTCATTTTCATTATTGCTTTCATATTACATCATATAGTTCTCATAATGTATGTTATTACAAAATATGACTATTAAAGATAATAAATCGCCTATTTACCCCAACTGTGAACAATAAGGGTTTCAATAAATTTCGCGCATATAAAGGACCTGTGTCCACATGAATTTCTAAGGGATTAGGAGGTTCTGGACTAGCTCGTCGTCCACCGCGCCGTGTGTTATGAATTGCATTACGAATTTGAACTCGAACACACTTTAAATTAGTCAATTTTTGCTGGAACAATGATGAACTGCTGTAAAAAAAATATTATACAATAATATAGTATATTTTAATTTATATTTGTGTAATATTATAGTTGATATAGTTAGACAAGCTTAAAGACGTGTAATTATAACCACTCAATGCAAAAAAATATATAAATAATTAAGGTGTAATACAATTATAACACTTTATGGTTTAATATGTAATTACCAGCAAAGGGTCAATTCCGATGCCAACCTTTGACATTTTTACAAAACATATTATTTATTTTGTACAATACTTTTCTATATTACATTATTTGGTATTGTTGCAATAATTTTGATAACCTATTGAAGTTTATTTTTTATAGAGTTAGAAATTTGTTTTTTGACAGTTGGACAGAGAGTGCAATCGTATATGACAAAATATTTTGGCATTTATACTAATCTTAGTAGTTCGCGAACGAACTAGTTGAAACGAGAGCTCCCACAGATGAAGTACGCGAACTAGATCCCCTTTTTATCGTTCCATAGTTCGCAAGTTCTCTCCAAATGTCGACAAAAATATTTTATCAATATTCATGATTCTGTGTCCAAAAATTTTAGGTAATTGTACAGTTTATCATTTCTTTATATTGTCACAGCAGGAGCAATATCAAATAGAGCAAACAATCTACCTTTTTTTGAATCAATTAAAAACCGATCATTCGTTTGGTAAGAAGTTGAGAGCCAACGAAGTAAAAGAGTGAACTAGTTCATGTAGGATCGATGACCGGCACTGATTCGGCACACTCAGGAGCTTCACGTCACGGAAATGAAGATGCAGGTGGATGTGCGCATGTTGCGCACCGGCCTGGGAACTATGTCAGAAGGATATGCCTTGATATATCTGTACTTGGAGTTAGATCTCCCAGACGCTCAAGGAAGTGATGGCTGTATGTCATGAAGCAGAACATGAACGCCAAAGGACTAACCCCTGAGGATGTTGCACATCGTACAAAGTGAAGGCGACTAAGTCGGAAAGCAGACTCTGGCTAGGCCGGAATAATTATTATGCCAGGTAGAAGAAGACGTTGGAACTATTAAAAATATGTCAATAAAAAAAATATAAGCAATTAATTTAGCTTATTTAAGCGCCATACTAAACACTTCATAAGTATTAGCTGAAATTAATAATTTATAGATTAACTTTAATACAGTTAAACAGATTGCAATGCAAGTAAACACTCAAAATATCTTTAACCTGGTAACAATCTCTTTAACATGTTCTTTCTAAATGGAATAGACAGTGACTGGTTGATGAAAAATCTAATGTTTTGATGTGATAACATCAAGACGGCTAAGTTTATGAGTCCTTAATTAGTTAAAATAAAAGTAATCACTATATTTTAAGAATATCAAAGATAAACCCGTTAAGCTATAAAGTTATTAAGTACAGTTCCTAGATAACATACCTGTTATAAATTGTATAACAGGTATGTCGTATCGTGTAATAAGATTGTCGTCTTTGGATGCAATTCGCAATTAGCTTATATCTCGGTATTGATGTACTTCACTTAATTCTTTAAGAATGCCAGTCTATGTTAATGAAAAGTCTATGAAAAATAACATCAAAGTATGACTTCACTGAGACATCGCTATTATAGTTCGATTTTGTTGTAAATACCTAATTCTAACTTATTTTTACCTAATTCTAACCGGCTTCTGTTCAAAGAATCTCTTTAATCTTTAATATGTGCAATATTTATGTAAAAAAAGTATAAATCATACACATATATGTAATAAAAAACACCCGGGACGTTCTCAAAAAAGTTACAGTACCACTTTTTTGAGTACGTCCCTAACTTGTTTTATTCATATGTATATGTTGCCATATACAAGCACGTAGATCCTCAATACACTTGCAGATAGGTATATTTATATAAAAAGTTTACTTTTTGTATTCTAAATTTACCTAGTACCTACCTAATAGGTAGGTCGTACCAATGCCTATGTCATGAAACCTGACTCATGATCAAACGTTACGTTTAACAAATGTTTGGGTACTAAAAGCATTTATTCACGATATTTATATAGATTTAGATATACTGGCCTACGCAAATTTAATGAATGATTTATTAATGATGCAATTAGAAGTTTCATGATAAAGAACAGTGTGATGTATTTGACTTTTGTAAAGTATGCCACGGCCAACTTCCATACAAAGGCTCTTGAGAATCTTATTAGAATAACATTTCCATATGTAAGGGTGTTGATTACCATCTTACTTTCCAGATCATAAAATACAAGCTGAAATAATTAATTTTTAATTTCTAAGACACGCATATACTAAACTATAAGTCTATAACACATACTGTAATTAATTCTTAATAATCCAGAACGTTACATCGATTATATATATTTATATATTCAACTTGTTGATTATTAAAATTTCTTTTGTATTTGCGTAATTTATAAAAATATAAATAGAAAGCTTTTAATAACACGGCCTATATTGCGTCTAGAAAAATAATAAAAAAACTCAAAACGGTATTTTAATTTAAAAATTAGCCAATAAAATACGTGCATAAATGGAGGTGCTGGATTACACTCTTCTGGGGCTGGTTTAATTTCAGGTTAAATAACAAAGTACCATGACATATACTGTAGTTTTGTCTATAATTTTAAACACAATTATAATAATCTATTCAATATGCAATAGTAAAACCGTAGTTCACACCGTATATCAATATGTCACCTGCCGTTCTGACTTTATATGAACTACCGGAAATCCAGAAAATGGATAACATTGCAGCACATTTTTACGATAAAATAAATAATGTAAATAAGAAAATAAATCAAATGTATTAATTAACTACGAGTAATGTACTAATGTAAAATCATCAAGTCGAATTTGTACGCCATACAATTTTCATGAAAGATCTAAAGCCATAATAGACTACTGTTATGCAGCGCAGTAACCGATATCCGAAATAAAAAGCTACCCGCTACTAAATGCTAATTAAAAGCAGCATATCAGTTATATAAGCATATCAGTAATATATCAGTAATAGGATAGTCTAAATTAGAACTGTTAATAACTGTTTTTTTTTTAATAAAGTCAGTTGAGATGAAAGTAATATCCAACTAAAAGAAATTGATAAATGGCCGAAATTTTCTTTCTCAATAATGTTATATCTGCAAGCGAAATAATCCGAAACTATCGATTTAATTACGAACCGAATAAATTCAATCCGAATTAACTTTTTATCCGTAACCGAAACCGAATCCATTATAATATTCTTTCTATATCCTTATCCATACCCAGATCCGAACCGTTATATCGAAAATAAATAAATAATATCTCTAGCCTATTTGGTCATGCGATGGTCGTGGGTTCGATCTAAGGTATTCGCGTAGAAACGTGGCGCGTAAGGCGTTAGTTTGTAAAAAAAAAAAAGGAATTGTCCTGGTGCAGTAGCATCAATATCTCGAATTGTTTTATTATAATTATTGTTCTTTTTCTTAGCTTCATGATTTTTCCCACTTAGCAGGGTAATCAAATAGATCCTAGATCAAGACACTCCCTTCTCACTTTTTGCCCGAAATCGAGAAATGTCTCGAGAAATTCAATGGAATTTTGAGTGACGGAACTCAACCCCGCGCTTTGTCTTAGGTACCAGAACGAAGAAATAATTATAATTTAAATATTCCTCCGAATGGGAATCGAACCTACAACCCATCGCGTTTACAGTTAGACGCTATCTAACTGTACGACGATGGTTGCGAATTAATTGTATTATATTTATTATTTAAGAGGAAAAAACATATGTTTTAAATGAAACATAAACTCTTTCTGAAAATATTGACTTTATAACTCCAAGAGTTAATAAGAGATTAATATATTGTCATTAAGTACACATTATTATTAGACAAATAGTATAAATTTCAACCGCAACCGTATAGAATAAATGTGGTAAAATATATAAGTACTACATATTAAATACAGCATATTTTTTGTTATTAGAGACTTCTGTTTTAAATAACCTTTAAAGATCAATCAAAGTATACTTGCAATTATTGATTACAAAATTAGATTAAACATGTCTATTAGAAAGTTACTCAAGGTCAAAATTTGTAGATAGCATTTACGATGGGTCGTAAACTTGTTATAACGTCTAGCTTCAAAAAGCTTGTTTCCAGGGGGTCTCTTGTAAATACCCATGCCTATGGTTTTACAATAATGTAGAGCGCAAAAGGGGGTTGCAGAAGTGGGGTGGCGGCCCGCGCATGCTCTATTGAGACGAAGAGATGGGGCGACCCTCGGTAACTTCAGTGTATAGCTGAGTGATTCAAGGCGACTGGCCTTACACATTAAAGGAATTATCAGTCTTAGGACCATAAAATCCTACAATTTCAAAAAGTAAGTAGCTTGTAAACGTTTTCATTTAAACAATGTAAAACTTTGTGAGTTAGTTGTAAATACAAAAAAAAACTAGTAAAACAGTGACTAAAGTAGAGATGTTATTACATATAATTAGCTAGAAGAGGACATATAGGGCAAGTATTTTAGTAGTAAGAGAAAATCTTGTACAGTGATGTTTTTTTTATTCAATATAGTTAGTGTTTTGAGCGCGAAATGTATTTGTATGGCGTCGACAAATCAATATCACAGAGCCATGTGGTGTTTAAGGTTTAAATTTTACTTTTATCATATAGCTACAATTATTAGAATAATATTGCACTATTAATAATTAACAAAAAAGCAATTACGTCTTACGGTGTAATAGTTGATAATGAGTAGATCTAATTAAGTATTGACAAATCTTGTAAGAATAATGGAAGAATGCTATATTTATTTACAGAAATGAAGCCAAACTTATTAAAGCCACTACATCTCCAAGAACAACTTTATAATAACTTAACATTGTGACGCACAATTTCACAATTTCAATCAATATTGTTACTGGTACTTTAAATAACGTTAATTATAAATAATTTAAATAAATTTTGTTTAAGTATATGACTTACTGTAAAATTTTGTATGTTATGTATTTTTATATGGAAAGATGATTTTGCGGGTTTGAATTGATAAGGATTTGATACGGTGAAATTAGTAATACTTTTGAAAGCATAGCTTATTTTAACAAATATAAATTTTATTAATTAATATAGTTAACACTATATTTAGTTGCAAACATTAGGTGCTAGTAATTGTTAAATATTATATAAAAGAAACCAATGTCGATAACTTTGTACAATAGTCGTTAAAGTTAGAAATGGAAGCGTATGCGAGCGAATTGTTTTGGTTGGTGGTATGTGGTTTCGTGGTGGCATTCATTTTGGCGTTCGGTATTGGGGCTAATGACGTCGCCAACTCCTTTGGAACCAGCGTTGGCTCTAAAGTACTGACACTGACACAGGCATGCATATTAGCTACCATTTTCGAGATCGCTGGAGCTGTCCTTATAGGTAAGCTGAGTTTCCTTATACCTAGACACTTTCGACTATATTAGAGAGACTATATTATTGAACCGGTAATTTCTAACTTCATTGATAGTTTTTTAAAATTAAAAAGATAATATTAAAAGATTTTTCCTAAGTCAACTAAACGTTTATTGGCTTAGTTACTTAACTAATTGAATAACAATTGTTTCACATGTTAGCTATCTTTATTGTAGTATACGATTATATGTTTTGCCATAAATCTATTATCAAGGGTACAAAGTGTCAGATACCATGAGAAAAGGTATTCTGGACGTATCGTTATACGCTGATGGGGGTGAGAGACTACTTGCGGCGGGTTGCCTAGCGGCCTTGATAGCTGGGGCCACTTGGTTGATCCTAGCTACAGCGCTGCGGCTGCCAGTATCAGGGACTCATTCTGTGGTGGGAGCCACTGTTGGGTTCACACTGACAGCTAAAGGCCCAGTCGGTGTGCGTTGGTCAACTCTGGGCGCGATTGGTGAGTCAATGTTGTGTGAATCTGAAAGTGACTGCTTCAATAGTAAAGTTGTATGATAAGTTTAGAGTGATACGATTTTGAAACGCACATGCTTCTACCATCTGATGCATTTTTAATTGTTATGATCTTATATTTATATTTGATTATTTTCTTAATAAATATTAAAAATATTTTGTAAATCATTTAAGAAAGTGCATTATTATTTTTTAATTTTTTCGCAGTTTTATCGTGGTTTATTTCTCCTGCACTAAGCGGCGCTGTGTCAGCGATGCTGTACTGGTTGGTCCGGAGGTTTATTCTCCGTGCATCGCAGCCCCTGACGGCAGGTCTTCTAGCATTGCCTTTCATTTATGGAGCTACAATTGCTATAAACGTAATTAGTGTGGTACTGGATGGTCCTAAATGTGAGAAACTTTTACCTTTATTAAGACTGAACACTGTTAAGTGAGATGTAACCATATACTAGTATAATTGTATCTTGTTAAAAATTTCAAATATTTTATGTTCTCCCATGCCTAAGGAGAACTCATAGACGCCAATACAGTAGACAAAAATGGTGGTGAAAATAGCTAAAAAGGAAAAAGGAAAGTATTAAAGTAACGTGAGCTTAATCTGTTTTAGTATTAGCAATGGATAAAATTCCATTGTGGATAGCTTTGGCCGTTTCTATGGCTCTAGGAGCGTTTGGAGCCATATGCGTCCGCGCCTTCCTCGTACCGTATTACCGTCGCCATCTTGCATCACCGCCTGTAAATTTTACCCTTGGACTATCAAATGGTAAGTAAGATATTTGGATACTCATAATGTTTAATAGTTTCTCGTTGGTATTTACGATATATATGATTAGAATTTTAATAAAGTTAAATATAAATTATACGGTTTACGGGCATTTTCATTTCTCCATCTGGTACCTAAGAAAAAGCGCGGCGTTGAGTTCCGTCACCCAACCCGCAACGTCTGGAATTCGGGAGGAAAATAGGGAACAGTGTGTTTTGACTAGGTTCCCTCTGACTGCCCTGCTATGCGGGTAAAGTGTGAAGCTGTAGAAAAATACAAATACGGCTTTAACCTCACTAAGTGGAGATGTATATCATGACAAAGTATATAATACGTAAAAACGTTTTCAGAAACAACACCTGCCAACACGCCAACGCATATTAAAAATAACATCCCGCAACGTCCAACTTCGTTACTCTCTGACGACGGTAAGCTATTAGAGGCTATTGCTGAGAGTGCAGAAATGGTGACCTTAAGCGACGCAGATAAGTGTTCCGCCAGCGTTAAGGAGCTGAATGCAAGAAATAGAGCTCTCTTAGCAACAATGGACGATTGCAGTATACTTTCTAGAAGCTTGAGCCCGCCAAACAAGTCACGGTTACAGCTCATTGATGCAGATCCACAAATAAATACTCTTAAATATATAGATGAGACACTAAGCTGCTGTAAAAGTCTTGATTCAGCTCAGTTAGTTGGAATGGGGGAAAGTTATGATTCAAAGAACGGATTTCTAGGAGATTCTTGTGATACTATCGCTCGTGGTGAACTTGGAAGACTGTCAGCCCTAAGAAGTCAACCCGCTGTTGTGGAATTTGATACACCTCCTCCTAGATTAGATAAGGTATAAATTTTACATAGTTTGGTACCTACTTAGTAAATAATTTTATAATTTGCTTTAAATATATAATTACTGTAACTTAAAAAAATAATAATAATTAAATAGTACAGCTATTTCATAGCTATTTTATAGCCATACCATAGATTTTTTAATTGTTTTGTTATGTTAAACTAGCGAAATGATTTGTTATGTTAAACTAGTGAACCGCTCCTGGCTTCACCCGCGTGAACTATAGCTGTTATAAATTATCAGCGTCCTTTTAATAAAACAATGGTCATCCATAGATCCTCAAGTATCTCTATATATTAGTATGGATATAAGTAACCCCCGCTTTCGTCAGGAGCGCGGACCTGTGCCCTCTCCAGAATTTGACGGGCGGCTTGAGTTTGTGGACTCAGTGAGGGATTCTCTAGCATTGGAGATGCTGGTATCCACATGCTACATTAATATTCATTAATATTGATATTCGGAGATTCGGAATGCTGGCTGAATTCTACATCTGGTGTTCCATTCTTTGATATTTATTATACCCTAGTTCTGCTCAGGGTTAAAAGCTACATAACAGAAAACTACTTAAACAACAAAATACTGTTGAAACTGAAATTTTAATAAAAAATAATAATAACTCCCTAATATTTTTTCAGCTTAAAGTTTTTCTCTCTTTCCGCCTGAATTTGAGACGTGAATCGAATGCCAAAATTCAGCGTCCATCTTTTTCTGACCGAGGAGAAAAAATTAAAACAATAACTATTACACCAAGTGGGAATCGAACCCACAACTTGCGCATTTAATGATTTTTATTTGTTGACGAAAACTGCCCACCACACTGAACAAATTTTACTAATGCAGCATTTCCTTGTTTCTTATAGTGTAGCTCAATGGTCAGACTTTCCAGATTTTTAACTATAATTTGACAATGGATAATTTTTATCACATTCAACAGTTTTTATTACGCTATTTGCTAACTGTTCAGCTAGACTGTGATAGTCTAGTCTAGTCCTGCATCAGCTGTTGTCTTCATCTTGAATTTTCATTTGTCAACGTCATATGCGCATCTCGCTGATCAATTGTTGCTAACGCCACGTTTCGTTGTGTCTTATAGTTAGCAAATGTGGTTAACATTTGGTTCTTCATCAGATGTTCCACATATTAAATTTTTATGTAATGTTTTTAAATATTCATCACGCTTAACAACTTTTGTTGAAGTCTTTTGTGATTTATTTTTATAAGCTTACTCAATTACACCTTAAAGTCCGATCAGGCTAGGAAGGTCGGAAGGTATACAATAATTTTTATTTCAATCAATTCGGTTCCAGTAACTACGAAGATGTGTGCGTGCAAACAGACATTTTTTTTAAAATATCACAGACACCACTTCTTTACTGTTTTATTATAGCATAGATAGATATAAGTATAGCTATAGCGAATATAACAAATTGTTGAAAGCATTTATATTGAAATGCAATATGACAACAAATAATGGATTATATTTTATAATTTATACACATATGACATAAATAAAGTAAGTCCATGTTCAACAGTTCTAAAATGAAATTAAAATTTGATTGCCTAAATATATTTTCTTATATCCAGGGCCTCGAAGGTGGTAGCGCATGGAGTATAGAATGCGACATGAGGAACACTCGGCTGGCCGCCATCACGCCCAACTCGAGCGCGGCGCCGCTGCTGCGTGGAGCGAGCCCCGCGCCACCTGCGCCGCCGCCGCCCCCACCGCCGCCAGATACTCTCCGTTTATTTTCCTTCCTTCAAGTTCTCACTGCTACCTTCGGCGCTTTCGCACATGGCGGGAATGATGTCAGGTGATAATACAAATGTTTCACTTATTTATATTCCTATAAGAAATGAGTCCACCACAAGCTTGCATGCAAAGTAGATATTGCACCTGAAACGCAGTGACTTTTTTTTTAACGTGAGGAAATCCTTTACGAATACCAGCCTGATTGAGGACTAGAACGTAATTATGTAGGATTCCGGACTGGCAGATAAACGCCATACTAATATTAAAAATACGAAAGTAACTCTGTCCATTTGTAACGTCAACACGGCCGAACCGTTCAAGTCTTTCCAGGAATTACATTGTTTTACATAAAGAAAAGAAAATACGAAACAGCTATAGTTCTCGCGGGTCGCTATAATTATAAAAATTATACCTTTAGTCTTTGCGCACCTATACTTTTATATCCCACATGACAATGTTGGCTGGTAGAGAATGCTTATTAGCCTTTGTCCACAAAAGGCTTTGTGCATTTTTTATTTTATTGTAAATTGTGTGCATAAAGAATATATAAATAAATACCCACAATTAATAACTGTAAATAATTGATAACTGTCTAATTGATAACTGTAAATATCTACTTAGAAATTGGCAAACTTTTTCTAATAATGTCAGAATATGTAAATATATGTCGGAAGTCCCAACTCACAAGCCATCAAAAATTAAGTAAAGAATTAAAAAAAAAATGATTATCATAATATATTTATAACAACTAGTAAGTAAGAAGTAATAATAAAAAAAAGTTAAAAAATATTCCAGTAACGCGATTGGACCCCTAGTCGCGCTATGGCTGCTGTATTCAGAGGGCGGCGCTCACGCGCGTGCAGAAACTCCCCTCGCCATCTTGGTGTTTGGGGGAGTGGGCATTGCGTTAGGGCTTTGGCTCTGGGGCAGGCGAGTCATTCGCACTGTGGGTGAAGACCTTACCAGCATTACACCTGATACGTCAGTTTCTTTTTATTTATGGCCTACTGTAATATTATTATTTAACTTATTCAAGTGATATTATTATAGGAATAAGGAATAGTTAAGAGTATTTCTACCTCGTGCCTATTAGCTTTTCGATTCGACCTGTTATTTAATTTCATTTAGTAACTATTTATAAAATATGTTTGTAAAAGTATTTGTTATGTAAACTACAATGTTTGTAAATAGGGGATTCACAATCGAGCTAGGTGCAGCACTAACTGTTTTAGTGGCAAGTAAAGCTGGCCTTCCCATCTCTACTACGCATTGCAAAGTCGGTTCCGTTGTGTGCGTCGGATACTTTTCCGATAAAAAGGTTGATTGGAGTCTGTTCAGGTTGGTATTTTTTAATTTTTTGTTATAATGTTATTAATATTTAAAAACGCTTAAGTATGATTATTTACATATGTTGAATTAAACCTTAGCTTCGTATTTATACGCCTTTTAAGATTGACATATTAGGTATATTTTATAATATAACGGTTCACCTTTTTACATTTTTATGCTTTTTTTCGCAGAGTTCTAAAAGATAGTCAAGTGTCAAAAGTCAGGAAATCAAGACATTGCGTGCTTAGTGTGAACTGAACGCCGCGCTTTGCTATATCAGAATGGGAAATTTATGATAATTTAAATATAATCATTCCCCCGAGTGGGGATGGAATCTACAACTAAAGCGTTCAGTCAGACTTTTCTAGAGGTTTTGGCTGTTTTATTTTTAGAAATATTACCAATCTTGATATTAGATGTTGTCAGATAGTTAACATATATTATAACAAACGACCTGCTTGCTGCTTCACGCGCGTTACTGTTTACTATTTTCGGCGGCTTTTTCGTAAAACAATGAAACTCCTGGAAAAACTAAACACTAAAAAAATATGGGAGAAAAACGTAGCCTACATTCATCCCCTCTCAATTATCTCTATATAAAATCATCACAATCCGTTCAGCGATTTGGCCGTGATGACGTCATATACTTTTTCGCATTTATAATATTAGAGTATAGATTATATTTTTTCATATTCTTGCAGGAATATAATCTTCGCGTGGGTAGTGACACTTCCAGCAGTAGCAGCGATGGCTTCGCTCTCCATGTTTGCTTTAGAAACGTTTGTTGTTTAATCTGGAACATGCTGCAAGAATTATTTCATCTGATTAAGCTACGTTAGTGCTGAAAACAGGTCAAGTCAGATAACAAAGTTTAGACTCAAAAAAATAAAATTCTATCTTTTAGAACTAAAGAGATTTTGTAGTGATTTTACTATTGAAGAACTATTTGTTTGTTACTGTAAAATTGAAACAGGAATTGTTAATTGATGTCAATATAGATTATAGAATTAATCATACATTCTGTAGATCATAGTATTGAAAAGTAAATGAATACACGCAAATCATATGTCATCAAATATTATTAGTAGGAATATATAATATATTTTGTCATTTTCCTAGTACCATTTAATGTCTTATTGATGTAAGCTGTTGCTCTGAATACTTTTTAATTTCAAAACTACAACCAAGTATTATAGTAGCCCGCACTGACTGACTGAACAATTAGAAGAGTTAGACAATTTGTTCTCTGCTTACAAGTAACTTAGATCTGTCGTAGATACATACATATATATTTTGTTGATCAGGTTGAACGAATAAAGGGCGACATAATTTGGACCAAATTCAGTTTACAGTTTGTTTTTGCCTTTCTATTGGAAAAAGAATATACCAGAGTTATGTTTCTTTTTGTACCTATATGTAAACTTATACATTCTTTGCTGACGATCAATAAATATTTAATTCAGCAGCATTGACTTTTTATAATTATTTATATTTTATGATTAGTATATTATTTTTTATTTTACGTGAATATAAAAGAATCCATTGATATATATTTATTTTATATAGTACTAAATGTAACGCGGCCAATACTCTTGATTGAGTTGCTTTAATGTTTTTAGGCTCACCTGAAATATTTAAACGAATATTATTGAGTTTATGTATGATAATTGATAATTAAAGTTTTCCTATTACATTTTAAATTTTTATTTGTATATAAACATAATTTTGCGTCTAATCTGTTCAATAACTGATTCCCATCACTTGTCATTATTTTACTTATGTTACTTTACTAAAATTTGCAGTAATTTTGGCAAGTGTTAAGTTCAGCTTCACGCTTTTCACACATAGCACCGTTCTCAACTTTTCGCCCGAAATCGAGACATTCCGCGATAAGTGGCGGAAGTCAATACTGCGCTTTGTCTTGTCAGCAAAACGGGAAAATGAAAATAATTTAAATACTATCATTCCTCCGAGTGGGAATCAAACTTACAACCATCACGTACCGCGTATACCAGTCAGACGTCACACTGCGCCACGATGGCCTGTATGTATTTATCTACTATGAACATATGCGGACATGTGTATTATAATATTAAAATTACGAGCAATCATTTAAGGGCGAAAAAAATACTCTTTAATTTATTATATTTACCATACCTGGGTCCGCTATGTAATTTTTTTAATGTTGTATAATTTGATGAATATCCTAAAAAGTGTATTAGATTCTTTGTATGATCTGTTTACAACGTACCTACTTACTTACCTACTTTATGTACATATGTATATAAGTTTTACAATTTCAATTTCAATTTATTAATTCTTATTTTTTAATTTTACAATTTAGAAAACAACTATCATCTCAAGTCTATGTCCATTTCCTTAAGTGTACACTAATCTGATATTAGATTATTATATTCTATTTAAAGGTATAAAAGTGTCAGTACAATGAGTAACAAGTAATATCGTAATAGAATATGAATGGAAAGGAAAAGTGTATCCTGTAGGGGATCGAGATGAACGAGAAAGAAAGAATCGAGATGAATGCTCAATTATAGCCAGTTTGTCTGTTTACCTGTTGGCAAACCAGAAATATTTAGTTATTCGTTTTTTCATTATAATTTAATTAAAATATTGTTTTTCTTCCATAAATATAAGAAATACATATTACCAATAATAATGGCTAGATAGCGTTAGTATTTTTGTTACAATAGCAAAGGATCATCGTACCTTGAAGGTTAATCTCGTACACCTATCCCCTACATATCTACTGGAACGATTCAAAAATATATTTTTTGTTATTAATTGGGCATAAATGATGATTTAAGATTGGGACATCTGATGTAGATCCATAATAAACCAGCTAAACTAAAAAAAAAATCGGCCCTTTGCAAAAGTGATTTAGTGGCATTGGGACTCTCTGGCAATTAAAACTTAGAATTGTAAGAAACAAGAAAATAGGGTCTGAAAAAGTTGTTTCGCCCGATGAGCCCAACGATGACAATGACAAGGCTAATAAAGTCTATGTTAACAAAATTGTGAGTGTTGAATATATTTTGTAAAACTATATAATATCGCATATGTCTATTAATAACATTGACCAAATACAAAATCTATAGAAATTGGAGAAATATGGCAGTTTTTAAGCTTTACTTTATGTGTACAATTAATTAAACGCCCCGTCTTTACTGACTTTCTTACCATTTGTAGCGAAATATTTATTTAATTAATAAATAATTGTTATATCATTTATCATTCGTCTTAATTAGTCAGTCTTCTTTTATAGGTATAAAAGTAGCAAATTTTTATATCTAGCTATTCTAAATAATTTATCAAACTAGTATATACCTAAAAATCCAGCTGGTAAAAAATTATCCTTTTTTACCTGGCCAAGTATTTTTTGTCACATTTTGTTAATTTTTGCCTAGAATAAATTTTATTCTTATATATTCTGCAAGTCCTATATTTGTTAAATTGTATTATAATTTTTTTATAAATTTTTTGTTCTCGCATCGCAATTAAATTTATAACTGCTTTTAATGGCAGGTGATTTTTGTTAGTAGCATTATTACATCTGTCGTCAATTTAAGTATATATTAAGAATAATTCAACTTATTGTTCAATAAAACAAATAGACGGACACTTTTCTTTTATTTCACCGTATATAGTAAATACATTAAACAAACATGCATGCTGTTTATATTAGAGTATTATGTAATTTTTTAAGTTATGTACAGTGTCACTTGTCCTTAAGAGTAAAAGCAAGTTCTCTCTCTGACTTTGTATATGAAACGAAAGTACTATTGTTAAAGTGGGGTATCCATAAAATAATAAGAAGGCCAACTCCAAATAAACACAAGTAAGTAAGCAATGTTAGCTAAGCAGCATATTGATTAGTGAGTGCTCGGAGGAGACGGGAGCGTCGTAAGGCGGCGGCTTCCCTCTGGATGTCCTCGCTATTGTTGGCGTTGAGCTCCAGAGCGCCGGCCGCCTTGACGGCGCGCGCACGTCTCCCGCCCTCTCCGCGCCGCGCGTGCATCGCCACGGCCACCTCCAGCAGCGTGCCGTCCCACAGGCACGCGTAGTACCCGTCCATCGCGTCCACCGCGTTAGATGTCTGTATGCGAACATTTACATATATTTTTAATTAGCTACTGGCTAGCGACTGGCGTTAGTAAACTACACGACTACTTCGTTTGTTCGCCCTCCTGTGTTCTCACTTAAATTTATGATTTAAATTGTTGTAACTTTTTAATTTATCAACCCATTGAAATAAAACAAATACAATAAACAAAACTGACTTTAAATCAGTTAAGGCGTTTCTGAGATAAGCGTGCCGTTTTTACACAATTAGGTGTGATAAAGAAAAAAAAAGTACAGAAGCTCTAGATTTTTAAGCTCCTGTGCTGTTATGTATACTAAACAAACTTTTTCGATTTAATATATAGTTTTTATTTATATATAAGCATAAATATCTGACATTTTCTAACCTACGTATAGTATCAAAATTATATGTTATTCAAAAATGGTGTAGTACTAGGTTTTCTTTTTCTAATCCATATATAATATGATAATCTTTTATCTGAACTCACCTTCTCCGCCAAGCATTTGAACGCGGCCACATAGTCCGGTTCGTCAGGCAGCTGGCAGAGCGCGACGGCCTGCGTGGGCGCGGCGAGGGCCTGGCAGCAGCGGGCGGCCCTGCGCGCCAAGCTGCCCTCCTCCGGGAAGCGCTTCGCGAAGTGCCACGTGGCGGCCGTCAGCGCGCACAAGTAGCGCCGCAGGGCCGCCGCCCAGCGACCGCCTGCCATCTCCACGTCACCGTATAGACGGAGCCTGAAGGGAATTTAGACATGTTATGGTGCTCAGTAACCGTAGCCGAAACCATCGGATATCCGAAATATGAAGCTATCCATAACTAAATCCGATATAACAGTATTAGGATAATTTCAAATTTGGCTTTCTTTAAAAATAAAGATAAAAAGAAATCTGTAACCGAAGTTATTGCATATTCATAACCCAAACTGACATAGACATCCTATATCCCAGATCCCAAATGTTACATCCGTAATATATATACTTCTAAAATTGGCGATATGAGCAAATAACAAAAGTCAAAGAAATTGAGGCGTTAGGTTACGCCATACGATCGTTATTTATTTTCATATTAAATGCCAATAGGTGTTTTTAAAGGATAGATTCTCCGACAACATTGGTTGTGATTGTGTTGGAAAAGTGCACTGTTGAGTTTCTTCACTTAGCATACATTAACCTTAAATAATTAGAAACTGCATAACGGACTGCTATACTACAAAAGTATGTTGATAAATTATAAAAAAGATGAGGTAACAAGAAATTGCTATATCTAAACGTACCATGAGGTGTTATATGGATACAACTTCAAACTCCTCTCTAGTAAATCCGTTAACGACTCCAATACTTGTTTTATATTATAATTGTTTATATTGGAAATATTAGAAGGCCACAAGTTTGTGTATTCCACTACTAGTTCTAAAGAGCTGTCGTCGATAGTCAGGTTATGGATTCTGGCGAGTAAAGACATCATCACACTGACTGCAAGAGGTTCTCGAAGTGTAGAGAGAAACGTATTGAATGCGTTACGCGCTTCAGAGTTTGAACCTTCCCGCGAGTGTAAAGGTGCCCCGCCAGCTGAACGTTTGACTCCGCCATTCGATCCATTACTGAATATTGAAAGTGCTGAAAATTGTTACAAATAAGATTTACTTTTCATTAAATAACGTTTGGAAAATAAAATAGAGGGGATATATTCGTTTTTAACAAATGACTATGATATTATCTTGGAATAAATTATATTAACCAATTCATACTATCCATACTTATTATAAACCGTTGCCACGGTCAAACCGTTGGACCGACTGCGACGTAGTTTCATATAGAGAACTTGAGGGTCTTGAGGGGCTAGATAACTAAATTTATATATACACATATATATATATATATATATAGATAAACTTCTTTCTTCATTTTTTTTTATTTCATTGTTTTACAAAAAGGTTGCCGAAAATGGGCTTTCTGAACGCTTACATGGCGTGCGCTGGCTCAACCTTATGAGAACAATGTTCTAAAAAAACATTGAACCTATAAGAAAGTCCGCGATGGTATATATTTAATTTAAAATTGTCGGATTATTGTTAATGTACTTTCACCAATTTAGAATCAATCCCTGTCATAATAAATATAATAGTTCCTTTGGCATTTCGTCTAGATTGGTTTACTTTAAGAATTATTCTGGTATTAGTTTTTGTGTTAATTTTAATTTTATTTACTTTAGGTTGATAGAATTTCTTTTTCAGTAATTACTTTTTTTATAATATTAATAATTTCCTTTAGTGTTTACTTATTTATTATTATTTGTTTTATTTTAATTATTTAGGTTTATATTTTCATATTATTCCTATTGAAAATTGAAAATAATTTCATAGTATTATTTTTCAAGGAATTAGTTCACGCGGGCGAAGCCGCTAGCAAGTCGCTAGTAATATTATAAATGGGAAGGTAACACAGCACGACATAAATGCCAAACTGCTGAACTGATTATGATGAAATGTTATATAGAGATTTTTCACAGTCTTGAGATGTTTCTTTTTAGATTTTCCAGGAACTAAATTGTTTTACGATAAGGCCGCCAAACATACGAAATAGCTTTCACGTTCACGCTGGCGAAGTTGCGAGCGGGTCGCTAATATTTTATGTGGCTATAATAAACAGATGTATGGAGGTTTTGGCACACATATAATTCAAATAACAAATGCTAAAATATATACACATTATAATTTAAATTTGAGTATTATTTATAAATATTAGAATAAAATTCTAAATAATAGATTCAAAAGAGGGAACACATTAGGACGTCTTAAAATATAATATAATTATTACTTAATAATTGCAGCAATTTTTAATGAATGGTGTTTATTTGAAAATTCTTACCAAAATCCCACAAAGGTCTTGGGAACTTTCTAGCACCTTTCCCCCTTTGCAGCTCAAAGCAGGCGGCGCAAAGTGCCGCGGCCACCTCCCCGGGCCCGCTGACTGCGCCCGCGCCCTCCCACTCGCATGCATTCACGAGGCAAGTCCAACATGCTTCGATCACCTTATAATATACTAAATGTTACCACTGTTACTAATATAATTTAGGACAGATTTTTTATATTATCAAGTATAGAGAGACAAGTATTGATTGTACACACAATAGTTGTACGTTCAATTTAGTCCACCGACATTTTACATTAAAATTAATTTCAGATTCCTGGTCTCGTAAAAAAAATTGAAAAGTGAAAATTTAAATAGCTGTTAAGTAGCGGTAGATATGATGACTTACGATTATGAAAAAAATTAAAATTGACACAAAGAGTCACTAAGAAAATTATGAAAGAGTAGTTATAGATGTAATAAATAACGAAATAAAGTGTCCATAATAGTAGAGCCTAACTTACTTGAGGTCGAGGTATAATGCTGTCTGCTGAAGTGGCCGCTGCTATGCACGCTTTGCTTTTATTTGCTAACGCTGGCAAGTTCATGCGGTGATGAGGCCAGTCTGTGAGCACTACATTTAACTGGAGGTAAAGGACCTCCCAGGACAGTTGGCGGCAAAGACGGTACAGTGTTGGGTCTGATCCACTGCCTAATTGGCTTCTCGCTTCTCCATCCAACACTGAAAGTAGGGATAAAGCGGTACGCGCACACCCGGCTTCCGCACGAGCTCTCGCTGCACCAGACACGACATACCCAAAATCTTGCAAAAAACCTCGGGGCAAAGAGATCAGAGCATTGCCCAAACTACCAGGAGGTTTCCACGACGGACTTAGTTTCCACAAGGGCGAGGAAGGCGCCATCGTCGCTAGTTTTACTAAGCACATGCGCACATCATCCGCTGTAGATGCTTCTATGAGACGTTTTTTCAATTTGCCCATCTCAAGTTCGGGCACAGGCTTAAAATCAAAATCGGGTGTCTCCCAATCGTCTGTCAAAAGTTCTCTAGGAATATCCATTGTTTCATCGTCACTATTATTTAGATCACTAAGGATTTCATTATATTGCTTGTTAGGTATTAATTTCTTTCTTATAGTATGAGCTGATTCACCAACATATTTTTTTAGATAATCTTCCATTTTCTCGAATGGTATTTTACATTGTGATGTCGCCAAATGTAGGAAGAAAACTTTAAGGTTTTCCCAATCACCTTCTGACAAATCCGACATTACAACTGGACCGAGAGCCCAAAAGAGTAAATCGAAAAATTTTACACCTAAACTTATGAACTTACTAAGAAAATCTGGATGCGTCGATGGTATTCCACCTTCGAGAGCACATCTGACTGCATTGAGAGCTGATACTCTGTTTAAGAGATCTCTAGCTACTGTGAACGCTCCACTTGAAGCGGAACCTTGTATATCTAATTCGACAACCTCCCTATGTACCATTGGTATCTCTCGCGCCAAATTATCTGCTTGCAGAATAGCTATTATCCCTGTATAGTGGTTAGCAACAGATTCTTGAAGTTTCTGTAAAAGTGTTGGTTCCTCATTCAACACTTCATAACCGAGATTCAATGCCCTTATGTAGCCTAAAATATCATCTTTACTCATACTTGCGTAATAAAACTTACCCCAAGGCATGGTCTTGTTATTTCCATAACCTATAGTAGATACTTCTTTTTCAAGAAGGCACATATTTTCCCTACATCCAAGAATATGCTGTTTAGCTAAGTCATGTTGACCATAAAAGAAATAGTTGTAACATAAATCAAAATGTATTTGCATTGCTAATTCATATTGACTTATCAGAGCATCTCCGGCATTCCAATTGTGATTTAAGTCGTTGGAGTCTTCTGTCAGATGAGCGAACGTCTCCATGATGGGAATCCTTATGCGTTTTGGCTCTCTTCGTCCTAGAGCAGTGTCGTACAATGATAACACACTATCTAGATACCTTATACTACATATTCTGGACGATTCACACATTCGTAATATTTTCTCAAAATTTTGATTCATTGGATTGTAACTACCATCTCCTTGGATACTAGGACTGAAATATGAAGTTAATATTAGTATTACTATTTTTTTGGCTTCATGTCATTTCCCGCATAACATGGTAGTCAGAAAGAGCCTTACAATATTAATAATAATAACCCTATATTATATTTAATAATATTAGTTAATAATAATATTCACTACTTTGCGCGTTTTCCCGCTAAGCACAATGAGCAGAGAGAATCTAGAGTCAAGATTTTACTTTACCTAAGTTCCGAACGAATTCGTGATATTGCGGGTTAAGCGGCGGAAATTAATGCCACATTGTGTGACACAGCAGGCAAACAAACATAATTTAAATGTAATCATATATATTATTTTTCTTATCTTCATATATTTCTCACATTATGCAGGGCAGGTGGCCACTAGTAAACATCATTTTGTTCTGCATTTTCCACTCATTTTATATACACTGCATGCTGGTGGTGACATATTATTTTACAAGAATTGCCTTAAATGGGAATAAAACATGCAACCATTGCCTTTATAATACTGTACAGATAATTCATTATACCACAAATGCATCTTTAATTGACAAATCAAGTCAATTTTTTTGTGAATATATCATGTCAACTTGTCATATTACAAAGATAGTTGTATTAGTTTCTAAGAAACAAAACTTGTATGGCAACTATGTTTGTGAGCAGTAGTATTAAAAAAATTGAGAACGTACTCTTATAACATTCATTAGTGGTCAGAGTATTCATTTAATATGATCTGTCAATCTGTCTGTCAATTAATTAATTTCAAATTTTCAATCAAAACTAACTCACATATGTGCAAAGGCTAATTTTGGTGATTTTGAATATAAGGCAGCCTTTACTGGAACTCGGAGTATCCATCTATGATATAAGGTAAGCACAAATTGCAACTGTGGTTTTTGTGTCAGTTCTGGAGTTGTTTCCTAGTAAAGTAAGATATATTAATAAGATTGAAAAAGTAAACAAGAAATTTAAAATATACATAACAAGATATATAAAATAAATATACTTCAACATTTAAAAAAATCTCAGAAAATAAAAAAATAATGAATATAGTGGGACTATAAGTTGTACTTGTGGAAAAGAGTATAAATGCTCTAACTGCTGAGCATATATTCTATATTCATATTTGCATATATTCTATATCCAGCTACACAAAAATTCATATATGTGTGTTTAACTTATTGACATTATATTGAAAAAACATTTGTCAAGAGAGAATGCTTTTTATTGAATATTGCAAATATCTTTAAAGTGTTATTCACACACATAAGATACAAATAGCATTTTTAGTATAAAAAATTTAAATCTATGTAGTGGCACTCAAACTGCTTGTCTCTTAGATACTGTCCAAGTGTTATAACCACTAAGCCATATGTACTATATCCAGGTACATAGAAATTCTTATATGCTTGTTATAATTTATTTAATATTTGGCAAATTATTCTTAGAATTAATCTTTTGAAAGTAGTAACTTCTCTAAAGAGAAGAAATCTCTCTACAGAGATGCTAACAACAAAAATAAGTTGTAATGAGCGTAAAAAATAGTTTTGACATAACTAGATATAGAATGTATGGCTTAGCAGTCTTGGACCATTAGCAGTGCTTGGACCATTTCCTAAAGGCACAGGTTAGGGTCCAGGTATATATTTTTTTTATGTTTATAAGACATTGATTGACTGAATATTTCTATTCAATTAAAGATTTATTATAAAATCATTGTTTTTGCTATATTATTAGTCTACCCACCTGTGGTGGCACAGTATACATTGTATCGGATGCCATATACAGTAGGTCTTGCATTAGACGTTGTTGGGTTTGTGTAGGAAGTTTTACTTCAAATACATCTGTATAAAAAAGACCCAATAAAAAATTTATACAAACTGGTTTTTATAAAAGAAGTTGCTAAACTTGAATTTTGTAAATTAATATAGAACATACCTAAATTCCAATTTATAGTTGAAGCTACCTTTAAAGCAAGAATTTTCAAAGCTAGCTGTTTACGAGTGAGTGGTGTAGGTGTGGTAGCAGATGGGGGACTAGGTGGTGCATCAACATCCACCACTCTTTCACTTGTTGGTTTGGAGTTAGCATTTTTAGAGTCAACATTCAGAAATTCTTCTATTAAATCACATGCTGAGGGTTCTGTCAAAGTAATTCATTTTAAAATAATAACAAATTATAATTCAGAGCACAATACTTACTATGTTTAAATAGACTTTTACCTGGGTTTGGCTTTGATAAATGCTTTTTCAGCAAATTGGGATCTAATAAAAATTCAAACCACAAGACTGTATCAGGAGATATGGGGACGGTACCCGGTCTAAGCAAATCTACATCCATTTTACTATACAATTTTATAAGTACTGGCTTGCTTTTAAGTTTCAAGTACTATAACGTTATAAATGGTTAAATAAACGTTTGCGTATATAAAACATAATATTTATATACTTGTTAAGACGTTAGTTGATTATCTTTACAATGTACGTCAACTGTCATATGTCATGTGTCATGAAATGTAAAGTTACTTTTTTAGTTCATAAAATAATAATTTTAATTTTGAATATATTAAATTATACTTGTTTGTACATAATTTGTTTAGGTAATGCAATTTGAATCGTTATTTATTTATTTAAGCTGTATATTTGCGTTAGATATGTATTTAACGCTAAAATATTGTAATCATTATTTTTGGCAGCACTGGACACTGGCTAATTTAGTTCACCCTATTTTTGTTTACTTTCTTTGTTTAAAGTGTTTATTTTCTAAGATTGACAATGTTTAGTAATTTTCTAATAAGTCAATATTTGTATAAATAGTCAGTATTTGTTATAATTTGATTGATTAAGATTTAAAATACATTGAAAATTAAAGAAGTACTAATTATTTCAATATGACAACATATATAAAAATACTATAAGGTTCTCATTGTCTACTCCAGAAACGAAGGAAAATGCCTTGAAACGTAGATTAATACTTAACTTACTGTTCTACCAGCTCTCTCTATCAATCGTGCTATGCGTTTAGCGCATATAAACTTAACGAATCTGCGAACATCGGTGTCACTCTACTATCGACAAAAATATCAAAATTTTGGGCGAGGCAATTATAAAATATAAATAATAAAGGTTGAAATTCAATAATTGTTACATACTACCATAATATACAGTAACATATACATTTTGATTAACGGTACGCATGGTAAGGCAATACGAAAATACAAATATATATATTTATTAAAAATGATATGTAAGACTCATAAAGATGCTCGTTACTCTAGGACTGGTGGTGGTAAAATATATGAAAATGCAACGCCGCTAGATTATTTTCTACAAAAGATTATATTTACTCGGTGGCATTCGATCTGTTATCTACATGATAACTACTGAGTATCGACATGTTGAGTCTTATCATGTTATTGACAAATAGTAAGTAGAGCGACGGCGTTCAACGTAAATTATACCGATAATTATGGATTATAGTGCCGTCTAATGGACCTGAGTACATATTTTAGTATAAACCTTTTAGTGTATTAAGTATAATATTTAAAAAATAATAATATAATAAATTGAATTAGTGTAATATTGTAAATGAAACTAACTGTGATATTTAGGTGATTAATAGTCGTCGTGATTAAAATAGTTATATACAAGTAAGTCTTCGTAGTCGATATTTCATCAATTCAAAATTAATTTAAAAAATATTTTCAAAAATGTACTCCCATTTCCGAGACCGCTAAGATATAACATAATAGATTTTATCAATATGAATGCGAATAAAGAGGCCTCAAAAACGTGAGTAAAGATAATATGACGGCCAACTATTACCCATCTATTTAAGTATTTTTATAACTCGAATTAAAGTTCAAGTTATTGCATGAACAACACACGCAATATTGCAAAACCATTGAATTATTTATATTAAAAGGGTTGAAATATTCTATTTACTATATTCTATAATGTATGTAAAATTTTGAAGCACATCAGATTTATGCTATTAAAATATTGTATTATCATCAGACCCGGAAACGTGTACAAATTTTCAAGTAAGCTGCAAAAAATGGTGATCACATTGATAGAATGATTGGTAGATAGGTTAAAGGCAAGCAATAATTACGGTGTGTGCGTGGAAATAAATGAATAAGTTAAATTACAAAAGTTTTTAAAAGTATAGGCTAAAATTTTACGCCTAACAGCACACTTTTATGGACACTACGAGTACTATTGCATAAATAGTTCTAGTGTTGCAATAGTTTTGCTAATACAGTTAAAAAATATTTTCTTATTAATATATAACTTTTTAGTGGAAAATAATTCATATCATCAAATTATACAAAACAATGAAGTGTCCATCGAAATAGACTTGCTGCAAGTGGGCTCAGAACCTGTAGGCGTGCGATGCCATTATTGTCAAGAAGATATAATGACCAAGGCCCACTACAGAACCACTACTGTAACACATATATTTGCTGTATTATTAGGCATATTTTTCTGGTAAGTTAATGAATAATACGATCTAATAAACATGGCAGCAATATTTTTTAGTATTTACAAAACAATTTATATATTACGATAGTCTCTAATAGTTCTTATTCATTAGCGTCTACCATCTAATTAGGTTCTGATAAGACTCTGGCTAATGTCGTAATGTAGTTTAGTTAACATTACTCGCATCACCTTGGGATAATAGCTAAGCAAAAAAATTACAATATCATTGAGCAGTGAGGCAATGTCTGATACCTGCATGCGATCTGTAAATAATAGATAAATGGGTTCAACTCCTGACTCCGGAAGTTATTAATTAAAATTAATTTCATTTTCTAGTTCTAGCAATCACTAAACGTGATTTTGAGTTCTCTATTAATTTTATATAATGACTCGATATGGAAAGTCTATGAGCGGAATGTCTAGAACTATGTTCTCTCCCTGTTTGCTAAAATAATACAGATATTTATATAAATATTTAACTTGTACAATTATAATTGTGTGTGGGCAGAATCGGAAGTCAGTTTAGAAATAAAAATATATTTATAGCATTTTATATTTCCAGGTGGTCGTGTTGTTGTATATTGCCGTACGTGACAAAACGATGGAGGGACGTGGAGCACTACTGCCCTAATTGTCATCGATTTTTGGGAGGTTATACTAGGAAATCTATTATTTAGATGTTTATATTAAGTATTCTAAAGTAGTAATAAAGTAAAATAAAAATTGCAGTTAATTGTCTATTTTTATAAAAAGGAAAAAATTTAATATACACTTGTATTACCTGTTACCAGAGTGTGACGAGAGAAAATATATTTTGACTAATTTGATAGAATAACAATATAATTAAAATACCTTTACTTGTTTACTAATGTAACAAAAATATTTTATTGGATCATTTTGCACTATATTTCGAGGTTTTCAAGGACGCTCAATTTCTTACAAAAACAAATAGTAGATTTCTTAAACAAAAAGAACACTGGAAAGCTTTAGTCTTCTCTCGTTATGCTAGTGGAACCGGTACGGACTTCACGTTCTATTGTCGTTGGATCAGAAGAGGTGTAAAAATGTTATATTGTTATCAATATAAGAAATTTTTTATGTTAGATATATGTCAAGCAATTTTTTTTTTAAGTTGAGCATGTTTGTGACTATTCGCTATAGGGTATTAAATTGTGGACGCTATGTAAGGTATATACGGTTCATATTTAATTTAATAAATTATTTTGATTACTTAAGGCAATATGTAAGACAAATTTGACAATGTTGTAAGATCAATTTGACGATATTTTAAGAAAAATTCAATATAAAATTAATAAATAAAACTGTGCATTCAAAAATATTATAGATAAGATTTATTTATGTAGAAATACTTCGACAAAAATATAAAATATATCACAGAAAAGTAATATTAAAATACGAAAACACATTTAACGTTCTAGCAATATACATACATAGTTAGGTATAAGGCTTTCCAACCAATAATCTCGCCTGTATTGAAAAAAATTGATTGATCACCTTTATAATTATATTCCGAAAAAGATTAATCTACGGCTTAAATGTAATTTTGATCAGAACAAAAATGTTTTACAGAACTATTGTTTCGAGACGTAAACTTAGTGGTGTTTCGAATATGAACTTTTTTCAACGTCGTACAAGTGGACCAGTAGTCTTAAATTTTATTATTTCAGATTAAATCTGTACTTCCTATTATAAAATCCACTTATTTAATAAGATTTGACCTACATATAAAATAAAGAAAAATTACAAAAAAAAAATTGTCACGTTATTACTTGAATTTAGTTGTAAATATAGAAATGTGACATGAATAACATCATATGCTTGATATTTTATTGTATGTAAACCCAAAAAATATATTACTTCGAATAGCTTAATAACTTTCAAAAATAATGCAAGCTTAAATGTTATTCTGATCACAGGGGTGGACATTAGGACGGCATATGAGATCCTATAAAGGCACTGCATTGTGGACAATAATGGTTGGCAGTTTTGCACGACTTCATACAGTATGGCACAAAGCAGCCGCAACAGCATCTGAAATAAAAGAACGATTATATATATTTCCTTTTCTGTTCATCAAAAAAGAAATTATTCTCAATTCGATAAAGCGGAATGTTGTCTTTCATATTTATTAAATAAACTCATGTTTTTAAGTATTACTTTAATATTAGATAGAAGTTTTATTTAATGTGAATAAAGATCGTTCAATTTTTTTAATAACAAAGGCACTAAACATTGCGCTATCCATAATATAGTAATTTATTAATTAATTAAAGTCAACATTGAGGCGTAATATAATACTAATAAAAGATAAGCCGAGTTTTCATTGAGTGGAAATCGAATCCACAACAAATCGCGATTACAGTCAGACATTGTCGTTTTGTACAACGATGGCCTTGTGTCGTACACAGTTATTTTATGTTATATAAAATTTTAGCATCCTTACTTATAATTTTATCCTTAGTGTATAAATAATACTATAATTTTTTAATAAATCATACCTACATTAAATTTGCAGTCGGAGCTAATGGTTTTTTTTTTGTGGAAATTATTTAGGCTTACGATATCTTTTACAAATTTTTAATTGATTTAATAAGGAGTTTCGTCTATTCAATCTTTGTTTTGATTGTTACGCGAATAATTCGTCAATTATAAATAAATTTTGACGATTTGTGGATGAAATGAATTATTATTACTTGGTAGATCATACTATAAAATCGGTCCTATACACGATTCATCAGAATTGGTTTAGCGTTTTTGAAAAATGACAGTGGTTGACAGTATATACACATATGACCTTTTGATTTGTGGGACTACATAAATAAGTATTGAATATAACTATGAATCAATTGTGGCATAGACTTGACATACAAGGTTTTTTAAAATATTTTTTTTTTAACGGTAGACATTTGCAAAGAACAGTGGTCGTACGTTTATAATAAAATTAAATTCTTTAATAATAAATAATGAATAGTACTATAATATCATTACTTACAGCAAAGTTATTTTACTGCACATACTCGTAGTCTTAACATGTGCATGTTGTATTTAATTGTTGCACAAGAAATAAGATATTTTAATCATGTACGGAGCAGTTTCCGCATCAAGTACCTACGTACATGCTATTTACTACTCGTATGTTAATATCATTTAATAAAAAAGAAAATTCAATGGTTCATAGCATTTAATAAAAAGTGTTTTCGAATACCTAGGAATGAATAGTAGTTTTCGGTAATGTTTTTTTTATTTAGCAATTCATTAACAGCTTAGGATTTTTTTACTTTGCGATTCAATTAATGAATTTGTGCTTCAATAGAACGTGTTTAAAATAATGTAGTAAATGGTAATCATTCACTACATTATTTTAAACACGCTAATGTTTGAGTTCACAATTTTTATTGTGAAGTTTATATTCCGATTTATTTAAAATGAATTATAATTAATTAGTATACTCAAGAATACTCGCGAGAATGCTATTTGGGTAGGTTCTATTAGAGTAGTTTAGTCTTAGGGTTCTCATCTACTCTTAGTAAGAATAGTAAAAAATAGTAATACATACCCTGCGATGACACAGAGAGCCGCAGATATGATATGCGTTCGGTTATTAGATACGTAGTCAACCCTCGTTACTATTGACTTGCTGCAAGTGGGACACATGGTCCCAGTGGGCCCTGGACCGAGTTTGCGGGTTTGGTTTTGTTGCGTTATAGCGTTTCCTGGAAACGATACGACAACTGTGCGTGGAGGGACAACAGGTGCTGGATTGGCGTCCGCGAAGTATGAGGGCGGCGGAGCTGGGTTAGGTGGCATTTGTTCATACGGCGGTGGAAGTCCCAGTTTGTTTTCCACTGGAAAATATGCAATATATATTATATATATATATATATATTTTACGAATATTGTTTTTTAGCTGTATACATATGTAGTTTGTTATATGTGTTTACATAAATACACTTATTTATTTTTAATTACATATGCAATATACACATAAATGAAATTTCAAGTTACATAAAAATAAAAAAAATATTGGAATATATTTCTGCTTATTTAAAAGAGAATTTAATTTTCTTTTATTTCTACTGGTACTCTATGGTGCCGGTATGGTTCGGTGCATCGTGATGTGATGTGGATGTAAAAATATATGTACTTGTTTTTCTTTTACAATGACATCGATTTGTCACTTATCTTAGTTTTCACACAATATTAGCTCTCTCCTTGTATGTATTTAACAACATGAATGTTATCTCCAGTGACTATGATAGTCATAAACTGTTATCTGTTATTATACAATTACTATGATATATCAAGTTAATTATGTAATGTTTTAGATGATGATTATATTTGGTCTTGTACGTAATGTAGGTATTTATTTTCACCAAACTACAAGTGTTTATTGAAACATGCTTATACTTAGTCTTGTAACAATAACAAAGAAAAACAATATTTTATTATTGTACGTAACATTTATTACTATTGTAGTGTGTTAGTTTAATACATTAATATTGAACCATTAAAAATATATAAACCTTATTCGAAGTCGTCACCATTGGCTGCAATACAGTACTTTAAATGTTAAGGCTAGATATCAAAAGCAGCATGCACTCTTTCTATGGGAAAATTATTCGCTGCCAATCGTATGGATTGTTTCGGGACTCCAAATTATCATGGCGTATAGAGCAAGCCTAACTTTCTAAAACTGACCATAAATCATAACCCAGTGGATTAAGATCAGTCTTCAGCTCTGATAAAGTCCGGAACTTTCGTTTCTAACCAAGTTTGGGTGGATCGAGCTTTATGACCCGGCGCCAAGTCTTGCTGAAAGGACCATTCTTGCTTGTTTAACATGGTGTTGTTAAGGAGCTCATCTAACTTCTCAATATATTGATACACTTGTTCCGATGTTTTGATACCTTTTTCACAAAAATATGGGTCAGTCATAGCTAACACCCCACTACACAATCACTGAACCTGCATAATGCCCACCGTGTACACTGTTGACCAATTGGGAGCTTCTTTAGAGCTTTCAGCAGAAATACGGTAATTTTGTTTATTAAAACTTTGCTCAATTGTAAAAAAATTCTCATCCCTAAACAAAACATTTCTGTAACCTCCCTTCGCGTACTGCTTACGTAGTCGTTTAAAAAATGACAAGTGCGTCTCTTATAGGCTGCAAGTCCTTAGTCATCTTTTGAAATACGCAACATTGTTCTAGGTGCTATCTTCGTCTCCCGAGAAAATTTCTTTTGCTGTCGCACAGGATTTCTTCGAATTCTTTCCCCCACTACTTTGATCACCTTTTTCGTACGAATTTGACTAATATCAAACGTATGGAGGATTTATAGGCTATTATTGTCGAACTATTACAATTGTGATATAATTTATGACCACGCTAATACGTTTAGCTTATTAATATTATAAAGTGCGTATGTTTGCATATCTCTTACATATTAAGTAAAACACGGGTAAATTTATTTTGATGTGTATCAATTTATGACCTAGTTTATATTTATATGTAAAATCATACCTACTCCGTACATTGAGCATTATAAGTAATTTATTGAATATAAATATATTTTTTTCAGGCTTTCATTAATCCTGGGCACAGGCCTAATAGGAATATATTGTAAAAGAATAATAACAAATTACTTAAAAAATAAAATCAATAAAACACGTTAAAAATTAATTGCTGCCCTGGTTGTTCAAGCAAGTACATGTTCATGCTATGAAAATGCAATATCATCAGTTCGGAAACGTGGAATTCTCTATCAATTCAGATGTGAAAATAGTGGATCAATATATATATATACATTGCATAATTGTTTTTTATAGATACATAGGAACAGGTGAAACCGATAAAATCGTTTTTATAACAATTTTCAATCCCAAAATATTAGAACTTGTTTCAATTGTTTTTATATTTAAGTTTGGTGAAACATATGACCAAACTTCTATATTTAAAAAACGTTTAAATATTGTTTAAAAACTATGATTTAGAGTATTTTGTTTTATATAAATATGTACATAGTAACGATGATTTATAAATAATTCAGTTAAATATTTTTTCATTTCGAGACATTATGAAGTGTGTTGTGTTGAAAGAACGATTAAAACTTGCGAGAATTATTCAGGGCATATCTAAGCCAAGGTTCATGAAAACGGAAAGCGTTAAAACCAGCTTAATTTTTTATTGTCTTATTTTATTGACTCACTTTAATTGAAATAAGTATTGCTTATATGTAAATGTACGTATAGCATACATACAGCTGGTACTTTTTAAACAATGTGTAATGGCTTATTAATCAGCAGTTAGATATTCAAATTTATTATTTATAAATAATATTATTAGTAGGTATTAAGTCTTCTTAAAAAAATAAATGGTAGATATTTCGCTAATTTAACATAAAGTAAACGGTACCTTGATACGGTTATATTAATGTTTTTCTTAAATGTTCTACTTTTTTGTTTTTTTTTTAGATATTTATACTCATACAATTATAACTGGGTTATACATATGCATATGTATAGCTATATGTACATAACATCATATTGGAAGTAGATTTCTAAGAATAAGGTCGCGATACCAAGCAATTGTCTTGTTATTTGTAATAAAAAATGGATATATTTTAAGTATTCTAATAGATAATTAATAAATTAACATATAATTGAAAATTTTGATCAAAATAGTAACTTTTACATAAGCATATCCATAAAATAAGTAAGTAACGGTTGAAATAAAATAAATTTTACTTACTCGTAGCATCCATTGTGTAAAACCAACAACCTTTGCTCCGTTTTCTTAAAAACTTGTATAAAAATGGATAATTTTAATGGTATTAAAATATTTGAATTAAATTGGATTCTTTTTGTATAGTTCTTTAACAATCACTTTAACAATTTATATTAAGTTACACATCAAGTTTCTATACTAATATGCGTAGAAAACTTGTTTATTTGATGACGCCAGAAACGAGTAGCAACTATCAAGTGAACAGCGAAGTGAATGCACTCCGCAGTCCGTACTGTGCGAGTTACAACAGCCGCGTGCGCAGAGAGTGAGATAGATATTCTGAGCGAGTGTGTAAAAGAGATATAAAACATGCGCCTGCGTCACTAAAGTTACCTTTCTACCATCAAGTGTTATAGCGTCGGATTATGTTGACAATTAATAAATGATTTGCAAACCAGGTTAGCTAATTTAGTAAGTCGTTCATTCTATCAAAATGTCGTGTAACTTGTATATTTCGCACAATAAACATTTCAGAGTGTCTGTTCTTTAAGGAAGAAAGTTCACTAAAACAATTGTTACGACAATAGCGTTCCAGCGACACATACGTGAAGCATACATATTGCTAATTTGATGAGACCACACACCAACATTTGCTGTAATATCATTTGTATTTAAATAAACAATAAATTTACATCGCAATACATAAAATAAATACATGAAGATCTAAAATACATAATCAGAAACTAAATTAAAATACATATGTTTTTTTTACTTGAAATATTGTCTAATCTATAATATAATAAAATACTAAAAAGAGACCATCATACAGCACTACACAGGGCCGGACTGTGAATTATAATTAAATTTATTGGCATTTCTTTGCTCTGGTAAAACAAAGCGCGGCTTGAGTTCTGCCACTATACACTCCAATTTGGGCGGAAATCGAAGAACTGAGTCTTGATACTATATTCTCTCTGCCTACCCCTGCTAGGAGGGCAAAAGTGATGATAAATATTTCTTGAATAATCGTTTGTCTTCTAAATTGCTGGACTGATTTTGATAAAAATCATTTCCTTTGTATAGTTACAATATACCTGGAGAACATATAGCGTATTTATTTTAAAGAGAAGGCCACCCTGAAATAAAACCTTAAGACTTAACTATAGCTTAACTATAAATAATAAGAAAATAGCTCTTTAGCAAAAGTGTTGAATATTTCTCGTTAACATATAAAAATCAGTGAACTGGAGCATCCCACACCATATTGTTAAATGTGACGGATATATTTTGTTGACATATAAAAATCAAATATCTAAAATGTCTGATGTGGGAAAACTCAAAGTAAACATTAACCCAAACTAACTAATTGTAACATGAAAATAGGGCTTTAGGAAAAGTTATTTAACCTATAAGGTTAAATATATAACCATTTTATTATTTCTCAATATATCTGTATATCATAATAAACTTGGAATACCTCAAATTCGTGAAAACGGTTACGTTGGATCCAATTTTGATGGCAATTAGCGGCAAATAGAAAAGGTATGGCGAGGGTCATAAAGTCTACAGTGAAGTTGCGGACACGCACTAGCAATAAAAAAGAAAGTAATTTCTATCCACGTTATCACGTCTTCTATCAAAGTAGGTAACTTTGATTTGCGTGATCATTAATGCTGTTGCTACAATCACATAAACTTTACTGTGAGTTGTGACAGATACTACAACTTCCAATTCAATAGTATACTATATCTCATCAACAGCGCCATCTATTTTTGCAAAGCTAATTCACTAAAAAGAGTCGGTGGCTCAGAATATATGCCTAGATTTATTTTGTTAAGGCGGGCGCCAATGTCAGTTTGATTAAGGCGGCGAGGTACTAGAGGGCAGCGTTGTGACATCAGGGGTGGAAGGTAGTAGGTCGGGGATGCGCGCGCAGGTTACATAACTCGGACGGAGGCCGTAGAGGCGCGCGCAGCGGGTGCGGGGTGCGGGGCGATCGATGCGCGCCCGGGGGGAGTCAGTCGAGCGGCGAGCGAGCGACATGGCGGCGCGCCCACCCCGCGCGGCGGCCCCGCGGCCCGGGTCGCGCGAGTAGGTCGCCATGCGCGATGCGGTATGAGGCAGCGCCGCGCCCGGCGGGCCGGCCCCCGCTAGCGGCGCCGCCCCCGCCATGCGAGCGCCGCCGCTGCTGCTGCTGCTGCTGATGGCGGCCGCGGGCCTGGCCGTGAGTCCGCTCGCGCGCCTCAATCCCTGGCTGAGCGCGTGCGACCTGGAGGAGGAAGGTGCGAGCGCCGAGTGCAGGCACGGGCGCGGGCACGGGCACGGCACGGCGTGCGGCGGCGGCGGCGCCGAGACGCTGGCGGGGCGCGACGTGCGGCCGCTGTGCACGCTGGGGGCTGGCGCGCGAGCGCGGCGCCTGGCCGAGCTGCGGCTGCGCGCCTGCTGCGAGCGCTCGCCCGCTTCCGCGCTCGACCGCAGCGCGCGCGCTGACGTGCTGGCCGGCGGGGAGCGCTGCGAGCGCACGCTGCGCGACCTCCTCGCTCTCGACGCGATGGTCGCGCGCGTGCACTGCGACTTTGCCACCATCCTCGAGCGATACGACTGCGACCAGTCCTACTCTGTACACACGTGTAACGAGTGCCAGGTGAGTGGTCCCATCTCCCAGTACGATGAGGCTTATTTCCATCATACCGGTTCGAGCATAATTTAGCTTGGACAATCTATAAGCAGCGCCGGAACAGTTCCGTTTTACAATAGCGCAATTTGATATACGTAGATATCTGGCAACATGGATAACTCATGTTCCTCGACGCTGAGTTGACAATTATGTGCCAGTATCGATCCAGTTCTGCCAGCCACGCTTCTTAAGCTTACGTGAACAATAAAAGAATATATATCTATTATGGTCTACGTGGTATATGTCCATAAGATTTCTAACATTAACATTAATCTCAGTATGATCATAATTCAATTATGTTCTTAATTGATCTAATATAATGGACGGCATAATCCTCAACGGAGTACATATATCAATCTATTTTCTATCAGGTATCCAACACCACGTTCAAAATTTTAAGAGTATCGCAAGTATGCTAAGATCTTACCTAATAATTTTATAACATAAATCAAATTTCTAATGTTGGGTACATTACATTTTTGACTACAATCGATATCAAATAAAATAAACAAATTTAGTTCAAAACATAAAATTAATAAGTAATATTATAATTGCCAGGCATCGTATAAGTTTGTAAGTAATGAATATGACACCAGGTCCCTCTGGGAGACATTATGCCAAAGAACTAGGGGCGGGTCGGGTGGAATTTAATAAATTACATACATATTTCTGTCAACGATAGGTAAACACATTTGTTATAGTGTGCTGTGTGAGTCAAATAATTAAGCATACGATTTTTCGTCGAGAAAAAGCATCAGTTCGATGTGGTTATCGTTTTCATATTTTTTATCCAACTATTATTGTTAACTAAGTTTTTTTTTAAAAACTCATAAATAATTAATATTTCTACATATACATATGTGGAAGAGACTTCAAAGCTATGCATTTTTTAAATAACATTATGTTAACTTAAAAAAATCATATAAAATGGAAAGGATTCACTGAGGTCTGGGAATGGTTCATCCATGGATAATGCACGATTGAGTGGCTCTATTAAATCAATGGAGAAATCTTACAATAATTAATTACTACTTCATTGTTTGTAATATTATTTGTATAAATTGTTGGTTAGTGGCTTGAGGTGAAACCTCACTATATGTAGAGAAGTAAAACCATACAAAAGTAATGGAAAAATTGTAAAGCTTTAAATGCAGCGTTAATATTTACAATGTTAGACACTTCTTAAATAAGTGTACTTTTTTGTCTGTATGTTTTCTATTGACTTCCCGCATAGCAAGGCAGGGAGAATCTAGAGTCGGGACACTCCCTTCTCCACGTTCCGCCCGAATCCGAGACATTGCGTGTTGAGTGACGGCACTTAACGCCGCGCTTCGTCTTATGTACCAGAACGGAGAAATAAAAATAATTAATATAATCATTCCCCCGATTAGAAATCGAACCCGCAGACTTCGCGTATACAGTTAGACGCTGTTACAATGTGTCATGACGGCTTCAATTTATCATTTGTGATGATAATTAAAAACATATTGATTAAATATCTTATATGTTATATTTTTAAATATATATTTACAATACACACATTTATAACATTTTAAATAGTTAGTGCTTAGGGCATTTCTTATTATTTCTAATGTAAATTTTAAGAAAACGTCAAAATAGCTTTCTTACTATTTTACCTCCTGAACGGTATGGCAGCTCAGTTGGTGCTCTAATATCATATTATTTATTAAGATAGAGGAAAAGTTACGAAAGTAAATCATATAGATTTTTATGTGCGTATGTGCTATATCTTATTTAATCATTAGCGACCCGCTTGCTCACGTTGGCCTACAGCTATTTCGTATATTCGGCAGTCTTTTCATAAAGTAATGAAATTTCTGGAAAAACTAAAAGCAAATGCTAGAAAAAGTAGCCTATGTACATACCTAGACCCTTGAGTATCTCTATAGAACATTTCATCACGGTCGCACAACGGTTTCAGCACAATTGATTCAGCGATTCCACCGTGACAACGTCCCAGACAAAAAAACAGAGAGAGTTACTTACGCATTTATAATATTAGTGTGGATTACTTTCATTTACTATATGTTGCCAATGTCTCTACGTCTTCTACATCAGACCATTGTTTTTTTAAAAGCTTCACACTGTTCTCTTTCGCCAAAAAGCACCAGTGACACTCCGTTCTCAGAATTTCACCCGAATTCGAGACGTTGCATATTGAAACTTTTCCTTTGTGGGTTCAACTCCCATCTTTGTCATACTGGAGACTTTATAGATGTATTGTTTTCACTGGTTTCTCTGGTTATCCAGAGAATGGTGGTGGAAAATGGGACTTGAACCCACAATCACGATGCCACGATGGCCACAAAGTTCAATAGTTTTTAAAACTGCCTACCATACTGTACAAATATTACAAATAAATCATTTACATATTTCTTAAAGTTTAATGTTTTAGACGATTGTAATATTTTCAGCTTTAGGACTCTTTCTGTTTCCGCCCGAATTTGAGACATTGTGAATCGAATGCTGAATTCCAACGCCCATCTTTTACTTACCGGAGAGGTGAAATGCTATCAAAATAAATATATCTATTCCATCGATTAGAAATCGAACCCACGACTATCGCGTTTATAGTCAAAAGCTACACTACAGTGTCACGATGGCCGCAAAGTTTAATTAATTTTATTTGTTAATGAAAACTGTCCTCCACACTGAACAATTTTTACTAATGCAGCATTGACTTGGTTCTTATAATTTCGCTGGTCTATCATTTTTCTTCGTCAGATTTTCCAGATCTTTAATTGTTATATGACAATGGAAAATGCCTGTCACTTTGAACAGTTTTGGTTACGTTACGTTACGGTTATGTTATATATCAAAAGCAAATGCGCATCACGCTGAACAACTTTTATTATTGTGCCATTTCCTTATTTCTTATAGTTTAAGCTGGTCTATTATGGTTCTACATTAAGTGTTCCACTCTTCGAAATCAATTATACACTTAAGGCTAAAAAGGTTTACAACAAAAAGTTTCGTTCAAATCGGTCCAGTAACTGGGATTATGTGCGCGTACAAATAGACAAACAGACAGATTCATATTCTATTACTGTTTTTATATCCCGCTAAATATTAATGTACACAAGTTTTTTACTGTTTTATTATAGTATAGATAATAAGTGGTTTAGCTTACAGTGTCCTATGATCCAATGCGACCCAATGTCAAATATATATAAAATTTTAAATGTTGGTATTAATCTTGCATCGTATAGCCAGTCAGTCTGTTAGTACATAGCATGGCATTCTTACTGTATAACTATTGCTTATTTATTTTGAAAAGTCTACTAGTGTGACAGTTTTTGGTCACAAACGTATGCTTTATTGAATATTATTACATAATATATATTATAACGTATATTTTTCTATAGAAAGTACTTTCCACACACTGGATAAGTAGTTGCTGCTGTTATTTGTTAAAAATTATTATAAAAGTAGGTCAAACTTGCGAAGGTATCTATTGTTTGTAAAATAAAATTTGTTTTGTATGAAAGTTTATTATATAATATTGTCGGAAATAAATATTATAAATATATATTCATTATTCTTAAATAGCCATAAATTCAATTTTTACATAGAAAATATAGATACTTGTAAATTAAACGATAAACGTTGTAAGGATCTTATAATATGATCATAAGTGGAAGAAATGAAATGGTATTTTATGACTAGTCAAGATATATCAAATCTTAAGAAATCTATTAAATTTTTCAATTATTAGGAGTATAGACAATTGGACGTTTGTTCCATAATTTTACCCTATAAAAAGGTATTAATTTCAATGAAGCTACACGTTGGATATACTCACGTTTCGACATTTTGGTCCTGGGTTTAAGATAACTACTGCATGAGAATGTCTTTATTAGTAAAAATAAAAGATAAAAAGGCAGAAGCAGTGGGGAAGCGTCTGACTGTAAAGTCGTTGTTTTTGGGTTCGATCCCAGAGAAACAATGTAAATATATTTTTTTAAATAGTTCCTTGTGGGTTATACTTAAACATTATTTGCATTTTTCCATTTTAGTTAGATAAAGCAAAGTGATGAGCTCTACCATTCCACCCACATGTCTCGAATTTGGGCGCAAAGCGGAGAGTGTCTTGATATTAGGTTTTATCTGGCTGAAATAAAAATAAAAGAAATTAGATTCACAATTGTGCCTTCGCACCGGAGCACCGGAGTTCATAAAAGAGCTATAATAAATCGGTGTGTGGTGTGGTAAAGATTTGTAACGTAAACAATATATTTTATATGTATCTAACAGGAAACATTTTATTTCGAAAAGAGATGTAAGTATATAACAAACTTTTCTCACCACATGAAACACATGGACCCTGGGAAGGTTCAACTTATTCTACAGATAATCGGACGTAAAAGACGTCGTAGCGTAATTGGGCATAATTGGAATGAGTGGTTTAAATTTAAACAGGAAAGTTAAGATATTTTCATTGTAAAACAAATAGATGTTTCTATTTGCAAAAATAGGTGTGTATCTATATGAAACAATCGACAATTAACTAAAGAAAATTATTATTAACGGTGTTTTCCATCGTTTGACAATTCCGTTTTCAAACATTTGGAGGCCTTTTATGAATGGTTCACCGCTTTTCTTTATATAAACGATAATTTTTAATTATCTTGTAGTCTAGTAAGTCTTCCCTTGTAGAATAGAATTAGATAATGTTGTTATCTCTAATTTAAAAAAATCTTTTAATTTTAACAAATTTTGTACAAAATAACAATATGTATATAAATATTTCTTTTGATATTGATCGTACCTATCTCTCTGTTAATAAAATTGCCTTAATAAAATCCTACAGTAGTTTCTCCATGTAATTCAAAATATAGGTCGAAATGAATACCTGTAAAGTGTTATTTTTATTGAAAGTGAAACAAAAATTTTACCGTATTTCCCAAATACTATTAACATTATAGGTTTTCTGCGATAAGCAATGTTATGTGACACAATGGCGTATTTCACACTGAGCTACAACACATAGTATATTACACACACACACACACACACAGTATATTATTTCTAAATTAAGTAAATTATCTAAGGAATGCATGCGTTTCCTCATATACGCAGAGATATAGCAAATATGACAGGTAACAACAGGCCGTTGACATCTCTGCGCTGTAGCGTGTCACTGGCCATTTCCTATTCAAACTGATTACATTCGCAAAGCTTTTGAAACACAAGATTGGTTTTAACAGCTTACTGGATCGTTAGCTGTGCTCTTTTAAGTTATATTATTATTTCTATGAATTTAGGAGTATAGAATAATCCTAGAATGTAATAAATAACTTATGTGATTACGATTAGAAGAGACACCGGAAAACATATAAAACTAAAAATATTAATGTATAACTTTTTTTAATCTATATAGAGACTTCACAATACAATATATAGAATAATTTGAGGAAATGTTTTATTGTTACTTATTTCCTATGAGTACGAAATAAAAATTCTAATATTTTGATTTTTAAATTGAAATCAAACTATTTTTTTGTTATTACTTTTTGTCTATTCGGATTATATAAGGAATAATTAATTAGTACTTTTAAATTTTATGATGCGATGTTTAATTCGAAATATTGCGCAGAGAGTTAGCCTATTACGTCGACAGGTACGTGTGTAAAGTATTAAAAAAATAAAAATGAGGTAACATTGCAAAAAAATTCACTATATATAATCTTTTAATATAAACTAATAAGTGAATAAAAAATTTTTTTTGCGTTCTACATCCAGCTACGTCTAATTTCAAAAATTCTTATACGCTTATTACAACTTATATTTGTTAGCATCTCTGTAGAGAGATTTATAAAAATTTCTGCTACCCAATGATTTCGATCGTCAAACGATTGTTCGTAGAATAATACGCATGGCTTAGCGGTCAAAGCGATTGAACGGTTTTTAAGAGGCGCGGGTTCAAATCCTGCTGCGTTCAAATTTTTATATGTTTTCTAAATAGGAATTAACTAAGTTAAGGCGAATGAGGATTTGGTAAAAATTTATATGAATGAGTCAGACTTCGGTCTAATGATAAAAGTGCTTATTATTTACAAAAATGAATTAAGATTTCACAAGTATGAATACTCTTTTATTCTGAAGAATACACATAAATAGTTTAATGTAGGTATAAATAATTAAATGAAACTTGGTTTAAAAATGAATTTTAAATCTATATTTATATAAAAAGTCGATTTCTCTGGTAGTAGTTCCTGAGCTATTCGGAATATCATTATTACCTTTAGTAAGACATAATCAATGAGCTTAGTAAATATTGAATAACAACGGATTAGTCGATGAGTTCCGAAAGCAAAGTGCGGTTTTTGCGCTTGAATGAAGTTTGTAGAGTCGCCCACACCTGCTCTGATTTTCAGAGAGTAAGTCGAAGTTTTTTTTTATTTTATCTATGTTACATAGAATGCACGATGAAATGGATATTTTTTTTTTATTTCTGTTCAAATTTTATCAGTTTCCTCAGTTGAAGCAAGCTCTGATATAATTAATATAAGATTTAATTTAAAAACAATGCTTACGTATTAATGCTTAAAATATGTTTTTTAAAATATACTAAAAATACATCAATCAACTACGTATTTATGTATCATTTTTAAAATTGTAATATTTAATAGTTTTTTAAGATTTTACTGTTATATAATAACAATTTAAAATTTACTAGGTAGAGCAAGGCATACTTAATAAATAAAATATATGACATATAATATTAAATTAGCTATAGTATAGGTATCATGTCAAATAGGGCAGAAACTGTCTCTTACAGGACGATTTGGCAACGCAGGGAATTTCATTCAAAAACACGTCTCAGATTGAGGTTAAGTGGCAGTGCGCAGGCGTGCTCACAGCGCATGCGCCCTACGTTCCACCCGCAATGATTTCACCTTTCTTAGTACTTCAGAATTTTACATTTAATGTCCGATTAATTTTATCACTGCTTGATTTTTAACTACACGGAACCGTTTTTTTAATTATATATTTAATTTAGTAAAACTCAAGTGCAATATCAGGAACGTTTATGACAAACATTGCCTGGCGTAAGCTTAAATTAACATCAATTAAGATGAAATTGTATTATATCCTGTTATATTTAAATACTTACTATTACAAAATCGTTATAAATTTCATAAATAAAACGCTGGCTATTTTATCACTGTAATAAATTTATTGTAATTGATGATATGTGAAAGTTGTCAATAGCTAATTGTTATGCAATATTTACAGATATCCAAGCATAGTATTTTTCTACAAAGAAACTTATAAATGTCAATATGGTAATTGTCTTGCTTGAATCTTTGTGTTTAATGTAACCCTACCTGTACCTAAGGAGTCAATATAAATTGATTGATTTATTCTTTCTACAACAACCCCACTTTTGTATAGTGATTTTATAACAACCCATATCACATATCTTACATAAATAAGCTACTTTAACTATAAAGCTATGTATATAGGGTATATAGTCGTAATTTATGGAAAAATTTAGGATTAAACGCCTACTTGAGATTTTAACGAAAAGGATGTCATGGTGGTAGTTGAGACGTGCGTGACTTAATACAATAATTATGTGCTTACATTAAAACTAGTGACCCTGCCTGGCTTTGAACGGATAATATAGTTTAGTCTCCTATATTTTTTGAGGGCGTCGGTGTTAACTGTTCTCTTGTGGTAATTTTTATTTGCAATAGCTTCTAAGATGTTTAATGAAATTGTTTACGGTAAAGTGCAATTATATTATGCATCACATGCTTAAAGTACCTAACGAATTTAATAAAACCGTTTATTGATAAAATCACTTTAAAAAGGATATAACAAAGTGCACTATGTAACAGTGAAAAAGTAATTTATTTAATTATCATTAAGTTACAATTTAATAAGGCCTTTTTTGTTTACTATATTAATTGCTTTACTGTTTGGATTCAAAATGACCAGGATGCTATTAGTATTTAATCTAAAACAGGCAATTTTTAAGGCTCCCATCCGCGCGTCTATTGCTGCCAACCGCGACGTACGTACGGTACGGGTTGCTACTTATATTTTGAACCTTGGCAGTAATAAGTGCTTCCTACTCTATTTAAAGTTTTCATTCGAAAATAAGCTAACATCCTGTCTAGTCAACAAGTTTATAGTGAGTTTTGCTCGAAGCCTCTTTAAAGGATAAAATCAGAAATAAGATTATCCGGAAAAGAACCGAAGTTACCGAAGAGGCACGTGAGTCGAAGGACTGATGGCCGTTGAAGCAGACGAGTCCTTGAATAAAGACCACGTATTGGCATGCGTAGCGTTTGGGGGTGCCAAGCTCGCAAGCGCTCCCTGGGGAGAGGTCTACATCCAGCAGTGGTCAGGAAAAGGCTGAATTGACCAATTGATTCGAAAATAACAAATATTTTTAACATAATTTTCATTACAACATTTTATTATTTGAAAACGAAGGGCTTTATTTGAAGTGGCTTAAAAAAATGAGTTAGTTATTTTCGTGCAATGATTTTTTAATGACAAATAGTCATTGATTGATCGGACTGTTGTCTTTATCAGCACATAGCCTGCAACAACCCCCTATTGTAGAGGCTAAAACATCGAATTGATGGGTCGTCCTCCGTACAGCCTTGACTTGGCACCCAGAATATAAATAACTACCCTCATATACAACTACACTCGACGCGACGTCCGCTCTGCCCCTTATTTTAAACCTTAGATATTTTTCTAGATATTTATTTTAATCTACATTAAATACATGACATATCTAACTTACTAAGTTAGATAAACAGTAATATTGTATTGTTTACAATTACTACGTAAATAACCTATTGTTATTTTGTAAGAAGTAAAAGGTTATCCCACAGTGACTACTTTTATCTCCACTCTCCTAGGGATATCTAGAAGACAGACATATTATTAGTAGTTATTTTTAAGATATACACCTCCATAGTACATTATTGTGATCTATCTCGTAAGTAAAACAATTTTAGAAAAGTTTAAAAAATTGAACGCAGCATGTTTTGAACCCGCGCCTCTTGGAAACCGCCAAAGCGCTGTGACCGCTAAGCTATGCGTTCTGCATCCGGCTACCTTACCATCCGGACGAAATTCATAAACGCTTATTACAACTTATTTTTGTTGCTAACATTTCTGTAGAGAGATTATCTCGTAAGGTTGCGTCGTAACAAGATATCTTTTTCATGTAAAGGGAAACAGTCAGTCAATTTATCATATTAAAATGCTCATCTGTGATTTTAAATTATAGTTTTACAACTTATACTCATAAAATAAGTTGTTCTGATTATCACTGATTGACTGAATCATCGTTGTAGTAAGACCTACGTTCTTGGTCAGTAGGGTTATTTTGTGGAGTAGACTCCCATTAAGCAAGGGTTTTGTAAATTCAACGGAAATTTGTGCGGAAGTCAGTCATTTTTGACGTTACAATACATAACGCTTTATTTTTAGGCAAATGATTAAAAATATTAAATTCAAAGTTTGTCATTTTCAAAGTCATTTTTGTAGCAAGAATTATGAAGTATTTTTAATAATTTTAATGGGTGTGAATAACCCACTTTAGAAATTGAAAAACATATTTAGAAAACGTATTAAAAATTGTATGCAAATGTTAGTAGGTAACTCCGTAGAGAGATTTAAAAAAAATAATTGTTGTCTAAAAATTATATTCAATTTCCTAAGTGTGTAAATAACACTTACAAAAATATTTATTAAATAGCATTCTCTTTTGCCAAACATTTGTTCGTAGAATAATCTTTGAGTAGCAGAAACTTGTTAAATCTCTCTACAGATATGCACATAGCAAGGAGAACCGATGGTCGTTGGGGCGGGAAGGTTCTCGAGTAGCGACTACGAACCCGACGACTTAGTTAGCAGCCCCCTACCACGTGGACTCATGAACTGGTCAAGATCGCCGGTGGATGCAGGAAGCTCAGGACCGATTGACGTAGAGATCCTTGGGGGAGGCCTATGTCCACCAGTGGGAGTCCAGCGGCTGAGACGACGATGATGACTTATTGAAAATAAAAATATTAAAATCTAGGTACGCCCAATCATCGAGATTATATAAATACTCCGTATTGTTTACCAAATTTATTTGCATAGTAAACATTTCTAATAGATATAAAGTGATATCTAGTGATAAAATGCCAAATCCACAATAAAACTAAAACTAGTGATAAAACTTCAATTAGAAATAACGTAATTTAAGGTAAAAATAAAAGATGATGATATAATGATAAGACGCTAATTAGAAATATTAGATAATTTCAAAAGTTAATATTAATTCACAAAAAGTTCTTTGTAAATTTACATTACACAAATTTATATATTTTTATATAAAACAAAAGAAAAATGCGATATAAACAAACACTTTTCATTCAAAATTCATTTCATTACGTAATTACGTCACAAACAGGTATTATTTGCACTGACAGTATTGTATTTGTAAATAAGTTTATGTAATAATAACATTTTTACAGTAATACATTTTACGTTGACATTGTCTTGTGTTAATTATAATAGATATTTGTAGTGGTTGTTTGATTATAAAATAATATTTTTTAATGATAATTTATTTATTTTGTATAATTTACAAAAGGTAAGCCAGTAAGAATTAACTTGTGGGAATGGTAGTCATTTATCGAATAAGGATTATTTCGATGTATTTTTTTGTATAAGTATGTTTAATATACAAACCTACATTAAATGTTTCAACTCTAAATAATAAAAAAGTACCTATGTTTAACTAGATGTATACCAAAATTCATTACAATCGGTTTAGAGGTTTACTTTTTTTATACAAATTTTCATGCCTTCATTTCAAGCCTTTAGAGATTTTTGGACAAAGGGAGTCTAATGTATGACCTCCAGGAGCGTACATAGACTCCTTTCTTCAAATATTTTTATTCCGCATTCTATCCAAATCGGGCCGAGGGTTTAGCCGTGAAAGCATAACATTATTTTGTATTATCAAAGCCACGAGCAACAGCTAATAGTTCTATGTGTAACGATAAACGAATTAAACGTTTTTACCTTTTAACCATTTGTATATTGTTTCTTAAACGACCTAAGTAATCATATGTCAATACCATTTTGCGCAGAGAAATGCCTATATATTTTTAATCACTTTGCAATATTTTAAGTTGCTACTTGCTTAGGGCTTTAAATCTGGAAGTTTTGTTATATCATATTTTTATACGCAAAATGATTGTTAGCTTTGCATTATTATATAATAAGCAAGAGTATTTAGATGCCGAAGATGCACGAAATCAAATTCAGCTTCACTCAAAATTTATATACGGAATTTCAATGTTTATTATTCTGAGCGTGTGATAAACTCTTTAAAATATATGAAGTCTCGGTAACGAAGTTTTGTAAAAATTTTTCTACAAAGACGCTAACAACAACAGTTCAAACCGTTGTAGAAAATTGTAGTATAATTGACTAGGTACCTTAGAAGGTATGCAATAGGTGTAGGTTCCAATTCTGCTATGAACAAATGTTTTACATATAACTTTACTACACATTTATTAAGCATTATTGTTTGTTATATCGAAAAGGTACTCGCACTCTAAGACCAGTGTGGCACAGTGGGAAGAGTCTGACTGTAAATGCGATTGGTTGTGGGTTCGATTCCCACCCGATGAATGATTACATTAAATTTTGTTTCATTTCTCGGCCTTGGTATCAAGTAAGTGGTGGTACTTGGTAAGACAAAGCTACGATCGGAGTCTTTAGGCTATCTCTTATTACCATTATATGCGGCAAATTTTAAAAGGTTAACATTCTTAAATTTAGCATTACTCAAATACATAGGTTTATTATAATAAGTAATGTGTTATATGTACATAAAATACGCGGGTCGGAACCGGAAGTAAGCAATCGTGCGTTCAAGGGTTGACCAGTCGTTTAGAATAGGAATTATTTATATGTGTCGAGATTTAAAAGTTCTGCATTTGCTGAATTTGTTAATTTATTGCTGCCATAATCATATACTATATAAAAAATAGGACACTTTAGAAAGTAGGTAATTGTAAATATTGATTTACATTGTTATAATGGTTTTAGTTTCAAGCCTTATCCTCTGCGTATAACAGGGAATTCCTTAAAGCCACTTTCACTTCAGGTCGCTTCGTTTAACTCCTTTTGTATTTTATTTAGGACTATGAAACTATCTAAATTAATTATGTATCTATATATGCATTATGTAGTTTTTTTTTGTGATTATATTGATAATTTATTTAAGTAATAATAAATATGTATATTTCTTTATTATTTTAAATATATTGTTGCAAAGCTACACATTTATTTCCTACACTATTAATGATATAATACTTCCATAAACTATATCACCTGTTGATATTGTAAACTTAAACCTAAAATTATAATAACTTCCTTTAAAGTGTAATTTTCTTATCTCTTATTATTATTGGTATAGGAATACTTCGACATAAGTGGTTCTAGTTGATTGCAATTTTGGTAAGGCGCAGGGTTAAAAGCTATATAACAAAAAGTTTCATTCAAATCAGTTATTTCAAAATGGTGCACATACAAACTAACATACGTATGCCTTTTTTTAATTTAAGGTATCACATATGTGTATATTATAAGTACTTTGATTTTCACGATTATTACACATTTTGAAATGAAACTATTTTCTAACACGTTATACTGTGACCTGTGACCACGACCTACTGTAAAGTATTCGAAACGTCGTGTTCTAAAATGTATTTTCGAATACCAATATTATACACGATTAATCCGGTAAAAAAATAGTTTCATTTCAATATATGTATATTTCTATACTATTTTATACAAGTCTAGCCTAGTTTTTGAATTGTGTGTAAAAAGGCATGTACAAATTAAGAAATAAAACATACTAAACAACAAATTGCAATTTATGTGCAGCTGATGCTACACATCACTAGTTACTTTGATATGCAAATAGAATTTACATAAGCAAACCAGTAATTGTACTAATTAGGTTTAAGCTGCGTTTAGTAAGTATGCGTATAGTATTGCTTACTATAATCTATCTAGCTATGTTCTATAAATATTTAAAAAAATAGGTATATTATAAAATCTATTTTATTTCGATCTCATTTTATACTTATACTATATTAATTATATAGCTTGGTAGTTACTTCTCAATAATAAGTAGAACATTAGCCGTATATACATATATATCTTATCTAAACTAATATTATAAAAAAGAAAGATTTGTTTCTTTGTTTGTTGTTACCGGATGTTAAAAATTTCCTTACAGTTAGAAAGCCTACATTTTCACAGAGTAACGTTAGGCTATATTTATTTCCAGAAATAATTAAGTATCCTTAATTATACTATAATAATGTAACCCAAGGTGTAAAAAATTGGACATAAAATATCGTGCCTGCGAAAATTATTGATGAAAGAACAAAACAATGTACTACAATATCAAAACTTCAAATCTATTAAAAAGTTCACGATAGCATATCATTATCTGTGACGGATAGCTCATAGAAAACTTTTGACGATATATAAAATAGTATTCCAAAAAAAGAATAGTACTCACAATGTTAGAGAAGAGTAAAATCGGGAATTTCAAAGATTATGTCGCAAACGTTGGCAAATCTTTGGAGATATATTAAAATAATTTCCTATGGAAAATTGTATAATTATAAAAGTCTTAAGTAAGATCTTTGTAGATCAATACTGTAATTACAACATGTCACTAAAATAAGAATATTATAAATTCATAATAAGTTTTTTGATTTTCGCGATTATTACACATTTTGAAATTAAACTATTTTACAGGTACAGGTAGTCTACCTGTGACCACAGACTACTGTAAAGTGTTCGAAACTTCGGGTTCTATAAATGTATTTTCGAATACCAAAATTATACGCGATTAGTCCGGTTAAAATAGTTTCATTTCAAAATTTTAGAAATTCCACCGCCTCGGTCGTAGACCGGAAAAAGATCCTTCTTCTAGTCCCTCCCTCTTGAATATTAACAGCCTGGTCATTGTAACACTAAACAGAAAACATATTAATGTAGTATTCAAAGTAGGGCTTAACTGAATTATTTCTAACGCCGACTTTGTTAGAATAAACTAATTGAGCTATACATGTCTATACTATATTAATTCAGACCGTATTGTTCGGTAGTAAGATTGAACAATTGAAAGCACCCATTTTGCTTTCAATATTTAAAATTGACTTCGATTACACCATAAATATAAGCAAAGTTGTGTAGTTTACTCGGGCGAAGCCGCGAGCGTACCGATTGGCGATTTCAATGCCCACCACACAGGATCATACAAAAGCGACCACGCGGAAATAATGACTTTGCCAAGGCACATGTTCTGTCCCAATTGGTGTCGGGTGTATCCAGATAGAAAGAATGACAGACCTTTGTTGGATCTTATACTGACAACACATCAAGACGGTTATCAAGTATCCATTAACGTACCTTTCGGTACATCCCAACCCACACACTCCCGGCTATCAAGAACTCGGTTGGTGTCACATTACAATTCAGCCGATTGGGATGGATTGCGATTTATGCATCGTACCCCAAGGATACAGCATGGGGGGCAGCTTTGTTTTTCCTCTGACGATCTTTTGATCTGCACAGACGCCGTCACGAACACCATTTGACAGGGAACGGAGTGTTATATTCCCAGTACTATATTTTATTGGTGGCAGATTGCAACCCTGGTTCGATAATCCTGCAAAACAGCTGCTAGCTTGAAACAGGAAACTTATCGATGTCAGTCTGTGGCACTAGCTGCGAAGGATCCACGTGCTTCTAAATTAAACTGGAAAGGTTCCATCTTCGTGGAAAGTAGCTACTATTCACCATATCCCTAAAAAAGGTGACAGTTCCAACCCATCTAATTATAGACCTATTGCGATTATCTAAGGTGATGGAAATTTATTAGCGATCGGCGGTGTAAACTTCGTCATGGTCGCAGTACTGGCGACCTTCTATTATACGTAACTCACCGTTGGCAGCTGCTATTGAGAGTAAAGAGAAGCTATGGTAGTCAGCCTTGATATCGCAAAGGCTTTTGATCGGGTCTGGCATAAAGCTCTTCTATCGAAGTTACCATCTTATGGTCTCTTGGTCAAATTATGAAATTGAGTAATCAGTTACCTTGATGGATGGAGTATAAAAGTCGTTGTTGACGGTATTGGCTCGGATATCAAGTCCATAATTGCTGGAGTACCTCAAGGTTTAGTGTTGTCAGAGAGTACAACTTGTGTCTGAAATTTAGTCCACCTTGGAAAAGGACTCTGAATGGGGAAAATGTAACTTTCAATTTAAAACCTCGAAGACACAAGTTTTCATGTTTACCGCTAAAAAGACACCATTCAATTATTTGCTCAAATTCAAAAGTATTTTGACTTTGTAATAAGAAGAATATTCTGGGAGTCAATATTTCGGATGAAGTCCAGTTTTGGGGTCATTTGGAGACAAAGCCAAATTGGCTTCAAAAAAGTAGCTAGAAGTTAAATCGTAACTTCAATCACTATTGTATTATGGTAAACTTCCCTTAACATTTAGTGTTTGGTTCATTTGAATCGGTTCATAAACAAAAAAGTTACAACCATTTAAATTATAAATTTAAGCAAAGTTTGTGACTTAAGTGAGAACGCGGGCGGGCGTAAATACGATATACACTATATCAGTATAGTCATGTAATTTACGCAGGCGAAGCCGTGAGTGGGTTGCTAGTCTTTAATATAATTTAATTATTTTAATCGCCAGTAATCAATTATTTTCAATTCGTCCGGTGTAAGTGTAAGATAGGCAAATTGCTTATTGCGCGTTGACGTTCCATCGCCGGAAAGTGCGACAGGGCGACAGGGAGTAAAGTTTCCTGTTGAGAAACGATCGCTTCCTACAGCCACCGTCCCCGTGACGCCGCGCGTGGTTAATCTTATAGTTGACCTACTTACCTATGCGACCTATATAAATATATATAATTTCTAATATTGTTATCATTTGAATAACTTCATTTGCTTAGTAAAATTTATCTAAACTGTGACAACAACGATTTCCTTTACAGCGACGATGACGTTCAAGTCTAGGTATTGTCGGCCTTTCATAGCTTATCCTGTTATTACCCTCTGTAACTTATCTAGTCAGTTAAAACATATTATAGCAAATTAAATAAAATCTTTGTTCTTTCATTCCTTCAATTTTTAAGATTTGCTTTACTGACTTGAGTTCATATCTGGAAATTGTTGGACATAGAAAAAATCTGGACATTATACGTTTTATTTTTATTATTGTTTTATAATATTTGAAAAATCTAATATAAAAACGATTAATATATAATAGATAACATGTTTTTATAAAACGCATGAAGTTGTCTGTAGGAAAAGATCGTTTTCTTAACAAAAGTTCCATGCCGTCGCCCAGAGTTAAATTCACATCGTGACCTACTTTCTTCCGCGATCTATATAAGGCCTCAAATATGATTAGAATGGATTGTTGATTTTATTATTATATAAAATCTCAACAAGCCCCTTATTATTTAAGACATCGTGACCTTGAAATGGTGTTTTGTAATATTTGCTTGGTTAAGGTTATTTGTATTTTTTTGTTAAGATACCCCTACGCCTGACCATAGTCAATATTTAACCATTCACTACTTGGCAAACAAAATAACAAAATATAGTAAAACCCGTTTATTACGATCACGCCCAATACAATGTCAGTAATTAACGTGGCGATGGCGAATTTCATATTTGAAAACATGTTTGTGTTCTAAATGGTAGTCGAAATATTATTGTCAAACTAAAATAAATCAATACTTAAAATATATAAATATTTATAAGTGAAACGTTTAAAACTAATAACTAGCACGAAAAACGATTTTAAATAAAACCTATAGACCTATGCCTTCTAGTACATCTACCCGCCTAAAACGCGTCTGGATTTTAGAAATCTACTCAAACGGATGAAGTAAATTCATAAATATCAATCAATAACAATATCGCTTATATATGTTTGCAATTTATGTGTTTTTTAGGTACACCATTCTCTCACATATAGCAAGGTAGACGGAGAGAGAGGAATCTCTTAAAATCAAATCTCAATTTTACACCTATTTTTACATGTATAGAATATTGAGTGGTGGAACTAGAAACTGCCATTTGTGTTACCCTGTTTGTACACTAATATAGTTAAATAAACATTTCCCCAAGTGGGAATCAAATCCAAAACCATTGATCGGCGGACGATGTCTATTATATTCTGCTAAAAACTACCGAAAACAGTAACATTAGTATAATTTGATAAAGACTTTAGTTTTGTTCCAGATCATTTATTTATTTGTATATACAAAACAAAAATAAATATATATTGGATTACGCTGTAAAATATTTAGGTACGTTCCTTACTTAAAATTGTTATATAAAAATGCTATTTATTCAGTGCATTGGTGTTATAGTCGTCGGATTGCTTTCCCTATTACAATTCCGTTCGCTCAAAGTGTTTTTACTACGTTTCAGTGTTCGCTTTCTAACGCTTAAGTTTTTCTAAGCTCTCGAGATAAAACTATGGTATATTTTTTGTTTATTTGGGCGTCGTCAGCTCTTATCTTAAGTTACATCTGAAGGAAAATTATTTTACCTGTGAATCTTTTTATTTTAAAACTACCTTACTACCATTTGATTTGGAACTCTTATAGGTACTCTTAAAGAAACCGTTAAACAAATATACCACATAATAGGTTTTGATACTTAATAAGTTCTTAATATAAATTATATATATATATATATATATATATATATATATTCTTTGTAGAGGATAGTTACCACATTTTTGACTACGATAACTATTCCTCGTAATAGAAAATACTCACCTAACGTACCTATCCTGATGTGTAATGTACCGCAGTATCCTATGTGTGGATCTAATCTACTTTATTATTTAGAGTTATTCAAATTAAATCCTGTTCTTTTTGGTATTTTGTTGTTGGTGGTTGACGTAAAATGCTGAATAAACACATTTAAGATTGCAAATTAATATTAATAACTAGTTCTATCTCTTTTTACAACCAAAATACTGATGAAATAATGAAGGACAGTATTAAATAATATGCAATAATCTTTATTTTTGGATGTAAAGATTTGAAGATTGAATTACGCGTTATGTCTCATCAACAGAAGAAGCCGATTGTAATAAAATTTTGATACCTATATACATTTAACAATAAATTTGTAAATAGCTTTATTATTAGTCTTCATTTAAAAGCTGGACTATTGACGGAAAAGCTGGTGGCGATATGGACATGTCAATGTACAAATTTCTTTTTTATAACTGGTTATATAATAATGAGAGAGCTCGCAACTTCGTATCCGTTAACACTTGACGTAAAATAAAATCTCAATTTTTCCGCAAAGATTTAGAGAAATCCTTATTCAGTAGCTCCAATGAACATGTCAAAATTTAAGCTTACGCCCAGTAACTTGGACTGTGCTTTGTGTGTCAGTCATAATGTTAGATATAGATGAGTTTTATATATAAATATTATTTTAGTACAGCGTGTAAATGTAAACAAGATGATTGTGGGCTCAATGCCTACTTAAGACTAAGCGCGGTGTTGAGTTTCGCCATTCAACACGCAATGTCTGATTTTTAACATTAAGTTAAGTTTTAACATTAAGTTCCCTAAGCCTTCCTGCTATGCGTCAAAAAGCATGAAGCTGAAATATAAAGCTGAAGAAAAAAATTAAATATATGCATAAATATTTCAGCTCAAAGTTAAGGCTCACGATTTAAGTAAAATCGCAGTGTCCTTGTGTTTTCTCTGCCCCCAAATTGGAATTGCCCTCGGACACGTGCCTCTGTATGAATAAATATAATGCACAATGTGTAGTTGTTGGTAACCCACATTGCAAACTCATGTAAATTTCATAAATCTAAATAAAATTAGTTGTTCATCAATTTACATTGTGAGGTAAAATGGAATGAGCGGAGAGGTATCTCTTTGAAAGGTAAAAGTCTCTTTTGGCTTGTTTGCGCGCTCAAGAGGCTCTTGAGGTGGAAGCGGAATAGTTGAAACTAAAATATTATATGTCATACGCTTCAACTGAAAATCCACTTCCTTCTACTAACTACACCTTATGTACCTACCTACGGGTGGCATACATTTTAGCCGAGCGTTTTTAAAATATAAAAACTAAAATCCATTTTTATGCTTTAGGCGTTATTACAGTGCTATAAATTATACTCACATTTAATTTCAACTTGTTTGTGTTTGAGATTTTAATATAATGTTATTATTATATTACGGTTTTTTATTCAAAACTCAACGTCAGTTACAACACTTATATGTACATACAAGGTGGGCCAAAAGAAGTCATCCGATGTTTTTTGGCTCTCATTTTTTTTTCTAAATCATAAACTTCGACTACAAATGAGAGAAAGAAAAAAACAAATGAGAGCCAAACAACGTCAGATGACTTCTTTTGGCCCATGTTGTATGTCTAAAATTATGAATAAAATAAATAGTGTTGATTACTTTATAAGACTACTATACTATATATGTAAAATTTCAGAAGTAAGTGTATGATAGTATAATAAATATATAAAATGTATAAAAATATGGATAAATATACCCATACAATGATATACATTGTCAACATATTTTAAGTTTAATTCGCACATTTAGGATTTATTTATATTAGAAAACGTATATCAATTTAAACGTAACAGGATTAAAACCTGCGCCTCTTGAAAACTAATCTAATCCATAATTTCTATGCAGCTAATTTCAAATTCTTTTACGCTTGTTACAATTTTTATTCGGTCAGAGCGCTAGATGGTTTCCAAAAAGGCGCGCGATCGTCAAGCCACATTAAAAATTTTGTTCGTATTTATAAAATGTTTTTAATGACATATATATCTGAATATTTAATAAATAAATTTAGGTGTAGCTGACAATATTAAAGTAGACAAAGTGGGTAAGACATAGCGTGGCGTCGGGTTCCATCAACTAGTACACTAATGAAATAGTGAAATTGGGCGGAAGGCGGGGAATGGAATTTACAAACACTCGGTTCTCTATTCTGAGACTTAAATTTAGGAGCTGTGTAAAGCTATAAAAAAAATATTTTAAACAGTTACTATGGAACAACTACAACAGTTTACTTTTTAAGAACAAACTCACTACGTATTCAATATATTTCGGTTTTTCATTACTTATGAATTAAATCATTTCCAATCTGCTGGCCATAAGTTAATAGTACTAGTTGTCACCCACAACATCGAAACGTGGAATTTGTACCATATTATTTCCATTAAGCATTCATTGTCATCTCGCCACATACAGGACAATGTCAGCTAATGTTTTTTATATATTATGAAATAAGAAAATGATTATTATTCATTTAGATAATTTTGAGTTGATATCGGTTTCACGCTAGATGTCCACATATTTGATTTGTGTACGTCAGCAAAAATGCTTATTATGCTGAACTGGTTTTATTTTATTATCGCGCCATTTTTTTATGTTTCTGTTTAAATGGTCTCTTAGACTTCCACATCAGATATTCCAGTTTTCCATGTTTTTTTCTTCTGTTATATCTGGTAATCAAGTATTTAAAATGCATTGCGTATTATTGATTTTGAAGACCGGAATACTATACCATATAGAAGTTGCCCAGGTTTGATATTTATACAAAGAAAAACATTCATTCCAACCTGTACAGAAGTTCCCAAGAACCGTTGTAGATTAGTGTATACAAATAGATATATAGTTTTAAATCTATAGATTCGTATTTTATGAATATAGAAATGTTTTTTAAAAATAAGAAATCTCTCAAAAATATTGTCTTGATGTTTTTCAATTGGCATATGGTCAAATAGGCTTATTCCTCAATCAGTACAATCTCTTAAAATTATTCTTAGTAGTAGTTCTTGAAATAGAGTGCTTAACTTTAGATGTGAATAGTAAGAGTTGATATTTATTTTTAATAATGTTAAGCTATAGGACTTATTGAATATAGTATTACTATTATTTTATGAATGAAAATTAACAATATTTTAATACTACTTCATTTACAATACAGATGTTATATAACCTGTCATGATTGATCCATACTAGTATTATAAATGCGAAAGAAAATCTGTCTGTCTGTGACGTCATCACGGCCAAACCTCAGAACAAATCGTGACGAAGTTTTATATATAGCTACTTCTGCATAGGCTGCTTTTTTCTCTAATTTTCGTACTTTTTCCAGAAATTTCATAGTTTTACGAAAAGGTTGCCGAAAATTCGAAATTGCTATAGTTGACGCGGGCGAAGCAGCTTGTAGGTCGCTAGTTAATAATAAAAATCATATTTTTATTACAGAATATTTTTTTAGACTTATGTAGTTGCAGTTTTGTATCTTTTTTATAGTATTTTTAAACTACATTTCGAAATGCGTTTAATGACTCTCTATTTCTTGAGTAAATGAAAACCAAAAGAAATCACTATAGTGTGCTCGTTGGTTAAAAATGCAAGCAATCGTATTCGAAAGCACTCTGCATTTGATTTGCATCTGTACTGTTGTTCTCTACAGACAAAGGTTGAAATTTCAAAACCACTCAGGTGCCTTACACGGGGAATGATGAAATATTCGTAATGTATGTTCTAAAACTCGTTTTAATTGAGTCTCTTATTTTTTACGTCATAGTATATGTTTGTTAAATATAAAAAAAATTACAGTTAGTTCATAAACTTACTACACATGAAGTACTCACAAATGCTGAAGTGATAATAAAAATCTAATATAATAATCTGTATATGATGGAGTTTCGGAAATATCAACTTGTATCCCAATAGGTAGTAGCGTACCCCTATCAAGTGTGAGTGACGGAAAGGTGTGAAAAGTCTTTATGTATATTCTTAAACAGATTTTTGACACCTCTGTCAATATTATTGTAAAAGTTTGTAAAAAACTTTAACATATCTGTTTGGTACATTTTTTATTTACTATGAAATAAACTGTAATAATTATATAATCAAATCCAGTTGAGGCCAAAGTAGCACAGTGTCTGACTGAGCGATAGTTATAAGCTCGATCCCTACTAAGGGTTGATCATATTTAAATTATGTTAATATCCTCGGCCTGGTAAGGCACAGCGCGGCATTGAGTATGGTTGCTCATTACGATAACACCCTGAATTTCTACGGAAATCTTATTGTTTCTATATAGGAAAAGGCGCATAGAAATCAAACAACGTTCACTTAATCATGATTTAATAACTGGAGTGCACAGTGAGTGAGTGAAGAGTTATCCGAAAAGTGATTTAATTTTTGTAAATAATTAATAATAATAATAATAATGTATTTTTAACATTTTTTAAAGTGTTAATCACACACTTAGGATATTGAAAAACATATTTATAGAAAACGTATAAAAAATTGAACGTAATAATAAAAAGCATTCTCTATTGCCAAACGATTGTTCAAATTGTTTTAACTTTTCTAAAAAATTGTTTTTCAAATTACCAAGTGTGTGATTAACACTAAAAAATGTTAAAAATATTAAATAAAAAGCATTCTCTCTTGCCAAACGATTGTTCGTAGAATAATTGTTGGGTAGCAAAAATATGTAAAAATCTCTACAGAGATGCTAACAACAAAAAAATAATAAGCGTATAAAAATTTCGGAGCAGCTGGATGTAGAACGCATGGCTTAGAGGTAAGAGCGTTGTTTGTACAGTTTCCAAAAGGCGCAAGTTCGATTCCCGCTGCATTTAAATTTTTATACGTATTCTAAAAATATGTATTTGTATAATAATGTATGTAATAATATTATAATTACACCTAGCGTCATCAAAAATTGTATTTACTTGACCTTTAATCAATAATTATGATATGAAATTATAACATGTATAGTTAATTTGTTTCAAATTTATACTTAATGAATAATACATCCTACACAATTGGTATTCCATTGGCTCTCCAGTGGTGTTCATAAAAACTAATTTTCACTCATTGGGGTAGGAATACACACCAGGTATTACGAGAGATCGTCGAAGCTGCATCAACGCCTCTATCTACTCATGTTTATTAATGTGCCGCATAAATTACTGCACTACCATTTTAGCCCGAAGGAAATCACCAAGCTTCACTTAGTATGCTCTGGATGGTTTCCATATAGATACGAGTTACCGCTTCATTGCGATTCGCAACTGTTCATATAAGCAGTTTCTTATTGTTATACTAAAAAGTTCTTTGAATTTCACGATTATTAGACATTTTGAAATGAAACTATTTTAAACGGATTAATCGCGTATAATTTTGGTATTCGAAAATACATTTTAGATCCCGACGTTTCGAATACTTTACAGTAGTCCGTGGCCTCAGGTAGTATATACTGGATGTGGCATTATAATAATTTTTCTCTCGGTATTTTCGGTTTTGATTCTAGGTAAGTAAACGATTCATAAAATTCTAACTAATTACAATAAATGTAGTCTAGTCGAATTTAATAAAGAACCAGAATACTAAATAATAAATTTATGTTTAGTATCAGATCGTACCGCACGCTTGCATGCTTTTCTTGAAGTATTCTGTAGTATTCTTGTATCCTTTATATCCTAAAGGATATAAAAGGATACAAGAATAGCGTATTACATTTCTTTGCGTCTTACCATCCATATCGTTATTAACCTAATGGATAAAGTTATGAGCAACATTTGTCGCGTAATTGTCCCTTTTAAAAGTATAAAGTAGCGAGGAAACTTCTAGAGTGCGCCCGCCACATACCTTCTGGCTTCATTCAAAGCGTCGGCAATCGCTTAAAAAAAGTTTAAACTGGCGAACTGGCTAGCGGTATGTAACGTGAGCCAGTGAAAGTTGTTCGTCATAATTAAAGGCAGCTCGGAAAATTAATATTCCCTTTCTGCGGTAGTGGCGAGTTGCGGGTAAACTTATGAGGCGGGAACTGAGAATTTCCATAATAATATTATTGTGGCTTTTAATGAACCTTCTAATTGCACTATTATTTTGATATATTCATTTAAGATATATGCATTTTTGCATTGCAAAGGCACTAGGATGAAACCAGATAGAAGTTATTAACAAGCATATGAAAGAGAGTAAGAACAATTTTTTGTTATTATTTTTCACATATTTTTCGACAGATTATTCGTAGACGGAAACGGTTACGATTGTACCAAGCTACATGGCTGGTTAGTGCAAAAACGAAGCAATTATGTAACGACGTCAACAAATTAGTGTTTGTGCTGGCGACGAGCCAAGCACGCGGTGCGGTGGTGGAGGGCGGGACAGGGAGGCAAATAAAGAGTCCGGTCATGAACTGTATCGAGATATCGATAATAAACCATTATATGACAAGGGTATTGCATCGGAAGTTTTCAAATGCACTTCAATAGGATATATTGTTTCATTAATGAATTGTTACTTTTTACATTTTTTTATTCTTCTTATAACGAAGTTTCTTTATTCATAAATTAATATATTGTTTCATTAATTTATTGTTATTAGAGGTATATATATCACGTATTTACGTGTACTATTATTATTAAGTTTCACCATCATTTTAATGAGCTATCAGTTAGTTGGTAATATTCTAACGACATGCAAATTTAAGTTATTATTTTTTTTAAATCTATTTAGATTTTATATATTTTTAAAATTTTATATATTTATATAAAATTTTGCTCTGGTTAGACTAGGAACAGCCACACATTTTTCTATTAGAGAAACTTTTTGAGACATGAAAATATCTATACAAATAAATAAAATTGGAGTCTCTGGATGTAATATTAAACTAACCGCTCTTTATATTGTATACACGGTACATATATACCAAAAAACATTTTTGACGGGACTTTTACTGGCAGATAGCTGATGTAAAAATTAGTACCTAAGGTTACTTTTAATTTAGAATTCCACGCGAAAAAAGTCGCGGGCACTGCGGCTAGCTTTAAATAAAATCATTTCCCCGAGTGGTAATTGAACTTACAACTAATCGCGTTAACAGTCAGATGTGGTCCCACTGAGCCACGATGGTTTTGACATAACTTTAAGGGGCAAATCTAGATTATAACACAAAAATGAAAATTAATAAATAACCAGCATAAATAGGTGGCCAAAATACTGTAAAGTAGCCATTCGTCGTCACTTGGTTGCCTTGTTTTATATTGAGTATAAGCTAGGTTGTGTTATTTTATAGTCCAATATAAACAATAGTATATACAAAAGCGTTCACTTACATACAAGGTATCTTGTAGTAGTAGCTCAGTTGATCTCAAAAGTTACGACGCCTAAGCCGCTTGAACTTAAAATCCTAATTTACACCCTCATCATACCAAGAAATAAAAAATAAATCAGCTATAAAAGAACAAAAAAATATATTCATAAAATATTAAGCGTAGGCCACTTATAAACACTTGGCTGTATTACTAATTAATTTTCGTGTTAAAAATCGGATTAAGTCGGTCTCAGTAAAGCCGTCCGCGTCGTTCTCATATTAAAACGTTGTACGATGTGTACGTAAGGCATCCGTCGTGCTTGCTTAATCCTGCTTAAGCGGGCTTTATTTATTACGGTGTTTTAATATAAGTTTTGTGGTTTTTAAAGTATTTACCTCACTATTATATTAAAATTGGTTAAACATAGCGTAGCTTTAATATCATAGCGAAAAAGTAGAGAGGATGAGTGATATAAAAATGATAATAAAGATATATATTTTGAAACACATGAGTATATGTAACTGTGTCGTCTGGCGCATCCGTTTCCATTGCAAAAACGACAACAAAATAGTATACTTATAAACAATTTACTTATATATATTTTTAAAGATTACTACAAATTTTGAAATCTTCCACAATTGCTATATATAACCAAAATAAGTACGTAGATTCCATACGACCATTCCATATGTCGTAGTTGTTCTACAGTATTCGTAAACCAGAAGCTTTCGTTATTATCATTATATTCCGTTTCGCTAGAATTTGTAGAGGTCTTAAATATACCGTATTGTTACTTGAAATGAAACATTGATATTGTGTTGGTTGTATGCTAACTGTAACATTCATGGCCATTGCTTTTTTATCCCTGATAGCTTTCCACTACAACGATTCTCTCTAAATCGACTAACAAGAGATTTATATGTTTGGAAATGCATCAAATATACAACTTATATTAATAACGTATATTTTGATATGTAAAATAAAACATACATATTTATTACAGTCTATTGTAATTAACCGAAGCACACGTGCGAAGGCAAACCAAATGTATAAAATAAGTAATAAGAGTCAGTAATAAGTGAAGTACGCTCTGGTAAGTCACAGCGCGGAGTTAAGTTACGCCATTTCACAAACAAATATCGCGAATTCGGGCTGAAAGCGAAGAATGGAGTGTCTTGACACCAGGTTCTCTTTGCTCTCTACTCAGCTATGCCGGAAAAAGCGTGTAGCCGCAAACAGTAAAAAATTATATCTTTTGATACGGTCTTTAATATTGTATACACAAGAAGCATGAAGCACCTGATTCCAGAAATGAATATTTTCGAATAAGTCAATTAAAAATAGATAAATCTCACTAGCAGATTGTATTAACAATAAGTTGAGTATATAATAATTGTATATCTATATCGGGTCGTTCCGTTTGAGTTGAAATCATAAAAGTTGTTCTCATCTATTAATCCACGGCGGAGCGGCGCGCGGGCGGGCGCCGATCAAACAGGCCGGGAATCAATATGGCCGCCGCCCGCCCAGCTGATCCGTGACCTCTGTGCCGCGCGCCCCGCTCGCTCCCCTACACCCGCAAACTTAACGCTTCCTTACGAATTTTTCTCAAGGCAACCCCCATATATTGTTCGACTCTGATCGATTTAGTTTGGGTTTTTAATGGTCTTAATTTATGTTTTATATTTTGTTACCGTGTTGCATATACATAGAAGTAATAACTGTAAAAAAATAGTACCCTAATGTTGCTATTTCTCATTTCAACCTCTTTTTTAAGGTTTTTTAATTTAAGTCTTAATGTGTATGATTAAAAATATGATTATTTCATATTTAAACACAATCACTATAATATAATATAATATAATATAATATACATGTATGCATTCGTTTTGTAAATTACGCTTTGTAACTATATACGCCTTGAATACTCAAGAAAGTCGTAGCGAAGCTTTAGTATTGTTTTAGCATTTAAAACCCTCACATTAAAGTATTGCCAGCTACAATAATGTTATATTGTATGTTTTTATTATATCTTTTACTAAGATACATAAGACAAGAGAGCGCGGTATAGGTGCAATTTTATGAGCGTTATTATCGTTTCTGTAAAACTTGTCTAAAACATATTCAACATTGAATAATAATGCGACGCGGAGCGTAGAAAATCTACTTTTAAGACTGATAAATTGTATCAAAGAACTGAGGGTCTGTTGCAGTCGTGACTTTGTTGAAGCAAAAATTTTGTTATAAACAAGCGTTCTGTACACCAAAACATGTAATGCAGTCAAATGTAGCGGCAGTGCAGTAGTGGCTGCAGTCATTGTATCTTTCGAAGAGATCATATTAAAGTATGTTGCATAACGTATAGTTAAAATATGTTCATATTCAAACTTTATATTATGCAAGCTTTACATACTACTTTTTCAATAGTAGTTTTTGTAATTTTATATCTTATCGTGTCTCAATGCGGATTTTGCGATATAAGCGGAGAAAACCTTACCAAAAGGCGCTTCCTTTAATATTTTTGTCAGAATAATCGATATAATATTAATTATTATTTTAATTAATTTGATTTTACAAGATCTCTTGTACTGTAAATGATATATCGAACTTTATATGAGGAAAAATCTAATTCATCTTAAAAGTTAAATAGTACAAAACGTGTATTTTTAGATGACCTGATAGCCAATGTCTACTTCATCACGAGATCGATTCTACACTCGACGCTATTGTGTGAAGTGCCTTAGCACGATGTTGCTAAGTATTTTTCTATTCAGACAGATATGAAGATGTCAGCGTAAAACTTTAAACAAGCATCTAGGTAATTTAGAAAATTTTGTAAATCGATATAATATATTATTCGATTTCTACTCGGTGAAATGATCATTATTTAATTATTTACATTTCTTCGCTCTGGTGAAAAACACAAAGCGTTGAGGTCCACCACTCAACAAGCATTGTCTCGAATTCGGGACTTACATAAACTTCTACACTAGAAACGAAAACGTTGGCGAAGTAATTTTCAAAAACAGTACAAATATTTCAAACTAATAATTTTCTACTGAAACAAATTATCTTGAACCTTTACTTAAGTTATTTTTTTAAAATTATATTTTCAAATGCTGCCAGCTGCCAATGCTGGCCAAAAATATACAAAACTAAAGCATTGGCCTAGTTAGTGTAAACCAAATATTTAAATTTATGGAGTTCAATTCCTTTCAAAACATTCCGAAGTAGCTATTCAGCTCATAAGAGTTCACGAAGCTTTATTACAGTTAATGATGTTTCCAATAAAAATTGAAGGTCAGTTTTATGTTTACTTCATTTAATTATTCTGGTTTATTTAATCATTCTGTCATACGTAAATATTTGATGAAATTGTTATACATTAAAAAATAATAATATTTAATATCAATTCAATACCTTAAATAATTTAATTAATAATGAAAATACATAAGGCTTCACCCACGTGATCTATAGCTGTTTCGTATTTTAGGTGACCTTTTAGTAAAACAATGAAAATCCTTAAATAACTAAAAAAATTAAAGAATGTAGGAATGTTTATTCCAAGGCCCCCCAATTACATGTCACAGACAAACAGACAGAGTTACTTTCGCATTTATAATATTAGTGTAGATTACTTTATCTTCACTCTCTCCAAGATTTTTTATATATTTTTTTATTTTAATTTAGTAGCTCTGGTAATACGCAGCGCGGCATGGAGTTTTAATATTTCAACACGTCTCTCATCAGTTCAGTTCAGTTTCTTAATAATGGCGCTTCGAACGTGTTAGTAGAGCACAAGTTACTTACACGTTGAATGGAGAATACACGAAGGAGGTTAATCGGTAAAAAGAGATAAAGTCACACTATGACCGATTGCATGTTAAAAAAGATCCACTAACAATATGAAGACGTTACCTATAACAAAATACATAATTACATCAGTTAATTTATGACATTAAAGGTTAGAATTGAATAATATATAACTTAGGGGTTAGATTATATACGCGTAAAGTCATACATTTGGGCGAACGTTACGAATAGAGTGTCTTGTTATATTTTCTTTAATGCGAATTTTACATAAAAAAATTATTAATTCTTTTTATTCTTAAAATAAAATGACTATAAAGTGAAGTAACTGTTTGTTTTCATTTCGAAATGAGTGTTTTCGCAAGAATAAGGAATGTGTGCGGCTAGTAGCTTTTAATGTGTTTTCGTGAGAGTTATAATTACCTACTCTGACTTTATTAGTTAAGTGGATAGGGGACTGCAGAGACGGTAAACATGAGGTGCAAAGTTTTCCTTAAAACTAACCACTCTGCTAATTAAAGGGAAATTTTATCTGACACTAAGATGATATATAAATATAAAAAACACGTATGTCTTCACGACTTTTACTACAAACATACATATTATTCAGTGAAGAAAGTTCAAATATTAATCAATAATTTAATTGAAAAAGAAATCTTAGTGGCTATTTTTTATAGTTTACACAATATATTTATTTACATTTTCACTGACAGTGAATTAGTATATGGAAATAATCTCATATACATAATATTTTAATATAAATAAGTCATTAATTAGTATTGAAAACATGCCAATACGGATCATAGCACAGCGGGTGGCATATCGCTACACGTGTCGACAAGTTAGATTTAGTGTTCACGGCTTGTAGCTGAAATCTGTCCGCTTTGTTGCTAATAGAACGTTGTGAAAGCGTATGAGAACTTTTGTATGGGGCTATTGAAATATATGTATTAACGATTTTGATAATTACTTATTCTGGTAAGCGTGAAAAATGTGTGGAATAATATAGAAATTATTTCTAGTATAAAATAAAATATGCCTTTATAATTTCGTATCTTTTTAAATATATTTAAGGTAAAGACATATTTAGAAAACGTATAAAAATTTTAACGCAGCGGGATTTGAACCCGCGCCCCTTGAAAACCGTTCAAGCGCTCTGACCGCTAAGCCATGCGTTCTACATCTAGCTACGTTGAAATTCTTATACGCTTATTACAACTTATATTTGTTGTTAGCATCTCTGTAGAGAGATTTTCGGGTTCAAATCCCGCTGCGTTCAATTTTTTATACGTTTTCTAAATATGTATTTTTCAATTTCCTTAGTGTGGGATTCCAATAACACTTTAAAAAATGTAAACTAAACAAAATTAATAATTTATTATAATTATAATATAATTAACAAATTTAATCATTTATACGTTTAACATTTACAAACATCGATTGCCATGTAGATTGTCAATTTTACGTTACTCATTTCTTTACAGTCCTATACATAAATTAGTTAGGCTGGCTCAATGTGTATCCTTTTCTAAAATGCGTTACAAGAGAGAAGACTTGTTCACGTAATAACCGTGAAGTTCCCTCGAGAGTGCCCTCACAATGCGGCCTGCGCGGATTACTCGTCAAACAACTCGAAAACTCGAAATCCATATTATTCACCTTTTTCATACACTGCTCGAGAGCCCAAGTTCCCCTACGGTGATGTGCGCTCATGATAATGTGCTTATTTACATCAATATTTGATTTTTATTTATACTATACAGTTCCAATTTAACTTTTTAATATATACATTTTAAATAATTATTATTCCTATTATTTTATTAATTAGTACCAAATTAATTTTAATCTAGTAAAAATAGGCAAAATGTATCTCGTATATCATTATCGGATGGCTGTGGAATGGAATCGGCTTGATAGTATACTATCATAAGCACATTAGATTATTGTAAAATATGTACAACAAAACAATCACAGCATCTTTCATCCTCGATACAATAAGGCTAGTGAAATTTATGCTCTCAATAAATTCCTGAGAGTGAGTGTTGGAAGGCCAGACAACGCTTGACCCAAAAACTAGAGAGGCCGATCACAACGATAGCACGCGCCTCCTGCCTCTGTCTCTATTTCGCTTGCTTATCTAATTATAATTAATTTGTTGAATAGACCATGGTAAAAACTGGTAAATCTTTCTTGTTAAAATTAATAAGCTATGAAATTAACATATATTTTCATTTCAAAACACTGTTATTCATCAAGTCTTGTAATTTATCATCGAAATTGCCTTCGGTATGATGGACTTGTAATGACCTCCATTTTAAAGTATAATACTCTATCGAAAAATGGTATAGCGATCCTTTATAAGTGCCTACGATCTCAAGATTCGAGTTTCTTTTAAATTTACACCCAAGTAGGTCCCGACTCGAAAAGCTTTACTTTGGTCCATTACATCTTAAGTGACTGAGTTACGCATGGTATTGATTGAGTTTTGGTATCATACATACATACAGACAGAAAATAGTTATGTTTGATAATACGAAAAATTAAAAACATTGCTATTTTACGTAAACTATTCATATAAATTTTATAAGCAAATTATATTTTTAAAGAAACTTCGTAGAGAGCTTCGTAGCATAAGCCGTCAATTTTGTTGAGTAACGTACGTTTCAAACTTCACTTTGCTGTACTCTTTTTATTGTATACTCTAGATAAATACGTAGTAATAAAATAAATTAGAATAATATAGTTTTGGTATTTGTGTTTCTTATATTTATGTCTTGTTTTTTATTTTAACGTCTCTAACATATCATCTGTAAGGTGTGTGATTGAAATATCTTTTTTTTAAATATTCTTATTAAGTTACTTATAGAACAAAAAAATATATTTATATACAATTAATCAATTTTAGACGAAAAGAGATTTTCAATAAATGTTAGATTTTTGACATACGGTCGCTATGACACGCCGCCCTCGCCCTGAAGGCTGCAGAACTCGGGGCGGGGGCAGGGACAGGGACATTGACCTCTCTCTCCCACACACTTCTGACCGCATACCATCACTGGAATATAGTCTTAAGTTGCATAGTATTAAGGTATACTCTTTCAAATTAAATAACAAGCTATAGGAAAAATTGGTACTCCATCTGAGTTTTAGTCAAGAAGTGAAGTGAGTGTGAATGATATTCTCTGGGCTTAATAATTTGACTCTCACTCTAGTGGTTTCTATATACTAAGCTTTTGAATCACGATTGAATAATAATATATTGCTTAGATATTTGTTAACTTTATTTTATCCTATCCTGTTTTATGTAAATTTATCGTATACGACAAAGATAGCACTGGCATATGATCTGACACACACCTACTTCTGTAATAGAATTTTTCTATTATATGCAATATATCCTTAAAATTGTTTTATTTAATATCTAAATTTTCCTTTTACGTACTTTTATTTTGTAAATTTTACAAAGAAATCAGGCATCGATCGTGTGAACGAGGCATGAAAGTACTGTGGAACACTGTCGTTATGATTTTTTTTTGTGTCCAGATTTTATATAGGTTTCTTGTCACGTAAGTCTTTCCGTCACAAGATAAATGTTTTAACGAAAATAACGCGGACTGTACCTACTATAGTTCCACTTGAAGCATATCTAGTGTAACCGTGCATTCCGTGTTTAAGGAAGTAGCTTGATAATTATGGCGCTTATTATGCAAAATTTTATAAAATAATTAAAGTCTTCTATTCGGATCTACCCGTGATAGATTGAAATAGAAGTAAACTAAGTGGTCTCATATAATATCGTGGGTCCAACACGGGCTGATATGTTTGCTCTACTAATATGGTTGGGCAAAGTGCAGCGTCACATTACGTCGATTTAGTCTCTAAATTGACGGAAATTGAAGAACGGAATGATGTAAGGCTAGTAGGTTCTCTTTATCCTGTTGTTTTTAAAAGCTTACATTTATGATTGCTATATTTAGAAAATAGTTTTTATAGCTTCACGCTTTTTCCACACACAAAACACTTCGTTCTCCACTTTCTACTCGAAATCGGGACATTGGGTGTGTTTGCGATTGTGGTTGGCAGAATTCAACGCCTCGCTTTATCTAAGGTATCAGAGCGGAAAAATCAAAAACATTTAAATATAATCATCGCTCCAAGTCCGAAAGGAACATGCAACCAATCGCGTTTATAGCCAGACGCTGTCCCACTGCGCCACGATGGTCTTTTTACCATATACTTAACGAAGTGTACGTAAGATAAGATGTTAGTTGTAGTAGGTTAGATTAATTGACTTGATATGTGCTACATGCGGAACAATAACGTTGATGCAAGATTAATTGATTACTATCTGCTATATCAATTATCTGGGTCGAGTTCGCCTGTCACCTGCCCTGTTGCCCTCTAGATGAATATGCTTTTGTGTATTCTGAAACATATTTTGTACTTTGAATGTAAGAGCGTTTGTATAGTAAACATTACTATATTTATTAGCATTCGCTTATTGCTTTAAATATATATATATTGAACTCTTTCCCCGCTATGTCGGCTTACTTGGAGCTAAGTTCAAGTTCACTTCAAGTCAACAAACATTTCAATCGTGCCTTGAAATGTTTGCTGGTGTATATATGTATATTAAAAAGTATATTTTGAAGAGCTCATCCCATACGATTTCTTTTTTTCGTTTTTATTTTACTCTACAATATACAGTTACTTATATTTTCTAAAAAATTGTATGGACGTAAATAATCACACATTTATTTATAAATAAAAACGGAATATTCATTTTGATTGTGAAATAAATATAGTTCAAGCAATTTTAATTACAGTTGTTCTTTATTATGTAGCAGCAAAAAGCTAAATGTGTTCTTAGCACTAAACTAGAGCGACGATACATTCACAGCCTGTCGTTTTAAAACTCTAGGTAGAGCACCCTTTGCTTTATTAACGGCAGTTATACGTCTTTCCACACCCTTCTCACATGTTCCAACGTGGCGTAATATAGTCACCAATTAAACAATCTCCTTTGTTTATTCTGAAAGCGTTTACATTGCCATTTTTCTTTTGCTCCTTTTTAAACCCAGTTTTAAACACTACATACATTACAGTATATTATTATGTTTCACATTGGAAATAAATGATGAGTTTCTATTTACGATTTTACCGCATAAAGAGGGTTCTCGTTCGTAGATTTGTAACAAAAGTTCTTGGCAACTTGCCTCTGCTTATTAATTTTTAATTTCATGCAATTTTGCTGAATATCAACCGTATTGAGAAAAGACCATTTTGCATTATAGAAGCTTATTCAAGTAGCTTCATTAATAATATTATTAGTATTATAACAAAATTATTGTATATATAGAGATTTATATCCATACTAATGTTATAAATGCGAAAGTTTGTCTGTCTGTCTGTCTGTGATGCTTTCACGGCTAAAGCACCGAATCCATTTGGATGGAATTTAGAATGAAACCAGTTAAAGATCCAGGGTCCAACGTATGGTACTTTTTTCTCAAAAATCAACCCTTAAAGTATTAAAATAGGGGATGTAAGCTTGTTTGAAAAATCTAAGCAGCTTTACTGATTTTAATGAATTTATCCAGGAATATAGTTGATGGTGGTGGACTAGATCCTTTTAGCCGTGAGAGAAAAGCGTGAAGCTGAAAAAGTTCATTATAATTTTGCGTTAGTTTCATTGCAGTGCAACAACATGTATTAAATGGAAGTAATACGAAAACAGCTATAGTTCGAGCGGGAGAAGCCGCGAGCGGGTCACTAGTATAATAAATATTTTAACCGTACCGTAAAGCTCTTGCGTTACCGATCGAATGATAGACAACGCACAGTGGTAACTACTAGGCGGGTGTAGAGAACTGATATTTAACAAAGTATTATTTAACAAGGTATGTTACTCTCGGGGATTCGGAGGATCAATAAGAGAGGATTGCTCAAAATTCTCACGGGAACGAGAAAAAAACAGAATGTTTTTACTATCAAAGATAGGTTTTTTTTTAATAATGTATTTTGAATATGAAGTTTTAACGAGAAGTACAAAGTTATCATACTCTAATTGTTAGGAAATTATTTGTGCGGCTTAAAACCAGATTACTGTGGTATAATAGAGACGGTCACGCGGCGCACGTGTCTCACGCGGCGCACGGGCCACAGCCCCTCTATTGATTGCTTGTTGCAGCCTTATGAGACAAGGAAGGGACTGGAAGAGTTTTTGTATTAAGTTCTATTATTCAAATTTTGTTAACTTACATTCAAATTAATTTTGTTAACTTACATTTAAAAAGTTATGTTGAAATATCCGATGTCAATTTTAATAATATAAATCAAATCACGTTTTTTAACAGCTGTTAGAGCGTTAGAAAGTTTTTATATTCTAGTCTAAATAAGTCATAATTATTTGCATTTTCTTAAAATTCTTTCGTACAGTCAGTGATAAGTTACATTTTTGTTATAAATTAGGTAGAAGTTTCAGTTCTACACTTGGAGTAATAGAATATAATACAAGTGTTCCGTAAATCATAGCGACCAACAATACAATAATGGGTAGGCCCATTGCCCTTGTGTTTATAATGTACCTATATCTTATATATAAACCTAAAACAACAGTTTAAAACCTCTGTATCGCAAATCGTATCAATCATTAAATATTCTAATACGTGTCAGTATAGAGAGTTTAAATATCGTTTCCATTTGCTCATAGTCAGACATAGAAACTGACTCAGACAACTCGCCTTCGTGTGTAGGGATAGTTACCTACATAGATATATATGTTGCTCCGGGCCGTCAGATTGACACACAGAGGTCAAAGTTCCCTTTTAGTTCCTCGTATATTCAGTTTCTTGCAAGACGATGCATATTTGATAGGAGCGCTCAATGACAATTACTCGACGCTTTCCAAAATAGTCCCCGGTGTAAGTTAATTTAGAAACGAATTTGAGCGTAATTTTTGTAAAATAATAAGAATCTATTTCAACGTATTTCATATTTTTAAAATAAAATTTACAAGAATACTTTGTTCATACAGTTATACTCGTACTTTGTAAAACTTGAAGAGAGTTTGAGCTTTTCACATTTGTTTAGCTACTAGTTTATAGTGTAGGCAACACTTATGTCGCAAGTCCTAGGCACTGCTCTGAGCTGCATTCTTCATCTATCATGGAACGCTAAGGGGTTTCTTCTCTAGCGTTAATACTATTAATATACAGATTGGTTATATTACGTAATGTTTATTTCACAGAATGAGGCTGTGGAATAGATACGCGAGTCCAACGTGAATGTAGAGCGGCTTTACCGTCGAAGGCTAGGTAGGAGAAGGCGATACGCGCATTTACAATTTCCCCTAATCTAAAGGAGCTATTGAAGGAGGGTCGTGGTGATGCTCCTGCAAGCCATCGAGGCTGTGGGTGCTCTAGGAGAAACATCGGAGTACCCTGAAGGCGATGGTGGTCTGTAAAAGGCGGGCAGTCCACCGAATAGTCTTGGCGGTATACGAAAGCGTTCCTGCGGCGTCTTCTGAGGGTGGATAGGAATGCCACTGAGTTTTAGTAGGTAGCATCGGGCTTAGTAACCGTTGTGTCCCACAGCACCGTTCGCCCATGGCGTCTATCTTGCACACGGGCACTCATTCACGGAAACTGAACCTGGATCATGAATGATATATAACGCATTATTGTTACAACTTTATTTATACGAATATATATTATGATTAAACTTTTGAAGAAATCCGTTCCGCTGTATTTTCTTGTACGTAGTGCCTACGTATATTTACTTATTTGTATGTAAACTTATACATTTATATAAATCCATAACCAGTTTGAATTAGGTCAGTAATATAATGAAATCGACGATCTATCGAGGTTCACTTTTTTAAAAATATATATGCTAAATCTTATTTAGTAAATCCTATTTGTATATAAAAATAATACTTTTTCACTTTAGAAGGTTTTACCTCATGGCTCAAAGTATTTTAATGTATTTATGTTACCAAAAATTAAATTTCTATAGGGCTTATGATTTTTATTAGACATATAGCCATATCGCATGACATTTTATTGATTCTCAATTATAGTGTGGCATTGCTAGTAAATACGTTAAATTATTCTTTTGACCATTTTATTCTACAACGAAATATTATATCAGTAAGTCGATTTTCCCGTTTTATCTTCTGTAGAGGCAGTTTAATATTTTGCACAGGCTATTTGAAGGGTCTGTATAAAAAGTCAGGCAATAGGAGTGGATGAGTGAGGTTTGCGCGAAGTTGGCGTTATTATGAGTTGTCGCAGCCGACGGCGGGGACGCCGTCCGCATCACAATTGCTCGCCTTGATGGATTGTGGGAAACTATAAAAATGTTTATAAGAAATTACTTATGTGATGACTATGCTAAATAACAGTAACTTTCTGAGTGCTTTTCATAACGTATTTAATTAATGTTATAGTGGAGCTTATTACGTTTTATGTAATGTAATTATATATATTTATTCGATATCGAACAAAAATAGTTAGAATTCCGTTTATTAACTTAAAACTAATTATTTTTGTTGCTATTTCTTAAGTATATTGCTCTTTATTAAGTATGTGGGAAAAAAATTACTTCTTTTTTGGATTTTAATAAGGTTGTATGTATTTATTTTATAATAATTATATAAATTTACTACAATATAATATATTACGTAAGACTTACTAAACTAAAGTAAAAAAACATATATTTTCCAAGCTAATGAATGATAATTTCACATCTATTGCTATCATGAAAATACGGAAAACTATTTTTATTGCCCGCATTATTAAATTGAGTCGGTGTTATACATCGTCGAGCAATTTTTATATCGTTATGAGGTACATTATATATATTTGTAGAAGTGTGTGGAACTATTTGATTATAAATTCTACATATTCATAAAGGGTTTTAACATAATGCATATTACGGTTTCAGAATAATTTAGAAATCATAAAATTTAAATATTTTACATAATTTATTGAAGGGGTTTTAGTAGAAATAATGTTGATTGATAGTATTTAAGTTTGTGTAAAATGGTCGTCGTCAATTATATATAAGGTAGTAAATGCCAATGTCGTGCTTTACGTAAGAAGATATTAAAAACATATTCAAAACAAATAATACTACGTAAAAAGATAAAATTCTATACAAGTAAATTGTTTAACAGAAGTATATGTCTGGAAAATAAGTAATGCATTTTTTTGGTAAATTGGCAATTGAAATGATAAAATTATTAGACGCTTCTATTTTTAAGCTTAATGAGTTAAGTCCATGAACTTAAGTCTATATTTTTTTAAACTTTCTATTAATAAAACAATAACAAACATACAGTGGTCGATAGTTATTTTTGATAAATATAAATTATTAAAATTTATTTTCTCTTTCACGCATAGTAAGATGGCCTGGATTTGACATTGCGTATACAGTTACGGAACTAAACCTCGCACTTCGTAATTATTTACAATATAATTATGCTCCCGAGTGAGAATCAAACCCAAAACCATCGCATTTACAGGCTGCCGCTGTACCACTTCGTCACGAAGGCTACAAACTAAATTATAATAAAAACAATGGAAAAAAAATCTAATATCATAAAATAAATACGACTGCATGACTGCCATGCCAGACATGCCTTATAGTATGAGATTTGATTATTGGCATTGTTCGTTGATGAGTTTGTGTTCTATTTTATGAAATGAAAAGTAGGTGAAGAATACTGAACGCATTTGTTTTTTAATTCTCACTGTATACAATGAAATAATGATGGATATATGTCTCTACATATATCCATCATCAGCATCTCAGGAATTATGTTAAAATTTTCAACCAATTTTATATTTATAATAAATCTCTTCTGTGTTACTCAATGACTAAATAAACTATGCACAGTCATAAAATTCTCATAAATGAAGCAACCTGCACTAAAGATAATTGAGATAAGTATTTACACTACGACAGTAAGCTCAATATTTTAAAATATTTGTATTTTGCCTTACCGGAGTAATGGCCTACATCGGCCAATTAGTGTGAACAATTACAATGTGACATATTTAGAAAACGTATAAAAATTTGAACGTAGCGGGATTTGAACCCGCGCCTCTTGAAAATCGTTCAAGCCGTACAGCCGTTGTACGCATGGCTTAGTGGTCGGAGCGCTTGAACGGTTTTCAATAGGCACGGGTTCAAATCCCACTTCGTTTAAATTTTTATACGTTTTCTATATATGTATTTAAATTTCCTAAGTATGCGAATAACACTTTAAAAAATATATATTAAAAACAATTAAATAATTTGGCCCAAAATGTTATCTTAATAAATATTTACCGCCACATATACACATTTTTAAATTGTATACATTTTATAGCTGTATAATAAGCTAATAAGAAAATGTACCCTTACTACGAAAACGAAATATGCTTAAGTAGTTTCGATTTAATAATACCATGATTACTGCTCGTAGCTTTCGCGTAGAGGATAGGTTTGCTGTTCATAACCTATTCTGTGAAATCGTAACTTATGTATGGGGCTAAGTGGCGAAATTGTAGCTCGGTTCATAATTTCATAGTTTAAACCTATCGTGAGAACTTTAACACTAAATATATAAGCTTGTGTAATGAGTTTTGAATACACTCTGTAATTATATCACTTTTGCTACGATATTGAAAATAGTTTAAGCACGTTGTAGTAAACATTTTGAAAAGCGACGTAGATCTAAGTGTAAATAAATATTCGTTTTGAAGTATTAATTTACTCTAAGTCGTCTGTCACACTTTTAAAAAAAAATTTAAAATTTTATTCGCACACTTAGGAAATTGAAAAAGACATATTTAGGAAACGTATAAAAATTTGAACGCAGCTGGATTTGAACACGCGCCTCTTGAAAACCGTTGACGCGCTCTGACCGCTAAGCCATGCGTTCTACATCCAGCTGCGTCAAAATTTTTATACGCTTATTACAACTTATATTTGTTGCTAGCAACTCTGTAGAGAGATTTTTACAAATTTCTGCCACACAAAGATTAATCTACGAACAATCGTTACGCAAGAGAGAATTTTATTTATTAAATATTTTTTTGTTATTTTTTAAAGTGTTATTTGCAGACTTAGGAAATTAAAGACATATTTAGAGAACGTATAAAAATTTGAACGCAGCGGGAATTAAATATGTCTTTATGTCTGTAATGTCTATAAATATGACTTAATTAAGATTAGAACTTAATATAAAAAAATTAAAGGTTTTTTTCTATTTATATATATAGTTTATTATTACAATTAATAAAATTATGATCATTACAAACAAATAATAAACATTAAATATTTGATATTAATTACTTTTTATCTTTTATGAGTCTAAAAACTTCACTTGTCTTTACAAAGTTTAAGCCTTTGCCTTAAACTTTACATTTCCTTACAAAAATATCATTAACAATAGTGGTGGGGTTTTTAAGAAATAACTTACTTTTTTTACTCATATTTATAATGATAATTAAAATTTTAGACTAGTTTAAATCACGATTTTGTTAAATATATAATATCTTACCCTTATATTCTCTATCGAAATGTCAAATTAACTATGAAACAAACCATTAGCTTAACTGGATGGGAGACCGTGTGGCGGAGGGTGGCTCAATTCACCCTCGAGGACTTGACCTAATTTTTTCCACTGCGTTTCGATGTACGCTAAGACAGGCTATGATTATGATCGGAAACACAATTAATTGATAATATCGTAAACAATGCTATTAAGGCAGTTGATTGATCGTACGATATATTTTTTATGTTACAATATACATTTACACAGTTTGTGATTTTGATTTGAAAAAAATAATTGTTAAACTATTCTAATAATAGTTAATACAAGAAAATATTAAACCATAAATTTAATTTATTTTATCTTAAATCCCATTTAATTCTAAATATTTTTATAGCCTGAGTTTTCTGAGTTACACTTAGTATAACATCTCTGAACACTATGTTATGTTGAAATTATTATATTTTGCCAAGTCGATCATTTTTTATTTTATTTATCCACTGCAGATACATGATCTACTTCTATATTGTTATTTTGTTAATTGAATGGCTTTATATTTTCTTCTCAGCTTTATATATTCTAATTCAATATTCTTTAATACTGACAGACTGACTGTTTAATTTATTTATCAATAATGTTTTTTTTTGTACTAATAAAATGGCTCAAGCTATATTGTGACTTGCGTAATTACTATAAAACTAATACAATTGTTTTTTTTATTTATAATAAAAACGTTTTTGAATTGTAGTTAATGGAAAATAAATATAACCGACCTATATTGTTTATTTCATTGCAAGCTTTCAAAGACCCTTGAAATATATCTCAACGCACTCCACTCTAAACACTACTCATTAAAATAAGCTCGACTTTTCAATGCTTTTAAAATAAGAAAAATGCAGCAGGGATAACATTCTCGTAGCAGTGGCACTGGCGGCTGAATAGAGCGCGAGCTTATTGTGCGCCGACTCTACCTGTCGAAGAACCCGTTGCTATTTGTAACAATTTAATCACGTCATTTGAACTGTCATTCTTAGTCGTTTGTTGACGATCATTTTACCTACTAAAGCGAAGAAATAGAGTTCCCTTATTAATTTAAGTATAATACTATAAGTATATCTCAAGGGCAGATGGAGCCAGGCTATCAAATAAATTGATGTATTTGACTAACGACTTTATGCTTGAACTGTAATATTAATATGATTAGACTAATTATAATAGAATTACACAATTTTTTTATGAACGTAACGTATATATTTATTATACACTTTTATTGACACAATAAGCTAGGCTAGGCCGGTAGATAATGCTTTTTAGAGTTGAGCCCGCTTTTTGTGTTTATAATTAAATAAATAATGATTTTAATAAATAGTTTAATAAATAGCATTCTCTCTTGCCAGACGATTGTTCGTAGAATAATCTGTGGGTAGCAGAAATTTGTAAAAATCTCTCTACAGAGATGTTAACAACAGATATAAGTTGTAATAAGCGTATAAGAAATAATGATCTTATTAGCACTTTACATCTGAAATATATCTTATACACTTACTTTAATAGGTGAGAAGTAGAGAACAGTAAACACACTTGTTACTCTAAATTTAAATAAACTAACTTAAATTTCCAAACATAGACGAAAGTATTAATTTATAAATACTACCGATTAATTAATAAGGTGCGGTTCTTATTGTAACCAAAATTAATTTTATGTATGATAATTATTTTTGAATGAAACAATAATAATTTATTTAGCCTCCATTACAACATCAATAAATAACTAGGGAAAATAAAAAGTTGCGAATGATATAAATTTTAAATGGCTTATCTGTTCCGGGCGCCAGGCACTGGGATGCGTGATCAGCTCGCGGGTAGCCAGATAAGAGGATTATCAATCTAACGCACCCTGTAAGCCTCTGTTTATTTCGTTAATTTTTATTTATAACACTAAAACTGTTAATTTTATTTTGAAGTCTATTTTCTAGAATCACTTTTTTTAATTATAAAATAGTTCAGGTTTCTGTGATATCGACTATTTTTACTTTAATTATGAGATTTTTGACCTTATTTTGATCCAAGATAAAAGTCATATATGTTTCTCACATTTTATATGTCATGTATGTGTAATTTTGTATAAACGAAAAAATAAAATCAAAATCATTTATTAGAAAAGGGAAATCATTTCCTACTTCAAATATCTTTTTTTCTTTTACTCTGAACTATAGGACATCTTCTTATTGTAATTAATGTGTGCAAAAATATGAATTTACTTATTATATCAAATATATGTGTTTCTTAAATCTATAATTCCGTATTCGATTGTAGACATATTATTGTATTGCATTTTTAAAAAACGTATAAAAATTTTCAACACGCGCGTCTTGGAAACCGTCCAACCGCTCTGACCGCTAATCCATGCAGTCTACGTCCGGCTACGTTGAAACGTTTTCTAAAAATGTTTTACAATTTTCTAAGTGCGTGAATAACACTTTAAAAATATTAAAAAATATTATTGTATTTTTACAGCTTCACGCTGTTTGCCGCATAGTATGTTAGGCAAAGAGAATCTTATGTCAAGACACCCTGTTTTTACTTTCCGCCCGTAATCGAGACATTGCCTGTTTAAATGGCAGAACTCAACGCCGCGAGTCAACTCAGTGAGGATCGAACTCACAGCAATCGAAGCTGTCCAACTATCCTTTACCACGATATCCTTATTATTGTTTTTATCCTAAAAGCTAAGATACTAAAGTAGCTATATGATGATTCATTCGTCGTGACGTCGCATTTCCCTAACTTTCCATCCCTCATCCATCACTGATATCAAATGGTTATTACAGTTATGTGTTAAGTCATTTTACTGCCATCTTACTTAATTGATAACGTATAGAGACAACTATATATAATTGCGGGATAAGCTGTTAGCGATGTAATTCTTATCTTGGTGATACCTAATTAACCTAATTTAATAAAACAATAGTTACTTTTTTTAAAAAACGACCAGAATACATCACTAAGTTATAATATAAAAAGTGAATAGTGTAAAAATATACAGAAGGATTAAAGCGATCAAAAGACAATGTAACGAGATTTTAGGGATTATATTTCCATTATTTGAAATTAAACTAAGCAATGTTTATAATATGATAAATCTAGCCACAGCCAATCTATCCAACACATACACATAGTCGTTCTTAATATTAAATTTAATGTTTAAAAAGCAGTTATGTAATTCAATTGACAAATAAAATATAAATACTCGTTAGGGATGAATAAGTATGTATGTAACATTTCGGTTCTGGATACGGTTACGGATATAGAAAGAACACTGTATCGTTTTCGGTAACGGATTTTAAATTATTTCGGACTATTCGTTGTTTCGGATAATTTCGTCTCCGATTATTCAGGAATGTTTTGGTTAATATTACCATATTGTTTATTAGTCGATACAATTCCGTTTGCGTGGACTTTATTATATTATGATATACTACTGAAATTTATAAACAGGGTATTGTTTCCGTTACCTGCTAATATTAGTATATTTTACATGAAAATATTTTAACTCGTTTATTCGAGTAAATTTAGCTAGCTGTGACCAAAGATAATTTTAATGTTTTAGAAACTTCGGGTATTCTAAAATGTATATTTAAATATACGCCAATAAATCATATAAAATGGTTTTATTTCAAATGTATATAAATCGATATAATTCAAAATCAATTTATTCCTATTGTAATATCGTAATAAAAATGTATATCTCATATAAAAAAAGTATTGGTTAACCTCAGGACAATACCGTGACGGTAACTATTTGGAGTTTGGGTCCCTGTAAATAAATTTTAGAATTTAAATTATGCTTTAGGTATATTGATTGACACACACACACACACAACGGATGACTTAATGCTACGACAAAGTGATGTAAGAAAAAATATGATTGATCCATTAACATAATTTCAGATATAATATATACTAATGTGAGAAGTAATAGTTATAATATATAAAGTAAACTTTTCTCTAAAACTAAGAACTATCTTCCCATGTGAGAAAATAAAATATTATTTTTAAAAATATATTCAAATGAGTATCTTCTGTTGCTAGCAAACCATTTCTATTGTCTGTTTGTTCTGCGCAGATTGTGGTGAGCTAGATTTTAAACGGGTAGACAAAGAAGTCATGATCGTTTTGTATAAATTCTTTATTGTTCAACACAAGCAAGGCTAAATTATGAACATAAAAGGAATTTTCATTTCTTTTGATAAACTTAGGTAAAAAAAATATATGAGAAATTAAATATGTTAAACGCAGGTGGAAATGGATAATAATCTTTGCAAAGTGAAAATTCCAGCTATTTTTGTCGTGGTATAATATAATTTGTTCTTTTATCAAAATGTCACATACACAGTGGCTATGTATAAAACTAGAAATAGCAAATATGAGGTGTAGTCCAAAGGCCTAACGATTTCTTTTGACGCCTGACGTCTGATTGTAGTGCGACTGGTTCAGAGTTTATTTTTTTTAAACATTTTTTAAAGTGCTATTCACACAATTACGAAATTAAAAAATTTTTATACGTTTTCTAAATATGTCTGACTATATTTTATTTATTTTCATTTACCTAATCTGGCGCGAAAAAGCGTGGCTTAAGTTTTCACATATCAACACGGGCGGGGAGCGAGTGTATTGGCACTAGGTTCTCTCAGACTACCCTGGTATGCTGTGTAAAAACAAAAAAATAAAAAATATCGTTTTAAAATGCTATGCAAAAATATTAAAATTTTAAAACTTGATATATCGGACATTTGAGTGTAATGAAGTTCTCATAAAATTTTTAAATTGATTTATTTTTAATATTCGTGAAAAATAAATATTGTAAAGGTTTTGTTAATGTTTTGGTATATATACCAGTACCAGTTTTTTAAACACTGATCTAAAATTTATACACTAACAATTAATTATTCGTTACTAGCTGTAAAATGGAAAATGCGTTCTATATTCTTTTAATTAACGAATATTTTGTACTGCATTTTATGTGTTGCAAACAATATATATTTTTTAATTATACGAACTGGTACAAAGGTAGTAATTTTCTTGGGAAAGCTTAAGGTGAGCAACCTGTGCGGTACGGGAACAAGTACGCTGTAATTGTGGCCAAAGCTTATGGAACCCTTATAATAAGAATATGTAGAAACAAAATCCTTAAACACAGCGTTTTATAATAGCAGAAATAAAAGGGTTCACACAAGTGATCTAAAATAACTCCTCTTTTATTTCACTACTTTAAAGAACAATAGTCTCAATCTCAAGCGGCTTGACCTTACTGTGAGAGAAATTAAACGCTTCGGGCAAGCAACGTTTTGTATTTTTTTATACAATTTGTAATTATTTACATAACTTTTCTCATATGACCTACATAGAATTTAAATTTAAGTATAGAAGCCAATTTATACGATTAAAGTTGTAAACTCTTAGCGAATAATTCGCTGTATATCTATCTTCACATGTCGTATTTCAGGAAACTTGTCGACCAGTCAATGAAAGACAAACGACGCTCGCAACGTGTAATAAGAAGTTTATCTTAATCTGAAGTTCTTATAAAATACTAGCTGTGCTTGTGACTTCGTCCGCGTGGAATTCTAAAACAAAAGTACCCCAAATTACGCCTTATTACATCAGCTGTTTGCTAGAGAAAATCCTATCAACTCATTGGTTCAACCATTTCAGAGATTAGCCCGAACAAACCGACAGACAGAAAAAAATATATATATTTTTTATTTTTAGCTATATGTCCATATATACATATGCATTTAGTATAAAGCGTTTTTATTAATGTTACAAACAGATATTACAATTTTACGTATTTCTATAGGTATTTCTATATTACTATTACAATAGTAGGAATAGGTGATACAACATGTATTTTTTACATTATATAATTTACAAAATCTATTTTGTTAATTATTTGTCGACTCTTACGCATGCAACCAGCATGGCGCATCGGCAGACAGAACTTATCTAGTGTAACAAAAAATATTATATGTAAACTTTAACCTCTGAGCCTTGTGAGACTCTGAAGAGAAGTCTGAGATATAAAAATAAATATGAAAAAAAATCTTTTTTCTGTTTAAATCACATTAGAAGTCCCTCTTCATTACAAATAAAGATATAGCCGATCGTACTTGAAATTGCTTGTTGTCATAATTACTAGAAGCACGTGTCAATGGGCTATAAGATATAGGAATGATCATAAAAGGGACATTGTATTGGCTATTACGGTAATAGAAGGCGCTAATTGAAATATCTCATGTGTTCGTCTAGGCTATAATTTTATTCTGATGTCTTCTTTACTTTATTAGTGGTTTATTATAAATTTGCCACTTGTTTGCTTCTATTATTATAAAAACATCTATGGGATAATAAAAATTTTCAAGCCATATTTCAAACCGTATTTACTAATAGCATAACGCCTACCATACATAAGTTATTAGTAAAACATTAGACATAACCTTAATATACACATGTTATATCAAAAACTGACTTTAAATTTTAATTGGCTTTGTTTAATTTTATTTATCCACTTCGTTTTAATTTATTAATATTATGTATTTGACTATGGGGCACATTTTGGCAACAAGAGGTGATATTGTAGAGGTGTGTAGATTTTTGGCTCTCCTGTAAAAAGCACAGTTTGTACATGTATGACAGACAACCAATGACCATAAATGTATTGTGTGCTGGCATGCCGTGGTCGCTTAATATTTAATTAATCACCGTCTCAACACAATGTGATTTATTTGTGATAGAATACTCCATTTGCATAGGTCAGCTTTCATAAGTTACGACATAACTGAATATTAAAATTCTATTTAATAAGTCAATGAATATAAAAAATGTTTTCTTTTACAGGAGACGTACCGACGGTGGGCGTGTAGTACAATGGTGCCTCTATGGGTGGAGGAAGGTGCGGACGAGGGTGACGAGGGCGGACGTTCGCGGCGAGCGCCCGCCGAGCACACGGCGCGATGGCACGCGCGACATTTGGAGCGTGTGGGCCACCTGGACCGGCGGCGCGGTGGAGGCGTCATCGGCCGTTGGGTCCGTGCCGCTGCCGCAGGTCCAGGTCGGCCCATTGTCCGCCTCAAACCATGCCTTTCGGTCTGCCAGCTCGTCGAGCAACACTGCCCCTACTTCCTGCCGGCGGACCGCGCTCCCGCATACCCTACACAGTACGCCGGCGAGCCCACCTTCTTATGCCTTGGTTAGTATACGATATTTTAGAAATAAATAAATAAACATGGACCACTTTACTATAAATGAAAATATATATATTTTTTAATTAGACATGATATGTTAGTTATATTAATATCATCTTTGCATAATTTACTCATAATCTACATTATATTAAGTAGAAAGTAATAAGTGCCCATCGTAATGTATTTTTACTGCATTATCCTTGGCATGTTCATGTACATGGCAATTGAGTCGGCAACGATGTTGGCGTATTAGGCTCGATTAGCCGCCACAGCTTGGCCTTCGTTCAAAACGAGAGCTCGAAACAAATGCCGCTTTCTGTAAGCTACACCCGCTATTGTTTCCTTTACACATCACTTTGACCAACTGTTGCTTGTAGGTCTCTCGTTAAGCTTTTCATTGTTATTCTGTTCGCTTTTTCAGCAACATACTAGATTGTACTTTTACCTTATAGCCTTAAAATACGTTATAGTTATATATACAGTTATATATAGTCATATGTGGTGTACCTTACCTTCGTACATACACAATTTGAATGACGTGTTTGTTACCTAGTTCTTAGCCAAAACGTGGTGCTTTTCAGACCCTCGCATACCAGAGACGGGCGCACAGGCGAACAAATCGAACTACGGCGCCGATGAATGCTGCTACTGGTACTGCGAGGGCCGGCTGTGCTACCGCTGTGAGTCGCGGCTGAGCGAGCCGCCGCGGCCCGAGGCGGAGCGCTGCTCGCCGGTGGAGGAGCGCAACGCCACGTGCTCGGTGCCCTACCCGGCGCCCGCAGCCGCTGCCACCGCGCTGCCGCGTCCCACTCTCCTCCTAGCCTGTGTCATCATCACAATCGCTACATCGATTCGGACTCACTGGACACCACCTTTACCTCTAGTGAATGTGCGCGATACGAGGTTATAGTTTTACGTTAACGTGCGTCGCACTCTCACGTCCCGCGATCGCCGGACTATGATCGAAACTTCTTTTAGTGCTGTACTTATGATAATAAATTGATACGCGATGACGAGTTCGACGACGCCTGCGAGTCGCGGCGCCGGACCGCCGAGCCGCCGCCGCCGCCGCCGCCGCGATCGCGAGGCGTCTGTATATTGTAAGTTTATGTCTGTGTCCGTTTGTTTGATACCAAAGACCACCTTTCAAAGAAACACCAAAATAATGTTCTGAAAACGATACTTATGCGTTGTCTTCAAAGTTACATTAAGCCGACGTTCCGGCCAGTATAATAATATTTTCGACACGAATTGTAAACAAGTAAATATATTTGCGTAAAATGTTTATATATTTTAAATAGGACTACATATAAATGTTCGCGTTATTATAAAATTGAAGTTATTGTGTTATTTATTTTTGCTAAAATAGTTTACACGAACTGTAGCATTCTTCACAAGGTTTAAAGCTGTTCGGTTTAAAGTCGTGTCATGACAAACTTGTTTTGATGTTCAAAACAATACGAAAGAATTGTTTGCTTTAAATCTTATTTAACGCAGCCGACGTGGTGTCAAAGCCAACTTTTGTATTACGTAAGCTTAGGTTACATAACAAAAATAAAAAGGATTGTAAATCTAAAACTGATATCAGATAAAATACCAAGTCTTATTATTTTATAACAGTTTGGTGTAACGACGCCTTTCAACAGAAGTTTCCCTTGTCGCCACATCCCCATAGTGACAATAGATCGATTATTTGTAGTGTTAATTTTAGTGGAACATTGGTAAAGAGGTGGGAGCATCGAGACATTTTCCGCAATGAAATCTGTTTGGAAAATTTTCAAATATGATAAGTTACAGTATATATTGTATGTTTAGACGGGTTAGTTTATTAAACATGTATTAAATAATATGTTCATTGTTTTGAACAATTGTTACAAGCTTGAATGGTATTGTATTAATTTACTATTTAATTCCACAGCCGCATACTATAGATCTAAACTGAAATAAATATTGATCCAATGAAAAAAAAATGAAATAATCCTAATTAGCGGACTTGTGTCGATGCTCAGCTGCCTACGGACGCCTAATCTTGGTCTATATTGTATACATCGTACGGCTACTTGTATTAGGATTAATTAATTGAAGGTAGTTGTTGTTTTGTAAGAAAATATGACATAAGCATATGATGACAATTATATGTAATAATATATCCGTCTTATGAACTAATTTGATATACCAGATACCGCTGTAAACATGGTTGAAGATATTATTGTATGAATTGAATAATTGATATATATATATATATATATATATATATATTATTGTATACACGATCGAGTCGTTTGGAGGCGACGAAGCTTCCTTGAACGCGAGTATAGTCGTTGTCATAATTGAATAGATAACAGTATTTGTTATTGATTTGTCTTATTTTTTAAAAATATATAAAATTGTAGAGGTGTCGTTGAAGATTTTGTGATCGAGAAATTGATTGAAATTAATGGTTATTAAGACTTTATTGAATGAACATTTGTTGAGAGTATTATCCTCGATGATTGTCGGGGATGTAGTTGTTGTATTCGAAAGATAATAATATTAAATAAGTTATTTTTTACGTTTTTATTGTGTAAATATATCAAAAACGGTTTGTTGTTTCCACTCCCATACCTAAATAAAAGCCGCCAAGGGTGCTAAACGTCTATTAACGCTTCTTAGGGACTTCCTTTAATTCTCGACTCCAAACTTATCCTATGGCCCTTTAGTCCGTTTGCTTGAGGATGAATTTAGAAGTATTATTATATTCAACAAAATGTTTTCAAGCACTTTCATGCATATTTGGGGCACACTTAACCTCCGAATGTCAGAGCCATATCATTTGAAACTATACATTCTGCAGACCAGAAATTTTTATTTTCGTAGTATTTTCAACGAAATTCAGACTCTAAAACGAATAAAATAGATTTTATCCGGTTCGATTAAGATGAATGCAGGGCGGTGGGTCGTATTGTTTCAATCGAGTATCTAATTCGCAAGTGATGCCTAGTGCCTTCACCAAGTGAACGCTAAAGAAGTATCCTCTTACCCATTAAGGAGTTGTCTGGCACTATTCCATCCGATAAAGCAATTATAAACTTACTTCGGCATTATACTTTTTTTCTATAAATACCGTTAAACTCATCATATTCGCTTTGAAACTGTTTCATAGATAGGATTTTAAAATAAGTATTGAACGACAAAAAATGAGATGCATGACACGTATGAATGATAGGTTACAAATATTTGCTTGAAATGAAGATTAAAAGCAGTTTCGGTACCAACTGATGTTTATAATGTATCGCCCAACTTCTGTATTTGAAAAATCAGGGTACAAAAAGCGAAGGAATGTTACTTAAGTATGAGTTTTGCCAAGCAGAAGTCGTATATAGAGAGAATATTAGGTGTACTAAGAAAAAAATGTACTTATATAACTTCGACATCAAGTTTATTGAAAATAAAACGTTTACTTTTTTCTGTCCTATTAGAGTCAATGCATGCATTAGTCCAGAAATTCTTGGTAATGATATATATTTAAATGAGTGCGTTAAACGCGTTTTTGAATTTTCATTAAAAATAATAAAATTCAATATATGAAAATTATATATATTATAAAAAATGATATATGTATATTGTGTAATTTGTATGAAACATTTAAAATATACTTTTGTTTTGTTTAGCTATTTAATATTATTTAACTCTAACAATCGTAAAAACTCTTCGAAACGTATTAATGTAAGCATTTGATTCTAATTAAGTCGTATTGTAATCATTTCTTAACTTTTTGTTTTATAAATTACATATATAAATATATTTAAAATATAAAATCACAAGGATTCCGGTAATGAATGACATTTATATAACCATGTATGTTGGGTAGATTTTAAACTACTAGGAAATCTCATTGCCTCATTAGGAAGGGGTATTTTTCACGATATCTAGTTGTATCTATGTATAAATTATCAAAATTTAGAGTTAAACAAAGAATTACTAGAGCATAATTAATTGAAACAATTTCGAGCACTCGTTAAAACTCACACATTGACCGTACATTCCTTCTTTTTGGATATTTCTACTCTCACTCTTATGAATCTTCACTTGGCTACTATTCTATTGTAGAGTAGATGAATAAAGACCAAAAGAGAGGAGTTCGGCTCGAAAGTTTGTTTGTACAATAACACGCGTCTCGTTTTGTGTCGGCCTTTCCTGTCAACCTATATGTATTTATTCTACGCAGCGTGACGTTAACGTAAATTTTATACTAAAACCGGAGTATCTACGCTTAGATACTAGTCATAGGATATTAAATTTTATATAGGCTATTATAAATTTTATCGTCGAGACCAGCTACTTCATTTCTGTATTGATTGTGTAGGGACACAAACTTAGCAATAAATCGTAGAAATTAACTGATAATCATGTAGATTCACATCCACGGGTCGTTCAAGTGACACGACAGTTCGGTAGGCCGGGCGAGGCAGTGAGGCGAGCGGAGCCAGCCGGGACGAGGTATGCGCAAGACACGCGCCCTTCTACGTAGGATTAGCATAACGGGTGTATTTGGTGTCACGTTGAGCGTTTGATGATAGCGAGTACATTATGTTTTTGAATAATATACGTATGTTTTGATGTACATAAATAAAGTGTAAATGTTTAACGCACAAATAACTACAAAAACATTGTACGAAAAATTATTATGTATTTAGCTATAAACTATAACTGAAAGTTAACGATTAGGGATACGACCTTAGGTTTACTCGGGCGTCTGCTGCCAAGCTGTGTTGTTTTACTGTTTCTTATTACACAAAGAAACTTTAAAGTTTAATAATGGGTCTCCGTTTGTTTTGGCAGCACATTGCCGCGAAATCCGCGAAATCCTCCTCAATGTAAATTATTTAATTCAATACTGACAACGTTAAATATTTACATTATAAGCAAATTTTCGCGTTAGGTTAATGCAGCAACATTGTTGGCTGTTCACACGCACAAATCGTCAACAATACGTCTCTCGAGGCTCACCGTCTATGCCTCGACGATCGTTATTATATAGATAATTAATTATCCATGTGCCATAGACGTCCCGTTCCGTTAAAGTTAATGTAAGGAAAACACCAAATCGTAGCCTTTTACATACAATATATATAGATATGAGTACAAATAGTGTGGCCGAATAATCGGCCACGATGATGAGCAAATATTTTATACAATACAATTATTTATTTTAATGCATTCGTACAAAACAAGTTAAGGGTATATTTAGTCTATGGCTATAATCAAAGGCAACCCTGGTTTGCAAGCAGTGACCATATCATTTGTCTATTTCAGTATAAATAACCCTTCATGAGACTATTGTTCTTCACAATATTAAAGAATTATAAAGATGTATTCGTAAACATTTTATATATAATTTATTATGTACGACAAATATAATACGATTTTACAAAAAAACAAAAATACGCTATCTATATGGTTTTACTGTTTTATATGGCACCAGTTCTATTAGTTAATATTCATTACATTATTAATCAGTTCTAATTTATAGAGCTAATACATTTTATATATTGAGATATATAGCACTCATCGATCAAGTTATGTATTTTGAAAGTTTAAATGGAAAATAGGTTTACAGTTTGTTTACCATAGTCTAAATATACTTGTTGATATTACAATAGCTTAGCATTCTAACGGATCAATATTTATATATGGAGGTGATAGTAATATATGACAAAGTTAAAATCTTATGATGAATAGTCATAAATTAAGAGTTTTACTTATTTTTTCATAATAATTTGTACGCGACAAGAATAGTTATGTGAATAAAGTATAATCAAAATATGTAAGCCCTGAATGAAAGTCTTAATACACAATGTTTTCATTTAAGCTTCAATTTCTTTTGCCTGTTTGAAGGAAGGTTAATAGCAATCTGAAAGTGTCATGTACGAATGACAAGTGTTTAAATTTGAGTGGGAAACGACAACTGATAAGGGACGGGTGGAATACAGATTGTTAATAATGCACAAAATAACGGTAGATCTTTTTATTTTTTACATCTACATGTTACGATAAATAAAGTGCAATTATTATAAAAATTAATTACATTAACGTATTTCCGGCATATGTGTTTTTTTTTATTTAGTTAATCCTATTGGTATTATGTTGTTAATATTCAAAAATTTATACTATAATACATCGAATGAAGACTCTAACAGATAAATTGATATCGACGTAAATATTACTTTTTCTATGAAACTACTTCATTGTGTCTAAAATTGCTACTTATGTATTACATAAAAACAATACTTGCACTTTATATTACGCAATAAATTGGCTCTCTTATTGTTTGTCTTATTCACTATATTATATGATATTTTTTAATAATTTACATTAATTATATATAATGTATTATAATATTACGTTAATTGTCTTTTAGTTTTATATAAAATGAAATTTCACTCATCTATCCTCACTCATCTATCCTTCTATCACAAACCTTCATAATTTATTACTAATAAGTTCTAGATCATATAAATATATGTAACTTCTTTCATTTATAAAACCTTAATTTATGTATTTGAAAAGATTAATTCGCATATTTCTAATATACATATGTATGTATGTCCTTAGAATGGAAAAGAAACTTATGCACAGGGCGGCGTAATCTTTACCTTAATCTCGTAATGTTACCTTATAAAATTGCCTGAATAATAGTGAGAGAGGTAGTGTAGTATATAAATTCTAAATTACAACAATAAATAAGCAGACTCGGCGAGCGGCGCGACCGCGGCGCCGACGAACACTGCCACAGCACGCAGGCTATATATTGATATGATCTAGGATGTGTCGTAGGTATTTCTCGAGTAGTTCGTGTACTAAGTCTTATGTTACGCCTTCTAAGTGATATAAATGCGCATGGGGCGGAGGCGGGTGCGCTTCTGTAGTGGCGGTCCTATTAAACCTTTCACATGTCAATTGGTCCGATTTTATTATTAAAAAGATTTCAATGTAACAAAATAATTGTCGATTATTTCAAATTGACTTATAATAAGAATAATGTAAATAATGTGCTAGTTACATACAATTTCACTAACATACTTATGTATAAAAAGGGACTATAAATCTGTTAACCCGTAACTGTCCACAGTGAAATAAAGACAAGCAAAGTGAAAAAAAATATTAATTAACTAACTAAGCAAGTACCGTTACTGAAATAATACTGAAATTCATGATGACTTTTTTCGTAAACAATGAGTTTTAAAGATTCCACTACAGCCTGTAATAGAGAGCATTGCCACTCCGCTTGATGCGTGGGGGCAGCGCGAGCGAAGGGGTCTTAGGCCGCACCCGCACCGCTCGAGTAGACATCGTTCAGCACTTAAGGTTAATATTGTTCGAATAATTACGAAGTAGACAGATTTTGAAGTTTAATATTATTTGCATTTTCCTAAGAGTTAGAACGATTGAGACAGTAGGTCGCACGACCGTGTTATGATGAATTGTGGAGATGTTTATTAAAAAAATACGTTTATGAAAATGAAATAAAAACAAAAAATATTGTCATATAAACCTGTAATTACTAACTTAAGAGGAATTATTGGAGAAACAGAAAAACGTTAAATAAACCGATTAAAATACTATCACGTTTATCATTTACCTCCCACCTACCCAAGAACGAGCAGACACTCTTAAAGGAAAGCCATGTATTTTCTTTAAATATTTTAATACAAAAATGTTCGCTTACGTCAATATCACACTCGAACTTACATCATCTATTTATATTAAGTATAAAAACTATGACTTTGAATTAAATTATCGTTCTCGCAACAGTATAAAAAACACATTCATCACAGTAAGGCGTTCGCTATACACAATATATCGAACGCGAACACGCGGCATACGGACACGGGACACGCACAAACACTCAATCACAGTGAAGACGCGGTGAAGCTAGAGGCGCGCGCTCATCGCTAGCATTAGAGCCAGCACGCAACTCGTGAGCGCTGTCGACGCAAGCGGCGCTCCCGCTGCAAAGCTGCGATCCGCCGCATCCCCCGCATCTGCACAGATAACACAGATTAATTACATTAAGCCTCCACCTTATTGTACTGTAGTGATTGCAAGTGCTGAACATGCCAAACAAAACAAATGGTGTGACGATGACAGATGCATAATTAAAACCGCTGTTATACGGTAAAGCAAAACAAATGAAAGGTAACCTACGATGCGGGTGAAAGATGACACGGCGGAGGACGTTTCGCGCCCTCCTAATATATTCGGAGCCCCGAGTCAATATTATAGTTTAGCTCCGCCTGATTGAACGTTGATCACTGAAACACGAACTTGCCTTTAGCAAGACATCTTTAGCTTATGTTCACCGGTACCCGTTTGTGCAAACTACGCTACTAATGTATGTATCTACATTCTACAAATCTCAAGCATGCATTTCAAACTACCAAAACTAAACTAAGATTTATGAAAATCGATAAATACCTATATAATTTTTCATTCTAACGTTAGCCTACCACTAAACTTGATGGTTTGTTAGTCACACACATATCAGTATACGAAAAAAAGTTTGCGATCTTTTAACTATAAATGATAGTGCAACTGTTAATTTACATTTTTTACTATTCCAGGACATTATCACAACTTTTCTACTAGACGATTACTAGAAGCTTTATTATTTACTGACATACACACGGAATATCCCCTTGATAGTATCTAAAATGTCAAAGTTTACAATTTCAATTTGCAATTTCAACGCAATGTTAAGTTAGTGCAGTTGTTTTGTAGATGTAATTTGTCCCGAATAAACTAAAATGCTAATTTGTTCAAAATTTATAAAAACTAGAAACCTGTTTACTTCAATTCTTAATTTGACATCAGGTCAGAATTATATTGTTTCGAAATAAATTGATAAATAAAAATAAAACAAATAATAAACATAATTTCGGTCTTGTGTTTTCAAAGAAATAAACAGCTTCACTTCATAGCACTAATGTGTATACTCAAATTTAATTCTAAAGTTGTTAGGCAATCATTTATTATCAGAACTTAAATTATACACTAAGAAGTGAAACAGTTAAACACTATGTATGAATTATCGTTAATACGTACTTAAAATTTATATTATATTCCACATTATACATTATACATTTTAAGTGTATGTATTAAGTAAATATATGCAAATATATGTTAAGTATACATGTAGCATGCAAATCCCAATTAAGCTCCAACCATCTACCTCGCTTAAAGCAAACCAAAATAACATTAACACTACCATGCATATGTGATATAAAATAAACGTACAGACAACGCGTGAGAAGCTCGCCGGTACTAAAATCACCGCTTATTGTCTATAATCTCACTGGTATGTATAAGATCCCCTATTTTACTAATTTAGTCTTTGTTCTTTATTTTACTCTCTATGTACAAATATTCAGGAACTCTCCACCGAAGCTATTTCCTGAACCAGAAGAATGATCTGGGAGCGGATGATTTTACACCTAAAAGACAAACACAAGCACACAAGTGGTAAACGTCCCAGCCACCATGGATTAACACTTAGTGTTAACATAAATGTCATTGAACGTTTGATAAAAATTGTGCTAACAAAATATACTATAAAATTAAATACTGTGTTAAATAGGATTACAACATATTAAAGTATATGTTGAGTTTTACGGAATACAAAATAATTAGAAATACTTTATTCATACATATAAACTATTTTGTGCGTACAGTGCAAAATTCTTGGTATACGCTCAACTACTTATTATATTAATTGCTTATTGTATATTCGTGTGCTGTGTTGTAATATATAACGTAATGTGATATAGAGAAATTATTGTGTTCATATCTCTAATACATTACGCATTAGGTTCAGGGTGCCCAGAAGCCGTCGTAAATTTTCGACCAACCACCGTCAACCACTGCATTCAGTTTAAGCCCAATTAAATATTATTCCAAAAAGCTGGCATTTTTGGTAAGTTTAAAATAAATAAGCAGATTAACCATCACGTATATTAGTTGATTTTTTGTTAGTACAGAAATAGTAATAAGTCTATGTTAGCAATTTGAAGGTAAGTAAATTAAATGTTAGCAAATTATATGTATCTTTTAAATATATATTTAGAAGCTTTTTCATTATTATATGATAACTTGCTGTTAGCTTAATTTACACGCATAAATGAGAATTCTTAAGTATGATAACATGGATATATCCCATGGCCAACAGTAATAAAACAATTAATTTCCAATAAAGACGACAAATAATGAAATGAATACAAGAAAACTTTTACAACAATAACAAAAGATATGAAGGACTATCACAACAAGTCTTATACTGATTTTTTACACTCTAAGAAGTAACATATAACACATCTACAAAGAAACAAAGACAGACAGTAACAAAACATACAAGAGCGGACATTGCAGAACAGTGGAAGACGGCATTTTTGTTGAACTTTTATTTATTTACTTTAAAGATAAAATATTTATAGAAGGTGGCTTTTAAAAATAATATGTCTAGTCTAGTCGAAGTATTTTTGAAGTTACTACTGTAGTCTGTAATTTCTTTTGTCAGTTTTCATGTCTGTGCTGCGGTTGAGAGTGTTATTCGCACACTTCGTAATTGTATAATTATATTTTATATAATAACATAATCTTTACAGGATTTATTTTCTTATGGTTTTATTGGTTAAATAAAATTAGGGAAATATTTAAGAATCGCCACGGGTTTATTTCCTACTTCGTTCCAATTTTAAACGGAATAATTATAACTTACAGAATTGATTGTAAGTATCTTCATATTAGAGTGACTGCCAAGGATCATTTATTGTAAAAGTATTTTTCACATTAGTTAACTCTTTTAAGGCTGCTAGCTTTATTCATATTATTTCAAAGCGCCTGCAAGATATTTAAAATTAATTTCCTAAGTGTGTGAATAACACTATAAAAAATCCAAATAATTAAAACTAATTCCACCTATTCCAGTGGAGTTTACTTGAATGTTTAATCAGATACATTCACACATATGGCGTATACCTTTAGAACTTTAGTTTAAATCAAGGATTTAAATGTTTATTTAGTCAAAGTCACAATCAACAGTAAAATTAAATCTTCCATCACATCGTAATTACTAAGTTCTTATCCAGTCAGAATCTATTCATAGCCATATTTTGTCAATTAGTCTTCTTAATTGTGTACTAGTGACCACTGTCTTTAGAAACTCTGTCATTTTCATGTGTCCAAGTCATCTCAAAGCCCCTCGTCGAGTGGATTCTGGGGCCCGGAACCTACCTGCGTCGAATAATATGTCGCCGACGTCCTCGTTACTGTGAGGCGCATCGGAGAGTCGCGCGTTACCTCCAACGGTGCCACGCGGCGCGCTGCTGCATCCAAGCCACCAGTAAGCAGTGGAACGTGGGAAAGAGGGATTGTCTGTGTCCACCTAAAATTAATATTTAAAATATTATGAAGCAATAACGACAAATGTGTTTGCATTGCAACGTTTCTATATTCATAATTGTGTAGTGGCATATTGGCAAAAAGCTAGAATTGAAATAACAGTAACACATCATACGAAATCATAATCATTGCCAATTCTTTAAAATATAAAAAACAAAATGCGTCCTATTATAAAGGTTAGATTTTTTATTGACCAGTTCATCAAAGTGTTTAAATATCATGTATTTTACACAAGCTTAACAAATTTTAATACTTTATATCAAATGATTGTTTGATTACGATTACAACACAAATTTTAAAGAGCTCAACATTTCACTAATGAATTACATTATTAAACAGTACATTATATTGTATACAAATAGAGAAACAAAGGAAAAGTACTTACACTGAAAGTTCTATCATTAAACCGCCAATACGATCCCCCTTTAAAGAAGTAAGTATATCCATTGGTGTATTGTAAAGCTGCGTTTATATTATCAGGGATTCCTTCCCAGTTGGATAGTGGTTTGGGATACGTGGACTTAACTGGAGGACGCTGCGCGGGATCGAACCTCCAGAACTTTGAGCCTTTATAGAAGTAAATCTTGCCGTTACCAGACCAAACTAAAGCTGCGTCTATATTATCAGGAATACCGGTGAAACCTGAAAGTTAATGAAATTCATATTAATTTTTTTTCTTACAATCATCTGCACTGTCGAGCATGGCAGTTGTGACTTCGAAGACTACTCCGCAGAAATTTTATGTTTAAAATAATAGTGTGTCCCTCAGTGGTCAGACAACGGACTGGTCAGAAACATTGGGTTTCGGTATTATATTCACAAAATCTATAATAAAATCGTACATCATAAGTGTAAGTATCAGATAAATTTCCACAGCTTGCTGAAGAAGCATAATATAACATAAATTGTATTATCCCTCGTGTATATATTCAAAAGTATATTACTAATGCTAGTATTCTATATTGATTGAAAAACAATCATTACCTTCACTAATATCCTTAGGGTAGTCTCCATCCACCTTTTGTCCATTATACCTCCAGTATTTGGATCCTTTGAAGAAGTAAGTCTTTCCGTTCTTATACGTGAAAGCGGCATCAATGTTTCCGGAAAGACCAGGCCAAGCGCGCGATATAAGGCGTGGGTAGCCAGCCGCTACACCGTTGTCTGTCAGTCGCCAGTAATGCTCACCTTGGCAATTAATTTTATATTAAATAAATGTTTAAAAAAAATTTCGTTGTAGTTGCTTGCTACTGAAAACCGGCAAAATTTTTATTATTCACAAAATAATCAAATAACATGCTCTGAGTGACTGAACGAAATATGAGGAAACATTAATATTAATAATTTGTGTTTCCTCGTTCTGATTAGACAAAGTGCAGTGTTGGGTTCCGCATAGCACACGTCAAGTTGATGACAATGTGGATGTGTTCCTAGGTTCACTCTACAAGTTCTTTGTAAACAATAAAAAAATATTATTAATTCATTATATATAAATAACTAACCTTTGAACACAAAGGTTGCGCCATCAGCGGAATTGAATATAGTATCAATATTCGGGTCGGAGCACAAAGCAGGGTCTTCAGCCGAGGGTTGTGGCGTTGTGACCCGTGGAATTGTAGGATTTGGAGCGCCGATATCAATTTGAGTTTTGTGTCCATACAATGCCTGCAATGTTTATCAAAATAAGTTATTTTCTTTATCTTTACAATGTTTCTTATCTATCTACAATACATCATGTCTAGTTATTTGATGACAAATTGATTTGAAATTTTACAAAATATCATTATATACTTATAATCAATAATTAAATTTAATAAATTAAACTTAAAATACAAAATATCATTAGGTACTAGTATTATAAGAAGATTCGATAAATATTTTTTTATTTTTAATGTCCAATTAAAATTTATTTAAAATCTGTCCAATTTATTATTAGCTATTACATACAACGTTTTATATTTACGTTGCACAGTTTGCAATGGTAGGTTTACCTGTATTCCTTGGATATCATCTTGGTCAAGTTGGAATGCAGGTTGATATCCACGGTAGAAGGGTGCCATCAAAGCTGATCTAACGTCACTGTGCGAAAGTCCGAGAGAATGACCAAATTCGTGCGCCGCTACCTGATATTATTATTAACTTATATAATTCACATAAATACTTGTATAATTAAAAAAAATCTGATCTTCAAAGATCAGATGGGATAATCTGATCTTATAAGAATATAAATTTACAAATATATTTTACTAAATTAATATCGAAAAGTATATTAAATATAGAAACAAAAGAATTACTTTAATTTATTTTACCTATAAATTTTATTTAAACAAAAACTTACTTGGAAAAGATTGGTTCCTCGATTTGAGTTAATAGACCATACTTCAGCATCGTCGAAATGAGCATCACCTCCGTAAACCTTTTAGAACAAAATAAAAAAATTATATGTAAATGTAATGTAAATGTTCAAACAATGCTTAATTACTATTCAAATATCGCAGCACGTTTTAGATTTCAACCATAACTTTTAATACAAATAACAATTTTAGAAAACGTACTGACAGAATGATATTAAAATGATATCCGGGAGGAATTGATTTTTATACAATATACTATAACGGAAGTCAAATGACTCACACGTTGTTACTCATACCACTATAGTAATTTACGTTTGTTACTCAGATAATACTCATAGTGTACACAAAAGTTACATTAATCATAGAATATCAGGTAAGTGTAAAAATAAAACTTTTCTCAGTTCACTTCAGACTGACCCAATAACCTGGGTTATTAAATACAGTATTTGTTTCGGTATGTATAAAGCAAAAGCTACGAATGTTATATGTATAAAGCTATAAAAAAACTTAGACAGTCGATGTGTCACAACTGACAAAAACATTTGTTCGAATATGTGCGGGAACTACAGTAAGTATTTAAATTGCAATAAGAAATTATATTGTCCTTTTCACGATATTCATTTTTGATGAAATTATAACTTAGAAATTAAATTCCACATATTATTTAATCAAGTGTATAATATTTTTAAAACTAAGTGTGTAATCTTATATTTGTTAATATACATGACCAATTTGTATGTTAATTCCGATATGTAGTAAACAATCTATCCTACTTCCTACTAATATTATAAACGCGAAAGTATGTAAGGATGTTTGTTACTCTTTCACGTAAAAACTATTGTATGGATTTTAATGAAACTTTACAATAATATAGCTTATACATCAGAATAACACATAGGCTACAAGTTATAAACACATTGTGTGAATTGACCAAAATATCAAGAAAGTATCTTATGTTCAAGCCATTAAAGCCAAAATAGTGAACCATTGTAGTCAATAAATTAATATTATGGTATATATCTGCTAAATGCATATGTATACACGCTACATATACCAGAATATTATTTTTTGCTATTTTTGTGCCCGTCAGTCTGTTTGTTCCGGCTAATCTCTAGAGCGGCTACACCGATTTTGACGGGGCTTTTACTGGCAAATAGCTGATGTAAGATCTCCACGCGGACAAAGTCGCGGGCACAGCTAGTTACGTAATAAAATGTCTTCACGCTTTGCTCTATAAATGTTTGTACAGTAGTGCCATGGAAATGAATAATTTATTCCATTTGACCAATTGCTTGTGGTAATTATCGTTATTAACTCGGATACAAGTTCAGAATATTACGTGAAGCTAATGTCTAAGCCACAAATCATCTCAACGTTATATTTGCATACAACAATTTACATATAATGAAAATCGTATTTTTACATACTCATATATGTAGTCCCTTTCAATTCAATTACACAAAAAGGGAAGCGCGAAAACAAATGTTCATGAAATAGTGACGGCTATATTGGTATTCAGGACCTTCTTTCTGGTATACAGACCGAAATAATGTCTAATATTTCTTACAATCTCGCTATGACGAAAAATTATTTTTATTTTGATATTACGAATACAAGGTAGAGTTATAATTTTACAAAACGTACGTATGCTAAGTAAAAAGCCAAGAAGCGCTTGTTAATTATTTTTATTGCTGTGTTTACTGTCTGTGGGACAACTATACACTTATATAAGTATATAATGGGTATAACAATAATAAATCATGTGTATGGTGTGAGTACAATATGTGGATCTATAGAACCTTTGCTTTAATTTTTTAATAGATTGATATGTCAGTCACTGCTAAATATATTAGTATACTATACTTACAGGAAAATAAGCGTGAGCAAGGAAGTGCCTCCGGGACCGTCAAAGGATCGCCGTCACCATGCTCTCACTTTCAGAAGCCCTATTATAACAAAGAAAATATAGGTAAACTAAAAAACTATTACCTCTTTCTGACGTCAATATTAATTTAAGAATTGTTTATGTAACAAAGTTTTATATTATGTAAAAATAACTATGTATTCGAACCTGCCTTTTGGAAACCGTCCTACAAATAAGTTTTTCAATTCGCTAATGTGTGATCAATACTTTAAGAAATGTCAAAAAAAAAACTATGTAGTACTTGAATTATGTTCCTATCAAATTAAGATAAAAAGATGTGTGTTATTTGACCTTTGATATATAGATTTAATATTATTGTTAGTATTTTTAATAAAACCAGTACTGGAATAATGTGACGGGCAAGTTGGTTTAAGTATATCATCTGCTGTATAATAGATCATTATCATGAGGTAGTAAATGACAACGGTTACGCAACGAGGATTACTATTATGACGAAATCTGGTAGATTCAACTGGATTCGACATTCGAAATTACGATGAATCTCATTGTTATATCGCTTGTAATATGTTATATGCACTTATGGAGTTGAAATTATTTATATTGTTTGAACTTTTTCATTACCAAAAAATAATGGCAAATTTATATAATTTATATATATACCATTGTTAATGAATGTATTTAAAGTAATTATGTGAATTATCTAAGTACTACTGCTAGTGTAAAATTCATGGTGACGCTACCATGAGAGGAATGTGTTCTTCCACTTTTGGTCTCGTTAACTCGTAGCTTACAAATACTTTGGTACTTTACTATATAATTGTTTATACAACGCATATTAACTACAACATATACTGTGCGTGATTTCGTCTGGGTGGATATGAAGGAAACATTTCAAATGTTATAAGTTTTAACATATGAAAATTTATCTATACAATGTATTTTTAGCGGGGTATAAAATATATCATCCGGTAATCGAATTTTTATTTATTATAGAATTAGAGTTATTGATATCTATACCTCTAACATATATTAGAGGAATAGATATAATTTTAATATTATATTATATTATATTTTTAATATGATTTTAAGGTAGGATACCTGATTTCAATGTGCACTTGTCCAGATCGTTTTTGCGTGAAAGTGAGGTCGGTGTAATCAGACCAAACAGAGAATGCCTTAGCAAGTTCAGTGTCCACTTCAGCGCGGTTCAAGCGGGATGGGTACTTGGAAATCTTGTATGTAAGGTTCTTTACTCGCCACCTTGAGCCTGAGTGTAAAAAAATATGTAAATAAGATAAGTATATTATCACTATTTATTTTATCATTATTTGTTTTGTTGAAAATTACCTGTTTTCTTTAAATGTATTAACTTAATACTAGCCATGCTTTTAATAAGCTGGAATTATTGAAGTGTTTCAAGGTAATAATAAAGAATATATGTTTAATTCATAAATTAATATGTACTAACTCTACGGAATAAGTAGCTGACACGAATAAGAAGTGATCCTTTGCTCGTTGGCATGTGAACATAGATCCAATTATTTTATTACTTAGAAAAATGCCTGAAAAATTTCCTTATATTGTTTTTCTATTAACATATGACGAGTATCGAATAAAAAATCACATTTATTCTCGATAATACTTATTACATGCAAGCTTAAAATATAATAAAATAAAGCTTTAAATCTTACCTTGCAGAGCATAACGCTTAGCCCGACTCTCTCCGAAGCCTACTTTATCTTTGACTCCACACCTTGGCAAGGACATTAGCTTAACTGTTTCTTCATCAAGTTCACCTATTCAACATGAAAAATTTACATAGTAAAGAGAAGAAATATATTGCTTTTTAATTTACTCCAAGCCATATCAGGCGTCAGACATTCTAGGTAATATTGAAATATACTTGTACGCGTTTTACTCCTGTTCATAAGTTTTTTTGATATCTACACGTATTTTGTGTATGGTAATCAGAAAAAAACCTGGTGAGTCTGTATTAATACGAATTGCATACAAAATAAATGCAATATTAGACAGACCCTGACTGAAAGTCGCGATAGGATTAATGCTAGAAAAAAATAAACGCAGGTACACGTTTGATTTTATTGTAAATCTATGTTAAGTAATTTACACAAACTATAATTTATTTAAACGATTCTTGCACATTACCATCCTACAGCTGAACTTATACTTTTTAAGGCTATTGTAAAGCATTGCTTTTGAAGCATAACTGTTCTACACCCACATACTCGTACTTATAATCTTATTTTTTAAAGTTTAATATTTTATAAGAGCAATTAGTATTAATATTGAGTAATAATCTAAATAAAGTGTCACTGATATCTTAACTTAATCTAGCGAGAGTTTTACACACACAAATAGCATTACAAAATATTGCGTAAATTACTTAACAAAATTTTATAATATTAATTTTTTTAATTAGCATGAATTACCTGTAGATATATTGAATCTGCTAAAAAAATACTATTCAGATTCTAAATATATTTAATAGGTAAGGATTTATATTTAATAGCGGTTTCTAATATTGTCTTTATAAGTTAGTAGAGAAAAAACTAAATTGAATTGATATATTTTATAACGTCAATTGTATGTTACTTCCATCCAAATTTAGTAATCAAACGTCAAACTAATGCTGTTTAGGAACTAGCACAATGATCCTAAATGAATAATTTATATGTGTATATCGTTATTTGCTTACGATATATCTGTCCCGTGTAGAGAGACCAATAAACTACTTTTAGTGGCAAAGCACGTGCATTGTAATGAAGATTCAAGTTCAAGCCACGTAATGGTATGGTATTCGAGTAGTTGGCTCCCAACAGTGATTTTGCAGACTTTAATTGCATTACCAATGTCGTTTGATACTCTTGACGACGCGAATTAAACGACTTCATATTATGATTGCTACTATGACACACATATACAAGTAGGTATATGTTTATTTTAAATGAAATAGAGTATCCTTCTCGTTTAATATTAAAATTGACCATTTTTATTTACATAATAATTACTATATATATAAAAACAAGAATTTTAATTTCAACGATATGTACAAGACGACAAGGTCACGCCATTCGGATGTTGGATATGGGTTACTAGTACATCGACTGCCTTAACTCTATAATTGTACAATTGTCACGCATACGAATCATGTATTTTCCTCTATTATCTCTTTATATACAAGACCACCATAATTTCATTACAAAGCAATTGTTAAATTATTAAATGAAAAATATAAAATTTTCCCTCCTAACTAGAGATAGCAACATTCCTTTTTTAAAATGATGGGACTAAATTAACTATTGAACAGATTCAGCCGGTTTAACTGTTGCATTTCCTATGGTTGTCACTTACCAGTATTATTCAGGCCGGCAAAGCTTTGGAATTCCGCAATGGCTCGCCTCCACGACTTTTCGTCCATGATGTGGCTACTAGAGGGATTTCTTACAGAGGGACTGAGGTAACCATACTGTGCCAGGTACATCTGGAAATTCATATCATAATCAGACTGCCGCATCCAATGTTGGACATGGACCTTTGTCATGATGATGGGTATTAGTAATGGTGCAATGCAAAATAACTAGTTAAGCTGAAGCGTTTATTAAATTATAAAATCGGAATTATATCTTGCTTATGTAATTTGTAATGTAGTACTTATACACGAGTGAAAGAGAAAACTAATATTTTTATATAATAAACATGTGCAACTAACTATTCCGTACTGCTAATGTATTCATGGCGGAATTTCCTTTTATTATAGAACCGTACACTTAACCACTTACAAAGAACATAAGCGATGAATAAGACGTTATTAACGTTAATGATTGATCATACCGCACGTTCCTGTAAATCTGTCCATACTTATATTGTGATGTGTTTTATTTAAGATTTAAAACTGATATACTAGAAACATTTTAATTTATTTATTTTTATGATCCTGATTCAGATGTTCTTTTTTATAATATCGAAAATTACGCACTTATTTCATATTCAATTGCATATGAAAGCGTCAACTTGACACAACTGAATAGTAAAAATATTTATTCATTGCAAATGGGAATGTTCTGACATCAGGAACAATAGAATGACAAGATTAAGCATCACGCTAGGAGATTACCAATACTGAGATTAACCTACTAAACGTAATTTGTCATAATCAAGAACTCAAGTATATTAAATAATAAATACGTATAACTGGTGACAATGTAAAACTAATTTTTATTACCTTTTCAGTCACGGTATTGTGCATGTTCTATGTCAGCTTACTTTGAAAATCTTTGGTGCATATTTGTAATAGAAATGAAAATGCTCGAATTTTATATAAATAATGTTAAAATTTGGATAAAAAAATATTGCATGTTCTTAGGTAAAAGTGGTTATGGTATTTATTAACTTGTAGTTATCTATTCACACATTATCGTACACAAGCGCAAGGTTACCCACCACTGTTTATTGTAGACGCCTTTTGATAAGGATAACACGAACGATAACAAAAAAGTGTGCCGTTCCTCGGTTTGATTATCTCGTCTCAAACAGTTAGTATCTAACATTTCTATTCGTATGTGAAAATAACGTTAACGTCTTGAAGAAACGATTAGCCAGTAGTTTCTGTTTTTCTAAGTTACTGAGGTTGTACAAATATTTTAGTGTAAAATACTGTAAAATTATAAAATAAGTAAACATGAAATAGAACATTAAAATAGCAAATTAATTTCAACTTACGCTTGCCATATTTAAAATTGAATAAACTTAACATCATAAATTACCTCCATAATAATAAAAAACTTATTTATGTAGTTATTTACATTGTCAACAGAAAATCTCAACAAAATCATAACAGAAGGCATCATTTTCCGATCGTTAACCGCCGTCCCTTATGTAGGGATGGAAGTTCAAGTAGCAGCCGTCCTTGGCTGCGCGTGCGACGCATGTCAATAAGGCCTCTGTCTGAACCTAAAGCTCTTTGTCCTATTCACAGTACATGGTCCCCAGAGAAACGCTCTAACACACAGTTTTTATTTTCTTATTTTATTTGCAACACATGACATGCTTCAATAATATAAGCTTTACAAAGTATCATGTTTTTATATTATATTCAATTTATTTATATATTTTTGCTATAATAAAATATAACTCTTAAACAGCAGTATCCCAAATAACGTATTTACATATCATAAAAATATAGAGATAATAAGACAGAAGCAAATAATTCATAATACACGTAAAGTTTCAAGTAAACCTTCTATGATTAAGAATGAGACACTGTTTTTGGGTGCGTAGAGTACTTTGGCCGCTAGAAGGGGCGTTGACACATGCATTGTTCATCATACATTCATGCAGACTGCATTGAAATAACTGTCTAACAAGTGACAAGCTTTAGTGTTGTAACAGTATATTTTGTGCACGCATCCTTCACTTTGCTGTGATTGGGTAATAAATATTTATTTTTAAGTACGTAAAAAGAATCTAAGCAAGTTTGCATCAGGTGATGTTTTTTGATCCTGATTATCTTCTAGAGTTTTTTTTAATGTTGTTTTGAAAAATATAAAAGTTAAATACATTATTATTAGTTACTAGATACTTAGATACACTTCCAACGAAATAAAATTTAAATATACCTAGTTGTTATCAATATGCAATAATTAAATGTACCCGTGCGTAATCGCGAAGAACCGTAATAAGTAAATCCTATTAGCACGAATGCCTGAGGATAATAAAGATCTGTCAAAGTTGGCTTAAATTTGGCACATGCGTATCGAGGTCAGTGTGTCCTTGTAACGGTCGGAAGCTGCGCATGCGACCATTGAAAGGCGTAATGATACAGTACGGTAATAGTATATTTTTATTATAATTTTCAATAAATATCATGAAACTTTTAATATTGTAAGTATGTACGAAATTTCTCATAAGAAAATATTTATTATTATTTTATACACTAGGAACATTTAAAGCTGCAAAATGTATAATTTAAAAAAAGAGTTTTTATAATTTCATTAACTATTATACACTTGCAGCCTTATTCATAAAAGTTATTATATTTATACATTTAAAATAATTATAAACTGTATTCATTTAAAAGGCGTACTATATTTAATATTTAACATACTATAATATAATGACTAAAATAATATTATCTTTTTACTTTTAAAACCTAATTTAATAAAAAAATATCATATATATTTTTTTAAATATTGCCTTGAATAAGAAGAATTATTGAAGAGAAATTATTAGTTATATTATAACACAAATTGACTAATACAAATTGTAGCTTCCATAGCAAATTAATAACATTAAAATCAAAACTTCACGTTCCTTATGTAGCTATATCCTGTTTTTTTTTTAATATATGTATATTATACATCATTACAACTTGGCACAGTAAATCCATATCGCGATTTAAGACAGTATACATGTTTGTTTAAGCATTTTATTATATATAATATCATTACAAAAACATGCTTGCAATATATTACTTCATGCATTTTCTGGTGTCAAGACACACCGTTCTCCACTTTCCGCCCGTATTCGAGATATTGCGTGTTATATGACCGAGCCAACGTCTCAATTTATTTGTCTTGTTCACAAGAGACACGAAGACATGAAAATAATTTAATTATGGTCATTCCACTGAGTGGGAATCGAACCCACAACTAATCGCGATTACAGTCAAACGCTGTCCCACTGTGCCACGATGGCTTAAGAAATTTGTTATTTTTTAATAATGTAAATTAATATGAAATATAAACGTCACGTCATTTCAAAATTATATCTTTCTATTTCTATCTGACATCTAGTCAAAGACAATAAGTGCACAAAAAAAAATCTTTTTAAACATATAAATTAAAATCAATGTTTTTTTGTTATTTCTATATAGTGTATCACTCAACACGTGTAATATTAAATGTTAACTTGTAATATATGTAACATTATGCAAATAAGGCATTACCATCATCAATTACAACAAAGATATTCTTAGGATTATATATAGAAATATTTTATATAATATATATATATAGAGAGAGAGAGAGAGAGAGAGAGAAAAGTAATTATTAAAAAAATAATATCAGTACCTAATTCTTGTCAACTGATTGTTGCATCTACCGGTAGCCGTACATGGATAGATTTTAAATAGTAGGGTGGTGACACTTTGTGTTCTAGGAAGCGTACTTTAAGTCTAAGCAGTGTTGATATGCTTTTCGGTAGACAGAGTACACGTGCATCTACTTATAAATACTTCCTTAGATAATATGGTTATGTATCAAAATTCTTGATGCAAGTGTATTCCATAAAAGTATGTAACTTCACGGTATTGTCTCTTATTGAATTTGTACAATATTCACTTTTAATATTTAAAAATATACGCTATATTTATATATGTAGATAGCTCTTGGGGACTATAAAGGTAAAGTATAACTATGAAGGAGTTTTAATTTAAAAACTACTTTTCCATGTTATTCCAAGTTATTTGTAAAAAAAAACACTAAGGTGTCAAATTGTCAACGAAGTAATAAACAGTTTTAGTTAGTAAAATATGATAATGGAAAAGCTGTATCGATCATTTATTAAAAAAAAATAAAAAGCAAAGGCTGTTTTTCTACAAAGTTTATAAACCACGATATCAGATGACGTTTCATACATCAAAACAATTGCAACTAATACATAGTAATCAGGTACTATAAATTACATTCGTTATTGTTGAAAATAAATATGTGTAAATGGGGTTGGCGTTCGAACATAACATGCACGTGTTATAATATAAGACGCATATTGCAGATGAGTGGAAAAGGTTTCGCTACGCCACTGGTAACTCGTGGACTCTATAATATTCGTGATATAATTGGAGCACTTAAGTAATCTAATTGCTAATTTACTGCTGTAATTGCATTATTAGCAATGAATTGATATTTGAAAATGCAAATCAATATCAATCATTGTTCAAAGTTCACAAAGTGTTTTGAAGGTAATATTAGGCGTTAGTAAAAGTTTGGTAAAAGTTAGGCGTAAGCTATGTATAAAAAATATTTGATAGAGAAATAGAAACATTTATTTAAACATGTTTAAAGTGTTATTATTCACACACTTAGGACAATAATTTTTTTAAAAGAAAACTTATAAAAATGCTTTACATACATTTAAAATAAATGAAGTTAATTTTAATATTTTCATTCTTATGGTAATACGCTTAGCTATGAATCAGGAATGGTGCCTTAAGGTACCTTTTAACAAGTTCTTTACATTTATATAAGATTACCACGCCTCTACGTTTTATTAAATAGCATCTATCAATTCAAAATGTATAAATTCGAGAACGTGAGTTGTTTAGGCATGCGGGGCAAAGTAAACAACAAAGAATCTAAGATTCCGCAAAATAACACGAGTAGAAAATATGCGCAATAGACATTTACTATTAACAAGGGACTGTCGGCATTTACATATTTATCACTTATTTATGCTAATACCGATAGTAAATTTTTAAGAAAATGTTTGTTGTTGAAAGAGACATAAGCCTTTTTTCTTTAGCTGTCTTTGAGTTATATCACCTAAGAGCCCGACTTTGCTTGTTTTAATATATTTTATTATGCGTACATGGTCATACATTTGAGACATATCCTCAGAAATACACATATTATTACACTTTTATTTTTTCTGTATAATTTTTGACGTTATATTGTTTCTAACAGTTAAAAAAGTTTTAAATAAATATATTTTATTACTATCTAAGTAAGCTGACCAAATTATGAAAAAAAGAAACCCTTGAGATGAATGGTCTCCATTCCTAACACTCATGCAACAGATAATTGAAGATTTAATTACTAACAATGACTTGTCGATTGACAAAACATTAATATATACTTTGCGTGTAAGACAGCATTTGCTATAGTGTATTTTTTCACGCCGCTATCGCCCTTTGTCCGCAGACTCACGTTGTCGCGTGGATTAGCGCATTGTTTATTTTCATAATTGATCCGTCAATCATCAAATAGCTTACACGTGTAATAAATATATTTCTTATTGACAACGACAAGCATTAAGTACAGGTATTCATTATTGTAGACCATTTAGATGTTCAGCACTAATTATTACTAACTCCGATATTCTGGCGACGCCGATCACAAAACCGCCATGGTTGACAATATCTGGAGTAATGACAAACGTCAATGCGGACAATGAGAAGTGATCATCAGAGGACGGCGGCCGTGGCGCGCGTGTTGAAGGTCAACAAGTGCTTCCTGCGTGCGTGACCTGCGTGCGCGCTGGCACCGCAAACCAACAATCCTCATATTAATATATACTAATAATAATCCATCTGCGCTTACCAAACCGCAATAATTCTCTGATTCATTTCGTCTACAGCTTGTCTCGTTAAAAGAAATAAATTTATTTACGATATGCAAAATTATCGCTGAAATACATTTATACAATAATACCATTGAGGTGACCCGGTCGCTTCTTGTGTTTAGTTAATAGCTATTGTGCGTTGAACTGGTTAACGGTGACTCTATTTCGAGAGTTCCGAATTTTCAATTTTAGCTACTATAAACTTCAAACGAGGCCAATTTTAAATATGTTTACTATACGTAATAAACACAAATAAGAACAACTGCGTTGTTAGCCTAGCCATGTTTTTTCAGACTGTGTACAGATCTTCCAAGCTTTATTTAACTTTTAAAAAAGCATATATTCCGAAATCTGCGAAATTTTGAACACATTCATTGCCCAGGAATAAAAACCGTGAATAATTCATAGTTCATAGAGTTTAAGACTTGTTTGGTAGATTTAAAATACTATTTTTCATCACTTTATGTTTGAACAATCGTGATATGGTTATGAGATATAAAGATTTAGGAAGATTACAGTTAGGAATGCGTACTTTGTACTCACTGCCGAAACCTCTTGCCAAATATTGTAAAATTATACAGGCCAACGGACAAAGTAAATACTAAAGCTATTTTATTAAAAAGAGAACCTTACGGACTTACATTCTGATCAAAAAATGTGTTAGTACTGGTCGTTGTCAGTATATGCCTATATGTGTTTCAAGAGTTCATTGTTCTAAGTTACGGCGTAGGAAATTTTACGAGAGATGTCCGCTGAACGGGACACGCATCGAATTTTTATGTCGTATTAATCGTATAGAACATAACAGCACGATGAAAACAAAGAATACCTTTGATTTTACACGTTCTGCTGGAACCATTGTTCCCTAGTACAGGTGGACGGCGGGAGAATGACCTCCTATATAAGGGTACGCTATTTGCTAACTGTACCCTAATGGGTACAGTACAAAATAACAGGAAATACTTATCTTGCGGTCTACAACAGCGATTTGTTTAAGTAATTATAAAGTGCATTGACCTACTAAAAATCCCTTAATTTCTGTTAGTACAAAACAATATTGTGAGCGTGTCTCGTGACTCGTTTAAACGAATGCCGCAATGTTCTTCTTCTATCATCCGTATCCTAGTAACGAAGCAACGTTAGAATTTCAATACTTTATGCATACATTTTTCTTTGACTACTATAGAATAGCTGAAGACGTATTAAATGAAGACGATATGCCGCATTTTAGGAATTTTGCAGTTTTATGCATAAGTGAAGATATTAAATGCATACAAATTATTAAAATTATAAATTGTAAATTTCACGGTCTTGCTCTTTTGTTGAGACATTTATTAAATTAAGTTATATAGTTATAATCAGTTTTATGTAATAAAATATTAGAAATGCACTATTATTATGATCCTATTTATTTGCCCCTTATCACTTACTTACTTTAGTAGTTAAAAAATATTTTTTAAAACTTTAAACTCAACTTTTACAAAATTCTAATTTTAAAACATGATATCATCTCGATCTAGTAATTACTGACTTAAAACAAGTGAGTTTTATATGATAAACAAACTAACAAATATCTAAACTTGTTTCATTTAGTATCTAGTAATAATAGTAAAAAATACCTGAGTGTTGTATAAAACAATTATTTCTAAGTAGTTTTTAAAAAGTTAAGCACCACGAAAGAGTAGCTGAAATTTAATTTAATAAAAACAGGTTATTAGAGCGTGGATTTACCTTGACCCAGTGTGACTTATCAGATTATAGGCGAAAAGTCTTAAATAGTAAAAATATTTTTTTAGCCTCCATGGTAATATTTCAACAAATAATAGCATAATCCAGCACAGCACATTATATATATATATCAAATTAAAAAAAAAATAGTATACCCGTTTCGTTTTTGTTTTACCTGTTTTATAATAAAATTGACAGAAGCTAGTGGTGACAAGATTAATATTAATTGATTTGAATTGGAAATCGGCGGTAAGCAAATCGATTTGTGCAAATAACAAGATAATGAAATATTCATCTCTTTGACCTAGACTTCTAAAAAACAAAAGCAATAAAGCGAAAACAACCAATGCATTATATTATTTAAGTGTTTGTTTTAATTTTAAAAAATCATTAATTGTAGATTCCGAAGTAATATATAACCATTGCTAAAATAATATATTATATTAGTTCGATTGTTTCTTTTGACAACCCTAATTTGAAAGCTATGACTCAGAGTTTGATTTCTGAGAAACGGAGTTTATTGCCATTTCCTCTTGAACCCTACATTCCTACCTGACTCACGACGACGGAACCATTTTAAGTATTTTTTTTCAATATATGCGGTATTCCGGTAACGTATACTACATAATTAACATGTATAGCAAAAAATAAAAACATTTTATTATAAAAAATAATTTTATTTTAAATTTTTATTCTTTGTAATAATGAAGACGAACGATTAAATTTATATTTAACTGAGCTGTATTTAACAGAAATGACGCAGGCGCTTACAAAAAAAAACAAAATGACCAATAAACGCGGTGTAAACATACATATTATGAATTAACGATGAGTAATGCATTATGAAGTCCACTTTAAAAGGCAACACGTTCTTTGGGATGTGGTAATATTTGAGATTTCTATCTTGTTCGGATAACATATGTTATGAATGAATATTACTACAAAGTGGGCTTACTACAATGTCGAGCGAATTCAATTAAGACGGGTGAGCAAGAATCTGAGAAGTATGAATCAGATATATCGACCCAGTACAAGATAATTTCCGGTTCCATTCTAATCGATTAACAGATGATGTTATATGGATACTCAATTAACGGAACTTGTTACTACTGGAAATATTACTCATCAAGACTATTTGCTTTTCATTCAATAGAAATTATTATAAGATCTGTGACCACGGACTACTGTTAAGTATTCGAAACATCGGGTTTTCTGAAATGTATTTTTGAATGCCAAAAATATGATTAATCCGGTTAAAATAGTTTAATTTTAAAATATAAATTATTATTATTAAAGCGAGGTTTATTCAATAAAGCGTGTAAGAATTATGATAGTAAAGCAGCTCTGAGATGGCAGGTACTATGACGTGATTTAAAAATTAAGAACTTACCATAGCTTTGTTGGTTTCTCCGAAGGCCGGCGCTGCGCTGCTCTGTTTTAGAAACACCAGTGCCGTTGCGGCCCATAGTATTCTTAAGTTAAATCTCATACCCTCAAACGCCATACTTCTAGATAATATATTATTTAAAATAACTAAGTACATTTGTTCTTTAAAATTACTATAAAAATACTGTTCCCTTATAATAGACGATATGTCATTCTTGTATTATAAAAATAACTATTAACCGATACGGTTACAAATATTTCTATAAAAACATTGATTGATTTTAGTCGGTCGGAATTGGTATTGGATCTGAAACAAAATAATTTATTGGTCAGTAATATTTGGTAAACAGTGAGTAGATTTATATAGCTCACTATGATAAAAATAGTTTTAATAAGTTTTCTGGGGTCATGATCTCGGTTGACACATCTTGGGTGAGTCATATCACTTAGAACGTTTATTGAATATAACACATTTTAAATCACATTTTTAAGAACAGTCTAATAAGTTTTTTTTATTATAAATATTTCAAAATTCATAGATACAAGTTAAACTGACCCAGATATGGCACGAGGTACGGGCTTGTCAGCAAACACTGTTATCTATACAAAGATAAGTCGTTTCAACCTAATCGTCACACATAGAATAACCTATTTGTTTATACAAATGTACAATATATAAATCCACATTCTATTGACATTACTGTTAATCTGTTCTGATTTGTCAAGTGCAAATGTAAATAGAAAAGAAAATTTAAGTACCACTTCTCATATTATTAGATCTTTAACAGAAATCAATATTTCTGTATAATTATGATGAGAAAAGTAAAATTTCAAGTAATGATTAGTTAAATTCGTATAAATCTTGTATTGTTATAATATATAATATAAAATAATAAAGGGACAAACCTTAGATAGAGCTCAAATATATTCAAGTGCACAATAAAATGCATAATACATTATTATGACCATAATTGTCTAATAAAGACATAATGTGTTCTTGTATTCAATCAAAATTATAAACCCAAAAGTGTCGATAGCGATTTTCTGCTCATTGTAGCGTGACGATGGTAGTTTCACCGACATTGGCTCTATTACCTAACATTATTTATCGGATTTTTTTCTCCACAAACCCATTTACAATTGCAATGTAAATTTTGACTCCAAAAATAAACTCATGCCTAATTATTTTGCGAAATTTATAATCAATGTCTAATTTGTTTGACCGTAGAGATTTAAGTAAACTGGTTTTAGGCAATCATAGCATTGGAATAAAATGGCGTGAAGTAATAGCTTATTTAAAATTTTCACTTGTTTGTTTTGTCATATTACCAAATAGGAATTCAATCGTTTATTATAAATTCTATTGACATTTTATCAATACAGTTGTAAGATAACTAATTTTGGTCTTTTGGTTGTAAGATAAATAAATAGTTATGTTATTTACTTACGTAATTGATAAGTTCGTTAAAACCCTCTATTAGTTTATTATTATTTGATATTTGTATCTTTATCTAATCTTTATATACGTAATAGATACATTTTTAATGTTCTATATTTATAATAGAATATTATTTTTTGTTTATATTATTAGCGTACTCTTTACTTTAATTATCACCTTCTTATGTATACTCGTATTTTGACGACTATAATAACTTTAAAATTAACACAGATATAATGTTTTCCAAAATCCCGCCTAACCCGTCACCGGTTAATATAATTTAAGAAAAAAAATACATTATTGACTCTATATTATAAATAACTTTATTTTTTATTACTAATAATGTATATTTGATCAAATAAAATTTTAGATTTTAATAAAATTATAATCTCATCATCTGTCACTGTATTCTTGAGTCTAAGAGGTCGTCTATTAAACAGAACCAGTCATGCGTACAATTCTCGAAATCGAATAATTAGGGAAAATCATTGTCAACTAATGAAAATACTTTTAAAGGAAATAATAAATAATTCATAAAATTTTACGATGATTAATTATTATTATATATTTTTAGACTAGTGGCTATTTCAATTAAATATTTAATAATATAAAGCTATATAAATGTTGTAATACATCGTAAGTAAAATGTAGAGTCGTAAATTAATGTTTCCGGCTCTCCAAGAATTTATTTTAAGTTGCTTTGAATTCATTACTTTATTCGCGATGGGACCTTCTCAGCATATAAATGAGAAGCTTGCAGATTTTAAATCTCTCGGGAAAACATTTCTTATATAGATTTGCATCTCGTGACATTGTCCTTTTCTTACTTCCGCAGGGTCGTGAAAATACTAATGTTATATTAATAGTGACTATTGACTAGCGCAAACAAAACAGTATTCATCTGATAATATTATAGGAGAACAGTGAAAATAGCCAAAAAATATGTTAAAATTTTGGTTTTATATGTCTAATTTTACAACCTAAAAAGATCTCACTTAAATCTTTTTAATATTTATTGCTGTGATTTCTTTTAAATATTTATATTGAATTTGAGAATTTCTATGCTTATAATATACTTATAATATACGTATACTTTTAATAAAGAATCATTCCCGATTATTTAATGTTTTTTTTTTTTTTTTACTATTAATAACTTTGCTTCTATACTGTATAAAGTACAAAAAATACACTGAGCTTTAATAATAAATATAAAAAATATGGCGTCTAAACATGATAATCAACTGTTGCCATGCTTAAGCTTATATATCAATTATATTACTAATATATATGTACATATTACATAAATATAGTGGTTTCAATGTCGACGTTTTAAATTAGAAAAAATCACGATATATTTCCTGTTATTCTATGTATCTTGCTTCAATGACATTTTGTATGATGACTCAATTGATCTTGACTAAGAGGAGTAAAAAGGTATAATTAAAATGTTTATTTACCAGTAGCACTTCAAGTTCGGCACTTCACTAAACAGTAAACACAAAAAAACTTAACACTTTAAATATGAGTATTATGTATATTTTTTTAAAAATAAGTCCTTTTTACAATAACAAAGTAAGCGTTCATTTAGTAATACTATTAGTTTATTACATAAATTATATATATATATATATATTTAATTCTAGAGTGCATGTACAATGTACATGTCATGTCCCAACTGCTCGTATAATATGAGAGATCAGTTCTTATCACAGAGATAACGTTTAACAGTCTTATCCAGCAAATTATCTATGATATACAAATCGTAACATTCCGTTTTAGAACAAGATTTTTCTTATTCGTTTTTAAAGCTTTAATAAACTGTAAAAAAATATGGCATTTATTTCGTTTATGGCGTTTTAGTATTTTATTACCACTTAATATCTAATAATTTTTGTATGAAATTAATTTACATTGCACTTTATTGCCATAAATGCATATAAATCATTATTTAATTTTTTTTTCGCATTTTTATATTATTCATCAAAGAACTTAAACTACATAAAATATAATATACAGGTACGATGTTAGTTATTCGACACATGTCATTCATAAAGGGGACTGACCAGCACGCCTAGCATTAATAACTCCCATGTCAAGTGAATACGTAAATATATTTGTGATTGTTTACATACAGGATGTTTGTCGGTACATACTTTGTTTTATTCATATACATTGTAATCTATTATATATTTTTAATATGTTAAATAAATATATTTTAAACTATCCAAAACAGTTACATCTCAAAAAGCAATTATTTCACACGTTTATATAAAAACGGTTATCCACTTAACGTCATAAAAACAAAACTAAATGTCGAATTAGTTTTTACTGTAGTACAAAAACATAAATTACAAACAAAATGTAACTAAAGCCAAAATACGAAGAGTGCTTATATTACAGATTACTATTACTTTTGTAAATAATAATTATCTGTTAATTTTGCGTATGAAATACCAATGCACACTTCAGCTGAAGGCGATATGATATGAATGGAATGTTTTCTACCAACCTGTGTAATTCAGATCCTGATTTCACGCAATCCTTACTTTATGAAACATGTGCGTTTTGTTTCACTAGTGCGATCACGGTCGTCAACATTCACAGGGCACTTCAGTCACAAAGTCCCGCGGGGTTCACTTGTTTCTTTGCAATGGCACGAATTTTCAAAGAAAATGTGTGCGTCGCGTGTGTACGAGCGTCGAGCGATCGTTGTGCCCTATGTGGCACGACCTATCGCTGTTCGCGGGTTAGGGCGAGTGTGCGGCGCGCGAATCGCCGCCCGCTTATAACAGGCTCGACGCGGCGAGGCCTCCGCCCGCCCCTTTGCCCAACTGAACTTACTTTACAGAAAAGCCCGCGTGTCCAGTCTGAGTTTGTATATGACCCTTAAACCACTGGCTTTGTTCATTGTTACATTAAACGTGAGCTTATGAGTAAATATTTTTATTGTGATTTAAACTTAACGATTTGATGCTAATAGAAAAATTTTATATGATATTAATATGTACACTAACAAGACGGCTATCCCATATTTTATCCAAATCGGTTAAAGACGTTTTTTTATTAAAAAAACAATAGCTTCATATGTTTAACATAAACAATATATAATGAAATACAATAATTAATTATTAACAAAATTAAAATCAATTATTACTTAAATTTTCATCATCTGTTAAGATTGAATGAATGTGCTTTGCAGGATCTATTTTACATTATTTAAATCAAACGCTATAATGGGAGTAAATGAGAATTTGTTTAACTAATTATGGTATAACAACAAATAGAAAAATCATAATCCTTTCAAATGACATCGAGTGCAATATTGTTTATAAAAGTATACCAGGATATTGAGCAATTAGGTTGATTTATTCAACGTTATATGAAAAATATCTCATAACTAATATCTCATCTGGATGCGATATAAAAAAAATGTCTACATTAAAAAGTACCAAGAGTAAATAAAGGCAATCAGGCATAGATTATTTAATTAATACTTCTTTATAACTTTCATAACACATATATTATAAGGTACTTTTAATTTTTATTACATTATAAATATATTTAAGATTATATATTATATATTTGAAGATATGTACGAATGTCGTCTGTCAACATTAATGATTTCACTTGTAGGACATGTTCTTAGTAAAATAAATTGAGGCCGCATATGTTCTTCCTTGAAATTAAAGTGCTTTTCGCAGTTGATTACTTCACTTATAAATGTAAAAAATAAATATCTACCTATTGGTTTGTTAATGATATACTCTCAACTCTTTATATTTGAAAATTTTAAGATTGAGTGGTCCAGAATACTATATACCAAGTAATTTTTGCACTGTAAAGCTTTAAAAGCTTTGTGCTGTTTATATGGATCAATATTGACTGTACGTCGAAAATCGATGTACCTATTTATTTAAGCGCAACGTCATTTAATAGTTTTTTTTAAATATATCTTAGAAACATAAATATTTCATAAATGTATTAGTTGCATTACAATAAAATATTCTGTGAAATAATCAGTAAATAATTTGACTTTTCGGTTTAATAAGGCTTATCGCTAGTAAAGGAATCGGTGATCGCCTAGTTTGTAAAGCTTTAGTCATATTGATGTGTCACGGTCAAAAATTTAAATACGTATAATATTATAAAAACACACACACACGCACACACACTTATAAGGAGAATAAAGAGATTTAAATATTATACCTATTGCACTTCTATTCATACCCTTCGCACATATACTTATTCATAGTGCTTATATATAGTTAACAAATCGATTTTTCTTGTGTATGATACTGTGACTATCTCGCACAAATAAATATATTAAAAAAAGATAGACGAATCGCTTAAACCAAAATGAAATACTTTTTTTAGTTATTAATATTAAATATTATCTATCTATATATGTATATGTAAAAGGAAACCTTACAATCTATTTAAACAAAAAATCTGCGCATACAGGGCCGAGAAGTTTGGCTTAGATAATTTTATACGGAGAAAAGCTCAATTTTTCAATCAAACTTTTTCATAATAATGTATTGTTTACATTAAACTAATAAAAGTATAATTGGCACTACCATGTGTTGCCAAACATTTTGTCTATACATGACATACACGTTGCTCTTAACTCGTTAACGCAAATTTATCATATGATTTATTAGTGTTTAATTTCCTTACTTTACTAAAGTTTCACGTATGTTTTTACAATATGAACAGTAATTGTAAAAATTTTTATTAAAAACTATATATTTTTAGTAAATATTCTAAAACAGCACACCAGCATGATAAGCGCCTTACGGCATATGGCATAACCTTCACAGGGCCGTTCCGCGTGACGAAGCTATTGTCTGCAGTGAGTAAGCCAGGGTGGCTTCCCTGAATGCTGGTGGTGGCATGAAGTCACTAGTCACCACGACCGAGTTCAAGGTTGCCTTTGTGTCTCATAACCTGGCCAACGCGTTATGTTATCGATATAATAAATTAATCAGCATTTTTTTACTTTTTATTTATATTAAACCTACTATTATCTCCGTACATACATAATATTAGATAAACAATTATTTTCTAAAAAGTTAAAGGAGATATTTTTGTAATGATTTGTAATATCTATACATACGTAATAAAAATGTAACTGGTCGCTGTATATGGAAGCTATATAAAAAAATATATAATTGGGGGCATTTAAGCAAAGTTTGTGATTTAAGTGAGGACGCAGCCGGATAATAGTTTAGTCGTGTATGTTACGCATATCACTGAAGCTATGCACTCAACAAATTGGTAAAAGGAAGAAGGCAAACCTCGAACTAGAACACGAATAGGTACTTTGTTTCAACCATATTAACATAACTAACACAGATTTTCATCTCAAGGACGGATACTATGAATATTCTTTTAAATCCTTGGAATAAAGTTTATGTTCCTTTGTATTTTCTTGTCAAGGACACGGATTCATACCATTTTCTCATTAATTTCTTTTTCCTACACAAAGCTTTATACGGTGAATAATTTATTTTTGAATTAATTTTGAGAATGTTAGGAAAAAACCTATTTTAAGATCATCGTCTTATCATATAATATCAAAGTATCATTATATTAGTACGTGACGGAAAAACTTAGCAATTGTTTTTCCGTCAGCGAGAGAGAGAGTAAAATTTGGCATAGGTAATGTTTATATAGAGAAGAAGTACAAAAAGTTATGTTTCTGAGACATATTTAAAATATATTAAAATTAAAACATATTTATTTTTTATGAGAAATACACTTAAGTAATAAAATAAATATTACACACTACCACACACACCTTATACAGACGTGAAAGTCAAACACATACACGTCTGTAGTGACATATGTTGCTAAGGCAACGCGTGTTTACGCGTCCTTGGGGCTACTAGTATTTATAACATCATAAATGCGAAATTGAATCCCACTCGAGATAGTATCTGTACTCTATATACAAAATAGTTTTGTCCATGTGAATAATAAATAATACAATGTTTTACCAACATGGAGAAAACTATTTTGTATACAGACAATTAAATTGATCGTGGTTTTGATCCCCACTGGAATTAATTATACATTCTAGTTATTTTTATTTCTTCGCTCTAGTAAGACACCAAGCAGTGTTGAGTTTCGCCATTTAACACGCAATATCTTAATTTCGGCCGGAAAGCAGAGATGGGAGTGTCTTGACACTAGGGTCATTCTGATCACCATGCTATAGGAAGGCGTCGTGAAGTAAAAAAAAAAAAATATTGACTGTTCTATAATATAACCCTATACTGCATCTTGTATTATATTCTATGAATAAATTGAAAAAATACTCGTAATATATGCTTATAATATGATTACAAAATCTAAGCATAATTATATGCCCTCAGACGCTTATCCTTGTATTAAACTTGGTTTTTATTGTACAGTATGTAGTATGTTACTACATACTACATACTTGTCTAACGTATGATAATTGAATATTTTAATACTTTACTTAAGCAAAACATTAATTGAATTCTTATAAGATAAAAGTCTTATTTTTGGTATTTAAAGGTGAAAGGCAAGTTCATTCACAATTATAATTAGTTATTAATAATTTTATACATAATATATAGTTTAAGTCCAGTAAAAATAACGTGAAGTCATATAAATACTGTTCCTTTTTCCGTGTTAATGAAAAATAGATTTATGCCATAATTATTTAGTGTGAAAATAAATATTCAACATGCTGTGGTTATTATGACTCATTGAAAATATTTATTTCTTATGTTTTTAATGTACATACCTAAAAACTTCTGCCCACGACTTTGTATCAAAACTAAATTCTAGTAATAAGTTTAAAATTTGTACTTTATAGTTTATACGATTTGAAAATTCTTGTCATGTTGACAAACTCATAGTACTAAGTTAGAATTTACTGTTTGCATTATAAATTATCGAGTCATTTACGTTGTAACTTCCTCAAAATAAAATACTGTAAAAAATTGACAATTAGCTAAAACTGTATTAAAATCATGACCAATCAACTATATTTATTTATTTGAGGCCATCGTGGAGCGGTGGAACATCGTCGGATTGTAAAGTTAATAAAAGCGGGTTCCTATCCCACTCAGAGCAATTACCTGTATATTTAAATTATATTTCACTTTTTTGTTTGAATTATAAAAACGTTACTGAAAAAGGCGTGAGCTGTAAAAAATAATTATATTAAAAAAAAAAACATCAATATGTGTGACGCCAATAAAAATCTCCGTAGATAATATTCAAAATTGTAAAAAAAATATCTGATCCGGTCGATGAAACTGTATCCCTAATTAAAAACACACTATGCATATACTACCGTCACAATAATATCTAGCCTTGAAGACTTATTATCAGGAATAGAATTAAGAATCAAATGTAGGTCTTTAATCTAGGATTTTTAAATTTGTTTGTTTATCTAAACGTCGACGCTAGTTCCAACCGTTATACTTTATTCATACGCAAGCACATCGCTTATAACGCTCCATAATTAATAAGACATTAATGATCGATGCTCTTGTATCATTATTTATGATTACTATTTCTGTGAACTTATGCTACCGTTAATTTTCCTGAATACAAATTCTCCATGTGGATATTAATTTATAGCGCGAACAAAATATATTAAAATATTCTTCCTCATCCAGATTATTAAGATAAACATTTTTTTTTGGTTCCATTTTGCGTATTGAAAATTCTTAGCCCCATATAGTTGTAGCCGTTAAACATCGTGTACAATTAGCTCCAAACTTATCTAACCAATCGCTAACACTGCTACATAGCAAAACAATAAAATATATCATACTATTTCACGTATGGAGGACAGTACTACTTATATGAACCATCTCTCAGAGGACGATGGAGGATACAATAGAATAACATAACGATAAGCTTTACAAATATATCACGCATTCAATAATCATAATATACTTGTCAAAATACTTGTTCCATAGTTACTTATAGCCAAAACAAATGAATTCTATTTTATATAAATAACAAGTTACTTTAAAACCAAAATTAATTGTAAGTTATGAAAATATTGCATTGTCATCGGACACACGTGCATGTTTTCGACAGCAAGTATTGTAATATCTCCTTACATAATTTGATTAGTTAAAAATAGATGCAGGTAGTCATAGGAGAAAAAAAACAAAGAAGCATATCAAAATAGATATACTCAGCAGCTTATCTTCATCAGTTCAGATTCAGATCAATAAGGACGACTAACATCGATGTTTATTATTTTTTAACATTTTTTAAAGTGTTAATCGCACACTTAGGACATCGAAAAATACATATTTAGAAAACGAATAATATTTGAACGCAGTAGGATTTGAACCCGCGCCTCTTGAATAATCTTTTGGTAGCAGAAATTTGTAAAAACCTCTCTACAGAGATGCTAACAACAACTATAAGTTGTAATAAGCGTATAAGAATTTCAACTTAGCTGGATGTAGAACGTATGGCTTAGCGGTCAAAGCGCTTGAATGGTTTTCAGGAGGTGCGGGTTCAAATCCTACTGCGTTCAAATTTTTATACGTTTTCTAAATATGTCTTTATCGATGTTAATCACAACGCCAAATCATGAAGTTCTTAACCTATATACCAGTCCTTTATCCAACGGTAAACACAGTTTTGAACTGTATCCATAGTACCTATACATTATAATAGTAGCGGTACTAAACATTTATACCGCACAATATGACACTCATTGCTCATTTTCATAATACCATTTTAGGATAATAACAATAAGTAATTACAAAGTTTCATATATATTTTATAATATCTACTATAAAATTACGTATTATATTTTGTGCAATAGTTCAAGTCAAAGAAATTACTATATTATATATATATTTTATTTACTTCAAATTATAACTAATAATATACTTAAAACATATATTTACACCATGAACGATAGAGAACCAAAAAAACAAGAAGGAAATTCTTTGTAGTCCCACGATCGAACATCAGCAAAAAATGTATCCAAATTCCTTCACGTTCCGAGGTGCTTAAACTCTTGTGCAGATTCCCGCATTTCCTTTACTAATCTTAAACCACCACACTCCTAAGAAATCCATAAGCTTGATTTACGAAATCGAGGAAATGTATATATATATATATATATTTATATACTTACTAAATTTCCTCGATTTAGATGAAATCCATTTTTGTGCATTTTGAGTGCAATGTTGTGCAATGCGAGTGATACACAAAGGTTCATAAAATTGAGTGTCCCTCTTTCGGTCATAAAATCACTGATTGTAGTAAATACATTCATCGGTGAATGATTTGAATGTAAAATGGCGTGTGCACTGAATGCAAAAAATGTATGTACTTATTGAAGTTAACAGTATACAGAAATTATATTGAACACTGTTTTCGAATATATACAAATTTAAAAAAATATTGCAGTGAAGACTTTTTTGGTTTGTTTATGTACACACATATCAATTGAACGACTATTTTGATAATAAAATAACTGTATCAGCTAATTTACAAATATTAATTCTCACTTTAAATGTTTTTATGCTACAGAAGAAAATTAGGCATTTGTGGGGAAACGAAAAATGAATTCAAATTATTTTATTCCTTCTGGAAAGTTTCAATTAGCTTCTGTATCAATTTCAAAGCTACGTAAGTTTTTAATTAGTCCAGCTTTTAGTAAAGCAACGATATGCTCAACTGACGGCAATGATTACAACGAAAGCACGGAATATCCCAATTATACACGCTCGAACTAAGTTCAAAATTAGCAAAGCAATCCTTTTTGTCTGACATTCACACTCCACTATGTAATTTTTCTTTGCATTTCCTAGTGTGTTGTTTCCACCAACTTTTATTACTCATCCATAGGATGTTGTCAGAAAAGTATATTTGGTATTACGAAGTTGCAGATCCAAAATTGTCTCCATTAAACCCTTAAACGATGATTCATCTTATCTTCGTAGTAGTTACTGAGTAACAAGTGCTATCTGTCAAAACATCAGTACCGTCACCGCACACTTTCCAGGCTCTAGCGCCCGCTTACAATATTAACATGTTTTCATAGAAATAAAAATACGTACAAGTACCAATCACTAGATAATCTATTATGGGTCGTAAATATCATGTATATGTTTTAAGGAAAATCCACGAATTGGTTATATATATAAATATACAAGGTGTCCGCGACTTTCTTTCGAATCTAAAATAAAAGCAGTGTATTACCTCATTTATCCGCCAGTGAAAGCCCCGGCAAAATCGGTCCAGCCGTTCCAGACATTACCGGGACAAAAATTGTATTGGGAAAAAACATATTTTTTTGGTATATGTACCGTGTATACTTGCTATTATAATATGTATTTTGTAAAAAGCGGTTATTTTAATATAAGCAACAAACACTCCAATTTTATTACTTTGTATAGATGTATAGATGATTATATATAGTTCAATAAGTTACAAAAATGAAATAAGAAGTATGGTCATAGAACTATGACCTGTGTCTGTGATTTTAAATAACAATACAATTAATTTAATTTCAATTTATATTTAAAAGTATATTACATATTTGAAAATAAAATTGCATTCTACTCAATAATGTATAATGTACCACCACAGAGTGACATTTTTTGTAATTTTACCTTATATTGGACATATAAGGAAAAAGAAATAATGATATAAATTTGAAAATACAATTAACAAGAGACCCAGAAGTTCAGTTATTAATATAATTAGTTATTAATTTATATATTTGTTAAGGAAAGTAAATTATTTTCATGAAATTGAAATAGAGCGATATTAATTTTTACAATATGTTTGCGTAAGTATTCTAATAAAATATAAAACGATCCTAAAACTGTAACGTACTATTCATTATTATTTAAAAATTGACGCTGTTGTAGTGCGATTGTGACTTGTGTAAACACACTACACACCACTGTTTGCCTAAAAAATTAAGGGCTTTCAGCCATTTAAAAAATACATATTTTTATGACATATGATAAACCTTGTTAAACATATTCTAACATGATTTGATTTTTGCCACTATCATACGAAAACGCTAAATTATTAGAAAATGTAACCACAAGTAGTATATGTATGTACTAACTTTTGCCCTATCTTTCTCTTCATATTTAGCTAAATGATAGAGAAATGTACAATCTGTCAAAATAAAAATGAAATGTATATATGGAATTGAAATAAAGTGCAGAGTACAACCAGTTAAAGCAAATTTCAATATTGTGGCCTCGAAACGGTCATAATAATAATGCCGTCGTTGTTTTTCAGTATTATGGTGGGTGAAACAAAGCAGCGTGCTTATTACGCTGAAAACTGTAACTGTACATTTTGTAACAGTAGAATTACATAAAGAGTGAATAAAAGGTGCTACGGGACACTCGATGACTCATGACGCCGCTAAAAAGATTTGGCGCATGAATGGTGCCACCTAATATTAGTACGTAAGTATAATATAATTTATATCATGAAATAAAAATAAAATAAAAGTAATGTATAGAGGATCTATAGTAAAATACAAGATTCAAAATATATTTCTATAATTATTATAAGATCAAGAAGCCCGTTTCGTCCCATTCGTATGCATTCATATTCATAATGATGCCCTTTCTAAAAAAATTCAGTATAATCAATAAGTCGCAAAGAACATGGCTGAAATATTGTTGACTAACACTTTTAACTTATATCGTACAGACTGTATATCTACAATATATACGTAGCTACATATAATGTTTCTGGTTATAAAACAATGAGTCAGAACAAAGCGGCTTCTAAGTAACTGGCCCGACCCATTTTAAAGATATTACGTCCGAAGACGGTACACAAGATAAAATAAAGTCGTCTAATGCGTTTATAAAATAGTTTTCAAACTAGTATATTACCATATCCACGAACGAATATAAATTGGTCATGATTCTTGAGGCTTTGACAGAGTTAAATATAAATAAGAAAATTCATTTAAGTTAAATTTAAAAAATAAAAGTTACCTATAGAAAAATTTACACCTTTTCTATAGGTAACTTTGCTATTTTAATTATACTAATTAAACATTTGCTATTTTAATATGGCTATAATAAAATAAAATACTTCTTTCTAGAAGCAGTGATAAAATTGATATTTTGCACACCATATAACATGTATATGTCTTGAATTCGCCTAATAATGATGCGCCTCGGCATTTCATAAAAGGACGTACGTGGTGGTGATTTTAAATTTAGTATGTATTCATATAAAATAGTAAAATTACGTATTTTTTTTTAATTATTAATTGTTTTATAATTATATAATTATTAATTCTCTCGAGCCCTCTTGATTATTAATGAGTTACTTAGGTTTTCCTTGTAACACAGACAGATAAATGAAAATAAATGTTAGTTTAGTTTAGAAACAGTTTGAACTTTTATTATTAAATTTACTTAATTTTAAGTCTTACTTGATAATACTTAAGATATTCCGAATTAAGAAATAACGTAAGGTTACTATTCTATATAAATACATAATTAAATTAAAAATCTTATTCTTAAATGCCAAAATTTCGGACACCCTACAGAAACTACATTATTGTAAGTTAAGCGTTGAATAATATGGCTATATAGCTATATAGCTATATCATCAGTTGCCGTGGTTTTATTAAATGCCCAGCCGCATTGTAATCCTGCAAATTAAACGATCGGCCGCCGACATATACATCACACATCGTACTATAAAAAACAAACACAATATAATTTCTGTCTCGTCTGAAACTTGAATTGATACCTGATCAACATATTATGAAAATCTAAAATAAATTTACATGTATTTCTTTACTTTCCTAAGTCTTTCTGAGACAGCAATAAGACGGCTGGAAGTTTTATAAAGGCCATCTGACTTTTTAAACTTGTCCCTAGAAAATCGAATACGAGTACATGACAGCTTGTGCATAGTGTATTTACAACAATAATTATTATTCTCAATAAAACGTGTTCCGATATACTAGTTATTTATGACGTATTACATCTTGCGTCAATGAGTTGAGGTTTTCAAAACCAGCTATCGTGAATGAGTCGCACTGCTCTACTAGGGTGACCCGGACAATTAAGTATTAAGAATCACCAGTAGATTCAAATAAAATTAAATTTACTGCCATAAAATACCCAAGACACTTTATACATTATGGACCGATATGGTTTTAAATACCTACTTCCTTACTTCGCACTTCGATTCGTAATCGCTAAACAATAACTTGGACGCCGAATAAAAATGAAAGCAATGAAAATTCACGCCATGGATATATTTTCAATAGAAATTTATAAAGATATAGATGTCATAAAAATAAACACGCTTAACTAATAATTTTTTTACATTTACAATATAGGTAGCATCTAACGAAAGGAATATCAATACTAAAAATAATGAAATAGATTTAATTTTACCTAAGAAAGAGCATACATCGATTTTTGCTAGATTAAGTCTAACTTAAACATTTATATAGTATAGAATAAAGTTGTAATTTAAAGCATAATTTGACGTTTCATATTAGATTATATTTATGTAACTCGCACTACCTAATACCTCTTAATCTCTGAAGTCCTTTACTACTTTTAAATGATAAAAACGCGCCAACGCATACAAGTAACGAGAAGAATGACTCACTTTCGGCCAGTACATGTCAAAATAAATTAATAAGACTATGAAATGTATTCACCGTTATGTCCGCTGTCCCTCCTACGTTACAAAACATAACTGCTCAATAGTCGAACTTTCACTTGATATTTAATATGAAAAATAACTGGTCTCTTTATTTTAATTACCAATCTGGTCACACTTATTTGGTTTTTATATTTGTTGAATTTAAATACTTCGGAGTTTTAACTCATAGAGATAAGGTCTATGAGTTAAAACTCCTCAGGCAAAATGCTGAGTCTGTAGTTCTGAATTTGAATCGAAAAATAACTTTATGGGGTGATCATGACTTTCTGATTTTAGCTTGATTTTTATTACATTTATTTTTTTGAACGCTAAATCAATCAGGGATTGCCTTAAGAATTGTTTTAAGCGTAAATTTGAACATTCAGATTCATTAAAATATTTTTTCTGTAATTTTACACTTCAGATTTAAATTGTCAGTAATTGATGTGAATAAAGAAAAAGTAATTATATAAATAGTAATCAATTTGTATTCATTATTGCATTTCATTGTTTTTATGCATATGAGCCTTATCAGCTGCTCGTGCGCCTGCGAATGTAACCTCTAGTAGGACTATGCAAGAATAACTATTGGCATCCGTGGCATTACAACCTTCGATTACACTTACATTAATATAATTATTATCATTTCCGTAACTCTTCATTTGCTTATTAGCTCCACGTGTACGGAAATAATGTGTGCTGTTTGTTTGTTTTTTTGAAAAAGTGAAAAATATTTTGTCTATAAATATTAAAAGAATTCTAGTAATATAAAAATAATCAGTTAAATAAGTTCATATACAAATATGTTTCGTAGTGCAAATATACATGACAGTAATGTAAAAAATTATAGAAACAAACGTGAGATAAGTAAAGGTTACAAGTATACTATTTAATTGCCTATTATCTTATGATTATGTATCTCATCATTGGACTTTAGCCAAGTAAAAGGCTGCTAGGCAAGAATCCAACAGTTCCTAGTAGCTATTATATTATGTAAATCCAATATTTGCATCATCGACCTTCATTGAACTTCACCCAATTCCATTTATCAGTCGCGTCAGTATACCTTGTTCTTAGAACCACAGCCATTGACCCCATATTCATCTCTAAAAACACAAAGTACAAGAGGAAAAATCCTGCGGTTCCGTTGTCGTTATAATTTTAAGTAATTAGCAGTTAAAGTACAAAATAATGTGTGTGTTGAATATAAACAATACATATATGAAAATAAAATACGCCACAAAATAAAATGTAAAGAAGTGTAGCACAAGGAGGAAGCGATATTGTCGAGTCGAAGTGGCTGTGCTGCGTGCGAAATAAGGCACGTTTAATAGTGACGTAATACTATTTATAAAATATGTTTTTATATACTTTTAAGTAAATATTTAAATTGTGAAAAGAACGCTTAGCATCTTAATTATATAAAGAATTGTAGAACTTTGTTAAAATTTTATTCTCTAAAAATATATTATTTTAGAGCTACTTTGTCTACTAAGCCACAAATCTTGGACTTGATTCTCTTGTTTGTGATTAATATAACTATTTATTCTATATCTAAATGCTATTAAATATTAAATTAAACTTAATAAGAGAATAAATAATATACCAATAATTAAATGAAGACTTCGCCTTATGCCCAAGACGACACTACGCACATCTCGGATGTCGCTAATTCCGTACGCTCGCATTGAATCACTAATCAACGACAGCTACCACCACCCATCAGTATTCCACCAGCACTCACAAATCACAACGCGTCGGCAAATCGCTAAAAATATAAGATACGACAAGGGCGTTTCATGGCCGACATGACCTTACTGGAATCTCATAAAATAGCCAAATGTTACTTCCTGTTTAAATTATTTATTTATTACTATTTGATGCCACCGTTTTTTAATAAATATTGATTACAGGTAAATTAAAATGAAACAAAACAAATTTTAGTTTCAAATATTTTATTACTAAGGAAGTTTGTAAGTTATTATCTTTGAGCACCTTCTGATGATTTCAGGAAGACAAATACATTTCTCTTACACTATTCATAATGTCTTATTTTATAAGCAATTTTAAATGTATGAATTCCAATGCTTAACGAAAAATACTCGTAGACAATTCTTAGGTCAACAAACAAAGGATGGCATGGGTTCTAGAACATAAAGACCAATAATACCTTTAAAACTGGCTTCTATACAATAAAAGCCAAAGCGTTATGTACTTAACTAGGTACTACCTTATAGCCGAAAGAGTAGGAAGAATATTTTTAGAAAACGTATTAAAGGAGAAACGTGGCGCGGGTCGATGCAACTGCGTTCAAATTTTTATACGTTTTCTAAAAATGTTTTTCAATTTCAAGTGTGGGGACAGCACTTTAAAAAATGCTAAAATGTTGAATATCATCCCGGCTATTCTTACTAAGTTTATTTATACATAACCGCTTATCTATAATAATAATATATGATCCTCGTAGGATTTTTTCTAAAGAATTTTTATATTTGCGATCTTTTTTGACTTTATCAGGTTGTAGTGTCATTAACTCTGCTTACAGCAAAGTAACAGCATTTCTCAAGTAAATTTTGTTTTTGTAACGGTATCCAAATAATACTGTAATTTTCACAAGAATAAAAAAAACTAAGATTATCTTACAATGGCCACATAACCCGTCCAAGCTTTTATTTTGATTATTATCTTTAATAGCATACATTTTGAACATGCTTAAGTATAAAATATTTACCGATATACATAGTATTCATATTAAACTGTAAACATTATTATACAAATTCTAATTGAGTTTGGCAGTGATGATTTTGTTATCGGATGTCATTCTATGCGTAATTATACAAAATATAAGGATGCTCGTTGGATTACCGGTTAGACACCTAACGTTGAGCTACGGTAGTGTTCTTTACTAAGCGGCGTTCTTAAGTGTTAGTTAGGTAGAGAGAGAGAGCGAAGGTAAGTGTTTTAAAGGGTAATCATATTCTCCTAGCCCGCTATTACCTACGCCCGAGTCATTCCTGACGCGTATCTATCTATCCACCCACAGTTACGAGGATATCCAGGTACATAGGCACAGTGGGGTTTCTTATTGCGTTGCGATATCAGAAGTGGGTAATTTATTATTTTGGCTGCCAATAATTTATGTAAAGCGACGATGCTTCATTTTTACAGTAACTTATTAATAACAATTTAACAATAAATTTCAAGACAATTCAACATAATTTTAAATATCCCATGTCATTGACATGTACAACTAAATTCAAAATGTTCTTGAACTATCCTTGGCAAGAACTAGTTTTTACTCCTCGAATATCAATAAAGCCTCGTTGAAATACGTCTATGTCGGAATTGTCGCTCATTTGGTGTGCGATTACCTTCTCCTGCGCAAGGGGGTGCCAAGCACCGAGGGTACAGCCCACGTCCTCAACTGAGCCGTGGTAATGACACCGCCGCGTCGCTCGGACGGATGGCACGTATTCAAACACGCGAACACGGTTGCAACGGTGTACGGCGAACCATAATCCTGTGTATAAGGAGTTTATATGAAATTATAGCAATAACTTTTAATTTTTATTTGTCTTTTATTTTTGGTCGAGCAGCTGTATCACAGTAGTCGTAACTGACAAATAACATTGTGTATTTTTTGTTTGCAGCTTCACGCTTTTCCCCGCATAGCAGGGAGTCAGAGAGAACCTAGCTTCAAATCATGTTCTCCACTTTTCTTTTTACTTTTCTCCCGAAATCAAGACATTGCGTGTTGAGTGGCGAAACTTAAGGCCGCGCTTGCATATATATTGTAGATGTAAATTAACTGTACTTATAGTTAATTCGCAAAATTTTCGACTCCTTTTTACGAAAATAATTTAGACGGCAGAGTCTAAAAGTTTACATAGTTAAAGTAATAAGATATAACGGGTCTTCGAGTACCTATAAAACCAGAAGATGGAGGGTTTCGGCGAAGACGGTATGGCGAAGTATCTTGTAAAACAGTCCAGAGGTCCCATAAAACACGGGGATGCAAAAGGTGAACGTCGACTTGAATACGGCGGTTGAGCAGTCTAAAATACCGACGCAATGATAGTAATATAAATACTTAATACACACATACATACAATTAAATTTAAAATGCATAAAATAAATAAGCATTACAAATAAAAATACCTTTTGTATACTGAAAAGACTGGAAAATCTGGATGGCGATACCACTCTTCTAGTGTTGAAGAAAAATTCGCAGGATCCCATATAAGTATAGAAATATTTTTAAACATCTTGTCATCCAAAAATTTATATTCTGGTTTGGTAACTACCTAAAAACAAGTGATCAATAAATAAAAAAAATCTTTATTGTTAAACATTTTTACCAAAAATGGGAGGGATGGTATTTATTATTACCTTCCTACATATTTTCCTGAATTTTAAGTGATGTGTTTAACTTTCAGTCCTAATACATAGTACAAGACTTTAAATGTCTAAACAAAATGTCTTGTAACCTACATTTATAAATATTTAAAATAGTGAATTTAAATCCATGAGCAACGCGACAAGTCCGGTTAGATACATTTGTGCCACAGTGCTATGCATTTTTATTAAAAAATACAAAATTAGGGTACGTATGTACATTCATATATGAAAGTATGCGAACAATTTTATTTTGTTACTTTCAAAAGTACCTGCGAATTAAGAATACGGAAACTGGTTTTGGAACCGACATCTTCTGTGTAGTTTTCTGTTGGAGCGTTATTAAACCTTAACACCATATCATGAGAATCTGTAATTAAAAAAATACATTAATGAGTCGCTTGGAAATATTATACAACTGCGGACTCCTTGCTTTTGCCAGATTTTTCAATGAAGTTTTCTTACCTATTCTAAGTTTACTTCAGTTAAACACATTTTGCATTACGGAATCGATGGTTGTGGGTTCCATCGACCTACTTCAAGGAATGATTATATTTTAATTATTTACTACAAATAATCCTACACTGGCACGTCAAAGTCAATTGAGTTCTGCCAGTCAACACCTCACAACTGTCTCAAATTCGTAAAGAGAGCGGCGAATGGAGGGTCTTAACGCTATTTAGGTATCCTGCTATATGGGAATTTAAGAATTTTACGGAATTTGTTTCTCGGAATAAAAGCTAATGTACATTTAAAACTGTTAAGTTACCTTACCTTTAGAGGGTTTTAAGAAAAGTGCACCCAAATTTGTAATTTATCTTGGAAAAATAATACAAAATCTCTAAGGATATATAACGTCATTATGATTAACGCCTTGAATATTCTTAAACTTGAAGAATTTAAAAATAATTCTAAAATCAAATCTTGAACTTTAAGAATTATTCATATATATTTCTAGGTAAGCCTACGGAACATACAATAGACATGACATGTGGACAGACATGTGGTTACAAAATATAGCATATAGAAACAAAAGTATTACATTGTACATCACAATTATACTATATCCTAATAGGCTAGCTCAGCATAATATTAGTACAAACTTATCTAATTCCCCTACACCCAAAGTAAAAACAAAACAATTAAAAAGAAACGCCTTTAAGTTAGCAAAGATACAAAATAAATAATATACTACTTATAACCAAATGATACAAATAAAAAATATATATAATATCAAGAAAAATAATAAACATATAATAATATAAAAAACAAATAGAGATCGATATGACTTAATAATCTATTAAAGAAGCAATTTTTTATTAAATATTATAGTAAAACAATTATTGCAATTTAAGTTTAATTGCTTTTTAATACACCACACCAGTAAACTGTCAAGATCAAACTGCATCAATAAGCAGTAATTTACGTTATTTATCTTCTTATGAAATTTCACATCATCTGCCTACGCAGAAAGCGGCAATACCCAAAACTTTTTACTGTCAATTGTTAACGTCAATGAAAATTCGAAATAAAATTGGTCCCAAATGAGAATCCTGTGGTACTCCTGAGGTTGAAATACTCGTTCATTTCTCGATTCAATAAATAAGATTTAAACCAATAATTGAAATTTCCGTAGACACCATAACTCTGAAGATTTTGTATTAGAATTGAATGGTTGACAGCTAAAAAGCCTTCGTAAAATCCGTGCATATGCAATCTATTTCATAACCCTTGTCTAACTACTCTGACAAATTATCAAGTAATAAGGTCAAATTTGTAATGGTTGCCCTTTAATTAATAAAACCATGCTGTTTCTCTTTAATCATAGATTTCATATGCCAATTAAATGATTGTCAAATCAAATAAATCATCATACTAAAAATTTATAACATGCATATGGGTATTTAGATAGATTCCTTTTTGTAGTTTTTACACATTTTCAGAAATTTTCTCTTATGCCTTTCTAAATATCTGTAATAATGCGGACTTATCATAAAGATTGGGGGTATATCGACTGACCCAGCACCTTTAATTGTTTTTAAAGGAATTAACTTACTTTTCAATTTAGCCTCTGTAATATAAATTTCCTGCAAACAAGCTTTCTGGCAATATTTATACGAAATTCATTCTGAAAATAATTTTCTGGTTTAAAAAACGTTGTCACTTTATCTGGAGTATATAGTGATTTGCAAATAAGATATAAAATAATTTTGAAATAAACGAGTTAGTACCTATTTCAAACCTATCAACAAACTGACCATACATATGTTTAGAGTTAATTTGTACGCGACAGATGTAGTAGCGAGAGGTACAGCAGCGATATCTATATAATCTACTAAAAGATCTGTGACTGGCTGTCTAAAACTACCAACAATTTATTTCCAAAACAAATTTTGAATAACAATGCTGACTTTTGTCATATCAAACCAGATAGAGAAAAAAATTGTGACAGTGAAGGTGGGCATTAGGGAGCCTCTTAGGTCTGAGGATCTCAGGTTCCAAGTCCTTCACAGACGACGCATAAAATGCTCTTTCGCCTATAAAATGGAATACTATCGTCATCAATTTCTAATTTTGTAAACCCTTAGTTGATATTATTAGAAACCTCTTTCAGTTATTGTTAAACAAACATGCATAATGTAATCTAATTCTGACTAGAGCCCATGAAAGATGTAAACTTTGAGTGTATTTTCATATACAATATTGGTTTTATCAATTTTTCTGCACCAATTCACAAACAAAAGGAAAAAAGACGTAATAAATTTTCAAAATCAAATACACACGTGAAACTTACTCGATATGTATAAGAAAGCGAAACAATAGAAGGAAACTAAGTGCTTAGCATTAGATAATAATATAATTACTACTAGATACTAATTAAGTACACATTATTGAGCGAAATGATTGCTTTCTTTATGAGAATAGGTACCTACGTAGCGTCGTATGAATCTCCAGTATGAGGAAAATTCAGCAGTTTTGTATTTTAAAGTGTCTATTTTTCTCCACAGTCACGTGCGATAGCCACATGAAAGAAAAACGGGACCACTTATTAAAAGATAAAACTATTTAATATTGTATGTAGTCCATTATATCGGACACGTTTATTCTATTGTTTATATGAAATATAGCTTCTTGCGACACTCACACTTGTTCTTTTAATTTTTTCTCATTTGCAATTTATTACTTTGTTACCGTTTTATTGATGTAATTTTTTATATTTTTTTCAATTAGAACAGATATTTTTACTAACATGTTATCGAACGCCTAACCCATTGCATAGAAGCGACGATAAATATTTTTTAAGAAATTCAAAACAAGTTGCATAGAAAAGCTTATCAACAAATCTGTTAAACAATTTTCCATTTAAATTTCACAATGGTGCTCGGTTGAAAATATGCACAATAGTAAGCAAACTATAAATTATATGTCGTTTATGTATGCGTGGGCTGATGGCTGGCAAGTGAACCTACAAAGTAAACATTACGGCCGAGAGGAAAACTTTACTCTTTTACTCACTGGCTCAACCAGACCTTGTCACTAACCAGTGATTTTTACATGCAATGCAAATTTGAAAAACAAGAACCAAGTGTTGCTGTTTGATGTTATTTCTTGACTTTTTTAGTTCGGATACCTTTGTATGAAAATATTTGTATAGTACAAATATATAATTGAAAGAGTAAATATACTTTATAAGAACATCTACACTAATATATACAAGTATAACAATATATTAATTCATAGAATACTTCGTGGTGCAGTAGGACAGTGTCTGACTTTAATCGCGGTGGGTTGTGGGTTCGACTCCCACTCGGTGGAATGATCATAATTTAATAATTTTCAATTCGTAACTCTGCTAAACAATACAGTGCGGCGTTGCGCTCTATCACTCACATGCAATGTCTCGAATTCGGCCGGAAAATGTAGAACAGAGTATCGGAAAATGGAGGTTGGTATGGAAAAAATATTATATAAATTAAAAAAGTATAAGTTATACCTATGTGTAACATTAAATTTGCTCACTTTTTGTTAATTGCGACACTTTTGAGTATTGAGTATATAAATATATATTAACTGCAAATATCTAATCCTAATGTATCTAGGTGATAATATGATATCCGGCATATGATTATTTTTATGAACCATCAGTGATTTAAGGAGTTTTATATAAAAGCAGCATAATCTTGAAATGACAAATAGTATTGCAAAATACACGTGATGGAATTTCAAATTACAAGTGTTTTAAGAAACGTACATTTTATTATGAATTTTGAGGAAAGTACAAGAAATAAGGATAATAAGGTAGATAAAATAACTGTATAATAAAATACCTGTAAACACATAAAGTCATGGAAGTTTGTTTTAAAAACTTAATTTTTTTTAAATGAAATATTATTAAAAGTTTGTTTTAAAAAATTAAGGAATTTTCTGGCTTTTAAAGCACACTATTAATGTTATTATTCATTAGTCCCTGACATCTCGCTTTTAGTCAATCACATGTAGCTGCTAATTTATCAATTAGTAAATGATTAAAAGTGCTTTAAAAATAATGGTCTATCTTTTGTAATTTATACGTACTATTTGTAGGATATTTTCTTACAGATGAATATTTTTGATGACAGATTATGAAAATAAGCTAAAACCCTTTGTAATTCCTATCATATTTAAAGAAAACTAGGCATCATCATCCTTGTAACAAAATGACTTTTGATAATGCAAATGTCGGGTTTTTAACAGAAATAAGAGGAAATACACGTGTTTTGATTGTCACCATCGTATGACCAACGCTTGAAGTGTATTGTTCGGGTTGAACAAAAACTCTATCGACCTGTTTTTCTATAGGTAATATTGCTTTTTTATTTACAAAGGCTGGTCTCATTCTTTTTACAAACTCATTAATTAAATAAAATAGATATGATTTGTACAAAGTAACTAATGATAATGTTATTTTAAATCAAAGATTAAAAATATGTAATAAAAATCGCTAGATAATCATCTATTTTAGCAACATCGTCGCCATTCCGCAGTTACGAATTCCACTCGTAAGGATGACTATAATTAGATTACAATACAATACGATTACAATAAGACAAAAGGAACCTATGGAGGTGCGTTGGTACCTATTGAGGTGCGTTGAGATAACAATAAATTATAAGTACTTAGTAAGGTTTTTCCACTTAGGATAGGATATGATGGTAGGCTAGGGAACCTTGTGTTTCATTTTGTTCACCACTTTCCACCCACTTTCAGAGATATTGTGCGTTGAGCAGCGGAAAGTTGAGTATCGGCAGCTTTGTATTATGAGAACGAAATAATAAAAATAATTTAATACATCCCGGCAAGTGGGGATTGAACTCACAACCAACGAATTTGCCATACGATGGCTGCAATAATAAATAAATGTAATTGAAACCTTTTTATAAAACCAATTCAATACAAAAATATCATAATATATATTTAATAAATTAAACTGTTTAGTGAATATTTAGAGTTTATAGTATAGTCCGTTTTGACCTAGCAAGCTTTTTACAAAGGACAAAGACTTGTGCAAATGACTAACACAATGCAACTTAAATATAATGATTTGTTTAATGATTCATCACTTATGACTTTTACTACGCAAATACTAAATCGTATGTTAAGAATCTAATGGTATGGTGGATGTTTTATTTCTTATATTGCTGAAAACTAAAAAAAATCTCTTTTTTTACTTAACTTGAACTTGAACTTTTTTATTATATCGTTTCTCCAAAATATATAATAAAAAAGTTCTTGGTGAGTCTTCATTTCCATGTATCTGCTTTTTTTATTTTAACGTTCTTTTAAATCAGTAAATAAATCTACAAGAAGTGCAAACTAGAGACTTTTGTTCCGACAATATGCTTAAGTTACGCATTAAATTCGAATTGTAAATTTACACAATATTTTGAACCAGGATTTATAACCATACGATTACTATCGATTTCCTGTTTCTATTTTATCTATTACCATATTTCTATATTGTAGACAAGCTTTTTGTTGGGTGTTCTAAGTATTTTCCATAAGGGACGCGCGGGTTTTACAGATACATTACACAGGCGCCGGCCGCCGGCGCCACAATCTAAACTACTATATCTGCATATCGAACCGTCGCGCATTTCTGCGAGCTTAGATGCGATGGTCATGAATAAGTCAAATGATTGTCGCATAATAAAATACTTACATGGTACGATCGTTATCTTGACAACGTACATAATGGGACTCCCACAGTATATTACTTATCTCAATTAAGCACTCCGGATGTAATATATATTTTTATTCAATTCTATATAATCTCAGGATATTAGTTCCTAAATTAAATTATCTTACCAGTATTTGTATTATACGTAAAGCATAACAATAGTGTAAAAAATAATAACAGGAAGGTACAGGTGTGGAATACGGGTCTCTTGAAATGTACGTTGATTCATATAATTTATAACCACAATATCCTACTAGAATAATAGGCGGTAAATAATAAGGGTACCTAGTTGTCTACTGTGATTTGCAGCTGTGAGTAATCAGTGAAGTCCCGTGGACAATAATAATTCATGTAATTCGCATACGATTTGGGACGTTCGACGAAGACCAACGCCTGCGCATGACAATGCGGTCACAAAGCAAAGATGCGATGCGATAGCTGTACAATGCCGGTCGATCACCTAACTTCGTATTACCAATCGTTGCACCCTATAGATTACCGTATATATAAAAATCATAACCATCTTGTATATTTTAAAGTCCGGAAATTGATTGTATTACCATTTCTAAGTGATAAAGACTATTAAATTAAAATATTGTAACACCAATGTCTTCTTTGTATGGTATTGCCCTTTTACAATACAATGCATGTTGTAAAAATTAGTAAAGCTTGTAACCTATTGAAAATCCAGGCCAATAACTGTAAAACGAAATAATCACACTGTCTGTCAAATGAACACTCATAGTGCTTGTGATTCATACACTTGTTACAATGGCTAGGTATAAGTAACTAATGCCCTTTAAAATTCAAATAAGTAGATATAACACTGACATTGATGCGAAAAAAATATAATTGTATCACAAAATATGAAATAAAGTTAATTTCTTGTTTACATACCAATAAATTCTCCTAAACGTGACCCTAAAAGAGCACCAGCGCTAGTAACTATGGCACATGTATTGAACATTCGGTTTTCTTGCAACGGTCCCTTCGGAATTCGGAAACCTAGTTTCCCAAAAGGTTCATCTTCCGCTTTAACTGTGCGCACGGCCACCTTGCCTAGCGCGCACAATATATCCTCTCTATTAAAAGACTTCACCGTTCCTCTTTCGTATCGGACATCATAGTGATTCTGTGAATCTAAACCAGACGTGAACACTTTGCTTTCAGTCATCAACACTCTATGAAATTCTTTTAATAGCAGCCCCTTAAAATCTGTAGTCTTATTTGCACACTCTGATGTGGTCAAATCGTTGCAGACGTACGTGTCGCTATCGAGTTCGAGAAACGCTTTGTGTAAGTTTGGAAACCTTGGACTACCGCGACTTTTCACAACAATATTATTAGAGCGCATTTGGGTTCCAAAAGTTTTGTTAGACCATTGCAAATGTCCCGTTTTGAATGACACCACTGATCTTTTGCGCACTGAATCAGCTTTCACTATAGACATATTAATGAGTGTATTTATATTATTTTCTTGAAAACTTATAGCTGATACGCCGTTTTTCTGAGAATTCACATTAGACTTACTAAAAAGTCTTTGTTTTTCTAAACTCATCCAGTATTGTGACCATATCAAATACAAATAGCCGCACATTCCAAAGCAGAGGAGATTAATAAATATCCACACAGACATCGCCGCTGCCTTCATTTTTAGGAACAATACTTAACTATTTATATATTTTTAATATTACTTTTAGTTTAAGTACTAACTACACGTAGTAAAAACGTTTAATACTTAGTATATGTTTGCATCATAACCGTAAAAATATTTTGGAGGCTTGCGTAAATCAATGGATGGAGTACGATCAGCTGAGACTGAAAGCTCACGCATGCGCATCAGATGCGAATGCCGCAATGAAACTTCATTAAAATATATATATATGACATTTCTATTACATTACAATATACTTACCTAAAATAATTAGTTTATTAATAATATTTTTATTTGACTATTACACTGCTATGTAACTAATAATTATTTATGTAACAGTATCTGAACGTTTTTATGTTACGATTACTAACAGATGGGATTGGCAACATCTTAGGTCTTTAAAAGCGCTATAATTGCAATATTATTTCTCAGCTTTACAGGTGAAACCTGTAGTGAAACCTTGCTCTGTAGTGGTACTCGTATCAATAAAGTCTATGAAGACTCATGAAAGCTTATCCTATATTTTTCAGAAAATGAAAATTGTCTGCGGTACTTTGTTTGATCCACAAGTGTTGAAATTGATATTTAATGATAACACCAATTAAAAGGCAACTGTCGCAGAGCAATAAATTATAATTGTTACAATTTTAATTTCTTAATTTAGACACCAAACGCTACTAAGAATTTTCTTACATATTATTTTTGGCATACAATGCAAACAATAACATATTATATATTCCTCCGCCCAACACACTTTTGTAGAGCGGAAAGAGCAAACACCAAATTCGACCCCTGCAATTTATAAGTTAGCAAATTGCTAGTTCGGAAAATAGAAAAGCTAATACGTCACGATATCTTATTGTAAAGAATGTTAAAGTTATATGATATAAAATAATACTTAATTATATGTTAATTTTGTTTAACATCGGTTACTTACATTATTAACTCCACAGCTAAAGTTATTTTATAATGAAACGTGTCGTCTTCCCAAGTGTTCACAACAAGAAATAAATTAATAATTTATTACAATTAAGATTAATACCACAAGTTTTCTTATAATTATATGCTAATTGCTTATCATAAATTGTGAGTACAACTACACATATTTAAATATTAAATCTTTTTTATGTAAATCGTGCGTCCTAAAGACCTTAAGGTCTAAAATTTTACTATTAGTCTAGATTTCGTCCAATTAAGAATCACTGTATATTAAATAGCTAAAATTAACACTGCATTTTTCCGCATTTACCCCTCATTTTATTTTAACAGGAGGAAGCTATTTCCTTTTTCTTGACATTAACATCACCGCGTACGAGTAAAGCCTCTATATATGATTTTAGTGAAAATAAAGTTTTTACATGAGATTAATGTGAAGTGGATATCAAGCAAGTATTTGTATACTCTGTTGCTATATAAAAATCTCATATTTATTACCAAAATAAAAAAATGGAAACAATGCTTTTGTTAGAAAATTTCTGTAAATTAGCTGAGTGTACTATATATTATTTTCTCTGTTAAACAGTACGAAGAGAGACAGAGTTAGGGTTAGTAGAGGGCTTTTCTCCTGTGTTACTTTCACATATAAATGATATGTGACACATCCTTAAGGATATATTACAAAAATGTTTACTAAAAGACCGATATATATATATATATATATATATATATAGAAATAAAACACATTTAATTTATAACATTGTATTAAAGTAGTAATGACTAGTATTATATACAAACTTATACTATTGGATAAATATTAGAAATTATCAGAACTTCTTAGTCACATTTGTAGTCCATACACACAATAAATAGTAATGTTTTTATTAAAAAGATATATTCACTGTAAATTATTAATAATCTACAGACTACTTTATTATAACAATAGGGTTTATTACAAAAACCGACTACAAAATATGCGTTTAAAAATCAATTATATCTGATTAGTTAAAAGAAGGGTCACTCTGATCTTCCTTTTACAATTTGCGCCTAATTCGACAAAACACCATTATTTTTACCAAGCTTCCAGACGGAATGTCAATATTTTAAATGTTGACGCGAAATTCGATTCAAACTGAGATTCGAAAATCGAACACGTCTATGCTTACGTGACTTACACTTGAATAAAGGTTTTAATATAAAATATTGACATCTTACACGTTAATTAATTTAAAATATTGCCATCGTGCCGTTTGACTAACTTACTTTTATTTCGTTACACAAGGTAGGTTAGTCGACACGTTTACTTCAAAATGGACTGATTACTATTTAACAATACAAAATTAGTTTCAGTTCAACAACATTGAGTCACAGTCGATAAAAGTTTGAACCCCATTCAATGTTTATAGTTTTGATTCCTTAGTCTGGTAAAACAAATCCGGTAAGACAAGGTTCCGCCTATAATAAGAGCCAAAAAAAGAAATGTTTACATTAACTAGTAAATAAATAAACATGAATTTGAAAACATATAAATATTTGAAGGCAGCGGGATTTGAATCCGCGCCTCTTTGAAACCGTCCAAGCGCTCTGACTAAGCCGTGTGTTCATTGAAAGTGAATGTTAAAAAAGGTAAATAATACAAGTGAAACTACTTAAAGCGTGTTAAAAAAGCAAATACATTTTGTAATCAGCCTAAACATTTTGATTAATATATTTTCGAAGTATCTGGATATCGCATGGCTTAGCAGTCAGAGCGCTTTAACGGTTTTTAAGAGGCGCGGGTTCAAATGTTTTCTAAATATGTCTTATTCAATTTGTTGTTAGTGTAATAATAGTGTAATAATATACTAAAAGTGATCAGTATTTATTTATGTTTTATTATATATTTAAGCAACGATATTAATTAAGATATATTAGCGATTATTTAAAATTACAAATATATAGGTTAGTTATTAACTACAAAATGAAAATACTAAGTTAACACCATATATCTAAAACATAATAGGTTTTTTAACAAAAACACCAAGCAATGTTTAAGATTAGGAATGATATTTGTTGACAATTTAGGTATTATATAGACACGCGGCAGCGAGTCACGCCAAGTAAAAACTATATATATATTTTTATTTTATGATACTCGTTATTTGGTTATATTAATGTAGATAACTAACTTCTGGGGATTATCTAAATTAATATAACTATTAATAATATTTTTTAAGTCCAGCTTAGACGCTAAAATCAAATCATTACATTAAGAAAATATTTAGAAATAATTATAATAATAAGCAAATAAATAAACATGATACGAAATATTTCTTAATTTAATTAATTGACATACTACAAACTTCTGAGATATTTTACAAAAACACCCATTAATAATACTAACTGAAGTTATCCACTTGATAATTTCAGTTTGAACATGTCAAATTTAGTCTAAATTTTGTCACAGATAGGTATTCAAAAGCTATTCTTCATTAGACGAATCGATCTCTTATTGACAATAATTACTGAATATAACGAAAGCCTTATGTATTTAAAACCCTAAAAGAAATAATGATATAAAACCAACCTTCCTATTTTGAGCATCTATTCCACCCTGGAGCAAAACGGATGGGAGTAGCCATAGCGATCTTTTCCAATACAAAACAGTCTACCATTTTTGAGGAACAAAAGCAATAGCATAGCAACATCCTGTGTCAAAAGAAGTGTCCTTTAATTAGACGAAGAATAAGCAGCCGTGGCTGAATCAATACGTATTATCGATAAATTTGAGAATTTGGTTAGGGAAATTAGGTTTATATCATTTATATTTTTAAAATATAATTTATTACGTATTATAATTAACTGTTAGCAAAAAAAAGATCAATAGTTTTGTGTCATTGGCATTTAAAATGTATAAGACATTCATTATATATCCCTTAGAATGTTTAGGAAACCTGCAATAATTATATAAATAAATATAACGTCAGAATTACAAACTTACTATTTAAAATTAAACGTTTAAGCATTCGTAAGTATAATATCACGATTATTTTATTAAAAGCAATTTTAATAAAAAAGTAAGTTATAATAAACCAAAATAATTGAAGTATTCATTTCAGGTAGTGATTTCTATCTACAACGACGCGGTACAATACTATCGGTCGGTCGTAGTAAAAATACTAGGATCAGTTGCTCGAGCGATCCGCATTGAATACAGAGCGAACGGTATTTGTTAGTAAACGAATTCGTTATAGCCTGAACGCTTGGGCTATATTAATAAAAGTATTGTAATTTTTAAGTTTCTGGTAGAGTAAAAAGTAATAATGTTATTAATATAAGTTACTTATGAAAGTAACACCATCTTTTTGTAAATTTTACGTGGCAGATCTCTTTTTGCAGCAAAAAACGGAACAGTTCTGTATTTTCATGAAAATTCTTTAGCATAATTAGATTTAGTCTAGTAAGCAGTCGGGTTGCAACTTGTTTAGGACTACTACTAGGACTTTAACAGAGGGGTAAGTCATCCCTTCCATGTTGCTCGAATATTCTATCCAATAATAGTAAAAATATGAAAAACATTTGTACGTTTGAAAAATGTTTTTCAACTTCCTAAGTGTGTGCATAACATCTAATAGTGTTAAAAACATACCCTTAAGTACTACAGATGCCATCTGTGTTTTTGTAAGTAAACTAATCTATATAAAAACGAAAAATTTGTTTGTATGCTTGTTACAATTTAACTGAAAAACAACTGGAACGATCTCCAGAAAATACTGGTGGGGCATCAAAATATAGAGGCTTAAGCTTTACTCTAAATAACAAAAACCCAGTTGAGAATCTATTAAACGATCTCAGTGTATCATGAAAAATATGAATACATTTAGTAATAGCGTTGCTAATGATTGTATCTGTCTTACGGTACGATGCCATTATCGCTCTCGACGCTCTTTGGCGCATCCCAGGCACTGCATCGATTAATATATTATTATTAACAATTATTTTTATGACAAGTTATTTTAAGGAAATAGTCAGTATGCATAGATTACTACGACCACTGTGCATTTTGGGAGTTAATATAACTACGATCAAATTTTGAACCAAAAAAAAAACCAAAATTTTTGTCACTTGATGAAATCCTCAAGCATTCTTCACCGACAACCTGTAGTCCATTCCGAAGACGATATAAAGCTGCGTACACGAGCGCCATGACGGTCATCTTGACTAGATGCGGCAGGGTCGTGTGGAGGTGGAGGGTCAGCGGCCCCTCCCGGCGGCCCGTAGCGCGCCTCCCGCGCCCTCCCGCGACAGCACGCGCGAGTAGTGCAGCAGGGGCAGCACGGCGCCGCCCAGCACCACTGAGCCGAACGACGGCTTGTGTACAAACCTGGAGGAGACACCGCAGCTAAGAGCTGTTTTCGACTGGTCATAGTTCACACTTTGCCCCGCATATGGCAGGGTAGGCATAGGTAAGCATCCGCTCGCAAGGTGCCTTGTGCGCGGGTGATCTGCGTAAATTGCATTTCCCAGCGACAAAAAAAAAAGAAAATGCATGTAAGCTAAATCTATCTAAAATATCTAAAGAAAATAATAATAACTTAGTTTTTCAAATAACAAAATCACAACATACATATTTGTCAATTAATAAAATAAAACAAAATGTCGCGAGCTATTTGCAAGTGTATAGCTATACGCTATAGTTGTGGGTTCGATATAGTTTATATGCAAGTTATTTTCAATTATCGACTTTGTAAGTAAAGGGCTGCGTAGGGGACCAAACCCCTGACAGTGCCTCTAGACATAATGTGTTAGATGATCGAAAGAGGAGACCATAGCAGTATATCAATGACTTATACACGCCTAATACACAAACTAGCTGACATGTAACGTAAAAAATATTATAAAAACTCGAATGCATATTTGATCTCTGAGGATTACAAAAACTACACCATTTTATTTTGTTATTTTTGAACATGTATATGATAAAAAAAATAATAATCAAACTCACCACGGCAATGATATGATGAACAACGTATATGAAAAGGAGAGTACCAAGTTGGCCCACAATCTTGTACAGCGCCTCAAGTTACTCGATACCCAGTGACACTGTAAAACTAATAAAACAAAAAAATATTATTTTAATATATAATCTTGCAGGATTGCATGTAGATGAAAGTTAGTGAAAGAAAATAAATTTTTAGGTAAAATATTATTTCCCCCCGAAAAAAATCATGCAAGCCCAAAAAAAACATTTAATTTCACTAACTCCTAACTTATTCAATTGTATAATCTTAATTATAAATGTTTAAAAAAATAATAATAGTCACCTACAACATGAGACTAATGATAATAAATAATAATGATGTATCAGTTGTAATACCACCATTATAAAAATAATTATAAAAAAAAAACCAATGACATTTTACAGATATTCTAATATTAAAGTATTATATTAAATTTATAAATCATTATATTTGAATAAAATTCATTTTACCGCGCTAGTAAAACAAAGCGTGACGTTGTGTACCTGCGCTCAACACACAATATTCAGGCGGAAAGCGGAGTGACCCAACACTAGATTCTCTCTGCTTATCCTGCTATACCTAAAGAAAGAGCGTATAGCTATGTAAAAAAAACAAAAAAACTTACACAATGTCAGCCACTCCGGATGCAATGTCATAGCCGATGCAAAGACTTGCACGAATCCCAACATTCTATACTTCCAAGTGTGCGTATTTGCATCACGTTTCTCCAGATCGTACAACTGCTGAATATTATACGATCCTTTCCTCAAAAGCGACAGAGGGTCTGCCGTTGGAAAGTTTTGTGGACTGTACGGCTGGAGAACGCCCCTTTCAACCATTCCCACAGCTGTGTACTGTAAAATTACAATACTTTTGTTTTTGTTACTAATGCAAATAATATGAATCTAGTAGAGTTTGGGAAAATACAAAAAACAAATTTATTAAAAATTATCTGTGCCCGACACTTCGTCCGCGTGGGATTCTTAAGTAAAATTAGCCTAAAACACTCCTCAGCAAGCAGTTTCAGGGCCAGAACAAACAAAACAGACAGATAGACAAAAATTGTAAAAAAAATACTATTTTGGTATATGTATTGTGTATATGTACATACATATGCATTTAGCAAAAAGTTGTTATTTTAATATTACAAACAGATACTTCAATTTTATTTATTTGTATACATTAAAAGAAAGCTTAAGATTTAATACATGTACATGTTAACAGAATTACATGTTAACTCGTCGCTACTAACTAAAATGTTGACACCGTCGGGAACGCTTAGCAGTGTACTCTTTGCGTTCCCGATGGCTTGCTACTATCTTGTATTTTACAAATTACTAATTATTTCAATTATTTTAAATTAACTTATATTATCTATTTTATACAGTAGAAAAAGCCACTGCAAATTGATACGTTTAGCAGCTATGTGATTTCAACTTCAAAAATTAAATTTAAGGTGCCATAACCGAAGTCGATAACGCAGACTGATTGACATCGTAGTAAGGCAATGACTTCTGCATTTGTTAATTTAGGAGAGATACTAAACATTAATTCAAAGCAATAAATACAAAGTTCTATTTAACAAAATTTCAGTAGATCAATGTCTAATTACTTTGATATAATTAAAAAAAAACATGCTCAAAAGGCAACAATAATAGCGAAATAATTAAAAAAAAATACAGAATTATCAATTTTCTCTCTTTGTAGCCAATAACGTGAGATAATCAAAGCAAGTATAACCGGTTCATTCTATGAAACTAGTTTATAAAACTTGAAGTATGAAAGTACTTTATGTCAGAAAGGGACACATGCACATAATTTATTATTATTTTGTTACATTGTTAGATTACAGCTGAAAATAATAAAGGTATGTTAATAAAGAAGTAACAATACTAATATTCCATGGGTAAGAGGATACATTGTATTAAAGAAAGTCATTAGGTAAGTTTTAAAATTTCAAACTTAAAGGGGGCAATATGCTGACTTACAATGTCATCCTCCCGTCCCGCATAAGAGAAATGAATTCGAAGATCACCTATTTCATGTTCCAGAGCACTGTTCCCATGATAATAAAAGCCAGAGTGTAATTTTATATCACTCCGATCAGGTCTTGTGTCTGACCAAATTTCATAATAATCATTAACTTTTCTTTTTACATCCAAACCTAAAACATACAGAGGAAATACTACATAGAACAATGTTATTGCAATTATTATATGTCTTACTATATACTAATAGTTGTATTCTTATGTTCGACTTGTGGGTATATTTGTTATAATATAATTTTAAAAGTATTTTCCTTTTCATAAATAGTGAAAATATATCTGGTAATTCTTTTTCTGAGCTTTTAACTGCAATCTGTCTGCTTCTTTTGGACAATCAGCAGTAGGTTTTGGTTGTGGGTAGTTAGCACTCTCTGCATGTGACCAGTATCACATCCTCTAAACTAAGGCAGTTCAGTTGTTCTTCTTTTCTGTTCTAGTCTACCTGTTTAAGGTTAGAAACCTCGAGGTTTCTAAAATATATTTGCCTTTGCCATAATAGCCTCATACTTTGTGGGAGATGCATGACAAGTGAACTGTTGATCTCCTGCTTATTTAATAATAGTAAAAGGAATACACCATAGTAATAACTATATAATAATCTTACCTAAAATCATCCATCCAATTTTAACATTTTCAGCAACATGAGTTTCACTAAACATTGGCATTGATGTTGGATTGTGGTGACCGGGTCGAATATAAAATAATGCAGAGTCCACTACATAGTCTCTCCAATCTTTATGATACCAATAAGTCTTCTGAGATTCTTCTACTGGTTCACTCACAAAGTTTTCTGTTTCACTGTTTATACCAACCATTATCACAACACATTGTTATATAAACTTAAAACTGACCAATATTGAGAAAATGATGTACTTATACATATGAGAAACTCTTTAAAGAAGATTAATAATATTAATAAAAAAATATCTATATATTATTGTGGGAAGGATGAATGTTGGACCACATTTTCTTGAAGTTTATATGGAAAAGGATTTATATTAAGAAGAAAAGGACCATTTTTTTTTTAAATATGAGAAAAACATTAAAGTAATAAAATATTTTTTTGATAGATTAAGTTTTAGTTGATATAAACTTATTGCTTATTTGTTATCAATTGTTTCTTTATCATTTTATTACTAATATAGCTTTTCTTTGTTTTAGGTTAAAGCCAGACCTTTCATATTATAAAAGGTCTGGTGATGAGATGAGTTAGTTTTTTGTAAAAAAAACTAACTCATCTCATCATGTTACTAATTCATCTCATTTCTTTTTTCTCTAATGTATACTTTTTTCTACTCTAATATATATTTTTCTATACTATAAAGTGAAAAATTATAGTATAGTTTCACATACACTAGCAGATTATTATGCACTTGACATTGCAAAATCAGGCAAATTTTATACATGGTGGTGCTAGCATGTATACTTACGTAGTTTCCTCAATCCATTGATACATTTGCACTCTCTTCCGTAATTTCACAGCTTGCACATGTATATTATAATCTGGTTCAGAAATTGGCTCTTGAATCCTGAGTGGGCCTACAATATGCACAACTTTTCCCTCATATCGATTAGCTTCATCTCCTGTATGCACATCAATACTTTCTGCCACAGAAATTAATTCTTCTAACATGAGATTACTTTGTATTGTTTGGCACTACAATAAAATATTTGTTATATATTATAAATATTGTGATAGTAACAAATAGTACAAACCATATAACCTATGTTAATAAGAATATATTTAGTTAAGTATATGTACCAATCACATAAACAACAAAGCCTAAAGAATAAAAATACTGACCTCTGACCATATTAAGAAATAAGTAACACCAGAGAACAAGATGAGACTAAGTAGTGTAGTGAGCCAAGTTTGTTTAAATTGATCCCAAGCTGTTCTCCAACCCATCTGTTTTATGGATAAAATTCTTATTATACAAAAGGAATGTAATGATAAATTAAAATATGAGACTGTAAGTCATTCGTAAATACTATTGTAAGATTTACATAAAATAAACTATATTTCAAAGTGGTCACTTCTAAGTACATGTGTAGCAAATATAATTTTATTTTCTAAGAGGTTGAATCAAAAACTAGGATTTTGATTTTGTGGGATGAATATCCTAACATGTTCTGTACTTGACTATTTTAAAATACTCTAAGTTTTTATCTGTTTATTAATAATAATATTATATCCAATTATTGTATAAAAACAAACTAATTTATACCAAAAAAACTATTATTTTAGCGCGCTTTTATTATACTCGATAACAGTTAACGTAATTTTGTTTAAGAGCAGAATTTACCAAATTATTCCTCTAAATTAATTCCTCAATATTATTACTCAATATTATTCCTCAACATTCCTCAATATTATTACTCTAAATTCGCGAATATTCAAAATGTTCAGTTAATTCAAATACTCTATACAAAATACATAGTAAACACATTAACCCATACCATTAATATAAATACCGGTATATTCCTAGGGTCAGCTTTAATTTGTAGACTTTTTCGTTTCGTTTTTACTATTCAGCAGATATTAGAAAATACACATAAGTATTTCTGGAATAAATAATTTAGCTGAAATATGAACATGAAGATAAAAACTTACAATCCTGTTTAATGTTTTCTGAAAATTAAAGAACTGACATTTAAATTATACAAATGGCTAAAAAATATCGATGTCTCGAAATATCGATATTTATTGAAAATAATCGCTATATATATATACCGATATTCTAAGTTTTCGTATATCGATACTTGATATTTGTTGCTGAATATCAAAATTGTATAATTTTTAAATAACTTATTATATTTTGCATTATTATCAATATATTTTCTTTTTATTTATTAATTTGATCCACCATCATTTGTTCACACGGTACATACATAAAAAAAGAAACATAGTAAACGGAACTTAATCTTAGTGCAACAAACACTAACAGGCGGATACAGCATGCAAGAAAGAAAAAACATAGTGACCTCCTAAGGGGAGCTTCAGCAGAACAAACCAATCAATTAAACCAAAATGAAATAAAAGACAATTCCTTAGGATAATACTTAATTATATTATATATTTTTAAGATGATCAGAGTTTATTATTTAACAAGATTTGAATTTTGTTTGTCGAATCAGCATTTATATTTAGTCACTGTACTCATTAACGTAAAGTAAAAATCTCTCTACAGATATGCTAACAACCAATATAAGTTGTAATAAGCGTATAAAACGTAGCTGGATGTAGAACGCATGGCTTAGCGATCAGAGTTCAGGTCAGGTTTTCGAGAGGTGCGGGTTCAAATCCTGCTGCGTTCAAATTTTTATACGTTTTCTAAATATGTCTTTTTCAAATTTGAAAATTATTTTAAAGTTTGCACGACTTATGTGTAAGGCTTATACATAGATATATATTTAAGGCTATACTAGTAATATTAGATTGAATTCTAATCGCCAGTAAAAATAATTTATGCTTAAAAAAATATTTTAGGTGCCAATAAAATTCCAGTTTATGTAATTAACACCTTCTTATTTCATAACTTATGTATTTATATAATAACATATCCTCTACGTATAAACGAATAATTTTAAGACTAAATTTTACTCTTAGCTGTTTAAGAGTACTTTAGACTATTAATTCGTATGTTTAACATTACTCGAGTCATTTGAGCAATTTTACTACTGTACTCGAGTTATACTCGAGTTTTAGAGCCACTCGGTTTCAAAAATTCACTCGAATTGCAAGTTTACAATTCGAGTTTCTTTTAATAATTTTAAGACAATATCGTTTAATTTTATTCTTAATTATATCACTACTTTACTTTGTACTTTAGTGTGAATATCGATTATGTTTACTCTACATGAGTAAAAATTTTCAAAAATACCGTATATATAATATGTTATACTTATATTTTTAAATTTTCTTCGTCACTAATTTAACAATCTTAAATACCACAGGTTAATAATAAAGTACCAAAGACTATAAGATATTATTTTTTTTAATTGTGACAGTGCATCAGGGATTTTTGTAAATATTAGACACAAAATGTTGATAAATGGGCAAATACTATCTTTAAGTATTGTACTATAAGTATTTTTTTATTATTTTCGTAAAAACTTACTTTACGCTCTTTTTTTTGTTTACTGACTACTAAATACATTTTGCTACTTAACTCGTAATGATTGAAATTTTTAATCCGAGGTAATTGTGGACTCATGTACGGCACGCCTAAAAGTCAGAAATTAAACAACATTAAACTGTACTATTTTGTGTTTTGTAAATAAACAAAAAAGTAGGGTTAACTCTAAATAAAATACAATCAACAGTGTATCTATAAATAGAAAGCAAAATATGTTTTAACGTTTGCAGTTATTTAAATACACTATGTATTTCAAAATATTTTTAAAATATTCAAGAAAATCAACATGTATGAGGCTATTATTGTATCCACAAATATTTCGGCAGAACCGAAGATATTACCACGGTTTACCTTTTTTAAATTTATATAAAGATGTCTTAGGTTTGTATGTTAATAATTTTTAATTGTACTTGTGTTACTTATTGTACGATTTGTAAATTGACAAGATTAAACATACTTTGAAAATAAAAAATATTTTATATAATTTCTAGTTCTTGAATTTCTATAACTTTTTTTATCCATAATTCAACAATATTTTGAACAAATAGTCATTTCGATAAAATTAATAATTTGAAACAATACAAAATTCTGATCGTTTGTAATTTTAAAGAAATAAACATTATTATGTTATATAACATATTTGAGCTCTTGTTAAATTATACTTTCTACAAACCTTAGCCAGAATTTCAAATCAAAACTATTACTTTATAAAAAATGTCGTGATAACATACTCTTATTCATTTATTGTAGGTGAACCTATAACAGAAAATTATGCAGCTGATCTAAAGAGAAAACATCCTAAACTTTACAACTTAAGTGTAGAACAATTACAGAATACCTTGCAAGTATTACGCAAATTTGGAATCAGTGCAGAAGATGCTTGTCTAAATCCCCATATCTTTTGTATGAACCTTATATCAATGGATAATTATGGAGAAATTTTACAGGAATGTAACTTTACTTTTATACATCCAAAGCACATCATACGGTAAGTATATATGACATGTGCTTGTGTAGTCAAAAAAAATTGTTACAAACTTTAACTTTATATTTTTAGCTATCATACTTTGGTTAAATCAAGAACAATATCTCAATTAAAAAAAGAAGGACTTCTGAAGAGTGAACTTAACTTAGAACATTTATTATGCGACTGCTTCAATGATTGGCCAAGAGAAAATAAGTTTTTTTTAAATTTTTCAGATACAAAAACAAATATTTGTAAGTATTAAATTATGTAAGTATATTTTTAAATTACATGAAATACATAATCATAATATAAAAAACATTATACACAGAATATATAAAATATGAAATTACTTAAAATATTTCTAGTGACAGTAAGATTAAGTATCTTAGAGAGGTATTTAAAATGGAAATTTTCGATAACAAGTGAGGAATTTAAAGATTATTGTAAGAATTACTTGCCTTTGAAACATAGGCCTATGTGTGATATTCAAGAATCGTTAAATATTGCCCAAAAAGATATTAAATTTGATATGGCGACTATAAGAAAAAATGGATTTATCATATCATCAGATCCAGTTAATACAAAACTGATATTGGAAAATGTGACTACCTTAGCAGATTTAGATATGAGAGATGTTATAAGAAGAGAACCTGCCATTATGAAAAATAATTATAAATCACTTTTAGAAATAAAAGAAATACTTGAGGTAACTTGTATTTAGTACATTTTTAGATTATTGCATGTAATAAAATCTATATAGGCCGTCATGGCGCAGTGGGGCAGCGTCTGATTGTAAACGCGATTGGTCGCGGTTTCAATTCCCAGCTGATTTTCATTTCTCTGCTCTAGCTTGTCTGAGAGATCTCTTGTCTTAGAGACATCATGATGAGTTCTGCCACTCATCTAGCAATGTCTCGATTTTGGGTGGAAAGTGGAGAACGGAGTGTCTTGACACCTAGGTTTTCACTAGCTACCCTACTCAACGGGAAGAAGGGTGAAGCCGAAAAAAATATTAAAAATTTCTTCAGATACTTGTATTTTTACAAAAGATTTTCTGATGGATTTCATATATGTTTTTTAATATATAAATTTAAGTTAACGTAATTTTTTCTAGCAATATAATATTTCAAATGAAGCACAAAGATTGGGTTTAAAAGTATATTGTATGCGGCCTCAAACAGTTCGCGCCAGGTTAGAACACCTCGTAAACCTAAAAGAATATCAAGTATTAGCCTCAAATCCTAGAGTAAGTTCTTTTTAAAAATGTCATATTAATATAATAGTTTTATAGATAAAAAAAATATATAAAACGTTCATTTGTGCATTGTCAGTCTGACTGTACACACAATGATCGTAAATATAATTTCCACTCGTGGTAATATTTAAAATATCTTCGTTTTCTGGTTTCGTTAAACAAACCGCGGTGTTTAGTTCCGTAACCCAATACGCAGTGGCTTTGGTATGGGGGTATAGTAATCTCTGCCTAACTTACTTAAGAGAGAGATTTGTGTCTTTTCATCGCTCTGTTACGAGGACAAAGCGCGGTGTTGAGTACCGCCACTCAACACACAATGTCTCAAATTCAGACGGATATTAAAGAAATCAAGAACTTTGTGTTAAGACATTTTCCATTCATTAGGTTGGTTACATTATGTTATTTTTTTATCATAACAACTTTTTCTAATAATTGAAATAAAATTCACAGAGTTATAACTATATATATTAGTATGTAATGCATAAGACGTTATATACGTTTTGTGCGGTGTTGAATCCTGCCATATAACACACGATGTCTCGAAATTTAGCAGAAAGTAGAGAAGGAAGTGTCTTGACACTAGGTTCTCTCTTACTACCCTGCTATTGCCACTTGACACTTGCGGGAATAATATAATATATAATATAATAATAATTTATTATATTTACATTACATTTAAATTATTTTATACATAATATTTAAATTATTTTCATTGTTCTGTAAACTAAGGCACGGCGGGTTTAGTGGGTGGGTTGGAAATGGAGATTCTTGACACTAGATTCTCTCTGTCTGCTATGCGTGAAGCTGTTCTTTTTACGTTAAAGTACCACTTTTGTACCACCTACAAAACGTTTTTTTTACAACTTCATGCTTTTTCCCGCAGAGTAGGATAGTCAGAAATAACCTAGTGTCAAGACACTCCATTCTCCACTTTCACGTTTTTCTGCTAAAATTGAAGACATCGTGTGTTAAATGGCGGAATTCAACGCCGCATAAAACGTATATAATGCCTTATATATTACATAATAATTATATATAGTTACAATTCTTTTAATTTTATTCCAATTATTGGAAGAAGTTGTTATCATAAAAAAATTGCCATTATGAAACCTAACGAATGGAAAATATCTTAATCGAAAGTTCTTGAATTTTTTTATAAGCTTTTTGAAAAATCATTTAATTTGCAGGTACTATACATGGTGGTCCATGAAAAGAAAATGATGACACGTTTATCAAAGATACAGGCAGCAAGGAAACAATGCTTCAGTCTCAACCATTTGGTTTCCTCAAGTAAAGTATTTAATACGTGAGTATATATGATACTTTCATGGCGAATTTGAAAAAAATCTATTCATTAATACAAGCAATATTTATATTAAAGCCAAGCAATGGTGATGGAATTGACAACCATTAAGTCTAATGCCTATATTTGTTTTTGTTTATTCAATCTGGTAGCATAAAATGCAGTGTTATGTTCCGTAACGCAGTAAGTGTCTGAAAAACAGTTTAAAAAGATTAAAAATGGTTTGGTTTTTTTATTTATAAAATGCATAACTATATAATAGAATATAACAAAGAAACAAATACTTGCCTCAATTCTAGTGAAGTGTAAATTTTCGGAAATTATGATAATTAAAATCAAAAATGTTTTTTTCACAGATACATTACCAGTTTCGGTAACAAAGCATGTGGCCGAGACATTGCTATACTCATAAGTTCTTCACTTCACGCAAGGGGAATATCAAATAAATTAGTCTTAGAAAAGCTAAGGCGACACAAGTATTGGCTCCATACCGCTTTAAATGTCATTGGAGAAAATATACACTTTTTGAAAAAAGATTTTAAAGATGAGGTCATATTTAAAAACTGTCAAATATTATTATATCCATTGTAAGTAAAAGAATATTATTATATTCAAAAATTCCCAAAATACTTGTGTAGATCATGTTACAAAAGACGATACAGCACAAAATTTAAAACCTGGCCTTACATTTTATTTTCAGATTTGAATTAGAAAATTATATAGAATTACTACTTAAAATGAGAAACAGCGGTACACCGACAAAATCAAGTAACGTCGAATTGGACGCAATATACAGGAACTTAAACTGCCATCTATGGACGGACAGTCAAATATTGAGTTTAGTATTGTATGAAATAGAGAAAAAATATCATTTCAGTGGAGATGGTGTGTGGAACAAAATGGATAGCAAACCTACACAAAATCAAGTCAAGCAAAATGCTGTTCATTAAATAATTATTAACAAATTTTGTTACTGATCTGTATATGAAAAACAAAAATATTAGAATTACAAAATATCAATATATTAAACAGAAAAAAAAAATGAAATAATTTAATATTTTTATTTAAAAGTTATTAAGCGCAACATTAACCTACATACCCATAATATGGACTACATTTTCTAGCATTACCAGTAACATATATTTTGTTGACATACTCTACTAGCTCCACCTATCTAACAATCACTCAATATTCTTAATTTTTTCTTAAATATTGCAACGCTATTTCTGTTTTTCTTTTACGACTGTAAGTAACAACAACAATGTTTTTCTATTTCCTAAGTATATGAATAACACTTTAAAAATGTTAAAAATATTTATCAAATAGTATTCTCTCTTGCCAAACGTTGTTCTTAGAATAATCTTTGGTAGCAAAAATTTGTAATAATCTCCAAAAAAAAAGGTAAGCCGGCGTTAAAAATAAATATTAAAAATCTAGATTCGCCCTGGACAATAATATAAATGTACCGTTTAGTTCTACATTGAAATTGTATTGTATCAATCAAAATAGATATCTGTATTACAAAGCAAATCGGGTCCGCACAATCACAATCGGTGTCTTGGTCCAATGATAAAATATTATGTTCTTTACCCAATCCTAACCCAGGATAGTAAGAAAATAATTCCTTGTCCAGGATAATAAGAAACTAATTATGAGCTTCTTTTTCAAATAACTATCTATCTCTCTCTCTCGAGAGAGAGAGCTCTCGCGCATCTCTCGCAAACGTAAAAAGGATGTATGAAGTCAAAAAACTGCTGCAATCACATAATTCTCCCTTATTTCGGAGATCGCATTGTGCCTTACCTGTAAATACTTTATCTTGTCTTCAGTATAGATATTTTAGATTAACTCTTCGGGAAATCTAAACGCATAAGTCCCTCAATCTTCAGTATACATTATATTTATCCTTACGTCTTTTCGCGAATGGAGATGGTATTGCATATGCAATACCTTTTCATCTTTTTATATGAAAGACAAAATTCCTCCTTTGTGTTACCGACTGAGGAAACGAAAAAAATAAAATAACATATTGTAGATACGATATATATTATACCAAGTATTTAAATTTGGCGACTGTGCCTGGTACTGTGTAGTAAAAAATAATTCATAAATCTTTATGATAATTACTCCAAATAATCTACACACATTATACACTAAGAATTTAGTAAATGAATGTCACTGTTTATATAAAAATTGTATAGACTATAAGAAACAGGCTTGTAAATAAAAGATATTCGTAAGCACATTTTTGTTATTAATCTCCAAAAATTACTAATCTACAATATTGCTTTAAAAACTTAACGTATAAAATTTCATGCGATATCTTAACCTATACTTAGACATAACTTTACGTAAATAATGCAAAAATTAAATACAATAATTTCGATATGGATGAAGTAAATAGAATACCCTGAACTTAGAAATTATAATTTGTGAGGCAATTCTTTTTAAAAAAAGGTAAAACAAAAAGATAAGCAATAGAAAATAAACTTAGTTCCAAAAAGCTAACTTTTTAATAAATATAAGCTTTAATTTATTGATATAAATGTAAGCTTTTACAATTTCAGACACTTATAAAAAATAATATATTTTACTACAACAGTACTTACTTTACTTATGTACAGTAATTTAAATAATATTTTTTAATTTTTATTACTTAACACCTACTTATTTGGCACATGATTCACGGTTCATGACAACTCTGTTTGAGTTATTTACGAAATGGTTTTTCAGGGTTGACGTTTTAATAAGTTCCGCAGCTTAATTTTAATAATAAATCATAATATAACTTAATTATACAATATTTTTACAATGATATATCTATCTAACCCGGTACATTATAACTACAATAAATGCTATTTAATGCTTTTGGTTTTATAATATTTTACTACCAAAAGCATTTAAGTTAATCTTAATTGTATTTAATAACTCTATTTTGGGTTCAACCCGTAGCAAATAATATTCGAGATGCAAAAATATATTATTCTAAGTTCAGAACAATAAGGCACAAGGAATGCTCGAGTAAAAATGCCAAATTCAATATATTTAATATGTATAATTTATACTATTTAATATAATTTGGCAGTTTTGTATGTCTAACTGGATGTATGTTATATAATTATTAGATATATCCAAGATATTTCATTTTTTATATACATAAACATCGACATAGCTTAAATATCTACTTTTATAATTTCAAAAATTGTATCTAACTTTACCTACTAATAATAATAATCAATAATATTCCTTTTTTTATTTTAAACTTACTTAAAATAGGTAACGAATTAGCAACAATGCTTTACGCGTGGTCAGGTGCAATGAATTGCGACCTGTTAAGTTATCAAAATTAAGTGTTATTTTTATAACTTAGGCCTTCCTTTAAATATACGCTCGGGTCAAAATACTCCTTTTCGAAATTGATCTACGCGCTAGGATAATTTCGAAAAGGAGTATTTCAATTCAAAAAAGGGGGCAGCGACGTATACGGCTGGCCAGGGCTTGGTTCCATTTTGACTACAACTGGCTGTGTTATGTCAGAATGGCGGTCCATCTCATAGTGCTTTTCATGCTGGACCATATTGCACTTGTCGTAGTCTTCAGGTGGTGCGGCATATCGCGGCGGATCCTCTTGCAGCGCACAAGAAGAGTATTTGTCCTCGTGTTCGTGAGTTCGATATTCCAATTTATCATCATGCCCGTGTGTTTCCATTTGAGGAGAGTGCGCTGCTATCATAGGATAATCCCGTACGCCAAGCGGCGGTGGGCTACCTTCACCATATTCATAAGAATGGCGAGGGGCAAACATTTGGCCATCATGCCCATTAAGCACTGTTGTATAAGAATATGCCGGTTGAGTATTAAAACCGGGGTAACCGCTACTGCCAGAGGACAACAAATGATGTGATGATAGCTCATATGAATGTTGGTATGACCATGAGTCTGCGGGTGCTGGTAATCCATTTTGAGGGAAAGCAGGCAAGTTACCTCCGATACCAGAAAATCCGCCGCCCAATGTTGTAGAACTCGGTGAACTAGAACCAATGTAGCCGGTCTTTCTTGGAGGTTCACGCTTACGCCATTTTGCTCTTCTATTTTGGAACCATACCTATTACGAAATAAAATAATTTTTAATATAATACTACATAATTATATTATAATATTGTCCAATAACTATCACGTAACACATTTATAACGGACGTATAAAGTGTTAATATTTAAATATTTATAGGTAGCAAAATGCTGTGTGAATATAATCTTTTTATATAAGTACAACTAACCTGAACCCTTGATTCAGATAAATTTAGTTTCAGAGCTAGTTCTTCTCTCGCAAACACGTCTGGATATGGGGCGCGTTCAAACGCCCTCTCGAGCTCTTCTAATTGATATGCGGTGAATGTTGTCCTATTAACAAAACAAAAAAAAACTATTACAATTATTAAGTACAGTCAACATTTAATAACAATTTATGAATAAATAAAATTCTTATCATCCCGCGGTGCGTCGAACATCTGACGCGTGCAATATGGCTGCGGGCACGCGCGGAAATTGATTGAGCGTGAAACTAAATTCACCCCTGTTGCGTGTGCGCACCTCTAATTGTTGCCCAATTGACAGCACTTTTAATTTAGTAGTGGAATGCAATTAATTTAAATTATTTGTATACTTAAAAATATGAATGGTCTAACATTTTACGATATGTTCATTTTAATAATAAGCATATATTATGATCCCATGATTTATGAATATGATTCTAAAAAATTTTTTGCTTAAACAATAAAATTATGTGTGAAATATGTAGCTTAACCTATAATTTCGACGTTTTATACGTACAAATTCTTTTTATATATGGCTTATCGTATTATAGAGATTCATGTGTGATAAAGCAATTGGCGCCCCGCAGTGATACGGGTAATTAGAGTGATGCAGTTTTATTGGAAATTCTATAACTTAGACATTAGTCGTTTTCTTAAGAATTCTTGTGCGATGGATTGATTATTAACACTTTTTTATATTACATTTTTGTGTTAAAATAATAAGAAATGTCGACAGGGTGACGAAAATTACTTACTTTATACATTTCGGTAAAGAGCATTTGGTCACCCAATCGAAAGATTCACACAAATTTAAAAAAATATATATTTTTTTATTTTGTAACTTAAATAATTATGAATTATTTTAAAATTTATACGAATATAAACTTGCAGACAATAGTATATTTAGACATACCATCTGTCATTAATATCGCACGTTATGTAAAATCATCGTATTAGTTATGCAGTAGGGTGAGCGTATCATAAGGTACAAAAGGTAATTTGTAATATTTACTTTTCAAAATTGGTTTTGCTGTTATATTATATTAGCTTTAAAATAATTATTTGACAATCAAGTATACTTTCTTATTAAGCGGATGCTACGGTCGTAGCTACATGTCATCGTTGCGTCGTAGCGCTTCTTTAGACTTGTGATTTAAAAAATATGAAATCAACATAAATAATAAATAGGAAAAGTTTGAAATAAATATGAAATTACACAATCAGTCTTATGAAATTGACAAATAACCTTTTTTCTTACCTCCTAACTAAAACATATTGTAATATAGTAATGTTATGTTCGTATATAGATATACTAGTTGTGAGTAAATTTTGTATATAAAATTTAAGCTACGTACCTTGTTTTCTTTTTCTTGATGCCATTATTTTCACTCTTTTTCTTGTCGCTTTTTTTTGAAGTTGAAGGAGGGGGTGGTGGCGGTGGATGTTGTCCGTGAGATGTAGGTACCGTCTCAACTGCCTGTAATAGCAGTGGCTCCTCCTTACGCTTTGGTTCATTGCCAGCGTAGACCGGCAAGTCTTCACGATATTGCAGTTCACCACCGGCACCCACGACTACCTGCACCTGCCGATCCTTGCTAAACTCGCCGAACATATGGTCTTCAAAAGTTGGCTGCTCCATGGCTCCGCTGCCCTCAAAGGCGCATTCGTAGCGAGGGCCGGCGCCGCCGGTGCTGTCTCCGCACACGTACATGTAGCCGTCGGCGGCAGGCGGGTGCACACCCGCTACCTCCGTGCCAACCTCGCTCGGCTCCGTCGCGGCCGCCTGCCTGCCGCTACCTCGGACTCTAGGCTCGATGAGCCCGATTTACGATTGAATTATCGACTCAGATATTAAACAATTGAAGCTCATTTAGGTTAGTACGCGGGATCGACGCTCGCGCCGTTCGTTTCGTCGTGTCCGTCCTGGTTAAATGGCTTTAATCAACTTTAACGAACTAACCGAATTTGCTCTGCGGTTGGTCAATTTATATTACCATAATACGACGCTCTAAGGAGTACGAGAGCCAATGAGTAAACTGACTGAGCTCGATGAACGTGCGTCCCAGAATGCTATTTTATTTCGTAGTAGATGAACCGAAGTGAGATATTAGATCGAGCGAGGCGGGCGTTTAGGACGATAACACAATATGAAAAGGGAGCCAATAGCATCGCTCGGTCGCCACACCCCCGGTGCTTCTCCATGAGTCGTCTCCCTCGAGGCGGCGCGACGTGCGGTGCGAACTGCGGGCGCTGTATCAGCGCAAGCTTTTGACTAACGCATCATGCGGGATTCCCACAAATTTAACAGAGATATTGTTTGTTTCAATAGTATTGTAGGGTCTAAACGCCCACATCATTACTTTTGAAAGTCCATGGTTTTTATTATAAATACGTATCAACACCACTCACATGTCCATTTCATGATTTATAGCCGTGGGAAATTTGCAATACAATGATTTCGTCTCATCTCCAAAAATGATATTACATTAAAAAATTTAATTTGTAATACACCACTTTCTTATGTATGATCACTTATACAAGTATAAAATATTACGAGAACAGTGAGTCCTCACTTCGGCACGTTAGATACCAACTGATCCTGCCGATCAACGCTACCGTCGCTTAATTATTAATTAACAGTTATTGTAGAGGATTATTAATAAAACATTTGCCCTGACTATTGGCACTTAGATTAACGTTGAGGGAGTAATGGCGCATTTCAACAATTTCGGTTGTTATTTAATTGAAGTCAATTTAGATGATCAGAGTCTATTTAGGTTGGTGCTGGCACTCGCCAGTGGGATCTCTCCTTCATTGGGCTCATTGGTGACTTTCAGACAACACGAATTGCACTCGCCGATGCACTTTTAAGCGCATTTGCACTGATTACGTTTCATAAAAGTGGGTCATAAAGATTCATCATGGTCTTGGGAAATTAGCGTAAAATTTCAGACAACCATAACGGACATAAAGGCTGTTTATTGAGTGATTTACATATAATGTGAATAAAGATCGCGATTTGTGTTACACCTGTACTGTGAAATAAAATTGAGTTCTACAAACTTAGTATAAACATGTGAGGTGCAATAAATAGTGAAAGACGCAGAAGTACATAGCTTTGATATGCTAAAAATATGTAGAGTGAGTATTAACTTAATTTATTTGAACCATGATAGAGCCTAATATGACCTTATACCCTAAAATTCCTTCTGTCATGTCTTTGTCACATAACAGGGATGATATTACTCTTCTTAGTTGTATTTATGTGTATTCAAGTGCTATTTTATACAATAAAAATTATAAATACTATAAAGTGTATTGTATGATATATAAAATTTTCATTTTATGTGTACCTACATCATTGTTAAATATCAATACATATTGTAGGGGTATAAAGTGAATGATAGCTTAGGCACAAAGCTTTCATCCTCATATAATTTGCAACTATAGGTATAAAATGTATTCACTGCAGCAACGAAGTCGAAGAGCTCTCTCGTTCTCGTAGCAACGGCATTCCCTATTGTTCACATTTCCGTCCTACTTTTGTGTACGAATATTCCCTTGTGTAGATATTTTAAAATAATCTGTCGCGATTTGTATAGTGTATCATTCGACGTTTAAAAACCGAATTATCATGTGAAGTTCAATTTTCTAAGCTAAAATTACGAATTAAACAAATTATACTTAAGTAAAATAAAAATATATCAGAAAATACTTAACAAAAATCCCTAAAATAGTCTACTAATTTGTCTTATGGTCTGGCTGTACATTTATAACTGACCAAAATAGGGTTTTTAGCTAAAACTGAAACTTGTTAAGACATTAAATTTCCTATGACATATTGCATTTTTTTGCTTTAAAGCATGTTTTTAAAATATCTGATTTGTTTATATGCCTACAAATCCATTGCCTTCGACTTCATGACAAACGCATACAGACATTTACTTTATTTACAAACTTTACCCCAAAGTATAATAATTTTAAGGTGGTAATTTTCTTGTCTGCTTGTCTTCACGCCATATGTTCCAGATAATTGTATTTTTTTAGCTTCACGCTTTTCTCTCTCAGCAATGAAAGGCCTAGTGACATTTCTTTCTTCACTTTTCACCCGACTTTCAGAAGTTGCAACGCTCTTCTTTGCCTCATTGGAAAAATAAATATCATCATGGCTCTTCATAACCTTTTCCTGAACTGCAATTATTATCTAAATTAATGGAAAATGCCTATCACGTTAAATAGTTTTTATTAAAGAGGCATTTATTTATTTCTTATTCTTTTAACTTTTTTTATATCTTAGGTTATCAGGTTTTTTCAGCTGGTGTTCAGAATTTTCATTTTTATATGTCAAATTTTTTTACTGAAACGGCTTTTTCTTATTTCTTTTAGCTGTGCTGGTCTATTATAATTCTACATTATGATTCTAGTTCATCTTGTTTCATTCTTCGAAATCAATTATACCCTTACCAGGGTTAGAAGCTATACAACGTTTACAAAAAGTTTTATTCAAATCTATTCAGTAAATTCAAAGTCATGCAAGTAAAAACAAACAGACAATTTTTATTTTAAATCATAGGTTAATTTTATATAACTTTTTTTATCCCTCTAAATTATTTTTCCGTAGATATATTAAGTAGTTGATCTTGTCTTCTATTAAATCTATTACAGACACCATTTTTGCCTGTTTTTTTATAGGTAGGTTAACAATTTGGATTGCCTATTCTATGAAGTAAATTTTATAAAAATTCAGCGCAATATCATTATAATAATATATGAAGAAAAATCTATGAATTCATTTTTAAAAAAATTATGCGGACGGACGTAGGTCCGTCCGCGTAAAAGTTGCCGTACTTAAAATTTATATGCAAAAATAGTGCGAAAAGCCATTTTTTTTATAATCATGCATGCATACAAATACATTGTATTAGTAAAATGAATATTATACATACACATTACCTACCTGATCATTTCATCGACACATTTACAACACATTATAGCAGTTGCAGGCAACGCGCATTTTATGCGCTAACGAGTGTTAATAATCTTAAATGATTTTTTATTATTAGTTTTATAATATTCTTAACATTTGTTTATCTTAATAAATATATAGAGATTCTACGATATCCCGGTCTCCGATTACACGTGGTCCACGAGAAACAAACTCACGTGAAATTAGCCGAGTGACACCTAACAATTCATGAGTGGAATTGCGGTACAGCCAAAGATTCGGCCAATTATTGGCCGAAACAGATACTATGGCTGGAACTAAATATTTTGGCAGAAATTGTACGAAACCGAAACCGAAATTGAACATTCGATCGGGTACTACGGTGCACGGTACGTGTACGGTACTCACAATGATTGTGGATTCAATCAGTCAATCTTCAATCTGTGTGGGAATATGATTTTTGTTTCCCTAGTATAGCTAAAAGGCTATACTGGGGAAACGTTAGCCTAAGTGTGACGATGAGTTACGCTACGCAACAATGCAGTCTTTAGAAACGGGTGGAGAACAGAGAACGGACTGTCTTAATAGTGTTATGAAGAATTAAAACTATTTGATAATCGTGAACATAAAATGAGTACAGAGTGTGGTCTTCTCTATTTTCTAACAATATGCTTATCCGTTACACAACAATTTTAGTGGCTTCATGTACAATAAAAAATATAAAAAATCTTTTTGATATATAGATATCCCTGTTCTTATATATACTACTGTACCTGTATTTTATTGCATAGCCCAAGGCGTAGACATTCCGCTTACAATACAATATTAAAAAGAAAAAAATATGTTTTTACCTTTATTTAACTGAATTTTCTTCTAATTGATTAATAAATGCCTAAGCCTTACTCTTTTGTGGGAAAAAGGAATCTAATGTTTTCTCATTAATTAATTAAAAAATGTAACCAAAAATGTAGCCAAAACTGTATTAAATATCGGACTCTTTGTAGGAAAAGCTAATCAAATGTTTTTGAATCAATAAAATTAATAAGCACTAAGTAGCTATGTTAACGAAGGCAAAAATGTCAATTACAATTATTTATTGAATGGTAAATTATATATCATTAAATCATGCGGCCATGGTAGGCTATTTAATATACCGTAGTCTAAGCTATCTTCCTTGATTAATATTTAATTTATGAACGCACCCAGTTAGTATGGAAAAATAAAATTCTATATTTACTATTTTCCTTGCAGTTTCTTGATATTTTCTGACTGAATTTCGATTGGAATTCTACAAATATTTTAAAACCAAAGTTATCGAAATCGGCCCAGCCTTTTCGAGTTTTAGCGAGCCTAACAAACGTTATTCGATTTTTATATACTTATTGTTATTATATTGATTATCCATTTTACCATTCGCTACAATTATTTATGATTATTATTATTATTATATTCTTTATTATTATTATATTGTATTTAAAAAAAAATACATAGTAAAAGCAATAAAATTTTAAAGTTAACAAGGGTGAGGGATAAGCTATGTCTAGAAGAGATCTCTTCCAGTCAACCTGTGGAAGTGTACGAGTTACAAATGATGATAAAATTATTAAATAACACATATTAAATTATATTTGCAATGCATTATACATTGGGTATTTATTATGTGAGAAAATATGTTTAAATGGTAAAAAAAAACAATATTTACTTACTCTTATGAAAATTGTGTCCATAGTAAAAATTTATCAGACATTTTTATTAATTGGTAAACGGGAGTTTAAAGTTAGTAAAAGAAGTTATAAGTCTATTATTAGAATGTATCAGTATACTTCGGTAAGTACGAATATAAAGGTAGGTATTACTTATAAAAAAAAATAAAAAAAATAAAAGGTATTATATCTATTCCAAGTACAAATCAATATTCAGTTGACAAAGCTACTACAAAACAGCTGGTACAAATGAGAAAGAGCAATTTAATAGTGTTAACAATTTTATATCCCATATTTACGGTCGCATTAGACTCCAAGCTTAATAATACGGATAAAACGCATTTTATCCGTTCATTCAACTGTCGCCTGTGGTTTTAATTTTCTGCGTTCAATTAAGCGGCGCTTAGGTCGATGTTGCATATTTCAGATGTATTATTAAAAAATTATAAATATTTACTTGTAAAAATATCTTCTTTGGTACTTTTCCAATTTCATTTGATATTTATTAATGTAGTTACTAAAATATTACAATGTTATATTGTAATTGTAATTTTAATAATATGCATATTAAATAAATAATAGGTCAATGTATATAAAAATTGAAACAAATATTAATTAAACAAATATTTAAAAATATAAAAAGAATAAGTGTGTGGATTAAATTATTATATTTAAAAATCCAAAATCTGGGCCCCGTCACCCAACCAATACTCATACGACAACGGAGTATTTTATATATGTTTCTTCCACTCACTACTACTCTAGCTAAATCCGAAAGAAGATTCGTGTTAAAATAAGGACTAAAGATAATTAACATCTGCCTCGTTTGTTTTTTTTTTAGTATAATACAACTTTTGTTAAATAAACTGACATCCACAGTCCACGATATTTTATTCTTTATTACAATAAACAATAATAAAGGTTTTAAAGTACTCCATTCGTGTCCCATGAAATAAAAACTGAAAAATAATATTATTAATGATTTTTTTTTATTTCTTAGTAATATTACGGAATAAGAATCTAAGACGCTACATAACCATTATTATATCAAGAAATTCTTAAATCTTCATTTTCTAGTAACTGCGCAAGCGGTAAATCAGAGGTTTCAAAATATCTCTAAAAATGTAATTAAAACATTGTAGATACTATTAAAAATGTAAAACACAAGTGACAAGTGATAATACAGTGGTTTCATTAAATATGTCTTTTTAACTAATCTACTTCGTTCATATTTAAACAGTAAAGTTTTAAGTATCCTTAAAGTTGATTATCCTAAATACTATTTGTTTGTACGCTTAAATAAAAAATGTACAGAGTATATTTTACATAATAAGAATGACTAACATGAATAGGAATAATACAGCTTTTTTTTAAAAAAACAGATAAGTATACGATGAGTCATGTGACGACGCGTAGGCGCTTCACATAAAATCTCTCTGTGGACGCAACGACGCTGAATCTGCCGCCCGCTCAATTGAAGGCAATTGCTTTAATTGATTTCAATTGAAATGACCTCGCGCACCGGCTCCCACTTCTAGCTTGACACTTTTACATCTATCTTTTTTGGAGCTGACATAAAAGCATTGATATACGTCAGTGCCCCTAGATGAACCCAATAAAACGACGCCACTTGCCTATATTATATAAGTATGTATGTAGTAAATACACATTAGCTCTCGCCATGGTTACATAAGCTTCTAACTTGAACGCAATTCGATATGTGAATGATGGCGTCGACTGTCGTTAAATGAAATGAAGGCATGTTTATGAAGTGTTTATGTATATATGTCTCTGCATTTTTCTACGTAAATCTATATGTTATATCTGTATGTCTTATCGTATCTTCTGTTTAAAAACAATAACTTCTAAAAGAAAGATTTCAATTTTGATAATCGTTAATACTACACATAAACAAAATATTTGTATATTTTAATAATAGTAATTGACAAATGAATAACAATGTAACATTATCATAAGTTAAGTGTACGGTTTTTTAGTAGTTCTAGCAAGTTTTTCCTACAATTAGGATAGGCACTCTTTTTTGCACCGTCTGTCCGTCCGTCCGTCCCAATTTCCGCAATCATCCTGACTCTTACATGAATATAAAATATAATAATATAACGGAAAAGGAAATATAATGTAGAGGTCTCTCATAATGGGCCAGCCACGTTCAAAAATAAATGTACTAATAATGACAGTGTTATTCCTAAAAAGACAACACACATTTTGGCACGTGTTCTGTCCGGTCCACAATTGGCGTTAATTAGGAAATGGCGCGGGACGGCCGTAAAGCGCAAATGTCTTGAACTATGTGGGCAGATGAGCGGTACCTAAGCATATATGTAATCTGTCTCTAATGTATAATGAGCAAAGGGTATATGAACTAGGGTTACATTATTTTCAATTACAGTATTATACAAATATATAAAATTGGAGTGTATGTTTGTAATATTAAAATAACAATATACACGAAAAATATACCGAAATATTTTTTCTTTAAATTTTTTTCTGTCTGTTTATTCCGGCTAATCTCTGGAACAGCTGGACCGATTTTAACGGAATTTTCATTGGTAGATAGTAGATGTACAGATAAGGAGTAATAAGTAATTTTATTTAGATCTCCACGCGGGAGAAGTAAAGAGCACAGCTAGTAATAAATAAATAAATTCAGGTTAATAATAATAATCGTTGCCACAACATCGTCAAATCGTTTTTACAAAATTGTTGTAAACATGTTTAACTTTCAAGCAAATATTTATATATCTGATATATCCCGTATATATCTTGCATGCTCATATGCATGAGTGTTATGTTACAATTTATAAAAGACAACAAAACGATATTTCGTTTAAAATTGAATCATCCAATAATTAATGCATAGGTTTACTACACATTAAAATTTTAAAAAATATGCAAATAAAAGAAATCAAATACAATAATTTGTCCCTTTCTGTGGACTGTTGAAATTCGTAGTTCATGATTAAGCACATGCTGTCTAAAACATACATATTATCAGCGTAGAATATACTTAATACATTTTTTATTTGATAATTTCCAAAATCTACTTTTGAATTATACTTCCGCTTAATAGAACTATAATTTCGTATAAACAAGCCGTAACATACGTACCTATATGCAACATTTCTGTGCTTCAAAAATTCAGCATGTTAAAATTTTCTATGAAGTTACAATAAAGGGAATATCTTTTAATTTGGTAACTTTAGAGCTTTCATTTTCCTGTGCCCATTAGTCCATGTGCAAAGATTGATGTGCACTTTTGTATTTCGATATTATAAATTCGTTTATAAACACAATTTTGTAAAATACTTGATACTTTTTTGTTTCGAATGTATTTTGGTAAATATATCTTTATTACATTTGTAATTATACAGATTGCACGCAATTAAAGAAGTATTTTTGAAACCTTGTTTGCCGTTTCTCTAACCGTAAAAATAAAATATCATTGTTGATTTTGGATTGGAATATCATTTCAATGGACATCTTTTCTGTTACATTAGATGTCCTCAGGAAAGTCGTCGTATATCCATATAAAATACTATTCATCGTGGTTTCATATGTTTCCCACTTAATTATTGTAAGAAACTATATCTTTATTGGTTTTATTGCCTTATATTTTTTACGACTATGGAATTTTATCATTTGCTAGATTTTTTAGGCTTTTCATGAAAATATTTATATAATGTGTGTAATAATCAAGGACGTCGGTAACCAATAAAATTATTGGCGTTATAACCATACAAGTAAGAGTAGTTGTAATACCATATACTTTTTTGTAGAATTATGTCCCTTCTGTGAACCTCAAAAGAATTATGTCTTAAATATCTTCGTTATAAATAAATAACGATCTGGTTTAAATTTTTTTATGTATTCAGTTCATATATAAAAATTACATGAAACTCATTTTAAAAGTAAATACCATATTTTTTCTTACATTTTCTCATTTTGTTTTGTGTACGAGTAAATATACAAAACAAAATGCTATATTGAAATGAATAAGGAAAATTAGACTGAAAAAATTAGGTAGGAAAAAATGACATACTCAGACAACAGTAATAGCTGTATACAAATGTAACCTGTAACTACTTATATATTAACAAAACTATTTTTACAAGTTGATTTATTTCAATAGTATATGGCACAGAATAAAAATTAATTGCTTCCTTAGCAAATCTTATTTTAAAATAAACTGACATTCTTATTAGCCATTACTCTTTTCTATACAGTTTTTTATATCCACTGATAATATTAATTTTTTAATTATAAAATTAATTAATAAGATAATATAACAAAGTTACAAAATTCAAACTGCAAGACAAATAAAATTTTATTAAATAGGAAGAACTAAATTGCTCATATACAGCTATCTAATTATATTAATAATAAACAATCTATATTATTCCATATTTATACATTTATTAGTATTATTAAATAATCAACGCGGTGAATGAAGTTTCATCTTATTTTTTGGCTTTTTATTTTTAATTTTCCAAAATCTCTTAAAATCTTTGCTGTCATCTTCACCAACCGTTTCTAATTTGTATTTATTTGAATGTTCGTTACTTTTTAAAGAGCTGTCTTTAACATTAGATGCTTGTAAAATATCTTCATCAATATTCATTGTTGTTATCAAAGTAGGAGATTCGTTGAATCTTAAGTGTTTTGATGTATTTGCCTTTTTAATGTTTTCGTGATGTATCTCACAAGTAACTGGTATTTTTGAAGGCAGAGCCTTGGGAGGGTGTTCGTAAACTGTATTCTTTATTTCCTCTTCGTCTTCAGAGACCAGCGTGTGCCGCCTTCTTTTGTTAGATTCTCTCTTTAAATTTATGTCATTTTGTGATGACTTACTATCTTTAGTAAATTTTAAGACACTTAATTCATCTCTGTATTTTAAATTTTCATCACTAAGGCTAGCCAATTTATATTTTGTTAAAGAATCAGGTGCATTACATTGGTCTACGTTGTGAAATACTTTATTTTTATCTACTCTTATGTCGATACTGTCACTGGTTTGCACACCTTCATCTCTTAAAGTTTGATGCATATATTTACGTAACTCTAGTTCAGTGAATGAGTACATTTTTGTAGGGTGTTCTTTGTATACATTGTCTGTACTACTTTTTTCTTTCAGTTCTCCTTGTTTATGTCTTTTTATGCATAGTAAAAATCCGCAATATGCAGTGCAAATTCTTGCCAAAATGTTACTCCTTTTACTTTGTTCGTGGCAATCTTGCAAAGAAACATTATCAAAAAAGTTACCTGGATCAAATCTGTCGGATAAATGGTCAACATCTGTTGGTGATCTCATAATCGTAGCCAGTTGTAATCTATAACAGTAATACAAAGATGTATTCAAAAAATATTATTACATTATAGTACCTGCTAATCATAACGATATTTAAATACCCTTTCGGTGCAATAACGAATAGAATTAATAATAACAAGGATATTATTAATTCTATTCGTTTTAAATTAACTTTTAAAAAAAGGCATTCAATTGAATGGTGAAAACAAATGAATATACAGAGAAATTTGATAAAAAAATAAGCAAATTACTATTTAGGGGAGCACTATAAAATATTGCCATTACATTTTGTTACAGATTCTGTCTATGTATTTATGGGATTGTTTCGTTTTTCATATATATTTGTTTCGCGTTGAAATTGTAACACAGACTTACCTATTTTCAGAAGTATCAGAAAAAATGAAGAAAGCTTCGGAAACTCTAGGAACGCATCGCTTTAACCAATAGTAAATCGTATATAGCAAGGTAAGAAGCAAAGCTAGGAAGCTGAAAGCTGCTACATAAACGTTGTGTGGAAGACCCTTTGCCACCCCGCATAGACGACGATCTTCATCGTATATATCTACCAAGGTATTATTAGTTTTATATAGTATTATAATATTTTAGTTAATATGTATAAATGCAATAAATAAAATTATAATTTATACATTTTTATTTTCCTCAATGTACTATATACTACGTATACTACTAATCTATACTATAATAAAAATATAACTGATCGCTGTATGTTCGTGGATATATGAAAAATATATTATTGGAGACATTTATCAATATAAAAGAACGCAAAATTATTTTAAATTTTCTTTTTTTTTATTTAGATCTATATATTAATTTTGTTTAGGTCGTGGTTGAGGTTACGCAGGCGAAGCAGTGAGCGGTTCGCTCGTCTATAATAAAACCGTAAAGAGGATAAATTCTGTACATTCAATATAAACTATAAAAAAATACTTATGGTCTTGTTTAGTAACCGAAACCTTTTATATTACTTTACATTTTTTATTCTGGCCGTTTTTAAATAGGTATTTGTCCTTAATATAATACTTGACCAACTCCATTGCTTGAGTCGTAACCGACTGATATATCGATAACTGAAGCGAAAATACTAAATACCAACTAATTCTAAATAAAAATGTTGTCCCTCTATATATCCATACTTTGTCCATGACGCTAAGATTACGGGATAGAAATTAATGAGATTTGATTTTGTAATAGTTCCGAGTTTGGAGATTCTTATAGGATAGTTTTATTCTGATGCAATTCCCCAAAAAAAAATTAATGTGTCCATTACTAATTTTGCAAGTAAAATTAAATAACTTAGTTATTAGAAAAAACACGACTAGCAAAACCAATAAATTCAATAATTATATAAAAAGCATATCAGTTATTTTAGATTTTAAATACTATATTTTTCTAATCTATTGATATATATTTTCTTATTTACTAATTTTGGTAGAGCTAGCCTACCGGCTCTAGTAACCGAAACGACATATCGAAATGTAGAAATGTAGAAATATACGATATACTAATAATTCACGCGATATTTTGGCCATCGACCATCAATAATGTTGATATTTGCAGTGGCATACCTATTGGTATAAAGGGGAGCGACAATATCACGTTACCATACAAACTATTTCGATGCAATTTGCAATTTTCTATTTTAAAAGATGCATAAAGAAAGAACATCTTAACGAAAGAATTACACCTAACATTATAAAGCTGAAGAATTTGATTGGTTGAACGCGCTACTTAGAAACTACTGGGTCAAATTTAGAAAATATTAAAGTATTCGATAGCCCATTTATCGCAGAAGGCTATACATAAATAAAAGTAATGCCTCAATGAATAAGAGCGGAGCATAAAACAAAAATGCACATAAAAGTGAAGATATGTATGTATTTTCTATTTGCAGACGAAGTTGCGCAGGTCCGCTAGTTTTTAACAGATCACCATACTCAGGCCAAATTGAAAATTGGTTGGCTATTTAAAAAAGTTTAAATTACACTACTTTTGTACTAAAATGAATTTTACCATATGAACCACAATTGGGGATTCCATCGCAAGCATTTAAAGAGTCGATACATACTCGAGAGCCAATTATTTGACATTCAAGATGCGCCGACGGACAACGGGATATGTTACCAAATAGTGGAAATGCTGGCGTCAGTATAAGCGTCATTTGATCTAACTGAAATGTTTTTTCATTGATTTCAAAAATGCCACAATATATACAAATAGGTACATTGTTACGGAAACACATATGTTAGATAAAATCTAGTCGAAATGACATTCGTTATGTATTTTAATCATTTTAACTTTTTTTATTTCTATCGGAAGTTTTACTATATAGTAATTAAATAAATTAAGTTTTACAATAATAGAAATATATAATGTAGTAAAATAATAATAGAAGAAATTGCGGCGCAGTGTAACCGTGTCTGACTGCAAATTCGATTCGTTTTGGGTTCGATACCCACTTGGAATTATTTTCATTTCTTCGGTCTGGTATAAGAAAAAGCGGGGTGATGAGTTGCGCCACTCAAAACGCAATGTCTCAACATGAGGCGGAAAGTGGAGATCGGAGTGTCTTGACACTAGACACACTATTTTACATTTTCTTTATGCACAATAAGGATATGTATGAGTTAAAGAAACAACAAAGTAAAAAAACAGTCTAAAACAAGACGACTACAATATTTTTAACATTTTTAAAGTGTATATTTTGTTTACATTTTTTAAAGTGTTATTCCCACACTTAGGAAATTGAAAAAGACATATTTACAAAACGTATAAAAATTTGAACGCAGCGGGATTTGAACCCGCGCCTCTTGAAAACCGTTCAAGCGCTCTGACCGCTAAGCCGCACTTTTAGAAAACGTATATAAATGTTTTTTTTCTATGCTAAATGTATGAGTAACACTTAAACATATAAAATGAATAGCAATCCGCTTTGCTAAGCCTTTGTTCTTAAAAAAAAAATTAAAGTTAAAGCTACTTGTCACTTTATCCAGTTCTGCCTAAAAGGCAAGCAAAAAGGTGCGAAGATTTATTTATAAATATTATTAATAACATAACATTACCATCTTTACCGTCATATTACTAACGGCGATTACTATACGCGAAGCATTGAATAAGAACATTTGATCGGACTGGGCTGCCTCAAAGTCGCAGATGTTGAAAAGTGACCCACCCACGTAGTTGCGTAGATACCGTAGTGCTACACGACCTCCAATCTAGAATGTTATTATTTATGTAATCTAAGCTTGACTTTTAAATTTTGACATCATATATCATAAAATATGTATATGTATATGGAATTCAACAAGCAGAGATAACTACAACTCGTGCACTTTCTATCGTTATGCTGGTTACGTGAAGCTTTGGAATTTTCGCGCTTAGACTAGATTTATAAACTTATTTATATAATAATAATATATTTTAAATTATTAAAGAATGACTATACAATACCGTCATCCTGAATTCCACTAAACGGGCTAAATGTTGCATATCATAAATTCGATGGACTCTTGTCTCGGTAGCTATGTAGGTCTTTGTAGTTAAGTTTCGCGGTCGAGACTTTCTATGTCCAAAGATTTCACATAACGCTTTCCACGTAGCTTACTGTCGTTTAGAATAACATAACATATTAGTTTCAAATTTTTTATTATTTTATACATATTATAACTCAGACTGTAATATTCCTTACTTTGATGCGACACTAGTGTTATATTTATTATTAAAAATCTGTAGATAGTGTAGTTGAATTTAATTCAGTTCTGTTTAAAATATTAGCCATTACATGAGCTGGATTGTACCACGTTTTCCAGGATTCATGATTTACTAGTGTTCCATTTGAAGTCTACAATATAAATATAACAAGTTAATTAGGGAAGCTGACTTTTTCTAACAATAATATCCGTAGACTTGTTGTAAATATGTGTTACTTCGTGGAGTGTTTTACAGATTATGAACACGATTTTTACTTTTCGCATTTTTAGAAAAACAACTTTTTGAGCAAGTTACATGTTTGAGCTAAATTATATTTAGTCAGACAAAAATAATTAGCCCATAACAACGTCAGTTGTAGTATAAAAATAAAAACCCAGACTAAGCTTTAGTATATTCTAAAAGATATTATATGGCTATCGCCATATAATGTGTTATGTACACAGCTTATCATAATTTTAAATATTTTTAAAATAACTTACAAGTTAAGATCGTTTCCTCGTAGTAACAATTGTACTAATGTTTGTCTCGTCATCTCTAAATAAAGTACTTAGACCACTCTACGTGCGGATTCTGAAATATGATCATTGACTCTTGTCTAATAAAAGTCACACAATAACTTATAGGTATTGTGTGCATAATCTCTGATATAAAATGTACCTACATATAATTTTATAATTGCATAAGTTTTATAGCTTTAAAAATCGTATGAAACTACGTTTTAAAATATCCTCCCGTACCTTCAGAACTGCTTTCATTAATGCTTTGAGACAAAATTGCACTTTTTATAGGCAATATTTTCTTCCTAATATCATCCACTATGGACGATTTCGGTATTTTTTGACGCACGATAGCGTCACTAGAAAATGGCGTGATATTTTCAATTTTAGTTATTTTTGTGGCACTGTAAAAATATATTTCTTAAAGTAAATAAACTTTTAAATGTAATATTTCGTAGTACATAGCAGCTGAAGGGTACTAAGGTGTTGTAACATTATTAATTATGTTTTTATATATCGATTAGAGAAATTAGAGATCTTTATTTCTTTGATCGTGCTAATCTCTGAAACTACCAGTCGACTTGGAATAATTGTTACTTGTATAACTATTCATATAACTTAATTATTATTTGTATCACGGTAAAGTTTGTAAAGTAAGTAAGAAAGAAATCGAACTGCTTTATCACACACACAGACGCTGGGATAGTGCTTTATTATTCGTTAATACTATGTTTCTACTAAAAAGTATTGATTTTTGTATATCTAAAAAAATTGTAACACTTTACCTACACTATACACTTATAATGAATATTTTATATCGCAGCAAGGAAAATTGAATGAACAATAAAATAAGGCGTTCTTTGTAAACACCACTTATATATATATAGTTATGTCTTGAAAAGTAATAAACAAATAAAATAAAAACAATGTCAAGATATTCTAATACCTTAATGCGCGTAATATTTCAGTTACATGCATGATATCTCGATTACTACTCAAGCTCCCATTTAAATAACCATAATATCCTGTGTTCATATCGTCAAATATGGATAAATTAGAAACTAAGTACCCTGAAAATTATAATTTCAGTAAGTAATTATTTTATTTTTAATTTGCTTCTGATATTCTTATATCGCAGCTTGTCCTTATTTTTAGTGAACTTGTTATAGAATCAAAAGTTATGGACGACATCAATAAAAACTAGACAGTACTTACTAGTTTGTATCGTTGATGGATCCTATATATGAGCTTATGAGCATAATGTAGGAAATTTACGTAATTTTGTAAGCTTAAGGGCTTCAATGAGATGTAAATAAACATAAATGAAATAAATTAATGAATTAAATTTACACTATAAATTCATCATTTTTATTATAGATTTCCAAATTGCTTTCAGGCTTGGATAAAAATTTACCTGAATATCTGTTTGCCGGGTTACTATATTAACTTTTCATTCGTTCGCATTTTAATAATCATTTGATCAATTTGCAAAACAGAATTCATTGTACATATTATTTAAACATACCACTTAAGCTATGTTCCATATCATTTACATTTTTTAAAGTTATATTTTCGATTACTGCACTTGGTGTCGTTACGTTAAATGTTGATTCAAGATGTCTCCACGGTAATGTCAAATAGAATCTATCCCGTTTAGGTATTGAGTTTGTTCTTATAGATTTAGGTGTGAAATGTGGCCAAGGCGTAAATAATCTAAAACAATAGACAGACTATCTACACAATTTTTTCAATGCAAAATATAAAAGTAGTTTTGCGCTAATTTGTTTATAAAACATAAAAGTAAAACGCAACGCATGCTATAGCACAATATTCTGTGTCAGAATTAAAAAAAAACAATTCATAACTGAATTTATCTCCTACGACACTAAAATCCGGCGAAAATCCTTTCCATCAACAAGAGACGTCGCAGGATCGCTAGATCATGCTACACTAATTATTATATTCTACGACGCCTCCGTCCACCGAGGCGACGGCGACCCACCTATTGCGGGCCACCGTCATCTTCAGGGTGCTCCGGAGTTTTTTCCAGAGCACCCTCAAACTCGATGTCTTACGAGAAGATCACCATGACCCTCCCCACCACACGACCATGACCTATTCCCCTATACCCGCTGTTCTACGGATACGGGGCGGGTCTGCGTTTGCACTGGACTCGTGGACCCGCTCCGCGGCCTCCTTCAGTGTTATAACTGACTCGCTGAAGTTGACCATAGCAGACCCCTGATCAGATCCTGTTGGGACTCCCTCTGCCCCAACTTGGGGATAATATATATGTAATAAAAAAGGTACTAACTTTTTATAAGTGGCTGAAATGTTTGTCTTAGCGAGAGGAGTCTTATTTTTCTTTCTCAAATTATATTTCCTATTTGCCAACCAGTTACTCTTTATAGTATTCATTCTATGTTTAGTACTGTAGGCTAATCTGAAGGAACATTTTATTGATTTATTATCTAATTAAAGTACAACGTATCAAATGATTTCAGACAATTGGCAACGTTTACAGCACATATTTCAATAATCGACACAAAACAATATATATATTAACCTCCATATCAAAATATATATTAACCTAAATATATTTTCTTTTTCAGCTTTCTCGCATAGCAGAGTAGTAGTAGAGGGAAAAACCTATTTTCAAGACATTCCGCTCTCCACTTTCCGCCTGAACTCAAGATTATGCGATTTATTTCCCTAGATCGTAATGAAAATGATTTAAATATAAAAATTCTCCCGAATAGAGTAACGATTAACGATGTCGTGCGCTTACAAAAATGTGTCAACAGTAATTCAAAATTTGGCTTCTCCAGACTGTAATTTTTTTGCAGAACATTTCAATAAATTAAATATAATGTAGTCAGTGAATATTTATAAATTTTAGGAAAACCTTAAGTCTACTGTGAAATCTTGGACGTCGTAGACCAGTTCGTAGCGGGGCTGCACATCCTTGTCGCTTTTCTCTCGCCGTATTGAAAACTGTACTAGCGGCATTACAGTTGTTGTATATTCAGTCCCGCTTCTGTTACAGAATAATGCAGAATAAGTAGTAATTGTGACTTGTTAGGGGGGATGACTATCAGAAAAAAATATCTACATTAAAAAATGACTGAAAAATTACGATATCACTTTTCGCAATATTTATAGCTTCTACAATAATACTTTGATTACACGTTTTTTTATACTTTTAACGTTGAAAATGGTTAAATATTACAATTAAAATAATTATTAAAATTACTAGGCACGTTAAAATGATTACTTAAATAGCGATTATTTTAGCTTAACAAATATACCATCAACCAATGCAATTCAGTATAGAAGCTATTATATTATACGCTCCTCTGAACTTTTCGCTCATGTTAGAATCTTTGCGAGACGTAACAAAAAATTGCACTCTTTATTATACCACAACAGAGACACTTGTGTTATCCATGTTAACACTAAAAGAAGACATATTTAGAAAATGTATAATAATGTAGAACGCATGGCTTAGCGGTCAGTGCGCTTGAACGGTTTTCAAGAGGCACGGGTTCAAATCCCACTGCGTACAAACTTTTATACGCTTTCTAAATATTTCTTTTTCAATTTCCTTAGTGTGGGAATAACACTTTAAAAAAATGTTAACAAAATATATATTTAATAAATAGCATTCTCTCTTGCCAGACGATTGTTCGTAGAATAATCTTTCAAATTTGTAAAAATCTCTCTACAGAGATGCTAACAACAAATATAAGTTGTAATAAGCGTATTAGAATTTCAACGTAGCTGGATGTAGAACGCATGGCTTTTATAGTTCATGGAAGTACATAAATTTTTATACATTTTCTAAATATGTCTTTTTTAATTTCCTTAGTGTGGGAATAACACTTTCCTGTGTGAAATTTTATTTATGGGGATGTCACATATGATTATTTTTTATACTATGAAATAAAAAATAATACTGATAAATGAATAGCATAGTATAATATTTTATTATTGGTAAAGGAATATTCACACACTTAGAATAAGAAAAATAATTTTGAAACCATATAAAAATTTAAGCGATAAATTCGAACCTTGAACATCGTCCAAGCGCTTTAGCCAGTAAATCTATAAGAACATAATATACGTCAAAACTCTTATACACTTCTTATAACTTTTTTTTTGTTGATGGTATATATATGATATGTATGTATATATATGATATGTATATGAGTAAACAGAATATGTTTTCTCTAGATATAAGCATATAAGTTTGTAAAACAAATAAAAAAATGTATACTTTGGCGTGACGTCGTATATATAATCAAACAACTCTTCAGGGTTATGATGAAGCGGGTCGCTTAATTGGAGATTTCCGGATACGTTCACCAACGGGACTACCATAGTGATATAGTCTGGCTCTTTATCAGTACTTGGGATTGTTTCTGTCCAAATCTTTTCTGTCTCTTCTTCATTATATGTACGCGTTCTAAAATAGCGAACAGCCTATTGTCATGTTTATCTCTATCATTGTAACAAGTGTTAAATATCTATGTATAAAGAAATATTATACTTATTAATTATAAGATATCTTTATTACTCAACAAAATCTAATTACAAAGGTTGGTCTATATTTAGGCATATAACATATAATTTACAATTATGTGAGACTGATGCTTGTACTAAGTTATACCTAAAAAGTTTTTAAAGCCTTTTTGGTACTGTTAATAATTAATTTATTTTACCTCTGAGTTGTAGTAGTTGTTGTTTTGGTAGTTTTTATGGTGTAAAATTTTGTATGATTTTTTATAGCATTTTTCAACACGACGTCTGGCATATGACCCCAATATCCACCAAATGTTTCTCCTAATTCATAAACTATTAACTGATTTGGGTTTTGTGAACAAGCTTCTTGCAAGCTCTCCGACGACTGCATACGAATAATCATAATAATATTATGACCAATTTCAGCTCTACATAAAAGTAAAAAATATATAAATTGTTTAATACTAACTTAATAAAAATGTAGGTACACATATTCATATACCTTTTAAAATAAACTATTTATCTGTTCGAAGGAAACATACGTTACCGACCTAACACTAACAGAACAGCTGTATGGTATATCTAATCGAGAATACTGCATAACATATGAGTTTGAGTCCATCAATAGTTTCCCTAAGAATATAGACGGTGCAGCACGGCGCTTGCAACGCTCGGAGATGTCATTTTGATCAACTTTTTGCATTACTATTGCCAAATCTACCGTATGCTTGACATAAATTACGAAAATTAATAAAATATACAATGTTACTCTCATTTTTCGTTTTATTCTTAAATGTATTTATTCTATAAGGCCATGACTGCCATAAAGACTTCTTATTTACTTTTTATTATACTTAGCATGTGTATAAAATTAAAGTGAATTGATATTCTATGATCTCTTTTATGTAAAAGCTACATATATAAGTTTGACGAAAATTAACCTATATATCAATACTTGGATATATACATTATAATTTTAACATTAGTCCTTTGCTTGCTAACTTCATTATTTTTGAATTGATTTTTTTGAAAGTAATTTATATATTTTTACAATTTAATAAGACATTAATTCTGTCGATGCTCATACATTAATTTGTGCAATGTGCCTATCTAAAAATATTATCTCAATATACGTAAGCGAGAAGTATAATAAAAAATACGCAAAAAAACTATTTAAAAAACTTTACGTAGAGATCAAAGGCCATGTGAAATTTCATTATTTATAATGGTTCGGAAAAATTCAAACAGTAAATTAAGACGATATGACGTCAGCTTTGACGATACGGGTCGCGTGACCCGCAGCGCGTGTACGTTATACGGGAGAAGCACTAAGTGCCAACATCATTACAATTGACTCTGTATACGACTTTAAATTTATATTATTACTTCTGCCATCTATTATATGGTATTTCATTAAAAAAAAAAGATTAAATCTAAAATGCGTTTTTATTTAAATGCAGAAAGTTATCAATTTTCACTTATTATTTACACTTTTTTCCTTCTATTTTTTGTAGAGTAAATAAAAAAGTATTATTCCTAGTGTGATGTAATTGTGTCTCTGCACCTAAGTGTAATCTCCATTTTCTCCCTATTTAACAACTTACAATAAAATTTCTCAAATTGTTTGTTGTACTTTTAAAAAATAAAAATTCTTTACTGCTACGATGTACCTACAACAATTTTTTGCCTATGTACCTATGACCTACAAACTATATACAATACTATCGAAAAATAAACTACGATAGATATATTACACGATTTATCGATAGTTTTAGCTAGTAGCTATAAACTATCGATAAATTATTGCACAGCGTTCAGGTTCAGCCAATCATTATGGTCTTACGTTAAAAATATCGCTTTAATAATATAAATATCACATTTTCGAAAAATTATTTTATTCTGTTTTCGGGTCTGTGTCTTTTATTAATAGTTTACTGCATCGTTTTTGAGGCATGCTCAGTTACAAAGCTTTCCAATTTCTATGTAATAAAAGGATGTTTTTTCAAAATTATATTTCCTGGTTGGAAAGACTGTTGTATTTGCAACTTCGCGGAGAACCTCGTCCTTGTGGATTTGAAGATTTGATGGGACTGGAAGAGTCGTCGTCTACTTTTTTCTTCCTTTACTCTTTTCTATTGGATGTTATACTTAAATTTCGTGAGCTGACGGCGTCGTACCCAGAGGGTACGGCAGGGCAGTAGCTTACCATCAACGAGTCCTAGGGATTAACATACGAGTCTATAGTCAGTCAATCGTTCAGATAAAGACCACCAAGAGTGCCATAAACGACAGCGTACCATTATACATGCTGTCGTTGCGATTGCTATGCGCTCTGTCCAATGTATGTACTAGACCAACGCCGAGGACGACGCAATCGGCAGATTCATACAACGGGCAAACGAGACTCCTATACCCGACATAATTGAATATAATAGAATAGTTAAAAATAAATAAAGAAAGAGGTAAGGAAATCAGATTAAAAAAAGGAAAGGCACGAAAGGATTATAATAATATAAAGACATAGGATTTTTTTTAATTAAATCATTTTCCTCAATTTTTTATAGACCTTAAAAAATATTGAGAGAGTTCTATTCCAGTAGGCTCGGATTTAACAGCTGATAGAGACAATCTAAATGTTGTCAAAACGTCAAAGTCAATTGTCAAAGCGAAGACGACTGTAGTATTCGTATTTTTTAATTTTTAAGTACTTTTGGGTATGTTTATAAATTAAACTTACTTTTTAAGCATGACTTTAGCGGAATATGTAGCTTCTCTGTCAGCAAATCCATATTTTGGCGCTGGTTTCGGCTTATTCGGTGTCGGAGCTGGAGCCGCTATATTGCGTAAAGGATTTCACACTTCTGTGTTATTATTTAGAAGACACTGTATGATAACCCTTGAAGTTCCATGCAGAGATAAGTCGTATCAATGGCTTTTGCAATGGATTACTCAAAAAGGAGCAAGACAAACACAACACCTTAGTGTCGAAACTTCATTCCTTCAGAAGGACACAGGGCAAATAAAAACTAAATATGATTTTATTCCCAGCATTGGTCAACATTTTTTCAGGTTAGTTATTTGTGGCTTTGACAAATATATAATATATATTCCCATATTAAATTAATTAGGAGTTACTTATAGATTCTAGTATATTTGGAACTGTATTTAATGGTTAGAATAATATAGATTATAAAAACTACTTAAGCCATTACATAACATTTAAGGTATTCTGGAGCATGGATCAAAGTAGATCGAACAAGAGAACAGCATACCTTAGATTTACACATGGGTGTTCCATGGGAAACAGTAACATTAACCTCTTTTGGAAGAAATAAACAGCTCTTTTATAATATACTTGAAGAAGGTATGTATAGCATGATTTAAATTAAAAACATGCATAATACACACAGGATATATGAACGTCATCACAAAGGCATCACAAAACTTGAATTTCAAGAAAATTTAATTTAGTTTCTATCAATATTTTAATTTCGTTTGTATCAAAAAGGAATGTTACTGAAACTGATAAATATTCTTATGATATTAAACACAGTACACAATGTACTAATGTAATTAGAATTTTTTGTATTTATATTACAAAACAGCATTATAATGAAAATTTCAATCAGTAATTGAAAGGAACTTTTTATAACCAAATTTCTTCATAACAAAAACATATAAATTTCTAATAAAATCCTTATTTATTCATAAAACAGAAAATCTGAAAGCTTGATAATGCAATTGCAATAGATTAACTTAATAATTATATTTACAGCAAGAACCATGGCTTTAAAACAGCATGAAGGTATGACTGTAATGTACACTGCAATGGGTTCAGAGTGGAGACCATTTGGACATCCTCGAAGGAGAAGACCTATAAAAAGTGTAGTACTACGTTCAGGCCTTACAGATAAAATTGTCAAAGATTGTTTAGATTTTATAGAGAATCCCAGTTGGTATACAGATAGGGGAATTCCTTACAGAAGAGGTAATAAAACTGTTATATTGCTTATATGTGACAAGTTAAATTTATTTTGTTTTCTTTACTTAATAATTTATTAGCTTTTTTACTAATGTTACTACAAATTATTCATTTTATAAATATACAATTTTATTATTGCAGGATATTTACTATATGGACCTCCAGGTTGTGGTAAATCTTCGTTTATTATGGCTTTAGCAGGAGAATTGGAATATAACATTTGTGTCTTAAATTTATCTGAGAGGGGCCTTACAGACGACCGGTTAAATCACCTCCTAAGGTAAGCAAAGTAAACATAATGATGATATTATAAAAAACCTAATACTAGGCCATAAACTAAAAATGAAATTAAATAAAATATATATATATTTAAAAGAACTAAAGGATAGTAATTATATTAACCTTCATGGCAAACAATGAAATCATGAATAAAACATATCATCCTTTTTTTTCTTTAAGTGTTTATATGATATGATATTATAAATTTCCAGTGTAGCTCCTCAGCAGTCCATAATTCTTCTAGAAGATATTGATGCTGCCTTCGTCTCCAGAGAAGACACAGTTAAACAGAAGGCAGCCTTTGAAGGATTAAATCGTGTTACTTTTAGTGGCTTACTGAATTGTCTAGATGGTGTCGCTTCTACTGAAGCCCGTATCGTTTTCATGACTACCAATTATTTAGACAGGTTTTTAATTTTTCTATTCATATTAATAGAGGATAGTTTATAGTGGTCGATGTATATAAATTCTTGGTAAAATAATAGTTGCTTATAATTTAAATTGTATAATCCACAATACACAAATAGCACACAGAACACAAACACACAACAATTACAAACATATAAAATAGTCTTATATAATAGTCCACAAAATAATAACTGTAAACTATGATTAACACAACTCACATTCAAGTTATAAAACGATGCATACTACTATACAACTCACTAGCGGTGCCGAGCGTGGCGGAACTAAGCTACGTTGAAATTCTTATATACACACTTACATATACAATTTTATATACACATATACACTTTTACAACTTAATAAAATAGAACTATAAAAATTTAAAAAATATCATCTAATTTTTCCGTATTTGTTCTACTTAATGTAGAGAGAGGAGCTCGGACAGTGGAGAAGACCGTAAACGCACATTTTAGAGGTCGCAAATCACAAGAACTGATCCAAGCTCGTCTTCCTGCAATTCAATCGTCACTTGCACAGTCAACCGCTAGGTACAGAGACGTGGTATAACTTACAAAATGTTTTCAGGTTAGATCCAGCTTTGATTAGACCTGGCCGTGTAGATATGAAAGAGTATGTTGGATACTGCGACCGAGAGCAGGTGGAGCTAATGTTTCTAAGATTCTATAAAGAAGCGGAAATATGCAAAGATATTTGCAATAAGTATGTATGATTTAATTTTTACGAATCACGTTTAATCTTTATATTATAATTTAAATAGTTGTTAATTTTTTGTTTATGAACCTATTGAAATAAAATTAACTAAATTTTAATGGAAGTTTACCAACTGGCCAAAACTGCATTTAAATCGATTTAGCCGTTTCTGACAAACGCACAAACATAAAAAAAAAACATTGTTTTAGGTTCTTTTATATTGATAAATGCGCCCATGATACTTTTAGATATATCTACCATCTACAGACAGCGATCAGTTACATTTTTATTATATGTATATGTCGTGGTAATATCGTAGAATTGACGAAATCATGAAATGGTCGCAGATCATGTGGGTTGAACAGATCAATGATAACCTATCATTAACGATACGATTGTTTAACGAAAATAATAGTAATCTTAAAAATAATATTATGAAAACTACTTTTAAATGCTAAAGTATTATTGGTGCTTGGTAATTTCATGATATCATTGATTTCATGAAATCGTCAAATTCAATACATATAGATTTCGTCAGTGAGTAGTACTCTTCCCATTTTTAGCAGTTAGTCACTTAGCTTATTTAGGTTTTTTTTGTTCTTAACCGTTCTTTTATATGCCTAACTTTTACCATCTATTGCTGGTAAAGTTTCAATTATAATAGAATTGAATTAATCTTATATTAATGTAAGCAATTTTTTTTTCAGAGTAATAGAAAAGCAAAAAGATGTAAGCCCAGCGCAGATACAAGGCTACTTTATGTTTCACAAACACTCGAGCCCAAATGAAGTACTGTCCGATGTGGACGCAATATGGACGCTCGGATAACCTGTGATAAATAATTAATTAGTTACTAGAGAAAAATAAAATAAAATTAATGTATACATTTTTTTATTATGAAAAGTCTTTAAACACATTTAGTACCTATATTTTTAATAAGGTTATTTAGCTTAATATTATAGACCGTCATACCACTTCATTGTTTTTCAGGCATCAGGCGGCATATGACGTTATCAGTACAACCATTCAAAATATATTTATATTTATAGAATGAACAAATGTAACAGAATCTACTATTACTAATTTTTACAAAAATTAAGCATTTAATTTAGTTTCGTAAATCATATCTAGCCTAAAATACTGCAACATAGTTAAAACAACGCGCTACTTATTGGATCTTTAAAAATATTATTTATATTTTGTAATATTAACGAAGAACAGGGATCATAAACAATTTATAACAAAATCATCAAAATAAATATTATAATAGAAATTATAAAGTGTATATTTACCGTTATAGTCAAAAGCCATTTAGGTATATTTTATAACTTTAAAACATCATAATGTCTAACTATGAATGCATACGTTTTTATTTGTAAAAAAATATTTAAGTATTTGTAAAAAATGTATAGTGGTGTAAAGTGACCTAAACTGTTAAATAATATAATAGTTGAGCCATTCAATTATAATTAGGGATTTATTTTTAGTTCTCTAACACAAAAAATAGAATACAATTTATTTATTTACAATAAAAAATTTCATTACTTTTTAAAGCCTAAAAAATTTACTAACAAAGTTTCTTACACACGCAAAAAGTTTTATTAGTCATGTGTAATTGTTTATGTACACTTAAAATTATCATTTATTCATAGAACTAAGAAAATGCCACTATACATGTCTTCTATTAGTATAAGATCAAAAGTGTTTTTGAAAGGAATATCACGTGTGTATTCAATAAAGATGGAAAACCAAAAAACCGATTGGTAAACCAGAAAACATCACTTTCTTCAGTTAATATTATTTCTTTCGAAAGCATCATTTCGCGAACGTTGTATAAGTCGAAATAACTAAACTTTATGAATTATCGAAAGTATGCGCGAAAACAAATAAACATTTAGCATATAATATTTAAATAGGAATTAAACTGTCCGATCATATGTATGTTGCATCATATTACACGAAAAGGAAATTTGATTACGACCTCCAAATGTTAGCAAAATAATCAGCCGTTCGATATATTTTTATCGAGTAACTGTAAATTTCTATAATAAAGCGTTTTATTTTTTACGATTTCAAGGACGGCCCAAAAGTAAAATTTGTTTGTAATGACGAACAGAAATTCCATGCCAATGAACCCTGAATAGTACGTACAGTGTTATATGTACAACAAAAACATGTAATACGATAATACGTATAACATAAGCCTAATGTTTTTAAGCTTTTATAAAACTTCCGGCAATTTACAGCCGTGTTAAAATTTTAGGTAAAATATTTAAATCAAGCTTGGAGTACAAAACAATTGAAGACTGGTAACGCCGTGCCTGTGCATGTGTCGTGATGTGATATCACATTACATTTTACCATCACTTCAATATCACGCGTGATGCCGCGCTATGCATTACTCCTGTGATGATCGATTATTTAGATTGTAACATGGCAGCGAGTGATGATGATGACGAATGATTCGTTGTGATATATTACTTACTGATCGACGTCATGCGTGATGGTGTCTTATGAAACCACATGAAAGATGAAAGTAATAAGCAATGCGCACGCACACGCACTTTGCGCCATAATTTGCGCAAATTTAACAAAGTTGATCTTTAGTTTTTAATTATTTTTGGATATTATTATTATTAAATTAACAAATGAAACATCAACTAATAAAATATAAAAAAAAGACGTTCGTACGATTACGTTAGTTTGAAAAACAAAGCAAATTACAAAGTGCGGTATCGAAGAATTATAAAGCTCATATAGCACATGCCAATACAGTTCTAAATCCAAATTAAAGTTTAAGCGATCGCGCCGATCCCGATGCTGACACGAGCCTGATGAAAGGCAAGTTATGTCGTCCTCGTCGCACTCGCACGCGACGCGACTAGCCGTGCCCGTCATGTTTAGGCGTGATGTTTAATATAGTCGAGTAATGTGTGATACTACAGTACGTGGTCGGGTAATATTATGTGTAATATACATCACTCGCATTACCTACAAAAGTCTAGACTTGTAAGGACTAGTCCCTACACGAAACACATACCTACATGGTTTTAAAAACAATTATTGTATTTATATATACATTTTTCGTACTGGGTACGAAGTTGTAAGACACAAAAATATATATAAATACAACTAAATTTTTTATTATATTTAAGAACAAGTTTGCAGAGTGAAAACGAAAAATACGCTTTCTGCTCACGTGTCCGCGCGTTAGAATTCATAAATATCTAGTCGGGCTATACTCGTACATGTACATACTCGTTCTTGATTGATGTATTTACATATTTCATACATTACACAGAAAACTAAACATATCCTACATGTTTTGATCAATAGCTTACAATTTACGATATATAAATAAATCTTAACAGTCTGTTAATATTGTAATATTACTAAGTAATGATACAAAATATGTCGTACGTTCTAAAATTTCTAAGCTATACTTTTTTGCATTTTGTAACATCATATTGACGACGTCACCTTTAAAACCTTTTAATACCTCCCATTGCCAGTATGCGGAGAACTCATTCACATCCAGGACTTTAGAATTTAAGTCCTTCACTTGAATACAAAAAGTATTGTTTTGACAGAGGAGCGACAAGCATAATATGACTGGAGCGATACCACTTTGCTCAAAACGCAACTTAAACTTTATAATACATGACATATGAGAGGTGCACTCTGCATTGTCAATCAGATTCATGTTATGGATTTGTAACAATTCCTTGAAGTAAAGAAATGGTGAATGAGTTTTTTTCCTGGGCAACTCCACTGTATGCATCGTCATACACTCACGAGTATTGAGTGCTACTTGAGGTGCTACTGATGGTGATGGAATATTACAAGTTGCCTGATTGAAATTGTTTATCTGTGCAGTTTGAAACATTGGGAATGTGATATTATTCGGCTGCATTAAACTTACGTACACTGGATTCGGACTAAGAATTATATTTGGCAATATGTTGGGCATCAAAGTTGGACGCACGTCCGCGTTTCCCGACCAAACGCTCGCGGACACGGGGGTGCCTTTGGGCTTTTCTGCCATAAGTTCCGAAACGGGCTTCACTTTTATCCTAGGCACCGGTGGTTCACACGCTTTAGGAGCATCGTCCGCTGCATTGCAGGTGGTACTCACCTCTGATGTATTGACATTTTTGAAAGACGGTGCTAAAGATACCGTAGATGTAATGATTGGCATACTTTTATCGGCACCAGAATTTTCAGCAGCAGATTTATGGGTCACTGGTTTTTCATCATGTTTGTTAGTGTTTGTAGTCAGTTTCTTTGGATTAGGTACAGGGCTTTGGTTTAGCAACTTTTTGTTATTAGAAACATTCATTAACTCTTTTGTGGCATGTATAGAAGTATATTGGATTTTATTTTTAATTACTTTTTCATGTGAGTTCAAACCTTTTTGTGGGCCTATAAGAATATTGTTTAGAGCAGATTCTGTGTTAGTGTTGTGAACAATATAATTTGAAGTGCCTTTCATAAAACACTTTTTTTCATTATTAATTACTTTGTCTTTTATAGTATTTTCTTTTGGTAATATTAAATAGCTCTTAGCTGAGTCAGCCTCTGGGGTTAATATTTGTTCAAATATATCTACAAAGTCTATAGGTTTGTAATTGTTATCTATTACACTTAGACTTTTTAAACTAAGTTCATTATCATTTTGCATATTCTCCTGAAGTGTAGTTCTAACAGCCACATTTGCTTCTAGTTTTGGTATCCAAGTTACATCAAGATCTTTTTGTTCCATATATCTCAATAGACCAGTTTGATTGAAACCTTCTTTGTGTATTGTTTTTCTACCCATACTTAAAAGTTTTCGTTGCAGAAAGGAATCATTATTTCTGTATGTTTTTACATTTTTTCCACCATTATGGATTTTTTTCAAATATTTATCATAACATATAGAAACAATATTGTTCACTATTTTCTCATTTGTTAATTTTTTTAAATTGTCTGGGTTATTTTCCGTATTTATAAGTTTCACTGTAGCTGTACTCAATGTGGAGGCATTGTCAGAGTCATCTAAGTTTACACATTCAATGTCATTTTGAGCTGTAAAGACACTTTTATTATTTGCCTTATTAAACACATTATCTATAACAACTGTGTCATTTGAGCTTTCAGATAAAGGCCTTTGTCTTTTACGTTTTCTTTTGCTTCTTGTAAAATTTTCGTCAGATGATTCAGAACTATTTTTATCTTCGGATTTTAAGGAGTACATAATATAGTAATTGGGATATTTTGTGTTGATTATTTTATTTTTTTCATACATAATATTGTCTTTTGATTCTGTTATATTACATTCAGAATTTATGTTAGTTAGTTTAACGCAACACCATTTATACTCATCGGCATACTTTTGCATTAAAAGACATCTTTCGCCATGAAAAATCATGCTTTTTTTATGTCTCAAAGATATAGAGCAAAATCTGCATACAAACTGTTTTTTATAACTCTTTCTCCATTCATTTTTGAAGGATTTATTTCCCTTATTATTTGTTGCGGATTCGATTTTATCAACAGGTGGCAAATTGTTATCCACTGGTGGCAAATCTTTATCCACCAGTTGCAAAGTTTTGTTAACAGGTGAATTTCTGTGGTTATTAGAATTGCATTTTTTATTTTTAAGGGATTTTTTTTTCATACAATTGTTTTTGTCATTGTTTTCATTAACAGCCTGAACTGTAGATAACTCAGCTACATGCACCTCATCCTCCTTCTTTTCGATACTGTGCTGAAAATATACTGTTATATAAATATATTAATACTAACAATATAAACAATTAAAAATTAAACATTAGATATTAGAATTGTTACATCATACACATTGTTATATCATATTTTAATAAAATAACATTTTATTATTATAAAATATATGCTTTATATTAGGCTGTATAATTGTTTTGTTATTGCATAATTAAAACTTCATAAAAGTTGCTCCATAAATAGACAATATGATAAAACCAATATAACAATACATACAATAATATATTATTATCTGTTTCATCTGTTCAGCACTTTTTATAAGAAATAGTTTATATGGATAAAGTTTATTTCTAATATATTGCTTATTCATTTTTGTATAAATATATATATTTAAAAAAAACATGACAACATATTTTCTTATCATCCTGGTTGTCCTAGTAAAGGACAACTAGTTCATGCAATATAGTGTCTTCAGACTTGGTCATGTGTCTAAATTGCAAGTATAATAAAGAAATGGGTTTAAATAACTAAATAGAGATGCAATTTTTTTTTATGTTTATGATAGATACAAGTGAAGTAAAAAGGGTTTTGAAAATGATCAGCAGCTTTTGAATCAATATATCAAAAACATAAGAATTGTTCTAATTTTGTATTATAGTATTAAAGATTATGCATTGTCTATCTTTATATTAATTGTCTATAGTCATATTAATTTTTTACTTACATTTTCTTTAAATTTTTTTATAAGGTTTTTTTGTTTCTCATGTAACATCTCTTTAATCTGAGCATGATGACTTAACAGAGACTCACATTTTTTACATATTAGAGGTGGTAGGCCATCATGAAGTGATATCTGAAATATTATAAAAAATACATCAGTAATTCATAAATTACTTGTGCTGAAGAAATTATTATTCACTATATAAAATTTTGTATACATTTGAAATTGAATACATACATCTAGATCAAAACAATATTTGATCTTTTTCTGAATGTCTGGCAAAATCTGATATACTCCAGTTTCTTCTATGCACAGGCGACAGGTTATAAATAATATGGGATCAATTTCTATCATATTCATTGTGGCTTTTATTTATAGAGGTCAGTTTTCTACAAAGAAAAAAAAAATTTTCATGATAATACTACAATTCCTGTAACATGAAAGAAAGAGTTTGCTAATTGTAACATAAGTCATGTGAAATATAATTAAATCCAATAAGTAAGTAAATTTTTAATAACTCATTAAATCCTTGGCTAGTTTAAATTAAATATATTAGAACTAAATATGATATGAAAATACATTGTAGTCTATTACCTCCAATCGTTATTAAGCCATTATATTAGGGTTTATGCTATATATTCTACATCATTAAACAAAAACACGAAAGAATTTTGAAAAGTTAAGCCAATTTGTTTAGTTATTTAGAAAAGCAAGGAATTCATATTGATATTAGGTGATGGAAAAATGTATGTGTTTATAAACTTACCAGTCTTTAACTAATATAACCGTAAAATTATACCAAGTGTTTTATATATTATTTGTACAAATATAAAATTAAGATATATACGTAAATTGAAAAGTAATAATACTACATTTTAATAACTAATAGCAAATATAAAATGCAAAAGAATAGCAATAAACGAGGTAAACTAGAGCTGTCAAAAGACTAGCAATAATAAGAACTAGCGACATCTATCAGCGAGTAGCTAAACAAGTCAGTTACGAACTGAAACCAGTAATTTATTACAGACCTTAGATTATTTATCCATTTGGAAAGGTCACAGGTTCTTCTTGTTTTTATTTGCCTGACTGATTAAGTTAAATTTTAATATTTTATTAAGAATCTAATTTAATGATAATGAAAAAAAATTCAACCAGAGATTTTAAGACGAATTATGGATTGACATATTATGTAAATGAAATGGTAAATATTTAAAGGGACTGCCAAAAATACGGTTATACTATCACAATTCGTTCGCTTGCCTCGTACATCGTTCGACCTCCTCGTACGTGTTCTATGGGAGTTTCCTGCTCTTAACATAACCTTTGTCCAATATCAACATTATGGACTTCTTCAAATTCATCTTAGAGTCTTTTCTTACTCTTCTTCTTTTATTACTTATGGCCACCATTATGGCCGGGACACGTGTTTCTTAATTCTTAATCTCATAATTTTACTTACACATTTGATTTTGTATACACTTTTATTGCGGATTATATTCGCTGGATTAAATCTGCATATTATTTTAAGAGATCACCTTCTTGTTTTGTTTTTCACTGCCATATAACATCGTCGGTAGTGGTACTACATTGCGTACCGTCATCAATTGACGAAAATTTTATTTTTTTTCGAAAATTTACTACTGTAGTCTAGTAACACCAGACCTGATGGATGAATGGATGACCCTTTAGGGATTATACACTCCCTCCGCATAGTACCGAAAGAACTAAAAGAAATATCCTCTACCTCACTTCTACTCAGTCAGAGGAAGTCGATTCGAAGATCATCAAGGCATACGGTGTGGATATGGGTTTGAAGGTACTGACGATTCATGAGATAGATTCATCGGGAAGTACCTGTGTTGGGTTTTCCAGACTGGAGCACAACCTGGAGGTGTGCCCAGCCAGGGCGTCTAAACGCTGCGCGTTGCGTGGTGAGGCAGGGACTGACCACTCTTGAGTCCGTGACGTTCCTAGCTGGCTTGGGAGACTAGCGTTTCCGTGGTCAGTGGCGGTCGAGGTTGAGCACCGTGAGGTTTTAGTGGCCTACATCTGCCAGTCCCTCGTTACCCCTCTGAGTCCCTAATTGGGCGGGTATACGTAACGGATTTCCTCACGATAAATATAAAAAAGAATCAAAGGAATGGGGATGAGGGAAGTGAATTTTCTCGTGCATTAGCTTTTCACTACCAAAACTATAAGTAGTACATGGAAATACAAATATCATTAAAAACCTCTAGAAGAGAATCCTCTCTATCCATATAACTTTCCAGTTATACTCAAGTATTTCTAAATGGTTGATGTTTCTTATCCAGGCCAGAAAGACAAAGGACTGATGCATTCGAGATGCGGTGCTGCAGAAAGCTGCCAAGGATACCCTGGACGCTGAAAATACATCAATGTATTGATTCCGTCGCAGCTCCAAATAAAAGCTCGCTTGACAACCATAATATGCCTAGAACGCATTTTATCATATTTCGGCCGCACTTCCGTAGAAACGATTAGTTTGGAAAAAACTAGTCATAATTTGAAATATCAAAGGCAAAAGGATCGCGCGGTCGTTGGTCATCAGGACGGAACGGTCGAGTAAAGGAATCATCAACTTCCAAACTTCATATGGCTGAAAGAGACGCTGAACAGAAACCTGAGAGAACTGAACCAGTTGAGGCAGATCTTCTGCTCCATATGCAACTCTGCTGCTGAGCCTGAATAATTCTCAAATATTTTTTAATCATATTTATTCAGTATAGTCTTCAGAATCAAACGATACGATAGATGATGAATATTCTGAAGTAAAAGAAATAAAAGAATTACAGTAGCAGAAATACAAGAATTACAGTAGTTAGTAACTGTTTTGAGTCCGGTCATGATGATACATGTGATACCCCAGATCTGGACATTAATTATATTGTTACCTTCGTAGGTGACAATGCCATCACATCATGTGTTACCCAAGAACAAGTGGAAGGAAAAGTTTAAGTAGCTATTAATTATGTGTATAATTGGACACAGAAATGGTGTATCGAACTAACCAAATCAAATTCAATTTACATTAATTTATTTAACACAAAGTGACGCTGTTTTCGAATATAAATTAACGGGGTACAAATACTAGAAGCAAATACGGTAAAGTACTTAAATATGACGCTTAATGTTAAGCCGTGCCGGAAGGCCAAGTCATACAAAGTCCAAAGTAATGTCAAGAATAAAAGAGAAGAATTACGAATTAAAGAACTCCTATTCATTAACTAAAAATGTATTGGCTTCTTGGAAAATTTTGTAACTTGTTAATTAAGAACAAACTGTTTTTGTATATACAAATCCTAAATACCCATACACACTCACGGCATTCAGCTATGAGGCTGTACCAAAAAAAGTAACGTCGATATGATTCATCGTTTTCAGTACGAAATACTCAGAGATATTGCCAATGCATCTTGGTACACACGAAATAAAGATATTAATTCCATCAAGATTTGAAAATAAAGTTTGTGGATAGGACAGTTTAAAAATTTCGAAGGTCAATGGCAATCCAGCTCAATAATAATACAACTTTAGTCTTGCCAAATATCTGTACGATATTTTATCTTGGGCATGTGGGTCCGGATAACAGATCCTCGAGCCACTAAAGGTAATAACCTATCCCACTTTCCTAATATCTTTCCGTCTATCACCTTCTTCTTTACCTGGTATAACCCGTAAAAGGGGTTTTGAAAGTCAGATGGTAATCACTTCTTTAAAACTACTCATCGTACTTCAATTCACGGCCAAAAGCTGGCTGCCAAGTTGGTAATGTGAAATGGTGTGGGGTCACAGGTGTGGTCTGTGCAGAATACCACGCAAGCTCAAGGGACTAATATACTATAGCATTATACGACTGCTTTTCTTATACGGCAGCGAATGTTGGCCAGTACTGTCTCAGCACTCATCATCAATCAATCATGAGGATGCTGAGGTGTATGTGTGGCGTAACGCGGGCTGGCCGCATTCGTAACAGATTTACGCCAAGTAGTCTTGGAGTCTGTGACGTAGCGGACAAGCTCGAAAAGCGTCGCCAGAGATGGTACTTCCCAACTAAGTGATGGTCACTTTGCTCTCCGGCCAAAAAAGGACAAAGCTTTTTAAACTGGTTTAGCGTAGTGATAGTGTAAAAATAGGGATAATGATATGTTTTATAAAGTTTAATGCAGATTAAAGCTCTCCATAATAGCCAGGCTGGTTTTACCTTTCTGTTCTTTATCCGAAAATCATCAATACCACAGCCCTCATAAGAATGAGACAGTAAAAGTGACAAGTTATTTTATTTGCATTTCTTTTACCAAAAAGTTGTTATTAGTGTCTTCTTGGACATCAAATTTATCTTCTCTCTTGGCATTTACCCTCATGAGATATATACTTGCTGCATACCGCCTATAGATTATAGTCAGACTTCATGAAGCGCATATTTAATAAATGTGCTTGTGCATGAACCTGACCATCATTCCCATGTGATCACTTGCACACTTTCGGCGTTCTTAAAAGAGAAGAGTAGTGTCAACCGCCTTATAAATCCGTGTAATGTGTATGTTACATACATATCCTTATAAGCCCTAGTGATAGATACTATATAGTAGAAATAGGCTTAAGAATAGCATTAATTTTAACCTTAAGTCATTTATATACGTTATTCATATTAATAATATATATAAGTAACAATAGAAATGCTATTAAAATATTACAAAAAATTGAACCTTTTCTTAGATTAAATAAATACAATAAGGTGTATGAATATAATAAGTAAATTTTGAAGTACAATATATAAATAAAATAAATAATATGTAACATATATAATTAATACTAATGAATAACGAAAATATATGATCACGTAACTGCAGTAAATAAATAAGAAAAGAAAAAATATCACTAACAAAGCCTTTACAAATAATTTTACTTATAACCACACGCATTGGCATGCATAGAGGTATGTTTTATTGTAATTTTAATCTTAATAATTAAAAATATATATAATTCACTTTTAAATTTTATTTGTCCGTCCAAGCATTAGTTAAACGATTCCATTTTTATTTGAATTTCTTATCTCAATGTATATCGTATTAGACCGATTAACACTGAATTATATGTAAAAATAAAAAAATACTTTAATATGTTACTTTACAAAGTATAATGGTATTTCCAACAGTTTATATATAAAAATCAAATATTAAAAGTACTGTTTTGACACGTAATCGACGTAAGAGAAGTAATTTACTTACATGGGGTCTATTTTAGACTACTGTTCAACTATGATAATTTCCAGAATGTTCTTCATTTGACAACAAACTTTTAACGCCATCTAGTATTAAAAAGCTACAAATTATATAATTAACTAAAGCCATCTATCGCAAATTATTATAACTTTGACATCAAGCCAAGTTAGTTACCAATAGTATGTCATCGTTTGACCAATAACAAATGAGATGTCCTTCTTGATAATTTCAACCAATGGCATACGATGAAAAACAAGCTTAAGCATTACATTGCATGTTTTATTCGCACAGATTAAATAATTTACGTAAAATAGCATTAACCCATATTTTGTTGCCTGTATTTATTTTATATAATAAATATAATAAATGTATTTTGGTATACTTATCTGTTCCATTATAACGTATCACAATCTGTCGGAGATCTTAAAAAATAGTTAGTGTGTAAAAATAAATATCCTGACCTCTTAACTTCATTTCATATGAGCATGAACATAATGAGATGCCACAGGATCAAAGGAAAATTCAAATCCCACAGACCACCTGCACTGTCACCTACGGTAGGGGTGAAGGTAGTGGCTGGGCTCCAACATCAGTGCAGTTACACCGTCGATGACTGTATAATGTTTTATAATGTTGGCCTCAATGATTTTTTGGGATCCAAACTTGAACGTGCCAGCAAACAGACGTCTTTGGAGACTTTCAGGACAAACAGGTCTTGAATTGAAAACTTGGGTAAAATGCTGAGAACTCTATTCTGTGCCACTAGGTCTTTTTTGGTTACATAGTAATTTTCTATACCAACATGTAGTAAATGCAAGGTACCAGAGACAAGTAGAAGCGCCAGACCACCTATTTGGGCGTCATATTGGATCTCGCAACTTGAAGATGGTCCCCTAAGTTAAGAAAGTAAGCAGTGCTGCCAGGGTTGCCCTTCACCTATTTTGTCCGCTACTCCAATTAAGATTAACACTGAGTATCAATGTCGCGGTGTATAAGACGTATGCCAGACCACATTGATGTATGCATCGCCGGCCTGGTACCAGTCCTCTTCCAGAGAAAATGTATCCAGAATACCGCACTTCGGCGCGTCACTTAGCCTCCGTGGTTCGTAAGGAACGCAACTATCCATTGTGCCCTCCGAATCGAAAGCCACCATCCATCCGCAAATTTGCTGTCAGTATGTTCCACCGCGTTGATGTCTCGGACTTCCCTCATATCCATCCACTGTGCTGCTGCTGCGGCCGCTGTACATCAAAGCGGGGCCTCCCTCGAGTCATCGAGGGTTTCACTTAGCTGGGCTGATCGTCTGGGCAGCGAATAGCTTACAACCACAGCCATTTCATTGTTTTCACAAAAAGGCCCCGAAAATACGAAACAGCTTTAGTTCACGCTGGTAAAGCCGAGCGAGCGGGTGGCTAGTAATAATATAAATATAAGTGCAAGTGCAGTGCAAAGGCATGCACTGTATATTTATCGTTCTCGTCTTGCCGAATAAAAGATTTTATGACGTCTTGAACTTTCCTGTTCAATCCTAATCCTGCTCTATCCGATTGTGCTTCTTGCATAAATTGTTTCTGAAATTTAAGTTATGGGGCACTTCTGCCTTTTGGAAGCGATGTGATAATCACACAGTCACAGGTTATCTCTAAGAAGGCTTTAGGTGCCCGCCGAACACGATAGCCCCAGCCAAAAGTTTAATGTTGTTATGACATTAGCATCTTACTTCGCCAAGAGATTTTTATTGATGTCGTATACGAGAAAAGGCCAATTTAGAGGTGGCGTTAGGATATTCTCGCAGATTCCAACTTTCTTAAAATTACATATAGGGTGATGGTCGTGTACCTTTTTGTTTAAAAAGCTGTCGACTATTACATCTAAGGATGGAGTGCGGCCTTCGCAATCTATTTTTTCACCGAGAAAAATTAAAGAATTTCATTTACCTCAGTAAATTTGATATTTCAGCTACACATAGACAATAGCATTGACTAGGATTGTCCTCATTCCCACCGTCCACGTACAGAATTTTTTTATTTCATTTAATATTACCTGACATTGTTTTAGGTTTCGTATCAGTATAGCGAGATCGTCTGCAAATTATAGGACCAATTATTCGGTGTAACTACTGTTAAACTTAAACTGATAACCCTATTTTTCTCGTAACTAATGAGTTTATCTAGTTTAGGCCATTAATAACTATATTAAATATTATGGAGATAAAAACAACACTGAAATAGCCCAACATTATAGCTCAAATGTTCGATATAGCTAATTTTAGCTTAGAATAGTACGTGATCATGCTGGTTACCTCAAAATGTATCTCTCTCTCTCTCAGAACTCTTTTCAATAAAAATAGTAATATTGGAATTCCCAAAACAATCATTATTTTCTATTTTGTCTATATTTACTGGCTAGTTGGCTGCAAAATTATTTTTCAAAATTAAGTTAGGTTTTTCACACAAAAATTGCAAGCTTATAGAAAGTACCTAGTCGAAACACTGCTGTCTCTTCATCAAACAATTAAAATTTATACAAATAGATAAAATTTAGAAAAAGAAATAGCTATTCATTTACCAAATGGGTTGGTTAATGGAAAATAAAAGTACAAATTTTGTAATTCCTTATTTTTTAATTAACACTATTTGTTATTAAAATGATTAACACCTTAGTAAATATAATAATTCTACATTAGAATTAGTGATTATTATGATCATTAACAAGCAAACCCAGTGACATCAGAAGTCATTTTATATACTAATAAGGACACAGTGCATGCCTTACGAGTCAATAATTCAATTAAAATAATACAAATGCTTGTATTTAATCATTATTCATGAAATATATCTAACTAAATTCATAACAATTCATTATATATGCATTTCCTAAATCACAAGGGTTCACTCTGGGGTTATATCAAATGATAAAACATTTTATTTAATTAGTATCTTAAAGGTAATTCACATGAACTTAGCACACATTAATTATTTATCACAGCACTAGCAAAGATTGCATTGTCATAAGACAGAATATTTACAAGAAAAACAGTTCATGCACAATAGGAAACCCCAGAATGATTATCTCAGTCACTAATAAAGTAACAAATAACATTACATAATGACATTTGAATATGTACCAATTGTATAATTTAAAAAAAGGAACAATCGCTTATCTACGGTGACGGCGTTTTTTTTTGTTGCGAGTACCGTTGCTGGGTTGAGGTTGCGCTTGTGAGGAGCTTGTCGAGGAGGATGAAGGCGGCACGGGAGGGGCCACCGACGGCCTTACCGGCTCTTCCTCTGGCAGTGAAGGAGGAGGCCGGAGAGCAGGGAAGGCGTGCCTGTGTTCGTTAAAGTTCCATCCTCTGTGCTGGTTGTGCATCGGAGCGGGAGGAGGCGCCGCCGCGGGCTCACTGAGCGCTGCTCGGAGGCGAGCACGCATTCGTCTTCGGGCGTTACGCGAGAGGTGTAAGCCGTTGCTGACCGACTCCTCATCAGGTTGCTGCTCGTCTTCAGCAGACTCGTGGTCGTGGGCTTGCTCAGGTTCGTTTTCGTTCCTAACTTGTCCCAGTGCTTCGGTGCGCACCACTAGGGCACTCGTTTCTCGGCCTAGAGATTCAAATGCTCGAGATAGCCTTTCTACGTCATTCTGTAAATCTTCAAGAAAAGAAGGTTCCAAAACTCTAGGCATGTTATTATTTCCTCTGTTTGCAACTCTGAGGACCGCTCGAGGTTGTGACTGACTGCTGATCTGATCGATTCGAGTGCGCCTCACCGACAGCTTGCCACTGATTATTGCAGGCGCCATTAACGCCAGGGCATCCATATCTTTAACCACTAAACAGTGGCCACGTTTCTTTAAGGAGCCTTCGCAAGATCTCACAGACCATACCTAAAAATAAACATGATTAGAGTAATGTCATGAAACAGCAAAGAATGCAGTAAAAATAATTAGTAAAACATATTTACACAATCTGAAAAAATTGCTTCACGGTCATTACCACAAATGGTAACACTATAATTATATGTGTGAGCTACCCATGGTGCTGCAGCCATAGTCAGCCATGCACATACTGCATCATCTGCAAGAAAACAATTGTAAATTTTCATACAAATAAGCATATTTTCTAAATTTAATTAAAACCTTATGAAAGCTTAATGTTTAATATATAAACATTTTTAGCTTAATAATTGAAACAGTGATAAGTATATAAGTAATGAAGATATAATTTGACAGATTAGTAAAAAAGTAAAAAGCAAGGTTCATATAAATTAAATTTAACCAATATATATTTATTCAATCTTATATACACATGTAACTCACTATTTAATTGTATAGTTAAGAAAAATATGCCCATGTCAGCAATTCTCACCGCCGTCACAATCTTGCCAGGTGTAGTTGAAAATTGCCAAGCTTGTAAATACTCTCCATTTTCAGATCGACCCTAAAACAACACATGATTATATAAATTTGACCTATCAGTGTATAATTAATTATTATATATCATATTTTGCTTTAAGTATTGAAATTTATATGCCCAAGAACCTAGTTACTGAATATTTATTGTATATAAGTTGCTCTAGTGTTAATCAAAACTGTTGAATAATACAACAGAAAAGTCATAAGAAAATTACCTCAAGCAGATCTGGAGAGTGAAAATAACGAAGATGGTTGAGTAATCTCGCTGATGGTAATCTTTCTCCATTGCCATTTTTACAACAGAGACACCGAAAAAGACCTTTACATGCTTGTGGTGGTCCTAGATCAGTCGACTGTAAAAGAAAGGTTTATAATAACCAAGTGTGAATGATCAAATACTTTTCAATGTTTTAATGTTTATATATTCAAAATAAAATAAGTTCTGGAAAAAAAATAGTTAAGTTTACATACATCTAAAATATTTAGAATGTTTTCTTCAATATCTTCATTGTTTTCATTTTCACATTCCCCTGAGGCTGTTTCTCTTGCTGGAGCACTGTTTTCTGAAGAGCCTGGACCAGTTTGAGCTTTGGCACTAGTTTTCTAAAATTTTGTAACATGATTATTTTTAGATTTTATATTTTTGCAAAATAATACATAGTCCTTTTACTTAAATGAATTACTTTTTTTATATCTCTTATACTTTAAGCAAGTACAGTAATTTGTTAATAGAATTGCCATTATAATTATCATTTACCTCATATTTCGTTACAATAATAATATTTTGGTAAAGGAGTCAGAAAGAAGAAAAATACATACAAAGGCACGCAGTTTTCTAAAATTGGCTATTAATTCTTCCATCGCATAATTGCGTGTCCCAAAGAAGAGGGCTCGGCAAACAGGGCACACATCCAGACGCATCTTGCACCGGCCACAGACATGATGACCTTCGTTGCATTGAAATATTTGTCCTGATGGAATCTCATAACATACAGGGCATTGTAATAAGTCATCTAAATTCAGCAACGATTCTGCCTGTTAAAACAAGAACATGTTTCGAAAATTATTAATTAATTTAATTTGAGAATGATTATAGTAAACATGATCTACAGTTTTGAAAAAAAAGTACGAACCAATGAAGGTACAATCAAGGGAAAATGAAGCTTTTAATTTATAGCAATTAAGCTTCTTGCTTGTTACATATTGAGTGGCGGAACGCTAGCTTTGTTTAGCTAGATATTACGGGGAATGAAAATATTTTGTATATAAACATTACTCTGAGAGAGCTTTGAACACAACAATTGCATGAACATTTAACAGTCAAGCAATTCCCTTCTGTGCATAATGATAATGATGTCTACTGGAGACTGATATTATTATACCTATTCATGACACATAAAAATAGAAGAAAATATCAATACAAAAATTATGGATGGGATAAAATATTTTGACTCTTAACAGGATAATGGATTTATATCAATAACTAGTAATCATATAAACAAATATTAATAAACTATCAAATAAAAAAAAACAAGCTATCATTATAATGGCCACCATAATCACCTAACTAATTCAATATATTAAGGATTTTGTAGTTAAACATTTAAGAGTTATTGTTATTGAACATTTAAAAAATACAATAAAAAATTATTTGTTGTAAGATATTACAACTAATTTTAGAACAAACATGTAAGAAATTCAATGTAGCTTGATAAAAATTATAGGTTAATTGGCTGGAGAACTTCAGACAGTTCCAAGGAAGCACAGGTTCAAATTTATAACATAAATACTGGTTAATGGGTTGTTTACAAAACTATTAAATTTTATCACAATATATAATCGTGTCAAATCATCATTGATGATGTAGTATAATCATGATACCCCTATTTTTTAATCAGTTCATATACAAATGTAGCAACAAGTTGAATGACATGTACCCTCAACATTTTCATAAAATTATTTTATCAATTTTAATGATATCTACTATGATAAAAATAGTATTTTGCCATTGTAAACTGCATATTAAACATGTATTGAACATGTAAAGACCTTGCTTAATGCAGTCATAAGGAAATTATATATCAGATTTGAAGGTAACCACTCTTATATTAAGTCAATTTTTATTTTGATAGTATTGTAACCGTATGTGGAAGTATAAAGAAACTAATCATATAATAAAGCCATTTTCGTATGAACGTTGAAATAATATAAGCATACAATAGTATTACGCAAATCTTTATTTTTAACAGCTTTCGTCAATTAACGTATTTATATCCTGCTGCCAAACACCACGATATTATAATAAGAAATCATATAATATTTGATAACGTTGTTAGTTTTACTAGATATTAGACAACAATAACGAACTATAAAATTACCACGATAGCAAAAAATATATATTTTGATTTATATTTCCCGGATCAATCCAAATTATAGCATTTCTTTATAATCGTGAAAACTTAATTCATATTCAAATAATCCCAAATAAGTTAATGCAATACAATAATGTTTGATAAAAGGACACGTTTATGCAAAACACGCATAAAAAATATCGACCAACCGACAAGGTTGAAACAATGAAAGTTTAAATATATATATTTTTAATTATCGTTATGATATACATACCTTAATTTCAGCTTTTTCTACCATAGCGGATAAATATTAAAAAATGTTTACGTAAAAAGTTATCGATACTAGTAGCAGAATACACGACATTAATAAAGTGAATCACAGCTGCAGCTGTTACAAATGGCCGATTCAACGTATAAACGAAAGCGACATAACGAAAATTTAAATTAGTGTTGCCCTATTATTAAAAATATTTAATTTTTTTAAGATATAACGCTAACGATTTAATAGTCGCTAACGATTTAGTAGTCTAACCATTCGAATATTATGATTTTAAAAAAATGTGTTAAATACCGATCAATAAAATCGATTAATTATATTCCCCTTATACAAAATAACTTCAGGGAAGTCATTTAAGGGACAAAAAGTAAAAAAGAGCCTTTTAAAAATTGTATATCATGTAAAAGAGAATTGAACAGGTTAAAAGAAAGCAGACAATAAAACTAAGCATAATCTTTATTTAATAACATTATATAAGTATTTTTCAGTTCAGTAACAACCAATATTAGTCTTATTTTAGGAGAGCAAACAAAATAACAATATTTCTATATTCATATTTACACAGTAGAGATCGTTTCTTATAGATTCTATTATTTAATAGTCTAAAAAAAATATTAGTATATATTATTTATATAACGTTTTTATGCAGTCGTGATTAAAAGACTTTGATTTAGGTTAACATGTTTCTTCGGATTTTTCGAAAGGTAGAACTTGAGAACGGCAGTCTTAAGCTAAATGTGATGAAGACCGAGTATTAAGTAGTTGGCCTTGAACCAGTTAAGTCGGAAAAGTTCAGGTTTTTTAGATCCGTTCTGTACGACTTGTGTACGACAATAGGTGAGCTAACAGGTGTGGTCTGCAGCATACCGCTTAATCTCAAGGGAGTAATATGCAAGAGCATAATTCGACCGGTTCTCTTATACGGCACGTCACGAAATAAAGATGCTGAGTGTCGATGTGTGGGTGTTGTGCACTTTCTTTTTAATTTATTTTTAATTTTTTAAACAAGACAAACAAGCGTTCGGGTCACCTAATGTAAGTGACCCGACCCGTGTAACACCAGAATACCTACAAGTTTGTTACCGGCCTTTAAGGTAGAAATAGCCGCGCTTTTTAAAGGAAAGAGGTCGAAAAGAAATAAGAAAAATAACGAATAATACTAAATCATAAATAATAAATATAAGTATTTATATAACACTTAAAGTAAAGTTTTTGGTGAACATATTTGTAACTAATTCCAACAAATGGTTAATCTAAACTGATATCTGTTATAATCTACATTCCATTGCCATCAATTGTCATAATGACTAATCAAATATGACATTTGACATAACCAGTAATATATCATATATTGTTCTACTGTGATAATTTTTTTATTTAAGTGCTTCTTAATTTTTTTGATATTAATAATAAGTAAAAGTATTACAATGGACATATAAGATATATAAAATCTTTTGAGTTGAAAAAATAGTATAAAGATGGAAATTTATAATATTTATGTCCTACTTCTTTCAATAATAATAACTGGTAAAATGATTTGTATCCAACAATTAAATAATATATATCTTATCTAACTTAACTGTTTTTAATTCTATTATATTTAGATTACTATTAAATTTTCATTTAAATAATTGCAGAAAGTTTATGTGAAAGGCTTCATGAACAGATATACTCATCGATTGAAGGTGGCGCAGCTTGCTTTAGAAGATTAAACGGGACACATCAAGCAGGATGTTCATGTTAGTATTTAGATAGTTTATTTAAATTAAAATACTGTGAAAGTGTTTTATACATAATAATGATGGTTATATTATTATAGCATCATTAAGCGGTGCAGTAGGAGTTGTTCACATGATTCAGAATAGAAGTGATGCTGAGTGGATGACATACAATGGTAGTGCTGGACCTTATACCGCTGTTGTGGATACAGTAGTATTCTATGATATTATAGATTTATTGATTGAAGAACCAGACAATGTAGCTGGTATTTTACTGTATGATAATCCAACTCAGAGGTACATTAAGTATTACACATATTGGTGTTTTATGTATTATATACATACATTATGTGATTCAGCTTTCATTTTCTTATTTTAGACCTGATGCATTCAGTCAAGAATCAAGATGTCCTAATGAATACTCTACAGGGCCTGAAAGTCAATGCTCTCCTGCTGATGAATTTGTTTGGAATGAGAAAGGCACCAATCTGTTAAGAACAAATATTCCATTTCCTATATTCTTCTTACCCCAACCTCAAATAGCAGAAATTGATAAAATTATTGAATGTTTTCAAAAGTAAGCATTAAATTTTTCAAATATGTTAGTACAAAAAATTTACATGATAGTTCTTAGTAAAGTATTTCATGGTGATTTTATTTCAGATACAATTTAGATTTAAATAATCAAAAAGGAAAACCTCTGTGCTCACTGCAATTAAATTCATTCATGTATGCAGCAGTCAATAGTGTCGTGTGTTTAAGAAGGTTTGTATATAGTATAGTAGTTTTATATTAGGACCACTGTTACAGCACAGTTTGACTGCTTCCAATGTAAAACTTTGGTTGTGAGTTCCATGCCCTATCAGGAGAATTGTTGTATTTTCATTTCCCATTCTGATAAGAATAAATTTGCATTGTGTTATTGGTAGAGTACCACCCTGTTATTGCAGTCTCAAGGTTACCTAAGTGATTCTGTTAAGAGTGGAAATAAAAAAATTTAATACAATCATTCCTCCAAGTGGGAATCAAACCCACAACTAATTGTGCTTACTATCGGACCTTGTCCCACTATGCCACAATAGCCTGAAAAATTTACAAAATAAATATGATTAAAGCAGATGTTAAATCTGTTGCTCGTTTAAAAAACACATCACTTGTTCAATTAAAAACAAATTTAGCTAGGCATTATTGTACTTTTTCCCTCAACAATAACTCCTACATTTTTAAACCCATTTTTGGTGTTTCATTAATGTTTATTTGGTTAGCAGCACCTATGTCATATCTATTTGTATCTACCTATATACATAAAATAAAAATGTAACTAATCACTGTCTGTACATGGAATATATGAAAGATATATAAAAAATATATAATTGGGGGCATTTATCAATGTAATAGAACCCAAAACAATGAGATTTAATTTTCTTTTCTGTATATCTTTTTGACTTTGCATTTGTGCATGCTTATCTCAAAACACGGCTTAAGAGATTTTAATGCAGTTTTGACTTATATTTTTGTAGACGATTATTTAATTGTAGACATTATATAATTTCATGAATCAAAAAGTTACAACCAATTAAATTAGAAATTAAGCAAAATTTGTGTTTTAAGAGAGAAAGCGGCGAGCGGAAAACTTAAGTAGTTTAGTCGTGTAGTAAACTACGTATGAGCGGGTCGCTAGTATTAAAATACTAATGAAATAATTTGCGATTGTCTTGAAGGGTAAAAAAGTTATTAAGTGGCGCAGTTCAGGCAATTATTACAAAATATCTACATAATTAAAAAAAAATTAAAGTGTTATTAGCACACTCCAATCCCGCTGCGTTCAAATTTTTATACGTTTTCTGAATATATGTTTTTCAACATTTATACATTTATAAAGTCACACATTTAAAGATAATAATAGAAAAGAGAATAAGAAAACATTTTTAAAAACGTATTAAATTTGAACTTAGTGGAATTCGATCCCATTTGAAAATCGTTCAATACGGTTGGACGGTTTTCAACAGACGCTGGTTCAAATCCCGCTCTATTCAAACTTTTATTGTCTCCAAATGTAAATCTAGATAATTTTAGTGCATTTTTCTTATAAAACTTGGAATTTTAAAATTGATTACAGTTTATATGATTTTTAAATCGTAATTTAGGCATGAAACTGTGAAAATCTGAAAACGCGACATGCCACTATCCTTACATGTATTCAGGAATTACATAGAAATAAACAAATAATATTTTAATAATGTTTATTATTTTATCTAAAGTTGCATCTATTTACACCTTACCAACGTGTATGCATAGTTGATGTAAAATGTATTACTTTTTGAACAGATCTGCGTCGTCTGTACCTTTGACGTCGACTAAAGTCTGTGACCCACTTGGTGACTACAATGTCTACTACTCTCTCTTTCCTCGCGCTAAGGTTTGTTTAAATTTAATTATTTTCTAAGAGGTCAAATATAATATATAATAGAGGTATGTTTCGAGCGGAAAGCGGAGAACGGTTAAGGCTCTTTCAGCTTACCTAAGGCTCTTTTAGCTTAGCTGCTTGTGTATTGTAATTAAACTTACATTGTTTGTGAAACATTTAATCGACTCGACGGTGATATTTTTTCTCGGAGATGACATTCTTGCGTGGAGTCCACGCAACAATGTCTCCTCTATAGAATTAAGAGTTTAAGACTGAACTGACAACTTTAATCTATGAATATAATTATTATAATACAATATCAAATAAAAATACAGTAAAAATGTTGGCTAAAAAAGTTTTACATTTACACTTTTAGGAAACTAAAACTAAGAAGAAACCTGTTACATTAGTCACAGCACGAATTGACTCTGCATCGCTGTTTGATGGTATGTAAAATAAATTATCTGTTTTGAGGACTAAGTGAAGTACAAGCTATTACGAAATCGAAATACGATAACCTTTAAAACCAATATTTATAAAGTTACCGGAGTAGAAAGCTGAAATTGTTTATGCCATTTCATTTGATTGATTATTCTTTGGAAGGTGTAGATAGCACCGAAAAATAAATTCCAGAAAATGCATCGTGAACATAAAATACTGGATTTTACATTTGAAGTTTGTCCATGCAAAATTGCAAGTTACAACTCGCAATGTAATGTTGTAGGTGTAGTTGTACAATTTGTACAGTAATAGTCAAATGACCTTTATTAATTTTTTATTTTTATATTACATATATTATGTACGAAAAGTATACCTTGTAGTTATTGTATTAAGTGCCTTTTTGTATAATTTATATGCAGGAGTGGCACCTGGAGCCGCTAGTTCAGTGGTTGGAATGGTGACACAAATGGTCGCCGCGACTACACTTTCGCAAATGATTCCAATGACTGACAGCGATTTATACGGTAAAAGCGTGGTTGATTATCTTCCGATTTACTTTTCTTATGACTATAATGTTTAGAAAAAATCTGTAGAATTCTGTAGTAAATAGCGAAATATGTAGATATTATTTTTTAAACAGGCATCAATCCTATTTGGTTCGCTTTATGCCTATGTTTTACGTTGCTTATGTTTTTTTATTGTGCCTATTAAATGCGTAGCTTTTAAAAGTGTAGGTACGTAATTTTTAACACCTTCAAACTGTAGTTAATTGGTGGATTAATTAAAATTTATACATAAAGCCAGTTCAAAAATGCAATGTGGTCGACTGTTTTATAATTGTTGTTGTATATATTTTTTATTATTTTTAGATAATAATGTGCTTTGGACATTTTTTAATGGTGAAGCGTTCGATTACATCGGATCTCAGCGTGTAGCCGTTACGACATAGCCGGGGAGCCTGGCCGTATATCAATCCTCTATCGCCTAATGATATTAACTTGCACTTTTATAGAACTTGGGCAAATCGGTGGTTCTTTCCAACTTTTCAAGAATAACGCTTCTTGGCCATTGTACGCTTATGCACCGTACGAGGAATTCTCTAAAATACCTTCGAAGGTGAGCAAAAGTTATCAATAAGTTCTAAATTTTATATTTAAAAACATAAAAACACATTTAAAGACATATTTATAGAACGTATAAAAATTTGAACGCAGCGGGATTTGAACCCGCGCCTCTTGAAAACTGTTTAAGCGCTCTGACCGCTAAGCCATGCGTTCTGCAAAAATAATAAAAACAAGCAGATTATTTGTGCCTGTGTGCGTGGTCATGTGTGTGTTGACTATGGTAATAAATTACTTTCAATCAATATTTAATACCACAATTTTTGTAGGTTAACGAGTTTTTACAAGAAATTTTAAAAAATTTAAATAAAACCAACTTGACAATTGCTCCTGAGTTCAGTGCAAATTTGCCACCATCATCTTTACACTCTTTTCGACGCATCTTAAGGAATGAAACGGAGAGTGGGTCCCTTCCTGAGGTACTGCTAACGGACTTCAAGAGGACCTTCACTAATAAGTTCTATCAGTCAGCTTTGGATGATCATGAGTCCATTGGATTCTTGTACCACAATATAAGTATTGGCACTGAAGGCAAATGTAAGCATAATTTTGCACATATACTTAAATAAGTTCGAAAGTCGATGTAGAATACATATATTTCTTTCAGTTATATCCACTTCGGAGTTACTTGCTCAGGGTATTATGAAGGATACGGAGGCTCAAGTTAAAATAGCTCGTTTAGCTACTGCTTTGTCACAGACGCTATACCAACAGGTGGCTGGTAAACCTTACGTCGGGAACATTTCAGCTTCTGCGCATTTGGTTAGTATATTTCATCATATTTGCCGTCTCATACAGATATTGGTTAAATTAAAAAAATTGGACCTTTATTCGTCTCTGTTATGCAATTCAGTGCCTAATAAAAGTAATTATTAATAAATGTTAATAGGTATTTAACAGGCCTAATAAAAATTTGGTCCAATGGAGATGTAATTGAAGATGTGGTAAAAGTGGCCAAAGTTACATTGCAAAACTTAAATATCATAAGATTAACATTAATTACAAATATCTATGATAAATAGCAACCTGAATACTACTATTATACGTACTACATAGTTATATGAAGCTTTAAATAATTACTTAATAAAAATGATATACTTTATCCAACAATTGGACACCAGGAGAGTTTTTCAAATTAGAATGATAGGTTAATAATTAATTGTAGTATCGGAACTCTGCCAAAACCAAACCACGGCTATTCCAGGGCTTTTATTAGAACTCGATTTGTGGAGACTGCATAACTAGTGAGCCACTGAGTCTAAGGTAATTTCATTAGGCTACGACAGCACAAAAATATAAATATTACCATAAAATAATTTAAATACAGTTTCTTAATGTTTTCTTATTAAAATAGTAAACTATCGCACAAAGATATTCAAAATAATATTAAACTACTATTAGCAACAAGTATTCCCTGATTCAAAAGTACATGTTATTACAACGAGCGTTCATAACTTCTTTCTCGAGGAAATCTGCGTCCTCACTCCACCTTGCTTAGCCTCGTTCCCGTCTTACCCTCGATGCAAATATTTTAATTTGGAAAATAGAAAAGAAATTAGTGCGCGTGCGCGTTTAAATTACATAGTCCATACTTGTTATAATACTATCAACAAAAATGGTATCAATTGTACAAATATGTGAACATGGCGCAATGAGAAAGGAGATCGTAACTTCATAGGGCTCCTGCTAACTACGTTTGGTGTTTTCTTAACATGAACAAAGTGGTCTGAGAAGGAGTTTTCGACGAGCAGGTGGACGAGATGCTGTACTGCTTCCTGCGCAGCCAGGCGTGCCGGCTCCTGGCGGCGGCGGACTACGCGAGCAGCGCGGACGACGCGCCGGCCGAGCTCCCCGCGCCGCTCTACGTGGGCGTGGCCACGTGGGCCAGCACGCCCTCCGTCTACGTCGGACACCTGCTGACCCTGCTCATGGGCGCGCCCATGCTCTCTGCCGACCGCGCCTCCTGCGACAAGTACGAGGAGGAGGTGAGTGCCGCCTCCCCACCCAGCTCGGGTAACTCTCTGGCTCAACTGACAGTCCAATTTGTTCACTTGCTAATGTGACGTCCCGCCTGTCAGTAGAGTTGGCGAGCCGCCCGGCCGATCGCCTAGCTAACCCCGCTATTACATCGATACAGTTTGTAATGTTTTGATGAAACAGTAAGTTGTTTTTTTTTAATGCACACGGGCGACTTGAAGGTAAGTGAGAATGATATACCGTTATGAACAATGATGAGAGCGCATTGTCATGTCGGTGTCGCTTGTCAGATAGCACGCGAGCGGGCAAGTAAGACCGGGGCAAAGCGAATGCTGCCGATATACGTGGTCGGCGGGTCTTTCGGGCCGGCGCTCCCACGTGGCGCGCCGCCCTCTTGCTCGCCCTGCTCACCGGCGCTCGCTCCACACTCGATAGAACCGCTTGCAATAATTGTATGGATCCGGTGAGTCCCCCCGACAGGTTCAACACACGCTTCCAGCTACTTGTTTTGTTGCTCTAGGTAGGTTACAAACTGACACAGACTCTCTCGTTTTCTTTGTATAAAGGATATATTTTAAACAAATTTTGTTTGCCTATAATTGTGTGTTATTCAATTTATTTGCCTATAATTGTGTGTTACTTATTTATGCATAATTGTACACTTGTAAATATTAATTGTCGATACTGTGTACTTTTTTATTCGATTTTTCTGGATTTTATTTGATGTTCTCTTTCAGGGTTTTTCTTACTACTGGCTGAAGGGTTGGAATCACAGCGGTATTTGTATACAGACGACCATGAACTTCAGTCAAGCCGTTAGTCCAGCATTCGTTAAAGCAGGTGCTGTTGGATTATTTTCTTATATCTATAAAATGTTATATAATCCGCTAACAAAAAATGTTTACGGCAATCTTGTACCGTGCCAAAAACACGACTTAACGTAGATAATAAGTGGGAAGAAAAAATAAAGCGCTTTACGCTATAAACAGAATGACGAATCCTATTAAACGTGAAAGAGTTGTATCAAAACTTATTTCAATTTACAGGGACTGACGAGAAAAAGCGTATTATGCAATTTAATTTTGCTAAAGCAAAATATTCCACACAATTAATATAAATGGTTAAATATATTCCAGATTACGACATGACATCGGGTGATTACTCGACGTGGACGGAGTCGGTGTGGCAGGCGATGTGGGCGCGCGTGTTCGTGCGCGCGAGCGGCGCGGGCGCGGCGCTGGCGGCGGCGGCGGGCGGCGCGGCCACGCTCGCCACCGCGCTGCTCGCCTACTGGCTGCGGCGACACGCCGCACTCGTCTTCGTGGACACACCCGGTCTATACACTGCGATGCGTTACTGGGTACTTGATCGTATTGATATAATATGCACAAATCTTCATAATACATAATACACATGTCGGCGGCCGACCGTTTAATTGGCCAGAGCACTATGTGGCTGGACATTTCATAAAACTAAGGCACATGATGATGCCTAACCAACATTTCATCGCATTTTAGAAAACCGTTGCGACATATAAAGTTTTATTACAACTTTCAAATCGACCCTCCGCTAAACGCTAACGAAGCCAGCAGACTGACGCCAGCAGACTGACGGCCGACTATGTCTCTGCACCATACATGTAACCTACCATAATGAAATCAACAAATACGTTGTTCTCGTCGATCCGTCCAAACATTCAGTGGGCAAATCGTGACAATCAAGTGCCGTCCTTTTATGAAATGCTGATGATGAATTTCAGGGATCGGTCGCCGACATATATAACATAAGTCGGAATTTTTTGATTTCTTTCTAACAAATTATTTTTACTTATTTTTATATTTGAAAATGTCATTACTTAATTTTACTTTCTTTTTACATTAATTACTTCGTATACAAAATATTTTTTCATCCCAAAATAATTACAACTAATACATAATTAAACAATTAACTTACGTGAAAATTATAACGTATCTGTTTCACATAATTGTGCCTTTTCGCATCAGCTAAAAAAATAGTAATATACAAAGTGTATATTCTTATAGTAATTATTTTATTACCATATATCAATTACGCATTGAACCTAAAAATGATATTCATTATCATTCTAACAACTAAAATTACTCAGAATCGTCGGCTTACTGCCGGCTACTGCCCATGATATTTGCGGGTTCTACACTGGAAAAATGTTTTCGATTCCGCAGTCTGATAAGATAAAAGGAAAGGGTTAAATTCCGCGATCTGATACATCAAGATAAGCGGAAAATGGAATATTTGTTATAGCCATTTTTAGGTTATGTTTTTTATATGCCAAGCTTATTTTATGTTGATCGGACATATTTAGGTTATCCGAAAATTTCGCGCATATTAAGCAGCCAAGACACCATACGTTATGAAATCACTAGCGTTTGTCGGTGCTAAGACGCAGTGAGCGCGTGTCGTCGACGATCACTGCCTGTTACCAATCACTCTCTAAAAACCGTTTCCATTCAACTTAGTTCTAAGTTAACTTATTGTAAATATTATTTGATTAAGACTGGAAGCTGTTATTATCTATAAAGTGAATTGTGAGTGTATATAATTTATATTCTTCTCTTTAATTATCTTGTATGGTTTCAGGATTATAAGAACAGTTAACTGCTAAGAAGTACACGTGTGGAAACAAAAGTTAGAGTGGTTCAACTAGAAGTATATATATAGTAAGAAATATTTTTTGGCTACAAAATATGAAAGCCAAAGCTAGAAAAGCGTTTACTGCTAAATAAATGTCAAAATCGAGCAATATGTTTAGCCTTATCTTGTTAACATTTAAATCTTTAATATTATTCACAACAAGGCTTTTTTTATTTTACTGATCTCTTAACATTATGTTATAATATTAAATAAATTCCGTTTATCTTAATTGTTTAATTTCTTGAGTAGTTATAATAAATAATAATAGAAATTATCGATTTTTATTTTTATTGTTGATAGTATGTAGTTAGTTATTTTTTTTAGAAAAATACGTTTTCGTTTAAAATCATAATTTTATAAATATATATGCCAAATATTTACTTAAATCCTTAATAGCTGTTGTATAAAATTTCATAGAAGTTAAAATATTTGCTGTTTCTCTAATATACTTCTCTATTTTATCCAAATCTAGTAATGATTCATTGAGGCAGCTGCACTTCAAAATATATGATATGTTACCAATTTTATCATCAAAACAATCTCCACATAAATAAGGTAGCCATAATGTACTGTTTATAAATTCGAAGTCATTTACGTGATTTATATCTATTCGAGACACTCTTTCTATTTCGTTTAGTTCTGTATTGATTGCAGTTTCACATAAATAAGTCTTTGGATTTTTATAATATACATATGTTGATTTATCTTGCATTTCATCTCCTTGTTTGTTAAAGTTATTAAAACAATAATTTTCGTCAATTTTTGAGGTAGCTTTAAACTTCAAGTTTCGGATATTAACTGTTATTGGCAACTTTAAATGAAGTATATGTACTTGTAAAGTAAATGTATTGTTAATCTCAAATGAGGAAAATTTAATATTCAATTTCAACAAACTATTTTGTTTTATTCTAATAATAACAAACCTATTGTTTTTAATCATATTAAATATATTTAAATGTAATGCTTTTAAAATGGCAAAGACCAAATATCCCACAGATATATCATGAAACCACCATACAAAAAGCAACATGTGCCTAGAAAGCTTCATTTTTTGGTGACTGTTAAAAATAATAGCAACATTTTTCATTATTTCTGCTGTATGGGTTAAATCGTTCTTGAAGGTGATATTTTCTTCATATTTTTTATTTGAAAGATATAAGTTATGCTCACTACTCATTAAAGTTTTATTATTCATACCAATGTCTTTGTCTCCAGCTGAAGATAATGGTAAGCAAAGAAACGGTACAACAATATTTACCATAGTAAAAGTACTACTTTGGAAATCGTTTAATTCAATATTGAATATGTAGACATTAACTTGTGCATCATTATAGTGAAGTGAAATAATATTGAAAGAGTAAGCAATATTAGGATAATAATATTTTAATGATAATTGCTGTTTGTTCTCTGAATTTAAATTTAATAAATCATTGTTGTTCTTTTCTTTATAATTTATACTCATTCTAAACAATATTTCTAAGGCCTTAACAGGGCATAAGTTCTGGTTTGCAAGTAAGTTAAGTTCATTGAAAAGGCAATTTTTTTTTATAACTTCTTTTTTCAACTTCTTTCTCTGTTTTTCCCTTTTTACAATAGGATAAACTCCATCCATTTTCATAAGAACAAAATTACTTTATACTGTGTATATGAATTTATATATTTTATTTCAATCAATAATCAAAAAGTTGTTATCCAAACTTATTTGTTCAATTTAGAACTATACCTACATCATTAATTAACCGTCTGATGTCGGTGACTATAGTTCAATTCCCTATTTCACGATTCATAATTAGTCACTACAGTAAAATATGTATAAAGGTATATTAAATTTTAAAAAATATTAGACATTTTTAATTGGAAATCCATAAGTGGATTTTGCAAATTCCAACTACACACTGTTTACATTGTTAATTATTGTACTTGTAAGAAATATATTTTTTAAAATATGACATCTTTATATGAATACTTCGCCGACAAATATATTTATAAATGAATATGAAATTTTAATGACTAAACATCAAAATAAAATGTATATTTTTGGAATGTTTTCCGTTAATTATACATTATTTATTAATTGCTAACTTCACTTCGAATTAATAATATTGTTTAAGTGAACGAGTTTTTGTAACCTGTGGTTGGAACTCAAAATTATGTTCAAATTTATATGCTTGGTAGTAAGTACGGCAATCATTTAATGTAAAAACTAATAAAAATGTTAAAGTAATAAATATATCTGTGGTTCATAAGTATGTAAAGAAAAATCTAAAGTTAAATGGCATATTAAGAAATATCCAGACTGATAGTCACAATGAAAATGTCACTCGCTTGTAATGTCATATGTCACTTAAATTTTGAAATGTCTTTGCTTATTCAAGCATTACGTGTTAGCCACGGCCCTAGTTTGCCGGCAATAGCATTGACGTCTGCAGTAAATAAGTTACTCCCTTTTTGTCGTCAGTATTCAGAAATAGAGAAAGTAGTGCCCAAGAAAATGGCAGCCGATAAATTGTTGCCTCAAATTTTCAAATACGTAGATCAGAACAAAGAATCCTATAAAGGATTATTAAAGGAGGCTGTAGCAATTCCATCAGTATCGAGCGATTTAAAGTATCGTGATGACTGTATTCGTATGGTACAATGGATGCAAAATAAATTAAAAGAAGTTGGTGCATCGACAGAACTGAGAGACGTTGGGTTTCAAGTTTTAGAAGGCGTTGAAGTGAAATTACCGCCTGTTTTAGTTGGCTCCTTAGGCAATGTAAGGTTTTTGTGTCATTGACTTTTTATAAATACTAATCAAAAGTGCTTATTCATTCCTCGTATTTTTTTAGGATTCGAAGAAAAATACTATTTGCATTTATGGGCATTTAGATGTTCAACCAGCTTTAAAGTCAGATGGCTGGCAATCTGAACCCTTTGAGTTAGAAGAAAGAGATGGCAAACTTTATGGACGAGGATCAACTGATGATAAAGGTCCTGTTTTAGGCTGGCTTCATGCTATTAATGCTTATAAGGGCATTGGGGAAGAAGTAAGTAGTGATAATAGACAAAGACAACTAGAATTTTACAATTTATATCCACTTGTTTATATAATGGCTTAATGAATAGCACTTTTTATAATTTAATGTAAAGGTATTTCTTTGTGTTATTAGACATTATTTATTAGATTTTTTAACTATTTTTGAGTTAGAACTACTGCATTAATCAAATATGGTTATCTATTTTTTGTTAACAGCTACCAGTCAATTTAAAATTTATTTTTGAATGTATGGAAGAATCTGGATCAGAAGGCTTAGATGAGTTGCTTATGGAAAAGCTTAAACCAGAAGGTTTCTTTGACTCAGTTGACTATGTATGCATATCTGACAACTATTGGTTGGGGACCACAAAACCTTGCATTACATATGGCTTAAGAGGTATAAGCTACTATTTTTTGGAAGTTGAGTGTGCTAAGATGGACTTACACAGTGGAGTTTATGGAGGGACTGTACATGAAGGTATAACTGTTTTTTTTTTATTTTACCAAAATTATTTTATCCTTTTATATGGACAAAATGTAATATCATACATACAAATATCATAATAATGTCATATTACATTGCAACATGTAAAATATAACCACACTGTGCATAAATATTACAGAAAGAGATAAAACTGAACAAAGAGCTATTGTGCTTGTAGATAAGAGTTTATTGCTTCATTTACTTACTTTTAACTGTCCTATCTATTTCAAAATAAATACATCTGTTAGATATTATTGAATTTTATTCAAAAGCACTGAATGTACTGAAATGGTAATCATGAGTAACAAGTTTTACAAGTTTAGTTAAAAATATTCTGTGAAACGTGAATACCATGTTTATACCCAGATATATATAATGTCAAGCTAAATGCAATAGTCTAAGAATGTTAGTATAGCAGAATTTTACCCTGCATATCTTAAAATGTATTCTCTTCTACAATGCCTTATAGTTAATTAAGCTATACATACTTATCGCCATCTCAACATTTTTTGTATATATTTGTTGCACATTCTGTTTACATATTTTTAGGTAGATAACTTAGTAGCTTGGGGCTGCTATTAGCAGCTATTTTTTTCTTTAAAAGTAATTTATATGTTTATATGTACATATCTAATATTATATATGTATATTTGAAAGTTGTTTATCATAATAATACAGACTGTCTGGCTGTGGTTAGATAAGGAATGTATGAATGATTTTCTTTTTTTTAATGATGTATATCATAACATACAATAAAACTGGTAAACAGGTTAAAATTATACCCAATACCAAATTTTTTCAGCCTTGACCGATTTGATCTATTTGATGAATGAATTGGTTGACAAGGATGGCAAGATTCTGATTACAGACATTTACAAATCTGTTGCTCCTCTGCTTGAAAATGAAAAAAAACTTTATAATTCCATTGATTTTGATCCTGAGGCTTATAGGTATGCTTTTTACTTTTACATAATTTATTTTCAATATTTATTATTATTTGCATTGCCTTCTATTCTCCACATTGATGCCCAATGCATCTTAAATATCAGAACTTAATATTGGACTTGATCTATCAGGATTGATACTAACTAATATATATTGTTAATATAAACATTTGTTTGAGTGATATTTGAATACAAATTACAAACAGTTAGATGTACCAAAAGCATCATCATTCAGTTTATTTTTTTTGTGAAAATACTTCTTGAAATGATATAATTACAACTTAGAATTATACACATGCAATGTCATACAAAAATCGTATAGGAATGTTATCTCCGAAGATTTCTTATGGATGCAGACAGTCGGCAGTTGATAATTCTTTAAATTTGAAACTAAGCAAGATAAACGCAAGATATAGTATTAATCAACATTAAAGATAAAATATTTTATTATGTTAACACTTTATCTGATTGCAAAAATAATATATCTTTAAGTATTCTACACTAAATATTTTTGTTTTGAAATATTCTAACTATTTTTTTTAGACAGTCAATTGAAGCTTTCAAACTTCCTCACAATGCTGTAAAAGAGCAGTTGTTGATGCACCGCTGGAGGTATCCTAGCTTGTCACTCCACGGTATTGAAGGTAATTAATTTTTCAGCTATAATTATTATTAAATTTTGATAAAGTACAAATTAACACTACAACTACAAAAAGAAATTATAGTACTAGGGTTGTCAACTACCACAATCTTGAACATTGTGGTAGTTATAGGCGAATTAAGATCATGAATCACACTATGAAGCTCTTTGAGCGCATAATTGACCTTAGGCTTCGCCGTGAGTGTACTGTCTCTGAATATCAAATCAGTCAGGATCCAGTTCCATGGACGCCATTTTTGTACTCAGAACTTTGATGGAGGCATATGGTTGAAAAAGGAGTGCTCTGCATGTGGCATTTTAGATCCGCAGAAGGCCTTTGACTATATGCCTCGTCAATGTATCTGGCATTGTGATTCAAAGGGATACCTGAGGCCGTTTCGTGTATTGAAACTGGGTGAAATTGAGTTTAGACTACTATTTTTGAAATGCGGGAGATGCAAAGGTCTAAAAAAATTTTATTACTTTTTGTCTGCAGGTGCTCATTATCAAACAGGCGCAAAAACAGTTATTCCCGCTAAAGTTGTAGGAAAGTTCTCTATTCGTATCGTGCCAAACCAGGAGCCGGAAGAAGTTGAAAAGCTTGTGTTTGATTTCATAAATAAAAAGGTGAGCTTTTCTTTTTTCTTGCATAATATTAATAATTCTAGACTATATTTTATGTACACATTTGAATTTTGGCATATTGTTAACGTAAAACATGAAAAGTATATAAAATCATACCTTAATTTAAAAAAAAATTGGTATAATCTTTTTAATCTGCATTTCATCTTTCCAAAATCTGTTTTGGGTGACACCTATATTTAAAGTTATACAATACAATTAAGCAGTGCCTTGAAATGCGAGTTAAACTTAATAGCAACTAGACAATGTGTTGAAAAGGGAAAACTATATATTTTCTGCTTGTGAGGGAGATGCGTGAAGGTAAAAAGTAATAGCTCACTGTATAAACTAATAGTTTTTTTCTTAAATTATAACCAAACACGCTTTCGCGTTAGCCTGGGCGTTTTGGCGTCACGCAAGGACGTGACGTCAAGACCGCTTGCGGTTTTGACTGCGTAAACTCCACGACTATAACTATTTCGCTTTATCGCCCGCCCTCTTTCTCACATAAACCACAAATTTTGCTTTAATAATTTCGTCGAATTATGCAAATAATTATCATTTACAGACAATATCTATAAAGTGTATGATTGATTAAAGTTTCAGCCAACTTTTATTACACAGTTAATTTATAGCAATTTTGTCGAACACAATTTAAATTGCTGTAACATTTTTATTTATGAACAGATTGAAGTATAATAAACACTAAATGTTAAGGGAAGTTTACCAAAATACAATAGTCAAAGCTGCATTGAAATCACTTAAACCGTTTCTGAGTCTGACCGAAAATTGTATTAATATGAAGTATTTAATGCACAGTGGGCGGAGCGCGGGTCTCCCAACAAGATGCGTATAACGGCGCAGAGCGGACGCGCGTGGACAGAGAACCCCGACCATCCACACTACCAGGCCGCGGCGCGCGCCACCAAGCTCATATACCAGGTATACCTTATATTTATAATATCGTGAGAGTAAAAGTCGCCACTTAACATTTTTGTAAATTCTAATTTTGCTAAAACAGTTAAAAATGTTATATTTTTTATGTCAGTTTGCTTTTATTCCGAAGGTATATAATAGCAATATATTACATAATATAAAGTGTAAAGGTAAGTTATACTTGTAATTTGCTTCTTAAATGCTAACCAATAACAAATCATCTTCTTATAAACGTAAGTCCATCGAATCAACTATACTAATGGATCATAATAACTCTGGCATCCTTTGTGATGCATATTTTTAATTATACCTAGAAATTATTTAATGAAAACAGCAGTTCCTATTTGTATTATTTTTCAATTTTAAACTACTTTTGATAAGATCAGGCACTAAATCAAGTAATCAAAAAATTACTTTAAAACTTTGTCCTTACCTAGGCTAAGGTGGTATTTTAATTAGGAATATATATGTTTATAATATACACTGCGTTACCTAGTCGAGTTAACTTCGAGGATAGATGTGAAATTAGATAATTTTGCTCATCTCATACATAAAACGTTCATTTAGTTTTAACCTCCGTAACCGTTATCGAAACTATCGGATCAGAACTATCGAGAAAACTTCGTAACTTCGAAAAATCCGTCACCGAATCCGATATAAAAGTGTCACATCATTTCGGATATGGGCGGAGCTTATTTAACACGAGAGCTGCTTATTAGCAGCTCTCGAGTTAATTATTACACAGAATGCAAACATAACAGATTCTTTAAAAATAAAGGCACCTGATACAAAAGTAATAATCAAACAAAAAGATTTTTTTTATTTTATATATCTCAAAAATTTAATATCCGTAATCGATATCAATCGACACTAAGACATATTGTAAAATAATTTTATATTTGTAAGCGCCAGACTAGCGCTTTGTTATTATTAATTATAATATTATGTCTTTGAAAATGTAACCCTAGTCGAAGCTTCAATATATTATAGGTCATCTGCTTAGTATAAATAAATCAACTGTAAAAATGTATAAAGTTATATTTTTAAATAGTAAAAAATATTAACAAAGTAGAAAAAATATAATATAGTATTAATGTTTTAACTATATTTCAGAATATTATAAGAAATAAATTTTAGTAACTATTTATGTAATTAGAAATTAATTTTAGTACTCAGTTCTTAGAAATAAATTTTAGGATCATTTATAGAAGTTGGCCCCCGTTTTATCTAAATTAAATTTTTGTCGGTGTAGTCGACAACTACTCATATTCTTGATATTGAACTTGGTTGTTATTTTCACATTTATGTATAATGACTATTACAAGCAAATGTTAATCATTTAATTGAATTGACTAATTGACAATGTAACAAATACGTAGACGGAGCCAGACATGTCGCGCGAGGGCGGCTCCATCCCGGTGACAATCACGCTGCAGGAGGCGAGCGGCCGCAACGTGCTGCTCTTGCCGATGGGCGCTGGCGACGACATGGCGCACTCGCAGAACGAGAAGCTCAACGTGCGAAACTATATTGAGGGGGTGAGCTTACATTTCATTTTTAAACAGTTATTTACAGATTTGGAATATGACGAACATTTTTTTTACTGCAATCTACCCTTTTTAACATGCAATCTATCATACTTTAATTAGCTCTTTTTACCTATCAAGTTTCTTAGTGTGTTCTCCATACAAAGTGAGGTTGGCCAAGTGATTAGTGTTCTACTGGCACATTGTAAGCGCCATTATTAAAGAAATAAAGAACAGAACGGGACATTTTTGAAACATATAATTTTGTTTATGTAACAAACGGGTCTCCGGTTTGCAAGCAATAAAGATAAGTTGTAATAATCGTATAAGTATTTGGACGTAGCTGGATTTAGAGAACGTTTAGCTTCGTGTTTGAGGTCAGGTGGCGGGTTCGAGTCTCACTTCGTTCAATTTTTTATATTTTATAAAGATTTGTTTTCTGTTGTTTTTATTCGTTTTTTACTTATCTAGTAGTTCTAAATTTACAAATAATATTTGTAAATCAGTTAACAACATATTACTTTTAAGTACATAAATTTTTATTATCACTAAAACTTTTAAAAACTTTTAGTTCATGTTATATTATTTGTAAGCTATTTTACATTTTATAGTACTTTTATATACAATCGTAATTATTCATATTATATTTATTTACGTCCATATTTTTTATTCCAGATCAAACTGTTCGCTGCATACCTCTATGAAGTAGGAAAGCTTTCTCAATAAGGTTTTCTGATAATAAATTATGTTTTGTCACTCCATTTACATACAAAGCTATAGGGGGTGCTTTTTTATTTTATTGATCGATCGAAGTATCTGACAATAAGTATAAAAATCGCTACATTCCTTTTTTATTAATAACAATAAGTACAATGGTAGCATTTTTAATGTAAAATGTGCCTTATTACTAAGCATAATATATACGGATATATTTTACACGGTGCTACACGAGTATGTAAACATTGTGGTGACAGTAATTTTCATTTTATTATGTTTAAATAACTATTTATAAATGTTTTTGGAAAACAAATCCTATACTTTAATTGTAGTTCTTTTTTTTATAATATTCTCGCTGCATAATAATTGTTTGTATTTGTATTTACATGTCGTTTTATTTTATTATCTATTGAAACCTTCTTAGAAGAATTGCAGAATAGGCTCAATAATTTGGAAGATGACGCTGTTGTGGTGGAGCGTGGTTTTATTGTCTACTACATGATTGTGGGTTCGATTCCCGCTCGTGAGAATCGTCATTTTGAAATTATTTTCATTTCTCTAATAGAAGACAAGATGAGACGTTACATAGTCTTAATGTTTATGAATAGTATGTAACAACTCCGTTTTCGAAAATGGCTGGTTTAACACCCTTCATTTCCGATCCTGCTTATGTCTGGCTGGAGTGCGAGAAGCAGTGTGTACCCAAAAAATTTAGTATGTTTTTATTTATTTCAACAAAATGTTTTAACATATTATTTAATTCTTATATAAAATAAACGCCATAACGCTTATTCGCACTATAATAAAACTGTAAACTGTCAATTCTGTACATTAAAAATATAAAGTGCTTTTTTTGTCTGTCTCCTATTTGCCTTTCTTAGCAGAAGCTACTGAACGAATTTTTATGAAGCGTTCTTTTTTGTTATATTCGATTCGAGCTATTAGTCCTCTAAACCCAATTGGCTATATTTTGTTTTAAAAGTCCGAATGCTGGTTAGAGGAAACCCAATCAGCCCGTCAAAATCCTGATATCAGATATTAATACAGCGCCTGCGCATTTTCCGTTAAAAAAAAGTAATATCTGTACCTTCTGATAGCAGTCTCGCTTAATGTTAAGAGATCAGTAAAATATTGAAAATCTAGGTTCGCCCTTGATTACATAAATAAGTTTAAAAAGCTAATTTTCTTTTCGGAAATTGTCTCTGTATCAATTAATATAGATTTTGTAGTGGTTATGTTACAATATTAAATAAATAAACAAATTTATTTATGCTTATTTATTTATTGTAATTTACAAAAGATAAGCCGGACTAGATAGCAGATAGTAGGTTTTTTTATAAGCGGAGTTGATTTTTATTGAGATTTGATGTAGATTATTTTCAACAATTAAAGTCCCGAAATGGACTAAAATTTTACATATTAATTATTATTATTACAAATTACCACAAGGGCCCTTTACAGTTATTTATGCATACAAAAATCATACGATACTGTTACAATATTATGTATCTATTGCAAACAATTTCCATACAGTAACGAGACCCGTAACATGAAAATGATTATTTAATTATTTAAAAAAATTATGTATGCAATACATAAATAAAGAACCTATCAAGCCTAATATTATAAAGCAGAAGAATTTGTCTGGTTGAACGCGCTAAAGTCAGAAACTACCCATTTAGGATAGCCCATTTACCGCGATACTAGAAATAAAAGATCATATAAATAAAAGATCGCGCCTCGACCAATAAGAGCGGAGCATCAATCAAAAATGTTGCAAAAAGGTGGAAAATATATTTCTTTTGTGACGCAGACAAAGTGGCGTGGGTCCATTAGTTTGTAATATGTATGAGTGTTGCATCAGATAGGTAGACATGACTCGGTATTTGGTTCCGCTAAACGCTTTGGAATATCTTTAAAGTAGACAATAAGTGGACAAGCGAGTAAATGTCATTAGGTTATTATCAGTGTCTTTGTGTCAAATGTGGGAAATATAAAATATTTATACATATATATATAAATCATATATTATAATCTATAATCGAATCGAAACAAATCACAGAACTCTTGTACCTATGTAAATGTGGAGTTATTAGGGTTAATCAAATCTGACATCTTTAATTTAGTTTGCAAATGTAATGTCATATATTTTCACTTGAGCATATTATTTATTAACAGAGGTGAAACTAAAAACTATATTAAATTATGTTACTTTTTGACGTTTTTCCTTATAGACTTAGCACCGAGATAATTAAAAATATATGAAGGAATGTATAAAATGGATATGGAGTATGGGAGGTGATATTTGGATTTTTTCAGTTCTATGCATAATTAATTAACTTAATTTAAAATAATTAAGTAAGTGCATGTAATTATTATTTGTTAAAAAATCATATTAAAGTTTCCCTAAAATATATTTTTACGTCGAATGGAGTAATATACAGTTGTTGTCACATTTTTTTTGTCATAACGTACTCCCTTACTTTTTATAACAATATTTAACAGTCATTAAACAACCTTTTAAAAATTTAGACGCCAAACTTTTAACTCTATTTCCTAAAGATTGTAATTTTATGATATATCTGTATAAACATGCATGTATTCATTTTATTGTACAGTAGCAGCTATTCATCAATATTATTACAGTATTTTTAAATATGTGAAGGCTAGTTGAAAATAATGATTTTTTTTTGTCGCTGGGAAATGCAATTTACGCAGATCATATACACGCAAGGCACCTTACGAGCGGATGATACTGTGGGATTTATCCGTGAACCCAATACTACCCACTAAAACCCGGTGGAAACCCTATCTACCATCGTTAGACGTCGCAGGAATGCTTGCGCATGAGCCTAGGACGCATCGATAGACGGCCCGCCTCCATCTTCCTCCTCTAGAGTAGGGGGAGTTGAAGTTGAGCATACTGCCTTCTCCTACCCCCTAGTCTAAGACGGCGGAGCGGCTCTGCATTTACGCTGGACTCGCGCATTCGCTCCGCGGACTCCTTCAGTGCCATAACTGACTCACAGAAAGAGACCATTGCAGACCAGTTCCGCTTACTATCCAGCACATGTTATCCACCACAATGGTTAATAAAAGGTCCCAACCCACTACAGGCATCAAGGCATGGCGTTGTGGGGCCCAAGCGGGGCATTCGGCCAGAGTATGATGCACGGAGACAGAGAAAATAATGATTGACCTAACATTATAAATACTTAGAAATATTAAAAAAACTAAACATAGTATTAATACGATAGTATTTAGTTAAAAATGCATTTAAAATAATATTGGAATGTGTGACGTAGTTTGTTGGAATTGAACCGTTCTTATCTAAGTTGTTTACAGCTATTATCCACCTTACATATAGTAAATGAGTCAATTCCAATGAAATCTTAGATACGAAGCGTACTTATATATATATAAAAATCTTTGCATTGACATTTTTATCAACAAAGTAATAACTTCCGTGGGCTTTGCTTTTGCTATAATAATTGATAAATAAGAATATTTAATAAACTTTTATAAGCCCTTTTTTATAATTAAAATATAATATTAAATTTAACTTTTCTTCTTATACAATGATGTTGATAAAATAGTAGGAAACAAATATTTTTAATACAGAGAGTCTTGACACTACGTGATCTTTCTGACTACTGTATTCAGGAAAAGGCATGAAGCTGTAAAAAAAATTACACGTTAATGCATTATGACTATAATCACTTCATATTATAAGAAGTAGCTTCTGTACTGATGATACTAACTTCTTACTTACCTATAGAATAAATTTTTTCCAATTCAATATTTCAACAACTAAACTAAATAAGAAAGAGAAAAATAATATTTGCTTATAGTGTTACTTTCTTTTCGGAGACTTATAGCATAATTAATTAAAAATTCTAAATCGCTAAGTATAAAAATAGGCGTTCTATGTAATTTACATGGCCATCTATTTTTATTACTTTAAATAGCTTTACTCTATTAATGATATAAAAGAGTTTGGCATTTTATCAGTATATGTCACTATATCAATTTTACTAAGTAAATAAACTTAGTAAACTAAACCGAATATTATTTTTTACGCCAGCTTACCTCTACCAAAATGTCACAGTTTGCCACAGTTATGTGAAGTTAATAGTACGGTTTCCAAACACTTGTACTGTACTGTACCCCGACAACCTGTTATAAGCTTGCTTTGCTAATCCTAACGGATTAAAAAAGTCTTTTTTTTTAATATATCATTTCAAATTTTTGTTTTCATATATGAGAAATAAAATAAAAAAATAAATAACTATAAAAGTGTGCAGCTATTTCACACTTTTTCCTCCTTAGTAGGAAAGAAAAAGAAAATCTAGTGTTAAGCCACAAGTAATTGCTTGATGAAATGGCGGAACACAAAGCTGCAATGTTTACGAGAGCGGTAACATGAATATAATTTATATTAATATAATTAATAATTTAATAGCATCATTCACATAAGTGGGCGTTCGAACCCATAACCATCACGCTTACTAGTCGCGGCAGATGCTGTCCCACTGCGCCACGATGGGCTCATTAATCATATCGAATAATATGAGCCTGAACTGCTGTAAAACGACTAATCTCTGTTTCTCATCTATTTTCAAACTTTTTGTTTGCTACTCCTATAACCTACTGACCAATTTCATTCGTCTAACAAAAGTAGAATTTTGCCATAGTAAATGTTTATATCGGTCGGTCTCAGCAGGTATCTTGTGATTGCAATAAGGTCACGTTTAATCCAAAGACAGTCATAATAAAGCAACAATAGATCAATCATGGGAATATAGTCGACTTTCTAACTTTTCTAAGCCAATGCGTTCCACTGACATTGTACTGAGGTCAGGACTGAGGCATATAACATTAAATATATATTATTGTGATATTTAATACATTTACTTTAAGGAAAACTTCAACGACATTTTGAGCCGCTTCTTGCGGTCCGATTTGCTTGGAAATTTGCCCACGTGTCCGGCTCCGATGAGTGTAATATTTTTTATAGCGTAAACCTGGTGTCCTGGCCATGACGACCAGGACAACGAGATAAAAATGTTAAGCATGTTTCTTTTGGTATTTTTTTGAGCTTGTTTCAAAGTTTTTTGTTATAAATAATGTAACACAGGCGTCGTTTCAGAGTGTACTTATTTATGATGTAGAAAGAGCAATGTTGAACTTTATCTAGAATATCATATTTCTTGGTAGTTACGAATGAACAATTACAAGTTTTTTATTACACCTTTGTATTATGTTATCGTCTAGCATAAAAGTACTAACGTTAATAGTGCTAATGAGTTTATGAGAATTAGACATTAAGTATTTTGAAATTATCTTATTTTAATTAAATTCTACTATTTTTATATTTTTTTCGAAAACACGTGTGTATTCACTTAACCTACATTTAAGTTGGCTTCGAGGCATTGTTCAGTCTGCAAAAGATATACTTTCACGTCGTAGTCCATTATGATTTTTTACAAAGCATGTATTTTTTTCTGAAGAGTTAGTATTTTTGTGACTTTTACTAGAAGTGAGTACATGAACTAATTGTTATTTTTAAACTTTAGAAGTAATAAATTTATTTTATACAAATTCTCTTATTTTCGTATTGTACCCATTTGTCCAAGTAAGAACATCGTATTATATGGAATTGTATGGTGTTTGTGATACTTATTAAATTAAAAATTTCCACAACGGATGACAAAGTAGGTATATAGAACATATATGGGCTCCCAAAATCTACGTATAAATAAAAATAGCATTTTTAAAGATTGTAATCATATCGGCAGTAGCGTTAGGTCCGAACTCGGGCAATACCAGTTTACCACTAACATAAAAGAGAATAGCGGCTGCCCCTCATTCAGTCTGTCTTAGAGTCTCGGTGCAATACAACGTTGCGTAAGAGAAAAAACGTTTGTATTTTCAAGAGTCTCTCATAATTTATTTAGTTGCTGTCCAGTGCATATTTGCAAATCCTACTTTAAAATTAGCGACCACTTTTCTGTTACTGTGTATATAAAATTATATATAAACGAGGACGCTTGAAGAACGGTAAGTTAGCTTTTTAGTTATGTATAGTAAGCAACGTTTAATGGAAATAAAACTGTTGTCTTATTTTATATTTATAAAATATACATTTGTCAATCTATTTATTTTCTTTTATATTTGCTCTTCAACAACGAATAATCGTTACTTTCATATATTCATATATTTATAATAGATATACATATGTATGAATGTATAAATGCTTTCTTTTTAACTATTCAACACAGTTCTTGTAGCATTAATATCGACACAATAATATTAGATTTGTGAATTGGATGAGGGTTGGGTCACGTGACTAATTTCCATTACGTTGCAGAGGAACAACGTTATAGTAAAAGAAAGCAATGCTTATGTTGCAATATATTGATAACTTCAATACGCATATTTTAAGGCTAAATATTAACGTATATTTATTTTAAAAAAATTAACTCATATCTCAATGAGTTTGGTTTGTACATTGCTGCAATTGTTGCATAAATACATGCATTGTTGTAGGTGACAGTAGCTATCTCGATTCTCCGATTGATCACCTTCACAAAAAATCAGCTTGACACTTTTTGTCACATATCAGGATTGTCAGAGAGAAAGGAGATGGAAAAGCTTAAGACACTGTGTGTAGAATAGTTAAACTAATCATCTTTTCAGGCTGAGGAATTCAAAATAATTTAAATATTTAATCATTCACTAGCGTGGGCATCGTGTTCACAACCAGACACTAACTTACAGCGCCATGATGCCTCATGTCAAATCCTATTGCCTACATTTTGTTAGATGCTTGAATATCAATGAATCAACACTTTATTTTGATCAAATTAAAGTAATTCGTGCCCCTTTATTTTGCTAAATTATATTTTTTACAAAGAAAAGTATTTAAATTTTTTGTTTATATAATATATAGTCTTTTAATTTTATTAATAACGATAAATATTCAAACTTAAGCAACATTTTAATAATTAAATTTTATAAAACGATTATAAATCTATGATTAAGGAGCATTAGGCATGAATTGTTCAGTATGCTTAAACTGTAATTCTATTATTTGACTGAGGGTTTAGTTGTTCTAGTAGTTTTGTCTCTTGCATTGCCGCAGTTGCGTTTAGCTTGCGGAAAAATGTTTGGCTACGAATTAGGCAAGTTTCCTCGACATATCTACTGAAATAAACCAAGCACTTATAACTTAACGAGATTTATAACTTTTTAGTATGATTTTATTTTCTTTGCATTTAATTTTCTTTGGTAAATATATTAAAAAGGGACAGTGAAATTTGAAATAAAATCCGTTGAGTTTATTAGATGAAAAAAAGATGAGACCGTAATCATTTTTATAGATAGAGTAATTCGATTTAAAGATAAATAACAGAATATGAATCTATAATTTTGAATTTTTTGCCTGTCTGTTTATCTATTTGTACGCTCACATCATTGGAACTACTGGACGGATGTATAGCTTTATTGTTTAGGTTTTAAGTTGTAAATCTTTTAAGCATGGACAGCTTATTGTACTTATTCCTCATATAAAATTCAACTATAGCAAATTGCATACTCATCCGTCCGCATAAATTTCGTAAAAAGGGGACAAAATGATTTTTTTCACGTTTTAATGTAAGCACATGTAAGTGCTTAAGTAAGAGGTTAAGTGCTCTTGTACAATATTAAAAATACTAAAATATATATACAAAATAAAAGAATAAATTATTTTATTAGATGACATAGTACTAAAACCGTAGACCGTATAGGTACTTTACTGCTCATCAGCAAGAGGTCAGATTAATCTAAGTTGATATTTTAATTTTTAGAAATTGATGTATAACAGAAAACAAGGGCCCCAAACAAATTAGGCTATATGGGAAAGAATAGTGACTCATAATTGAAAACTATTTATTTATATAGTATTTTTATATATAGCACTAAAGAGACATACGAGTATAAATAAGAAGTTTTAGAAATTTAAAGTTAAATCCTTATGAAACTCAGCCTTATTTACAGTGTTTTAGTAATGATACGATAAATGCACTGTACTGTACCGGACATTGCACACCAACGTTACTTCATTAGCTACACTGCCGCCAAAAGGTTTGGAAGCACATAGAATATTTAGATTTATTAGGTACTTTTTAATATGCATATATGCATGCAGGTGACCTTGACCTTGATATGACCTCGTGCTTTAATAACAGCATAACAGACTATGCGTATTCTATCAGATTTTTTTTTCAAATAATCGGTGGCTGTTAACGATAATAAAAATAGGAAATAAACTTACATATTGAGGGTATTTAAAAAGCGATGGAAAAGTCTTAGGTTAACTATTACACAATCTACAAATCAATGGATTATTTTACGATTGTTTATTTACTTATTGGACTTTTGTAAGTGCTTCCTAATTTTTGGTGTTACTACAGGTATCCGTATTAGTCATACATATACGTACAAAAGATATATTTTTCTTTTGTAATGTTATCACCAACATGAAACAGATATATTGTTCAAATTAAAACCTTTTACATGGTAACATTATTTTATAAAAATATATTAACAATAAGCAACAATGTATTAGCTAATTTATTCCATTGTAGTGTATAATTATTTCTTAAACATGGTAAGCCATTGCCTGAACTAACGAAATAACTGTCAGATGGAGGTATGTGTGTGCTGTTAAACGTCCATACGTTTAACAGCACACACATATAAGAACTTAAATTTGCCCTGATTCATTTATTTTTAATGGGTCTAACGAGAGTGTAATGGGGTAGAGTATTAATTTAGCTGGTGCCGAGTAAATTTATTGACGGAAGAAATTTTTTGTTGCTTTATTGTTTGCCTTAACGTTGCTAAAACACACTTCATATTATTTTTATCTTTATTCAGAAATGAGCTTATAGAATGTATATAATATTGTACTCATGGAGGTTAACATTATTGGATTAGTAAATAAATTGACTTTTCTAAGTCTATACAGCCAACGGATGATTAAGATACTTTTAGCGCTATTGCCTTCTTTCGAATACTTTTGATACTCTGTCTCCACGTCATCCCTAGAGTTCTTTCGACGCGTGACGATTCTCACTTAAAACTTTCTTTAAAAGGCTTATTTCATCAACATAGTGTCATCAGCAACCATATTTACACTGCATGTTTTGAAACAGCCAACCTTTTCTTTAAATTTACAGTAAACAAATGGTATTAGTATTTTTTTCTTGTTATTGAATATGTATAATAATATGTATAAATATTCTAATACAAGAAAAAAATAATTATATTAATAAATATATTTTTGATTAGGAAAAATATTCGCTAATTGCTAACAGCTTTACTGATTTAAAATGGATTTACTAAAATGTGCAGGTTTACAACTATTCAAGTATTGTTATTATTCTATTCAACACTCTCTAAGGATCTTCGTTATGATTTCCTTGAATGCAACTTTGGGCGGTTCTTCTTGCAAAGACTAAAAATAGTCAGCCACCTAAGCGCCCTATCATCAATGGTTGAAGCTTTCTTGAAAAAAAAAAATGCCAAAGTGAAGCTTATTAGAAGTTTTCTGGGAATGTATTTAATTGTGAGTGTAAAAAGTACATTCGTTTTGCTCGTGTGCACCTCAGCTTTTACTTTTTATTTAGCAAAGTTCACTGTATGTTTACGTTTGATAAGCTTAACATCATCAGAAAGTTATTTATATCCAGAAAAAATATTCATATTCATTTGATCTGTGTAGTTTTAAAATTGGGTCTTCGCATTATTTGCTTAGTTTTTTAGTCTCAGTCAAATTAGGTATATAATTTCTTTAATTACTTAAAACATATTTGAGTTTTCTTCTTAACTCAAAACATATTTTAAGATTATCTCTTCGCAAGTTTTAGATATAATTATCCGCCTATTTTGGCAAAGTAAATTTGGCAATGGTTATGGTGATTTCGGGGTTTCGTTAACCGTAAAGTTTTGGAATTTTATCGTTTGTCCATCGGGCCATTGTCGCAGTCGCACAATACATTGTGAAGCACGTATTACATGTTAAAGACAAGCACAATTTTATGCCAAACTACTGAATATATACAGTTTTTTCGAATCCTGATACATAAATATAGAAATTTCATAAAAAAATACACAATATTGGTAAAATACGAGTAAAATGTATGTCACTAGCAAAAGCTGTTAGAGTAAAGGTAAAAATGATTTTATTATTATCGATCATACTAAAACATGATACTATATTTCTCGTAAAATTTATCAGCTATAATTTTAAGAATAAGTCAATTATTTTGTCATTTTGCTATCTTTAAAATATACGATTATTACGAACTCCATTAAACTACTGAAGCATAAAATATACAATACTTATAATAATTTCCTACTGGTTATAATTATTTACTGGAGATAAGCGTAATTATTTCTCACTCAAATCAAAAATTACCTATGACGCAACACCTATGTATTTATAATCACTGTAGTTATAGCTAACACCTACATGATTTAAAGTACATCCAATGAAGAAGAGAAGAAATGCCTCAGCATGCAATGTATTAGCGTGTGGGTGCCGGGCCTATTGCGTGGCAGGGAAAGAAGCTCGGGCCAGTCCCTAGGATTTGCCTAGGATGTCCCTAGGATATTTTTAAGGATCCCCTTTAAAATATCCTATTAAAGCCGCCTGTTACACCTCTCGCGCCTACTTCTACCGCATATAAATTAACTCTAAAACTTTTCCTGATCAATTTGTTGGTAAATTCGAAGTACTTGTTAACTTTGAAATTATGGTATTTTCGAATATTTGTTTCCTACGGAAGTTTAACTTCTACCAGAATTACGCGTTTGGACTTCTAGAGTAAAATAAGAGGTCCAGCCTGGATGACTGTCATCCTTAAGGATTTTATACTGTCTCTCACATGTATCCATCCTAACCGTCCAATCAGGAACTGATTCTAAAATTAAGTAAGGCTTTTGGGTGTATTTTTTAGATGAGTCTCTCACTAACTCTATTAATAGATTGTGTGTTGGTTATTATATATGTCTATGCACTTACTACTGAAAGAATAACTTCTTCTCGTATGATATCCAGCACTTTGTCATGGTGACGCGAGTATTTGCCGCTATCTAGGAGGGAAACTAGGTACCTACCAACAAGTATTTGCCTGTATATTGCCTCTCTACAGATATAGCAAGATTTTTCGGTGGCTTTACCCTATCTTATTCAGTTACTTTGATCGGGAGAGTCTTCTGAAATGCATTAAGATAGAATTTTAACAATGTTGGAGACCAATAATGAATAAGGGTACGCCATTTAAAAGCTAATGGGATATTTATATATAATGTCATCCTGTGACTTTAACAGAATGGAATTCCCCATGGATCCTTTGAGTACGCGATATTAGTAGATCCGTTGAGTGCGTTAAATAGGCGTTGCCTTAGTAACATGTAAATTACATGAACTGAAGTGTCAAACGCAGGATAGTGTTTAATATTTATTTTTATGCACTTTTAATACATTATTTTAAAACATATTGTTTTCCTGCACTACTCTCCATATAATCTTTAAATATGCTGAATGTCATATCTATAGTCTAGTAAAATTTTCGTAAAAGGAGGTACAAAGTTTTTCCTTTTTTTATTAATATGTTGGTTTTGCTCTGATGGCTTAAATATGGATACCTAATTGTTATTCCATCAGCGTTACATCAGCAGCGTACAGTGGCTTATGCAAGTGTTACAAACATTTAAGACGGCCCTGACTGTCACTTAAATTCAATAAAGATTTAAAGAACACTAAGAAATGTTGATGGGAGATAGCTCCGTAGATTGTTTGGAAAAATCTCTATTAGAGCTTCAATCCCAACAAAGTTGTAAAATTTATATTGATTTTATTTGCAAAGTGCAATAAAGAGTCTACATAAATATTTAAATCACGATCGTTTATTAAAACAAAATATTATGCATGCAACGGTTATTTTATAACGGGGCTGTCATAAAAATAACCTTATCCTTTTTCAAAGTATTGCTTTAATGAATGATTTACAGCCGTCATAAGTAATATAGGTGAGTAGGTTACGTATTTTCCAGAAGTAACTGGCATGCCCAAAACGTAATTGATTTAGCAAGAAAGTAATTAGTTCAGTTAAATAATACTGCGAGTTTTTAATTAAAAAAAATGGTTTTGTTGAGTATAGTGTGTACTCGTACACTAGGTGGCTTTATTTCATTTCATTCTAATTATTAATTTTGATAGAAGTGATCAATAATTAAAAATTAATTATTTTGTGGCAAATATATCGCATAGGTATATTTCAAGAAATCTTTGAAAGACGACAACGTTAGTGAGAATCTATAATTTATTTGATTTAAACATAATATGCATTGACACGCTTTATGGTCCGGTTGTTGTGTAACATTAGTATGACGCGTTAACTTTCTCTGTACGATATGAGGCGCTGGCGCGACGCATGTAGGGAAATCCAAGCCTTGTGTCACTATCAGTCGACCAAAAAATAAACCTGGTATTCCCTTATACCGTACTACTTGTTATATATAAGCAAGTGAAATTTCAGACAAATAAATTCTAGCAAACTTCAACATTTTATTATCTTATATTTCTGTCTAATGATAATTGCCAAAAACAATAATAATCATAATAATAAAACACATGTTGCCATAAGAGAATAAAGACAGTATGCGAAAAGAAATATAATAACAAATTTCCAACTTATGGCAAAAGACGTAACAGAGCTAATGATGCTTGAGTCACCTTTTCACACATTAAAAACCATATCCCTATATTTTTATTAGTTTAAGCTATATGTAATAATCTATTTATTAATTCACAACGAATAAGAAACGTATTAAATGACACATAAATACTGGAGTATATATTATATTGCCATTTAAAGAACAACGTAAATTGGTAATTCATAATTCTATAATATACTTTAAAAAAATAGTAGGCCATTATGGCACATTGGCTCAGCCCCTGATTGTAAACAGTATTGGTTCTGGGTTTTTTTCCACCTCAGGGGAATGATTATATTTAAATAATTTCATTTCATCACTCTGGCAACACAAAGCGCGTCGTTGAGTTTCGACTATATAAATAACATAAATCTACGCTTTTTAAACACGTAATCAAATATCAATAACAACCATATCAACTGAAGGTTAACTGGGATTTCCCGTGATGTGCTCAGGGTTACTGCGGTCGTCTAGAAATTAACTAGAATTCATGACGAATCTTTTAGATTTATGCACAATAGACGCTATCGTCATATCTATTGTATAAAAATGCAGGATTTGCCTATTTATATCAAATTATTTTAAATTCGATCAAAAATAAAGCAAATTTGTTTATTGAATAAATTTAAATATATCATGGGACAGAATCTTAGCTATACACAGCTTATTGTAATGTAGTGTGACAAAGGATTTTTTTCAATTTATTACTTTAATCATTTACATTTATTTTTCGTTCCGCATTTAAGTTCATTAAATTATTGTTTGTGTTCTTGATTTCTAGATTGATTATTAGTATACTGATATACATATGGTTGTACATGATATACATTTAATAATTCCTATTTGTTGTTTTTACAGAATTCAGGATGTTGAAGCTAGGGGGGACTATACTGTTCCTTGCATTATCGGTCACTGTTCACAGTCAGTGTTTTTATAAAAACGATGCTGAGAAGAAACTAAACTCTGGAGCTCGCACAAGCTTGTACAAGAATCAATTAGAGTTTACATTAAACCTCTTCAGTACTATAAATAAAGCCGTTCCAGATGATAATATATTCTTTTCACCGTTCTCAGTGTACCATGCATTACTACTTGCTTACTTCGCAGCGGGTGGCCAGACTGAGAAATCATTAAAGGAATCATTACGAATTTCTGATGAACTGGTAAACTAAATTATAATTTCATACGACTTTATACTTTTCATATAAGAATTACTTGTAATAAGAGAAAATCTAGAAACAAATCCTTCCTCGGTCCTCTTTGATATTTGTAATATTCTATTTCAAAAACATAAATTAAATACAAATAAAGTACGGAGTGAGAAAATGATCCCAATAGTTTTCTCTTGCTACACGATCCCTGTATGCAATAACTTTAATTTTTTAACTATGATATTTCTGGAAAAAGAATCTCCTATTCATGTAATGCATATCCATTTATTTAATATTCATATTATATCTTGCAACTTAATTTTATTCAAAAACAAATTACAGAAGTTAAATTATAATATTTCTGCGAAAGATTTATACGAGTATATACTTAATATGTGAATTCACTTATATATGCTTTAGCTTGTATTTTTAAATAATAGTAACAAGGAAAATCTTAAGGATAGCGAATAAAGCAATACGTTTTGGGTTCTTGTTCACAGGACAAAGTAAACTTGTTGAATGTGTACAAATTCGACAAGAGAGAGCGCGAGTTTAACAACAACAGCGATAGCTATGAGTTCACAAACGCTAACAAGATGTTCGTGGACAATGAGTTACACTTGCGTCAGTGTGTGCTCGACCTTCTTTCTGGAGAATTGGAAGCTCTGGTAAGATATTACAAATTGATGTTCTTACAATAAAATACCCTATATATGTTATTGTATCGTATTGTATCGTATCATATTAATTTATTTTTTCCATTAATCATTTCAGAATTTCCACGACAATCCTGACGAATCTCGTATTTTAATAAACGACTGGGTATCTCGCGTGACTAAAAATAACATTAAAGATCTAATCCCAGCTGACGGTATCACTCAAGCCACAAAAGCTGTGTTGGCAAATGCTGCCTACTTCAAAGGAGTATGGGCCTCCAAGTTCCCTGTAGAAAGAACCAAAAAACAACCTTTCTATGTATCGGAATCTCGTCAAACATTTGTGCCGTTTATGCGACAGAAAGGGACATTTCATTACAGTAACTATACAATAAATAATAATCGATTACTTTTTAACGAGTTTACTTAATTGCATTCAATATTTTGTTTATGAAACGAAAAACGCTATTTAAAATTATAAATTTCAAACAATGTTTCAAAAATATATATTTTTTCCATTTACAGTGGTAAGTGACGAATTGGGAGCGCAAATTTTGGAACTACCATACAAGGGCCATGACATGAGCATGTATATTTTACTTCCGCCATACTCAATAAAAGAAGGTCAGTTTAGTAATAAAAATTTGTTCTTCATTTATTTTAATGCAGACTTTAATCGTCACGCAAATGATTATAAATTATATATATTTATACAGTAAAATGGGCAAAATTTAATAGTGTTGAAAATATTTTCTTATTGTGCTGGCACATTCTGGTACATATTTGTCCTCTACATGTTCTTTATTTTTTTATAATTTGCAAGCATAAAAAAAAAATAAGTGCCAGTTTATTGATTTAATTTGGTAATTGTTATGTAGATACGAGCACTAATCATATTTTATATATAGAGTCCAAATATAAATTGAAGTGTAATATTTATTGATTGACAGGCTTATCCAACGTCATTGCTAAGCTAACTCCTGAGCGCCTTGCTGCTGTAGTAGAGGAAAGTTACATGGGCCGCGAGGTGATAGTAGAAATACCTAAGTTCACCGTTGAGAGAAGCCTTCCTCTTAGAAGTGTAAGATTTCTTTTTCATTTTATTTTGCTTAATTCGTCTCGTCTCGTCATTTTTAGAATGAGAAAAGGTGAAAACGTTGACAAAAATAATTATAATATATATTTTCTGACCTTTTAGCGGCAAGACGTGTTTAGAAATGAAACCGATGGTAGTTTTGACCAGAGAAATCCGTATATATATTATATAAATATACATATATCCACAAACACTGTTCAATCATATTATGTGATGTTTGATTGTTTAGATATTTCTAAATAATAATATTACGCGACTAAACTATTTAAGTTGAAACTTAGTCTAGAAATCTATTCTATAAACATTTTTGTTCATGTAGATGATACACTTTTTGTTTGTTTCACATTTTCTCCACCATAGATAAGAGAACCTAATGTTAAAACACTACGGTCTCCACTTTCGTACTATTCATTTTTTTGGCAAAAATCAACGGTTGATGATAAATACAAAATTTTAAAAAAGAAAATATGTTCTAAACATAATGTTTTAAACCTACAAGTATGAATAACTCGTTAGAAAGTTAACGCAGAGCAATGTACATTTATTGTAAATTTTATTTACAGATTCTGGAAACGCTCGGTGTAGGTGATTTATTTAATGCCACCTCTGACTTTAGCACGCTATCAGATGATCACGGAATTCTCTTTGATGACGCTATACACAAAGCCAAAGTACAAATCGATGAGGAAGGTATGTTAGTTGTAATTAATTTCTAAAAAATACTACGGCCTTTTTATATAAAGCAGGGAATGCAGAGATAACTTAGTATAAAGGTAGACTTATCTATATTTAAAGACATAGCTTGCTTTGTGACGGAACACAGCTCTTTAGTCTTACAAGAATGTGTAAATTAATATAATTTAAACATTCAATAATTTCATTTCATATTTTTTTTTATTTTAACATACGTCCGAATTGGAATCGAATTCACGACCATCATATAAAAAGTCAGACGCTGTTCCAGTGTCATATGGCTATTAATGATCGTAATTATATAAATTGAAATAACATTGAATTAAAATTTAATTTGACTAGTATTACGACATCATGTACATGGAAATTATAAAAATATACGGTGTTCAAATCTGGTGAATGAGGAGCCAATGCATCTGCGTAAAGTAACATCAATCAAATTTTATTTACTACGAAGACACAGTACCACATTTATGCCACGAGCGAATCCGATGCACGCTGCTTGAGTTAAGAAGACAACTAATTCAATTCAAAAAATCAAATTTATTACCCTTTTTCAGCTAACTCCGTCCGTTATGTTTTAATAAAAAAATTATGATACAGTTATTAATGACTACATATTATTTTTCCTTAAGTTTATATATCAATACGGATCAAGCTAATTATTCAAAGTTTAAACCATTTGTGCGTTCAAAATATCACAAAGACATGTTGAAGATATTAAAGGCGATACATTTCGTGGCCTGTTCTCAAAAAATTATAGATCTTATATTATATACAATTATTTATTTACTAGGTACGGTGGCCGCAGCTGCAACTGCTATTTTCGGCTTCCGTTCTTCTCGACCTGCTGAGCCCAGCGTCTTTATTGCGAACTTCCCTTTCGTCTATATCATATATGAGCGTCCTACAAACTCTGTGCTCTTTATGGGAGTATACAGGGATCCTAAGAAATAAAAACGTTTACAAGTATGACGGTATAATTAGATATGGTAATTATTATTGTATTATCTATTTTAACATTGTATTTTTTCTTTAATATAATCTAATTATAATGCTATGAAAGATATTTTAAAATGTGATAGAGCTACTATGTTAATTTAACTGTTAATTTATTATAATATTTACATTAAAATTATTTTATATGAAGTTACGTTCTTTTTATTGATTTTTTTTTATAAATTGGCCTTTATTATAACAGATTTTAATGTATATTTTTACTTTAATTAAATATTTATATCTTTGTATTGTTTCATTCATAACTACATTTTGTTGCTTGTACGGAAGGGTTATAAGAAATTTGAGTTTATTGTTCTTGCTTACAAATAATTCGATAAAATATTTAAACGAATCATACTGAGTACCAATATAATACATACGTAGAAATGTTACAAATAACAAAACATATAGGTATAATGTATGTTTGTAATATTTATAGCTATTATGCAAAGTAATAAAGATATATATATTTTACCTTTTATATAATATTAAGGTGTATGTTATATTCTGGAAATTTACATTTTAAATTAAATTTAAAGATATCTTCACAATAAAGATGGCTGGTTGGAGGCTGGGACAATGGAGATAGATTTTCCAATTTATTATGTTATTTATTTATCACTAGAGGTTTGAATTAAATGTAATAGAAACTGTCTTAATCTTCAATATGCGTCATCCTGTTTTTGCCGCAGTTGGTAAAGATAAAACCAACATGCGTAAAATATGGTTCTTAAATATTTATTATTTATATATTATATTAAAATCTTACCTCGCTTAGATGACTATTTGTGGCTCTATCATTTAAAAATGTTGACCCTTTAGAAGCAGCCTCTGACCTCAATTAATAACTAAAATTATGTAGTAGAAAATCTCATGCGATGAATTTGACGACCCATCACATTTAGAAAGTTCGCGTGCTTCTAATAATCAACAACGCCTGTTTAAATATTTTAACAAGCATGCGTATCTACACTGTTGATATTTTTTGACACAATTTATTGGCAGTAATTTTGCATCCAAGATCGTCTGGGGCCACGCATATAACACAATATCTTTAATAATGGTAGAAATAATAAAATTAAACATTTGAATCTTTATTTATAAGCTGGCGGGCCAATAGAAATCTATTGGCAGTCCACATAGCGGCCCACAGGCCTGGTGTTGGACAGCCGTGGTCTAGACCGTATAGAACGACGATGTCTTAATTTTATTTTTGTTTAAAATTTAAGGTATAAGGTTTTCTAATAAAACTCCAAAATGTGACAATATATCGCTAATACTGTAAAAAGCAATTTATTCTGTTATATTTTGGATTGTCTGTCCCACATAAAATAGGGTTCCTAAACCAACTAGAGAGCTTAAGACTTATTATTTATTCTACCTATAAAAAATCGAACTACGATTTTTGTTTTAAATATTTATTCTAAACACTTAGTGTTACTAAGTTCCCAAATAGTCCGTTGAACAATTACATTTAGGGTTGCATTTTTCACAGGACGCAATTTCATATTTTTAAGGGGTCAATATAAGCTTAAGTTTAAATTTGTGGGGTCGCCATCTATAAAGCAAAAGGAACAAAAGGTGTGCACAGGGTTTTCGCGTAAACTAGCAACACTATAAAAAATGTTACAAATCATTATTTATTGGAAATCAAATTGTCTACAACTTTATTCGTATTTTGTTTTTCTCGTAAAATGGAAAATGGAAAATTTGAAAACGAAAATAAGTGATTTTTTTGAAGCCATTTCAACAATGAAAACCTTAAAAAAATGGGTGTTTTTTTTTTTACTTTTTTGTACGTGAGGAAATCCTTTAATGGATACTTCATATCAAAAAATAATGTTTCGTTAATATTAACAATTAAGGCACACTGCACAGCATTTGAGATGTGTATTTCGGCAACCTCGCATACTCTCACAATTTCCCTTGCATGTGCAGAAAATTTTTTTCAGAATTAGGGGGGGGGGGGGCTGGAAGCTTGTAAGTGGTTTCCAAAATTTTTCATGCTTTTTCCAGCTCCTATCTTTAAGCTCACATTATTTGTTGAGCTACGATTGAACTTGGTGATAATCTCGAAGACTGTGGAAATGGGCTACAACTTGTGTTTGAGAAAGCGATGATAGATTAAATGTATTTTTGGTCACTACCTTGGCAAATTGGCCTTGGCGTTTGTTTGTATTTTATGATGTCCAGAGAATCATCTTTAATTCTGATATATAAAAAGACAAAAAAACGTTTACCAAAGAGGATTCGAGTGAGAAATAATGCTGTTTTGCTGGCTAATTCAGCTCAGGATTTGTAAACTGTTGTTGTCATGTCGCTTCCTGAAAGAGCATGGAGATACAGCAAACTTTACTTTGCAATAACGTCACTATATAATAATAATGTAAGACCTGATGGGGAGTACAATTGATTACACACACGCCCTTTTGAAGGTTCAAATAAAGTACATTAGACTTCTTCTTTTAAAATGCCGTGATTAATGTTAATAAAATGATAAATTATGTGAATAAATAAATATACAATAAAAAAAGTAAGTCTAATGGTTATTTTTTACCGTATTCTAGTGAGTATTTAGAAATCCGGTCTACTTTGAAGCGCTGTAAAACCTAAACAAGTTTATCTAATTAAACAAATTTGTAGCGAAAATTTTTCGTTAAAAAACTATTTGTAAGTTTGTTCTGATGTAAGTTTATTCTAAAATGAAGACATAAAAATCATAAGGCCCAAAAAAGTGTGTTAAAAAACAACATTTATTTTTGTTTATAACTTTTGAATTTTTCATTTTACGAGAAAAAGTAATACGAAAAAAGTTGTAAATTGTATTTATGTAAGTTGTATTTGTTTCTACAAATAATTACCTGTAATATTTTATATAGGGTTGCTAGTTTACGAGATACAGCGCGAAAACCCTTTGGACGCCTTTTGTTCCTTTCCTTACAAGATGGCGGCTGGCGGACAAGAGTGGCGACCCCACAAACTTGAACTTAAGCTTATATAGACCCTCTCTCTACACATTAAAAAAATAAAATTGCTCTCCTCAAAAAAATGCACGAAAAACCTGCAATTTTATTTGTTTTCGAATGGTAAATTTCTAGAAACACACCTGCAATTTTAAACAAAGGCTGGTGACAGCGGCAAACAATAGGAACCCGAAGCGGCGGCGGGTAGTTAAAGGATGATAAAGATAACCTTTATTTGTTATTTATTAGCCTTCAACAACACATTTACAACTTCAGTTGCGGCTAGACGTTCATTGCGTTGTTAATTTCCCTCTGTCATCCAAAATTTACGGTGTCAAGTTGTAGCTGGCGCTCCTTCAAAAATAATTTTACTGACAGTAATTGTACAGCAGAGCTGATGGTATCGGAGCAATGGGTCAACGGATATACCAAGAAAGTTTTCCGAATCGGAGATTGCCTTATGTGACAGTTTTCTACAACACGTTTATTAAGACAGAATGAAATTGGAATCGCTCGTCAACGAGGCAGGAATCCAAGACAAGATAGACCTGAGGATGATACTCTACGAGCGTCAGAGTGGTAGCTCGTAATCTGAATATGTCCATATGGAACCTTCCATCGAACTGGAGTTCAAGATCTGGAAGGAGATCCTGTACAAAGAGATCAGTTCTGCCGATTTTTTATGAGATCAAATTTTTGAGAGGGTATAATAAATTTCCATAATCTCCACCAATGGGCTTATAAGGATAACAATCGGTATTGCAAAAAGAAGAATTCTTTCCATAGAACGTTTTTCCCGAACTGTGTAGCCCGCACATTGAGCATCGTAAGCATCGGAAGAACTCTAATTGGGTCACATTTTTTGCCAGATTGTTGGAAATGTTATGTATAACTCAAAATGTTTTAAATGGCATATGCTACCCCATTTCGGCTTTGCATCCTGTTACCAAACAGCATGTATAATTATTATACTTTAAATTCCGCATAGCAGGGTTGCCCGCCCTAGTAGATCCCGACACCAAGGTTGCCCCTTACCGTCATAATTCTTGGCAATGCGTGTGGACTGGCTCAAGTCAAAACACAATGCTGTATTTTAATAGAACTGAGTAATAAGAATAATTTAAATTTAGTAATTCCCCGAGTAGCGCGTCGACGCTGTCAAAGTCAGACACTTTCTCACTTATATCTACATATATTACTAATGGGCATATGATATACCACAAAGCTATGTACATATACATTCATAATACTATACTATGTTCATATAAGTCAAAAACAATGTAACATAGAGTATATATGTAATTCGAAATTTGACTTTGTAACGTTCGACTTAGGTCATAACTGAATAATAATGCCTTTAATTTGTCTGATTAATCAAAATTTTCTCTTGAATTTATATGAGTATATTTTATAACAGTTAAGTTATGCATAATTACATATTCATACATATTATGTTGCATATGTAAGCTAATTATCACAAAAGTAATCAATTTTATAAATTGATTTAGACATGCTAATATAAGTAATTAGTTAGTCTAGTACGTCGTTAATTTAACAACTCCTGCTTGATACAAGATGTTAGGAAGTTCGTTCAATTATGAGATGTTCGTTTGACGACACCTAAGACAGCTGATTAAACCTTCCTATGTGTTAACATTAAAGAGCAGTATATGATTATAGCTAAATGGAGTTAACGTATTTACAATATCTAATACTATTATATAATTCTAGTTTAAATTTCGATAAAAATTGCAGATAAATGATAAAGAAAATCTTATAATTATATTCAGAGATAACCTAGACAAGTTAGTTCTTTACTTTCCGTCCGAATCCAAGACATTGCAAGTTGATTGGTGGAACTCAACGACGCGGTTTGTCTTGTCACCAGAGTGGAGAAATGTAAATAATTTAAATATTCCGAGTGGAATAATTACTCTGAGTGGGAATCAAACCTAATACCATCGCGTACACAGTTCAGTTCAGTTTAGTTCTTTAATTATGGCGCTTCGAACGTCCATCACGTACGCAGTAACGCTGTCACACTGCGCCACGATTTATATTTATGTATACCCACAAAACAGAATAAAAAAAATTGCCTTATGATGAACGAACGAATATATATTAGGTATATTAATTACTATATGCTTAATTTGAAAATGACAAAAGCTATTTTTATAACAGTTTTTCACGTTAACTTGTTAGATAAGCAAAATTGACGGTACTTATTTGTAAGCCAAAACCAATTGCTTCTACTTTTATACCAATAACAATAATTCTAATCAGTTTTTTTAACATTTGTTATATACAAGTGTTATTCGCACACTTGGGAAGTTAAAAAGACATATTTAGATAAATATGTTCAATTCTAATCAGATTTTCTCTCTTAGGCCGAGGCATCTTATACGCTAGAAGGTACGTAGATTGTTACCAGTGCGTAATTACAGACTTACGTACTCGAATGGTCTCGAGAAATGCTGCATAATTTGTAATATGTTAATACAGCATAGTGTGATTTTTAATTATTTGCAATAAGTAGAATAAATAATCACGATATAAAATTAACATAACAATTATCAGGAGAAGAGGAAAGATTTGATTATAATTAAACATAAAAAGCAAAAAAAAACCAGTTGTGAAATTTTTGTCTATTCACACAATTTGAATGAAAGTTAATTTACATTTTATTACATTTAAATACTTTATAAGAGTTACATCTTCTGTATTTATTCATAATTTAAGTGTAATATGAAACCGAGTGGGGGCGGTGGTTCGTGTGTGAAACAATAAGTGGAAAGCAGTTACTTGAAGTTACATAGGTAAGTCCATCGGAAGCGTCGTCGATAGGATCGTTCTGCCCACAATGGAGCTAATTACGACGCGTGGACGCCGAGGCCGGAACACTTGAAACAATGCCCGATCGACGCCGCGGACCTGCTATCTGTTTCTATATGTACCTTTTGTTCACTTGTCTTACTTTTATCACAATAGGATTAAACGAATTATTTAAGCCATTACAGTAAGAATGGTGAATTATACACGTAAAATGTCTAAAAAGATCCTTATTTGAGCCTTTACGTGCTTAACTAATAGACACCGTCATGCGCATACAAGCTATGGTTAATGATACAAATCCCACAAAACACAATGTTTGTAAGTAAGTATAACATTTGTACAAAATTAGTTTTATAAAATAGTTTGTATACGAAACTTACAAATTTTATTCTAATGATGTTACCATTTATAAATTACTTTATTAAATATTTTTAGGTGTTAACTATATATTATGCATATAACAAATAAATATGTATTTTTTTACAACTTATCACATTTCCTGTATCCAGGGAAAAAAAATAATTCAATTGGAGGCAAATACTTTTTTAAACACTTAATAGCTCAGCGATAAAGCGCTTGGTATATTGTACTATGTAATTAATGTGTATTATACTCTCATAAAATTTTGGTAATTTATTATTATTAAATTTACTTGTTTGGAAACTTAGGAAGCTATTTTTGGAAATGGGTAATCAAATTTGCAGTAACAGAATAAAAGACGTACATATTATCAAAACATTTTATTAGCAAACTTAAGTAGGAAAGTAAAAAATATAAGAAATTTATTACAAAACTGTAAACGTGTAAAAATTATGGTAGCTACGAATTTCATTACATTACGTATAGACCTTATATTGATACTGATATGGATGACCAGATTTAACTGATAAATAGGAAGGCTACGAGTCTATAATATAAGAAACTTTTACAATATTATTTCTTATTTCTTATAAATACTTTAGAAAAGTCAAAAGTAAATTTTTTATAAATGCTGTATCAAAAATATTATTTGAAGGACAATTTTGCAAAATAGTTACAGATATTTTATGTGCTGAAATATAGTTGTTTCGGCCATCATCAACTTGTGAGTTGTATCACGTGTGTCAATTATGGCATTAGAAATACTTGTGTTCGAGACGTACATACGAGTATAGGTAATAGGTATATTGCGTCCATCCTCCGACAAGGTGACACTGCTCTAAAGGCACATCGTGACATTTCTCTACGATTGCGTTACCTTACAAAGGGTACTGTATCAATAGACATACATTAGTAAAAATCACAGCTCGGGTTAATTGAAATAAAATTAACTTTTGTATTCTTTTTCCGTCTTACCCATAATTCTATAAATAAATAATAAAGTATTGTACAGGACGCACTCAGTTTAACGATGAAGTGGACATTATTAATACAATTTAGCAATCCACGTATTGAGCAACAATAAAAATTCCAAATAAATAACAATATATTTACAAATTGTTAGTCACTTCCTAACAAACACTCGAATATACTTTACGAATATACCATTACGTCCTCGAAGCCAAATTGGTATATTAAAATTAAATTATTCTTAAATCGATCAATAATTAATAGAAATCTTATAAACAAGAAATTATCAATAAAATCTAATAATCAACTCAGGAACAAATGCAATAATAATTGATCAAATCAGAAAATCTTTTCGAATAAGTTCTATAAAACCAACATAAATTAATATATTACATGAATATATTAACAACCATTTATGCGATAGCATATTATAAGGTAGCCATAGTTTCTTATAACTAATTGGTAAATCTCTCAAATATTTCTTAATGCTTATAAAATAATATCTATAAATTCGCTAACATTTCAAATATCATCTAATGAGATACAAGAGAATAATTTTTACGTCACAAATTAGTTTCTCTCTTCAAAGTGGTTACACAAACGTATTTACAAATAATGAGTATTGTTAAAGGAATTCTCTAAACTTCTTATAACTAACTTTGTAAAATATAATGTAAAAGAAGAAATTATCATATTATACGTACAACAATTCATTAATAATCATTCGGATACCCTGAGAAATATTGCAAATGTATAAGAATCAATGCTGCAGCAGTTATGCTTATGATAAACACGCTGATAACAAATACTAGTAATTTTGTGAGTACATTTTTTTTTCATTCTAATTAATTATTTTGTATAAGTATTTTTTTAATATTTTGTATAAATAATTTTTAAATAACATTAGGCTCGCCCCATGCAACATTTTTCAGTACAGTTTACAGAAAAAATATATAATCAAAAATAGAATTAAAAATTTACATGATATATATTTAAAAACAATATTGTGAAGGCGTTGTTTACAAAATAATCGTATTATATTCTATGAATGTTTAAAAAATAATTGTTAGCAATAAAAGAAGTACAGGTAGTTTTCTCTAGTCAAGTACCTAAGGAAGTTTGTGATAAAAGTCTAGTCTTTCAGTTACATAAAAACAATCATCGGCAGTGACGTGTTACTTAATTTATAAGTTGTATTTATTTTTATTGGCAAGAGATAAATACAAAGATTCAGACAAAATCTGAAGTTATTGGATACTCAGTACTATATAAAATGCGAACGATGCTAGAAACATCATCATGAGTATTAGCGTATTATAACAGATTGAAAACACTTTGCATCTGTAGCGTAATACTGAAATTGTGACTCGATACAAATAAAAAGTTAAAAAATAAGCCACAATGTTTGACCACCCGGACGTGCAGTTTGCTTCCGCGTCGCCACATAAGTTTGATTATGTTATACGTGGCGTGATTCGTGGCAATATTAAAGCTAATGTCACTTGTCACTTTAAAATTGAAGAAAATTGTGTATTTATGCTTTAAATTAGTTTGTGTGTATACTTACATTATAAATAAATTTTGTTTGGGTTAGTAGTTCGAATTTAGTTGTAGTTACATTACAAGTGACCTAGATTCAAATAAGTATTTAAGTATTTAATCCAAAAAATATTAAAACTACATATCATATTTTTTTCAATGAATGTAAGCAATGTAAAATGAGACTAAGCTTGACGCCGGACCAATACAATTACAGTAGTGTCACGACTCGATACCTATTATAAAAGACCCACGTTTCCTGTTAAAGAGGTCATTCAAATCCAATTTGTAATAATTTTTCCGCGTGTTATTATCGCTTTATAATCTTTAAATGAGTCGATGCGAAATTTTGAAATATATATCAGTTTACATTTCCACTACTATATGATTTAGAAAGAATTATAACAGTTACAAATAAAAGATAAGATAACAATGTTTGTAATAGATACTTTCATAAATAGCAGGGTGCGGCACTGCACGAAAGGAATAAAGAAAGGCCAATTTGTGAGATGGGAAAGGGAGCACAATTTAAAAGACGGCTATTGAAATATTGGTATTTGAAATTTATAGCAATTTAGGTGTAATAAGACTTTACTTGATATGGTTGTGCTTTTTATTTTATATAAGCGTTACCCTTCTCTGAGCTTTTCTAAGTTTAAGCTTTATATATATATTTAAGTACGTACGTAGTAGTATGTATATATATTTAAGTACGACCGGTCTTTTTTGCTGTTATTAAAAAGCGGTATTAGTAAATTTGATTTTGTTTCAGCTATTACAGCTAATAAAATATTTAACATCAAAAGAAGATTTTTGTAATGTGTGTTACTCAACTTTCGACATAAGGAAAATATGAAGCTAGCAAAAGCAAGGCAGTATGTACGATAGTTGAGCGGTGAAAGATAGTTGGTACTGAATGTTGTTTCTTTTACTCTGTTTTTTATTATTTTTTAGAAAGTTTGCTCGGTCGCTCTGTCGGAGAAATTACAGTGCGGATAGTCAGTCTATTGGTAATCCTAAATTTGTTCATCGTTGTTGGTTTTTTATGTGATTACTTTTTATTGTATCTTAATAATGAACAATATATTAATAAATTATAAAAAAGGAAGCAAGACATATTGCGTAAGAATTGCATATAATCTTAACATTTATAAAATTATATATTATGACTTATTTAAATTGAATGTATAGTTTAAATCTCGTAATTAAAAACACTTAATTGTACCTGTATATAGCTAGAACTAGCTAAAGCTAAAAGTAGTCGGTAACGGGCGGAATTACATACAAATTAACAAGCTTGATAACGGTCGAGAATCTTTTTGTCACATTCTTGCCTTAACTGTTTAAAGTATTAGTTTATTTAGCACCTTACCAAATTCGTTAGACATTTCAGCCTTTAAAAATACACTTGCTATCAGTCATATAGTTAAATTGATCGTAAATGTGAAACAATACATTGCGTGTTCTGAGTTGTTACCGCTGTTTGGTGGGCTTTGAGGCGCCATTAGCTGCTGCACTTTTCTGTGCTATGTGTGTTTGATAGTGTTTCGCGAGATGAGCCTTTTGTCGAAAACTTTTTCCACAGAGAGAGCAGGTGAAGGGCTTTTCCCCCGTATGCGTTCTCACATGCACATTAACTGAGTACTTGTCCTTAAAACCCTTAGAGCAGATGGAACAGTAATGAAGGGACCTTTCTTTTCTAATTCCATTTGATGTGGACGTTGCAGCTTGAACAGCTGGTCCTGACTGAGCTTGAGTTGAAGGTGGCGAAGTTTTGTTTGGCGGTCTTTTATTGTACCTTTTACCTGATTTAGAACTTGAAACAGTAGGTGATGCCGTTACCACGTGTATGTTATGTGGCAATTGTACTTCACCAGCAGGTATCATTGTAACAAGTTCGCCATTTACATGATGAATGTTATAGACACTGCGGGCTGACTCAATAGGTTCTACAGTGCAGAAAGGTTGTACAGATTCCCCTAGTTCTGTTGCAATTCGCTTTAACTTTTCATATTCATCTGGGTAGCTTGTGTCGAGCTGAGAAAGTATTATGTCATCGACACTTTGTGTTGAAGTTGGATTTTCTCCATTCGCTACAACAGTAGCAGTAGGCTCTTCTAATAAGATCGATATATTGACGTTGCCGTTTGTTGGCCCTATTGCCATTAACAATTCCGTATCGGTGTCTTTAGTATCTTGATACATGGACGGTACATCTGCTTTGTTATTATTGTTTATAATAACAGTTTTCAAATCTTGTTCCAAACTGAGTTTTGTAGCAGAATTTTTCTGCTGTATTGTACTATATCTAATAAAAGCTTTTCCTTGTAGTGCACTCCGTAACAGAGACTCATTTGATTCAGTATTTTGGTCAGTCAATTTCCAGTCATTATTATTGTTATTATATTCGACTTCTAACATGGTTGGTGTTCCAATTATAGTGCTATGCGATGAGTCATCTTTCTTGTCATTATTTTGAAATTCATTGTCATCATAACTAAATGGTTCAACTTTAACTAGGCTACTAGTACTTAATTCCCTTGCTGGATTTTCCGAATCACCTTCTTCATAATTAAATGTATCTTTTGCGAGTATATTTGTATTAAGTGCGTCTTGGTTAAAATCATTAGGAAACCCATTCATATTTAATATTGTTTCTAAATCTAGGGAAGAGTTTTGTTCCATATCTGTTGGACTTGACATGGAGACATCTTCTTCTTTACCCCAATTGTAAGGACGATTGGTATTTGCCTCGTTGATATCTTGATTCAGGACTGTTAATGTATATATTTGCCCATCGGTGTTGTTACTGATTAATTTATTTGAAATTGCGGTGTCACTACATGGATGTGTCCCATTTATTTCGTTATCTTGGTTCCAGTAATATTTATTGAGATCTTCTAGCATAGCCGTCTCAAGGCGATCTCTATCCCTGTCAACATTCCATATCGAATCGAAACTTTGTAAAGGATTAGAGCTAATAGCCGTTGTCATACTGTTTGTGGTAGTGGATTGTACACCGGTCACACTGAGTAAGCTATTATTATTCTGTTCTTTAGGTTCTTCTGATAACAGTGGATTAGAACGCGAGTCAGGAGATTCCATGAATACATTAACAGATCGCATTTGTTGTTTATATTGAGCATCCGTTATTTCATTGGAAGTAACAAAATCAAAAAAATCCGATTTTGACAATTCCGGTGCAGTGGCCGTCATGACTACTAAATTGTTTCACAAAAATAGAAATCCCTCAAGAGCTTAAATCCCTTAAGAGCTTTAACAAATTATACATTAAGTTTACTCGTGTTATATATATATTTTTATTTTTGTACTAAAGTAAAATAAATCTATATTTAAATAAGTGAGTTAAATTTAACCCGATATGACTTGTACTTTATTGGCAGCCGCAAGAGCTTCGGTAACTGATAATGCATAAAGGCATGGGCGGTGGTGCTACTCAGAAGTGTCCAATGCACGTAATTCAATAGGCGGACCAATGGAATCCGCAAACTTGATCCGAACGTTCCTTTTTCCCATTATTCACCCCAAGCCGTATACAACTTATGAAGGAGTCACAGTCACAGCACACATTAGAACACATTCCATTTTTTATTTTAGTGGAAGACCAACGGAGACTCAGCCAATATCTGGAATGAAAGAAAACATATTACTTTTATACATATAGAATCTCCAAAACATTTCTTTTTAATTGAACAATAATACCTATTAACATATTTATTATATGGACAATTTTAAAATTTTACAACAAAGTCGTTACTGAATGTTTAATTAATAAGCTATTTGGTTTATATGCTTAGATCCTGTACGAAACCAGGGCGAGCGAGTCACGCGGCGTGCCTACCAGGCATCACGTAATGCCTGCACCGCAGCTCTTGGCGAATAGTTATTATTAATTACACAAATGAAAAATATCTGATTGATGATTTACTTTTGAACATTATTTTTAAGTGAATAGCATTTTATATATACCACTTCTAAATCTTCTATAAGTCCGGTTTAACATTTAAAAGTTAATTAAGCGTTAACTAAACAACAATTACACTAAAGATTAAAATATTATGATCAAATAAATTTAGACATATTTCTGCACCATAATATGTATATTTGAGTTATATTATGATACTTTAGTATGAGAAAGGCCTGTCAAATGACACGCTGAATTGGAGCAAGCCTGCGAACCGAAACACGTCGTATAATATTACGCCTGTTAGTTGATACAATTATGCTGCGGAATCAATATATGAACTGAATCTACTTTAACTAAATCATAAAAATGCTTCTTTATTTATTTCAATTTACGATAAACAATAGTAAATTAAAAATTTGTAACATTATATTCTTTTTATCTCGTAATAATATTATCCAATGCTGTTGCAATTGTTAAACTAAAAAATGTGTAAATGATTTTAATAACTACTTATTTAATACATATGAAAATATAAGAATGAGAAAAAAAAACGTATATTGTGCGTATATTGCCATTAAGTAAAAAAATATATATATAGTAGTCAAATTGAGATACAGTATTGATGAGACTACTTTTTAAATTTTATTTATTAAAAGGCACACGTTACATTAGATTTACTTTTGAAAATTTTAAAATAGTATTTGTGACTCATAGTGAACTCAATCATATATCATTATCTACAGAAATATGAGAGTAGCAGTTATAACGCTTTTCAATTTAATTTGCAAGCCACCTATTAAAAAGAAATGTATTCGAAAATATAATCCAACTGACATGTTAGTGCAAAGTGTTGTTGAATGCATGTTAGAACATATTATTATTTATCATTTGACCTCTTGCTCTTTGCTACATGAAATTACTATCCACGGTTAATTATAACTCGTTGTCGCAACTTCAATTTACCTCTAATAGTTTAATATATTTTTGTTGCTCACTAAGCTTGCTACATAGTGTGACCATTGAGTGAATTTATATAACGGGCGTCGTAAATAAATCTATTTACACTTGCATGTAAAGCCAGGTAGTTAAATCTTTGATTCAGTCCAGTACTTTACAGTACTAAAACATAAAAAAATATATTATGTACTAAAATATATTATGTTCTAAATATATATTATATATTAGAATGTTAAGAACAAATCTGAACAAATTTTAGTGTGCAGATCTAAGTTTCTTCTCATTTAGTTTACTCTCTGGTTAGTGTTTATATATCGGACTTTACTCTTTATGACTTGTTAAATAATAATTTCATATACTAAAACAATTATATTTTATATCACAAACACTTTATAATATTATTCAATTAACTACAGAACATCGTGGTGCAGTGGGTGGTCTGACTGTAATCGTGAGTTCAATTCCCTTTCGGAGAAATTATAATAATTTAATTATTTTAATATCTCCGCTCTTGTTGACCAGCGACTCAATACGCATTGTCTCGAATTTGGGCGGAAAGTGTGGAACGGCGTGTCTTGACTCACGTTCGGTAGGACTTACTCTGCTATTTAGGAAAGAGCGTGAAGCTGGAATAATATAACTCGGAATTGGTGATAAAAATAAAGCAAAAGGTATTGCTTGATATCAATATTTTAACATACTTAAAACGAGCACAGTTACATTTTCTAAACGACTATTTAAATCTGAATGCGTTTTTTGTTTGTAAGGGATGTAAGCTTATGCCGTGGTGCATGTAGGTTAACGAGCGTTGCGCCAGCGTTGCCGCTGCGCAGTTGCCAAGCTGCGCCTCCGACAAGCAATTGGATCACGACACAGTCGTTTTATTGTCACAATTAATATGAAAATATCACTATAACGATAATATATATCGCTTAAATCTTTTGATATCCGTATATATTAAAAAAACTCTAAAGCTTACGAAATTCATAGTTTGCACAAAGTTTTTATACTATACAATAAAATTTAGTTGTTAATCACTTTCTTTTACGAATAGTTTATTTTAAATATATATGCCGACACTCCTTTTGTTGAGGTAAATCCATTGGTTTGTACTACATTCAAAACGTAGATTAAAATATAAACACGCATATTTGTAATATAATACTATATGAATATTATTATTGATTCAGTTAGTCAAAAATTATATATTCATTCAGTCAAACATTATATTTTGAATGATTACAACATTTATTTCTACGATACCGTTATTGTAGAAACTGTATTAAACACAAATTAATCCAGCATCACGATGTCTTGCTCTTAAATGTAATCCAATCCGTAAACGAGTAACATGACTCCATCTAGCTTATATACGTATTCAAATGGACCTATAACTGCGTAGCTCGTAATAAGTTATCTTGCAATCGCACTATAAACAAAATACTCGACTAACTATTGGTAATTTAGTAACACAGAGTGTATCTCGTTATCTTAATTAACATGAAACCGAGTGGCCTCAATCGGAACTACAATACGCCAATTTATCTTCCACTATGATCGAATGACGTCTACAAAATGTACTGTACTTAGTTTTTGTAAAAATAAGGTACAATTATTGGTATGATCTCGATGGTGGTGATAATGAGGTCCGCACGGCTGCAGAACTCACGCGGCCACGGCCGACTCAACCGACGGTGATTTCTAGGCCCGATATGCTCTCAACGACAATGCTACGGTTTTAATTGGCGCTCTTATATAGACATGTCTTATATTGAGTTGAGAAGCTGTAAGTTTTCGAAAACAGGTCATCAAAATACACGCGCAGGTGCACCACGGAGCGCGTGACTACCAAATAAATTTTCAATTGTCATTGTGATTTTCTCGGACAGCTTCTATCTATGTTGTATGTAATATAACCATTTATTATATGTTAGGTTTTAATATTGTTTAGAAGTAAAAAAAAATATTAAGCACTATGTATCTCTGGTACACACCAATACATTCACATATCACCAATACATACATATCAGCTACGAGCACCCACATCTTAGTATCTTACTCACCTTTGGTATTTTAAAGAAGATGACCATTTGTGTACTCAACTTTGATCTCTTCACGTACACATGTTTCTTGCTATTTTGTATCAATTGTTAAGTTTTAAAGTTCAATAGCGGTGAAAATTTTGCACGTACTTGACTTCATTGTTAACCTTTCGATATAATATAAATACAGTATGAGATAAATGTACAATGTATATACGATAACTGAAATGTTTGTAGCTACTTAAAATGATATTTAACAATAAATGCAAATTTTCATACGTAAAAGTGAAAACTAGTATAATTTAAAAAAAAAAAATTAAATCCATTAAAGTAAAGTATAATATAATTGAATATTATTTGTACGAATAATAAAAAATAATATTTTCATTGAGCCGGCTAAGTTTTTCTAATATTATTCAAGTATTTGAATATTGAAAATTAGTAAAAGTCTTCGTGTCCTTTGCGCGTTACGACATTTTCGCAAAAATGCTTTTCAGATTTAATGGAGTAGATTACTTACGCGATCGTTCGGTAACTAGAGTGCGTCGAATCCTGACGTAAAATATGGTTGAGTACATTTAACAGTATCGGCGCTTGAGTTTCCCACGCGGCTAGCGGCTTGTCTACTAGCATTCAATGACTATGCTCTACTCCCGCATATCTACATAAATCAATACTGTACTGCGACTCGATAATTCTCTTTTATTTAGGTTTAATAACTCCGAGTTGGTGACTTTATTTTAATAATGTAGGCTTTTAATTCAAATACTTGTGGTATCTTATACTATATTATATATACCTATACCCTTTGTATTTACAAAAAGGTATGGAAAATATAAACAGACTTATTAAAAAAATATGTATGTAGTATATTGGGAACAACTGAAATATTGTCCTACTTCACAGGTGCACTCGCAAAAAAGAGAAACTGAGATATTGCGGCGTTGGAATGAAAATCTTATTATCGTCCAAAGGGGCGATATTCGAGCCGACCGTCTGCTCCAGTTACAGAAAACGCTCCCCCGATTTGTATCCGGTTTGCTTGTTTCGTGCGAACCTTCTCGTACCTTCACTCTTAGTATTTAATCACTGTTATTTCGGTATACTCCTTTAAGTACAACGGCGACGTGTTATTGGATATTGACGGGTAAATTTAATGAGTATTTTTCACGAGCGATATACTTCTGAAGTGTTCCAGTTGATATATAGTAATATTATTTAATTTAATTTATATTTTATTATAATACCAATGTTAGTAAAGAATATATTACGGTAAAGAAAGAACTGGATTCTACATGAAACATTGTCTGTTACATCAAGGACATCGCTCTCATTAAAAACTTGTCATGTACCCATAACTACGGCTTCTTAAATAATTTAAAATAAGCTCAAAGCCGCAAGTAGGTACTTAACTAGTTAAAAAAGAAAAATATAGGTAGATATATATTTCAAATTTTAATTACAAACCTTCTATATTTTATTTATATAAAATGACAAATTGTAAAACTAACAGCTCGTTATAATGTTCTTCTCGTTATATAGAGAAATCGGAAAAGTTCAATTTATATTAAATATAACAATCGCAACCATCATGATTTAAAAGCACAAACTTTAATTTAATTTGACACAGTGAAGAAGTCTCTATTGAAATTTACTTAACCAGTCAATTACAATCAAATGTACAATGCGGTTCTTCAAAGACAGCTCAAAGCGAAAAAATATTTACACTTAAGCTTAATTCATGACTCAACACAAATAAATTGAGAATACGTTGCCACGACATGAATATCCATTTATTATCGGAGATAAAAGTTTTTCTAATTGCTAGTTAGTTCATAGTGTGATGACTTTTGATGACGTTTATAAATTCGGAAGCAAATTGAAATCATGCTGCTGACAGGTGAAGCTTTATTAGAAGCGCATAATAACGACGGCAATAATAAGGATAATAAGAAGAGTGAAATGAAAGTATGTTTTAAGGTATCTTTATAAACATTTCGGTGCTATGAAATTTTATATTAAAATAAAATTACATGTCACTGTAGAATTAGCTTGTTATTAAGTATTGTTATTTACGTTTCGTAAATACTGAATCGTAATATGTATTTAGTTTGTAGGCTTCAGGTTAATATCAGGTTCCCTATTAAACGTTCCTTACATCATATGCATAACTGCATAAATCTTAATTTAAATTGTCAATCAAAATTTAACATTTATTTATATAAACATTTAGTATTACACTATTTAGTGTTAATTTTAACTTTACAGCTTCACGCTTTCTAACGCACAGCAGTATAAGCAGACAAAAGTTTCAAGATACTCGGCACCCGAATTCGACACTTCAGCATTGGAACTCTTTGCTGCGCTTTCCCTTACACAAAAATAATGATTTAACTATTGATATTATCTTAGAACTGACCATGATCACTTTAATTAAAATTGATTAATACTAAACATAAAACATTTTTATGTACAATAATAATAACGTATCTGTTAAAAGACTACTGTAAATAGCTACTCTCAATAATTTTCAAGTCGTGATCTAACACCATTATGTATTTCACCATTAAGAGTGTCCTTATTTATATGTATTATCTCGTCTATCGGCCGGTGATATTTTGTAACACGGCGGCTTACTATTATTTGCATATTCCGTGATGGTGTCGATGTTTAGCTGACTTTATGCCAAGTTACTGCATACCGCATCAACAAATACAAGTTTTAATGCCTGAATTGATTATGTGAGAGACTGGGGTACTTTTTAAACGAAAGATATACTAAAATCAAATATGAAGAAATTCTATCAAGTACATATACTAGTACAATTATACTTTATAATGTTATATATAACAGTTAGTTTGTATTTAATTAATAAATAGTTTTCATATTTTAGGATGCTGGGATGATCCAGATGCATGCATCCTTTCACTAGAAACCTTGAGATCGCGAATAGCTTGGCTCGACCGTTGGCTATTACCGATGCGCGGCTTTTAATGTCTCAACAAACTATTAACACAGATCAGTACAAGAAGATATACGTACATACTTATATACTGTGGCCACAGCTATTAGTCTAATTGCATTCTCTTTGTCTGTAAATTAATTATATTTAGAGCAGTGTAATGAACTGCAAAGAAAAAGCAAGATATATATTTTTACCATGATCGCCTTTTCTTCCAATTTCTTCAATTAATAAACAAAAATCATTACCTTATGATACATTTTTCAAAAATGTAGCTTTTTTCAAAAATGTAACTTGTTTAAAATGTAACATGTTTTTAAGCTTTTCGGTAATATAGCGTACACATTTGAACAACATATACTATGTATTTTTAACAATACGCGAGCATAAACTGAAAAATAATCTGTAGGGACACCATTTAACCATTATGTCGGTATTAGATATTGCGATTTGAGTGCTTTTTGAGTATATGAAAATTAATATTACGAGTATTAAGTATCAAATTTTGAACACTAGTTTCTCTTTGCCTACCCTTGTATGCGTATGCGGAAATAGTGTGAAGCAGTTTTTCAAATTGTTTTTACATATTCCCCCCCACATAGCAAATATTACAAAAATTTAAGATGACAAATATACATTTAATAAATAATTAAGATAAATTAAAAATTTAATTAAATTAATAAAAAGAGTAAGAAATGCGGAAGTGTAAAAAATATTTTTCCAGAAATAAGTGTTAAGGTCATTATCGATAAAATCACGATTGTGGGGTATTTTTATATCACTTAAACATTATGGCCTTCGTTTAACTATAGGATATGGCATGCTTTATTTTCACATTACATTTTTCTTTTTTTTCTATTAGTCATACTATTATATGTCTTATAGTAATAATAATGACATAAAAGTTCATTATTCACAGTATTCAGTACAATATGTTGGTTGGAATATTCCGAAGACTAATGAATAGTAACGCAAATGTATGCTTGCTTAATGCAATTTTATCAAAACCGCAACTTTTATATCGTTTGATATTTTTTATTTCAGAACATAGCTAACCCACTTTAATTGGGTTTTTTTAAGTAATTAAATATTACAGCTAAAATGTTTAGTATATCTAAAATAGATTAATAATAAATAGAATTAAGATCAGAATAATAGTAGATCGGCTTGCAACGGCACGTGTAGTTCCTTCAAGGAGATTTTTCGCTCCGAAGTACAGAGTGAGGAACCTCCTTCATATTATTAAGTCACGTAGCCGCCAACGACCTGTATCCTTGTGCCATTGGCAACTATTTTAAATTACATTTTATATTAAAATATATAGTTAATTAGTTGTACTTAAATAAAAGTATATAAAGCACTTAAATATTCTTACAGTATCAATTTTTTTTAATTGTTATTTACAAACTTAGGAAATTGAAAAAAACAGTATCCATTTATTTATACCGTCAATATATAAATTAAGAAGACATTTGCAATAATACAATTGGACTTTACAATCATAAAGATACCCCCAAATTTAGTACATGCACGCAATACAAACGTTCAAGTATAATTTAAGTCAATAAAAATGATTGTTCTTTTACCAGCAATAGTGATTTTAATTGTCCAACTTTGTTTTTTCTCTCATAGATTAAAAAGTGGATTCTGACGAGTGAAAGATGTTAACAATGATTAATATATTTTTTATTATTAAACATAACCGTGCAAGTAAAATTTAGCAATGTTAAAATCGATTAATTTGACAATGGAATTCATAAAGTAGACCTCATAGTTAATTTATTTATAGTTTTTATAAAAAAAGGTAAGTAATCTAAGTGTGTCTATTTTTTTTATGACTCTCTACTAGAATGTAGATTTTAATAAGCATATTTATATAAATTTACATAATTGTGGCGATTAAAACTCACATCACAATAAGCAAAGAGGTCAAAGAGAAAGAATTTCGTACAAGATTAGAATTTGTTTCAAAAATGCAAGAATTAAAAATGGTTTAGCTACGTTATCACATTAAGAAAATAATAAAAAGAAAATCATTTTGTAATTTAACCTTCTTACTGTCGTATCGTCTACAAAATAAACAATTATTACTATTTATTTATACTTACTGGATATGTAAAACAATAGTATTAATTCAGAAAATCATTACAATATATGTGTAGTTTAATTAATAATAAATATCCCGTAACGTGTACGTTGATGCGTAACATACGCGATGCGATAGCAACGGATATGTTATTTTGTACAAAGGTGTACGTTAAACGAATGGTAGTGTGTATAATAATGATTTCATTTATTGTATGTATTTGTAATACAACTAAGTGTTATAAATATATTTTTAACATTTTTTAAAGTGTTAATCACACATTTAGAAAATGAAAAAGACATATTTAGAAAACGTATAAACATTTGAACGCAGCGGGATTTGAACCCGCGCCTCTTGAACGGTTTTCAAGAGGCGGTTTTTGAACCCGAAATTTGATCAAATTTTTATACGTTTTCTAAATATGTCTTATGTGTTATAAATATATAGTATAGCTTTCTGCATCTCTGTTAAAGCTCTAAATGGACCAAATTTCATAATCCTCCGTACGCATAAGAAGAAAGAAAGGGGTTCAAAAGAAAGGGGTCCAAATTTATTTCTTCACGTATAGATATAAACTATGACATAATGAAAAGATTACAAAATTGAAATGAACTAAAATTATTTACTTACAAAGGGAAAGGAATATAAATTAAACTAAAGCAGTATTGATATCGTAACAAAATGCCAACAACTTAGCTGCATTTTAGTAATTTCGTATCCCAATCATATAAAAATGTTTACATTATTAAATAGCAGGAAATATCTATTTAATATATAATAACGGTAACTCCTTATTAAAAGTTCATTTTTATTATAATAATAAAATGTCAATTGTTATTTTGTCTGCAACTCTAAAATCAACCTCGGTAATATAGTCAAATTGCAATTAATACAACAGTGCCGGTATTGAGAAACCGGAATTTTGTTTTAATTGAAGGCTTAAAACTTTTTTGAAGGTAATTGCGACAAGCTTAAAGTGAAAACAATTTATTTTACAAACTTTCCTTTGAGCGCTCCAGATATTGACATTTAATTTGACCGAATCTGACACAATGTGCTATTAAAGCGATTTCTTAGTGAATATATGTGTAGTGTATATTGTGTTGCTAATATTGAACAATTTTTTATTTAACGTTTTTAGTTAAGTTAACGTAAAGTGCTAACTTACATTACATATATAATTATATTATATATGTAGTATAAAAGAAAATAACACGTTATTTAAAAAAAAAAAATAAGTTATACTGTTTAGGAATAAAATTTAGTAGCTTTAAGTAAAACGTGCTTGAAAAAAATAAGATTAAGTGACACAGTGCGAGAAATTATATACTTGGATTACTTCTGTTATAAATACTATTAATTCATTTTATAACATTACTTTAAAATTTATCGAATTTGAGCAATAGTGACTAAGAATATCACATTTACCTACTCCTTTAAATGCTCGCTTCAATTTACTAAGAGTAGAAACTATTCTTGAAATAATGAATTTATAATGTATCTTTAAGCGTTTTAGCAACACTGTAGATTATAATAATTTTATGTACGTATATAATAATGATGCTTTCCCTGGAAATCGAGTTGATACGATGCGTGCGAGGTCGTAGCGCTGTGCCTATGTACGACACGTTCGTTACTAACGCTTCAATATTAACATCTGCAACCCCAGGGTAATATATCTAATGATTTATGATGTTAGATAATTATTGCTGCTGTGATCTTTTGTTCTTACTATAATTAACCATTTGAAAGTACGCAATAATAATTTAAGTATATAAGAAAATATGAAAATTAAATATCTTTTTCAGTATAAATATGTTATAGTGCAAACTAAAAAACGCCAATGTTTGCTGATTTCTCAAATAAAGAAATGTAGTTTACTCGACAAAATTTATGACGCTGCACAGTCATAGTAGGTATATTGATGCATTACGATAAATTAGACACGGCTTGAAACCAATCTCGGCCTGTAATCGGTTTTACGAAACTCACTTCGTCTCCTCCAGTTATTACCTATACCTATAGAATACTCTACACCTAATATATTTGTAAAGCACTAAGTCAATATTCCCATCCTTTAACTCATGTGAAAGTTTATTATAATAACACAATTACAGAGAATGGCCGTGGTAGTTACAATTAGTTGAACAGTGCTACAAATCGTCTATTTCTTTCACGTTTCTACTAATAGATGTTTCACTGTACGGTATATAAACGAGTCTTCAATGGCTATTTAAGTAAAACCCTTAGCTTTCTTTTTATCAACAACAAATAACATCATTAAGTCATAATACGTATATGGAAACGCATATTATTTTGTGTTTTATTTGGAATTCAATTATATTAATAAATAAAACCCACGACTTATCATAAAAAAATTACATTCACATTGTTTCAAAAAGTAGTTTGTAATTCCGTATACGTAAAATATTTATATAATCTGTATTTTTTTAATTTGTACGTTGATTGATAATGTCCTTCTATGGCCTGGGATAATCTTACTTTAGTTTGGTTGAAATTGAAAAGTGTTTTCCTTTAAATCTGTACAAGTGTACTTCCTCAATATAACTTTTTGACTTACTTCATATTGTTAGTTAGTCTTTAGTTAGTGTTAGTCACTCTTTTCAGTCTATTATGCTTTCTTAGTAGAAAGCATTTGACTTAAATACACATTATTGAGGTCAGTGTAGCCTCCGTTTGTTGTTTTTTTTGTTTTGGCATCTACAGAATGCTATACTTAGAACGGTTGTACGACAAGTAGGTTCTGATAAGTGATCAACGACCAACAAATGATAGATTGCAAGACAAGACATGAGCTCTATCTGCTCAAACGAACATCGTAAAAATACGCTTCCTGACGGCATTTCACTTATGACTTATTTTTAAAAACGAATATTGATCGTTACATTTTCGACAGTAACACATTTGTTCGTTACTTACATTTTTTTTAAATTAAAAAGATATTTTTCTTATGTACTATAAGTACTTTACAAAAACTTTTTTTTATGTAAAATTTCTTTGTATCTATCTTGCACTTTTACATATGATACTCGTATATTAATGCAAGCGTATTATAAAATTGACATTACAGCTATCGAAGGCAGTGAATATAAGAAACAAAGTAATTTTTTACTAAAATTAGGTAAATACGTATTTAGCACTTAACTAAAAGGTTATTTATGTATAACAAAAGGTTACTTTCAATTAAAATTTAATTTTATATAATTTGTTTCTTTGTAGGTACCGTTTGACCTCAAAATTAGTCGGGTACACTTTCAATGCGTCGTTTTGAAACTTATAAATTTACTACACACAAATTCAATAGCAATATACAATTTGTCTAGCTGGCCGCCAATGAAAAAGAATTCTCGAAAGTACGCATGTCATGATATCCGATGATCAGTTAACTGGAAAATCTATCATATCACTCTCTTCTTAACATTACACGAAATTTGTTACTATACTGATTAATAGATATAAAGTTGTGCAAAAACTTGAACAGGATTTTATAGTAAATCCGCATAACAATGACATGGGGACGCGGTTCAAAGTCAAGTTAGCAAAAAATGTAATGTCGCTGTCATTGGCAACTTATCCGTGCTACAGACTGTCTGATGTAAATGTTTCGGTTGATACCTAATATAACTTAGTAAGTTATATCAGGTATCAACAGCGGAATAACAGGTATCCTCAAACAGCAGAACATCTTGATTTTCTTATTTTTAACATATTTTATTTGATTTGCATTTTTACTCTGCCTACGAGATAATCTGACATTATATATTGACATTGAAATAATATTCTGTTAGTAGATTTAATTTAAAATAAGAATCTCTTTCAAGTATCTAGTGAACAATATTTTTGAAATATATAGTTAGTTTCTCTTCCCTTTTTCTTTGTACGAGCTTTGAAAATAATAAGATAGAAAACGCGTTGAAGTCTTTTAGGTAGAGTACAGTCAGTTAGTAGACTATAGCGTACCAATATTTTCATAAACTTATCATTAAGACCCGTATAATTGATATGAAATTATCATAGTATATTTTCCTTCTGAGAATACCTATCAGGAATATTTTAATTCTTACGTATTACATTAAGTTTTTTCATTTCGAGTTATGTACATTGTTTGTGCTCCAGTTAAATGATCGACCATATTAATTATAATGATAATACCTGGAAACACGCATGAGGCGAAGGTAGTTCCGTGTCAGTTGACGTCCGGCAAACCTTCGACATTTCCGAGCAAAACAGTAGAGACTAGCGCTCACGGTGGGCAGCGCGGCGACGCAGCGGCTGAGAGGGCGGAGGGGAGGGGGAGGGGGTGGCAGCGTGTTCGCACGCCGCGCCGCGAGGTCGCTGTCTTTTTACTCGTATTACCTCCTGACATTCGATCTTAATGGAGCTGCCTTATTGAAATTTAAGCGCAACAAGTACCTACCGACGTAATGGAATAAAATTAGGTTATCATACCAAGAAAACGGTCCTCGAGTGGCCATCTTTAAACTCACGATGGCCCAATAAGAATTCGAAGCATTCCAATTTTAGCAAACACTTTGAATAATATATTCGTCTCGCTCGTAGTATAGAGCATTCTATAAGTAAGAGAGGAACAGATATAGGATTGTGCTCCTATCGACAAATAGTCATTGTTCTTGGTTGTAATGGAACAAAATAAAGACAGAGCAGCGGTATTCGTGATCGTGAGACAAAACTATAGCAATAGAGGTGTGCGAGCGAGACGGAATTTAAGGTTTTTGGGTCGATGCCCGGACGAAGGAACTTAAAATTGGATTTTGTTTTACGTAGAATAACGTTTATTTGGCACACATCAATCATCAAAGAAAAAGTTATCTAATAATTTCATACGTAAATCATAATTTTTTTAATTATTTTAAACGCAACGTGAACACAGAATTCCTATTGCAAAATCAAAATCCAGTGTACATAGTTGTATAATGGCCTAATAAATTATACCTCGAGGTCAATGTCTCCTGGAACCCTTTATTAATCAAATTATATTTATTGTGTCTCCTACTCCTACATATCATAGTCATTTATATTTACATCATGCATTTTGTGTATAAAAATCGATTTAAATAATTGGATGCTCATAGTACTCATATTTTTTAACACTGTAAGGGGTGTCCCGCTGACGTAGCGGGATGTTTTAAAGAGGTCCCCCGTCCCTCCTTGGAGGCACGTCCGGACCGTTACGCGGGCGTCCTTGGCTGAGTTCTCTCTCACGCGGCAGGTCGTTCTCAACTCGTTCCGCGCTGTTGCTGCGCTGCACGTGTGTAACACTACTTGCTGCTTCTAAGGGTTGCCTGCTAGCAATGGTCATTATCAAAGTTACTATCTTTGCTAATATACTCAGAGTAAATAGTTTTGTATTGTAACTTATTATATATAGTGTTTTGTAAATATGACATTAAGTACTTCTAAATACTTCAGATATATATGTTAGTTTAATTGGAAATGAGAATGAGATTTGATAACCCTATTTAATAAATATAGTATGTGTGCGTGATATGCGGTTGTACGAGACGTTTGTGTGAGCGTATTGAATTAGTCCTAACGGACATTACGGAATATTGTAAGATAAATGCAGCAAATATAATCTAGTAAGAAGTATAGTAGTATAGTATAGCTGTAAGCTTGTTTTAAGTTTATAAATCTTATGTACCTTTTCTTTTATTATTTGGTGTGAGTATACATACACCACGTTACATTGAACAATGTATAATTAATAGCACGTAAATAATGTTTCTCAGCATTCCAGTAAAGTGAGGATTCATAATTTCAAAATATACTAAACAGGACTAATGTTTTAAGATATTACTTTTAGTACACATTGATGCCCACGAACGTGAAAGGAATTTAATAATTCCTGATAAGAAATCATTATATTTGTTGCTATACACTAATCTCTGATCTATGTAACTTTATATCAAAACGCGCCGCAAACGCAAAGTTGGAAAATGTTGACTACGCTTATTATAAAAATAAGCACTTTGGTATGTCGATGAATATTTGCAAAGCTATATAACGTTTGTAGTTGAATTCGCTTATTACTTTTATTAAGTTTATAATGACTTTTGTTACGATTCGACCTTGCAACTTAGATGTTTGTTAACAATCGATTCATGCGTGTAGCAATTACGAAACTATATCACTGAGGTCAGAAGCAACGGCCCCGCCAATAAAAAAAACCTTTATTAGCATAAAGTCTGAATAATCTAGTTATACTGTAAGTGTATAGGAAGTTTTAAATCCAGATAATAATTAATTTTTATTATGGAAAAAAGTGATTTAAGTGCACAAAAGTAATGTGTCTTCTATTTTACTTAAATGTAAAAGATTTTTTGAAGTATACATGGATTTTTTTAAATATTTTAAAGCTTTTATTACGATGCGTATTAATGCATTATCGATGTCGCAAACAGCAAGGACGCCGATCGGTCGTGATTGCGAAAGCAACACTTGGATAGGAGCTTACGTAGGTAGTTGTGATACATTTGATTTGTCTATGAAGTTGTAGTCAATGCACTTGTCTTAAAATACATGTTACCAAATTATTACTAATGTTTCGTGATGATGTAAACAGTACTCATTTAGAGTTACATTTAACTAGTTTTATACTATTAAATATTAACAACATATTACATTAGATTTAAAAGTAATAACTCCATTAGTCGTTTAATACTGTAAGCGTATCTGTAAATAACTGTTAAAGTAATAGCAATCTGTAAAAAAATATAAAACCATACACTTAATCAAATATTTTGGCTAAAGATCGCTTACATAAAGTGAATAAGATTAATTTACCTCAGTAGAGATTTATTTGTGTGTGTTTTCATACGCACATATGGACAGCGGGACCACAGTGGAGACAAGATACAACATTAGTGTGCGTTTACGAACACAGGCGTTCGAGGTTCAATGTACTAGTTGCCACTCCACGAGTTCCTTGTTCTACTTAAACAGTTCGCTAGTATCGAAGTGTTTGAATTGGGGAAAAAATCCTGTGATATAAATGCAACTACTATTTTTCCTGTATGGGTTGATTCTCTCAAACTATTACTGCTTGACGAGTGTAGGGAATATATAGCTATGATAACCTTATGAGGAACATAGTACATAAACAAAGCAAATAAAAGTTTTGCATTACCAGGATTATGACAAGAAGTCATCGTAGCGTTGTCTGACACTGGCTGACTTTAAACGGGATAGTTCACTACCCTCCTAGGTCAGTTCTTTTAAATTCGGGCAGAAAATGGAGAATGAAGTATTTTAACACTAGGTTCTCTCTACCTTAATATGAGGGTAAACCCGTGAGCAAAAAAAATAAAGTATGAGTATCCCCTTATTATAGAATTAGATTATATAAACATAGTATACATTTGTTGTATAAACAACAACTGTATACTTACAAAATTGTGTTTCGTAAATAATCATAATATCTAAGAAATAGTGTAAAACTTAATTCAGACAAGCGCGGTCAACAGTAATGGCAGTATAAAAGACATCAACGAGTTCGATGTACATACTACGTATGTGTGGGTTACAAATTATTTTATGATAGAAAAAAAACTATTTGTAAAGTAAGAATTTTACTTAAAGTGTTTATCTGTAGTATTATATTTTTACACAAATCAAAATTTATTAAACTTATTGCTTACAACATTGTGATGTAAAATATGAATAACAGCAGACAAGACACAGATAACTTTCAATTTTAATTGATATTATGAAAAAATATATATTTTCATTGTAATGATAAAAGAGACATTAAATAAAATATTATTTGAGTTTAATTTTTCTATTCAACAACTGTAATAGATTTGTAATTCAGTTAGAAAATTAACATCTCATTTTCCTATTTGAACCATACAATCAAAAATAAGGAAGAGTGTAATCCAAAAACAGCACAAAATAAGATTTAAAGAATAAAACTATAGAAAAACTAAATTATGCATAAAGTACACTTTTTTTTGTGATAATTAATATAAAAAAACACTAACAATTAGAGGTATAAAGTTGAGTCTTTTTTGCACTTGGACTGTATTTATTTTAGAAAAAAAATCTTCAACGACGTTAACGTAACGTTAGTTACGAAGACCTAATATAGCAATTTTGATATCAATATTTCTTTCATTGTTAGTGTGATATTCATATTTTGACATTTCATATTGAGTGTGATAAAATTTATTTGAAAACGGCAGTATTAGGTATGTCTAAATTACACATTCATATATTGCGAATGAATATAAAAGATGAGAATATTTTCTTGCTGTATACTTTCTAAAGCTTGATTTTCATTATTCAGGGCTTTTTGTTTAAATTATTCAGGGTTTGTATTTTTGCGAGAAAGATTATTTATACCTTTTTAATAAATAGCCCAACACGATATTATTATTTTTTTGTTACCGACTTTTTGTCTTACTTAGAAACAATAAGGATTAACATACATACATAAAAATAGCTAATATATAACCTTTTATATATATAACCCTTTTTAATTAATAAGTGCACAAGTTAATCGAATTTACAGATAAAATATAATTACACTGTATTTGAATGTCATTTCCGCAAAGTCCATTTCCTTTAAAACTATACAATTCCATATTGAACAAAGTTAAAAAAAATACAAATTTTGTTATATATTCTTAATTCACGTTATGAGCAAGTGGATGAAATGACACATATTTTTTTTCAGTGACGACGTATTTCCCGTACGTTCTATGAAGAACTTACTAAATATATTTTTAACCTATCAACCCTAGAACACATAGCGTACATTCATTTCATATGTCCCCTATAAGTAAATGATAACATAACATAAGAATATATAAAAGGATAAATAACTCATAAATGCCTTATTTTATAATATATAAAACGATAACAGTATATTAGATGTCATGTTTTGTTTAATAACGTCCTAACTGGTGTGTGCAAGATCTTAGTCAGTGGGTGTAGAGCAATGTGACACGGAAGTCTCGCGAACCAGTTTCTCAACTCAATTGAACTCCTAAATATGAATATAAAGAAGTTTGACGAATATTTTTTTTGATAGCGTCCGACGGTCTTTTTAATGTTTATTATAAATGTACGTTTCTAAAATTTATGTTACAAGAATATTAAAACAAAAGCTTAAATTATACATGTTATTGTTACTTAAAAATTTAAATTATGACCTTTACGCGTGTTAAATGTTAGGCTTTGAAATCTTTGATTTTTGACCTTGACTGTTGATCCTGTTATTAACTACAAATTTCTAATATATCTATTTTCATTAAAATATTTCGCAAAATGACTACGATTATTATATCGATACACAATATCGATCGATTTATTAAATATTAATATAACCTAATATAACCTATCGTTTATAGAAAAATATAATTAACTTATAATGGGGTTTTATCTACAGAGAGACCATATTTTAATCAAAGTCAAACGTTGATGACTAGTAAACCACTAGGTGACCTTGATATGCAAGTGTTTATGATTCCAAACCCCGTCAGAATAGCAAAGTGGTCAGAAATGCATTTGGAATATAATAAAAACATTAATGTTAAATGTACTTTATAGCATTTCTTTCTCTTTAATTTTTATTTCAAGCTTATGAATTATTGTAATATATGATTTTTGTTAACAGTAAAAGACAATCGTTATTGAGAAAAACCTAGGTGTAAAAATAGAGCCTAAAATAAATCATACATTAAAGTTAGATTAATGTCGCCTTAGTTCTAATCAGTCCGGATAAAGCTTTCAGTTTATTATTTTTATTATTATTAATAAACAGTTGTTCGATATTATGTTTATAATTAATTATCCTATGAACCTTTTTTCCAGTATTTCCATTAAATCTGTTAAGATAGTTAAACGTATATTTTTAAAATACCTAAAGCAAAAACATGTTATTGGTAAATTTCGAATATGCATTATTTGTACAAGCCAATTATTATGTGAAGGTGATAAAAAATTAAGAACATGCAACGTAACAATCATATGTGGTTTTTATAAAAAAAAAATCCTACGAAGTATATTTTAATAAATGCAAATAATAGTTATAATTAATAGAAAAAAAAGAGATTGAAAGTTCATTAAACTATAATTTTAGTACTTTAGTTTAATATAATCCACAGTTCATATTTAAATTATTACACATCATTGGATACGGTCAGTTCGCGACAAAGTTAAATAACAATTTTAATGATCACTTTCATATATGGCTTTAATCGTCACGAGTTAGTTCACGGATAATGACTACAAATAGAAGGTGCAGCAGCATTGCAGTTCACGAGTTAATCAATTAGCATAAGGAAATAAAGATTAACAGCAAAGTATTTTAATTGGCTTAAAATATATCTTAAATGTGATGTATATTTTGATTTTCTGACTAATACTAATAGATTATATATTCAAACTTTTCTCATCATATAAACATTAAAATCATAGTTATTATATGATTTATTATTTACATAAATAATATTTGGATAATAGAATGCTAAAATACATAAACAATGGTTATAGGTTTTAACTTGAAAAATTAAATTAAGCAACCATCTAAATGTTAAGGCTGTTCGCGCACTTGATGAAAACTGGTGCAAAGCGAAGTGGTGCAAACCGCAGAACCAGTCCTGCGACAGGAAGCGGCCTCGAAACCCGCCGTCTCCCGCACTCCTCCGCGTCCCCTCAAGCTACCGCCCCCACCACCAACGTCCACTCCCCGCTCCTCACTCCTTTACTACAAGCTGCTGTGGGGCACCTGATCCAGACAAAGCGTGTCCTTCGTGTCATTCTAGTGACGCATACAAGTGCATTGCACTAATATTAAGTCGGTTTTATATCCGGTAACAAATATTACACTAAAGTAATGTTTTTTAATTTTAATCACTCTTTAGTCTATGCATATATCTAAAAGGTTTAGTCTTCCGATTACTTTTTAATATCTTATATTAAGGTTTGGTAAAAATATAACATTATTCTTAATGCGCTTATAGTATACTCATACATATTCTCTTAAATGGCATTTAATATAATCGTATTCAATGCAATCGTGACTAAAGGATATCTAGAATCTATAGAAATCTCAACTGAATTATAATGTAGAGAGTAAAAGAATAATGTTAGAATAAGCTTGACGGTCGAGAATTGCGATAGTGGTTATCAAACAAAGCCGGGCTCCATTATAGGCAAGTCCGCAAGTCTCATCGGCCGCCCAAAGAAACGATCTCATAGAAAGTAGAGCAAGTCATTTATTTATTCAGTGCAGCAGCGGGTGTGAGTGAGACGGAGCCGCGAAACTGGCTCATTAAAATAAAAATCCGATTTAAGAGTGCAACTCGCGCGGAGCAAAATAAATGTTTCCGACGAAATTTGCTCGAGTTATTCCAAAAAAGGTGCACGAAACGCCTCCACTACGATCGAGAGATACAAGTGCGAAGAGAAACCGACCGCAATAGCCTCTGACTATATGCGCAGACTCACGACCGAGTGCTTTCGATCGTGGACACGTTACACCATAATACTTTACTGCTATAATTACTAGTGCTACGAGTAAGCGTATTGACGATAAATTCTCGAGTCATAATCTCAAATTCTAGTAACACTAACGCCTCTAATGTTAGACCAGTAGTTCTTTTCTTTCCGCATTAATGTTTACTTCTGTTTTTCACTATGACGAGCGAGCTATTGTCTGAACATTACATAGACACAACATTGCATTATCGGTACGATAAAAGGCAGCTATAATCATCGTAGGCAGTCACGAGATCCGCACGCGCATTCGCTATTTTAATAATTTAATACATTGCGAGTAGCGCCCGCAAAGTTTTCCAGCTAAGAAATATTATTTCAAAAATATTTATAAATCGTTTGGTTAAGCTGATTTTAGAAAAAGAGGTGAATGTCGGAATTTTCCAATAGGAAAAATATGTATTTTTAATTTGTTAAACAAATATTTTTAGTGCTATCAATCAATTGTTTTCGATAAACTTTAAATTATCTTTTTTATATTTTCAAGACGGGCATGCTCATATTTCCACGACGTTACGATATAGTCACTAATCCATAAGTTTGTTCTCTTTTTACATTTGTTTACTGAGATAATAATATTTCCTATTTTTGTATTAAATAGACAAAGACAAAGGCTTTAGTAAATCAAATTTACTTTCACCTTATAAGTCCTTTCTAGTGCTTAATGTCTGGATAAATTTTATAATTTACTGACTTACGAAAACAATGTACTACGTAATGGTCCATAAAAATGATATCCAACTGCAATGTAAGTTGAGCCCAATTTTATTTTAGTATAACTTTTTATTTATTGTTTTTTATAGTAGGTAGTAAAAAGATGTGATTAAAAAAATCAGTAATATTTCTTGGTACTCATTCACAAGACCTACATATTTAAAACAAATTTGATATTATCTGATATTTTAAAATAAGCATAAAATAAATTATTTTTAAATTCGGCAATACATAATGCTACTTTACAACAATTCTACTTTACTTGTTTTTTACTTAGTCCGAGTGGAATTCCGAAATAAAATTAGCCTAAGTTACTCGTTATTACATCAACTATTTGCCAGTGAAAGTTCCGTCAAAATCAACTCTGCCGTTCCAGAGATTAGCCGTAGCAAAACAGACAGACAGACAAAAATTGCTAAAAACTTTATTTTGGTATTTGTACCGTGTATACATAGGTATACATAAAAAAAGGCAGTTTTTTAATAAACAGAGAATCCATCATGTATATATGGAATAAAATTTATTCCACATATACAGATTCCAATATATATAGGTATATAGATCAAAAAATATCAAAAAGGTTGAGGCTAAGAATTCGAATACAGATAAAATCTACTATTGAATTCTCATCGATTGAAATGATAAGTGTTCTAATTTGGATATAAAAGAAATGTAATTGAATTAGAAAGTGATAATGAATCGTGACCCTACTTCCTACAAAAACAGTCTTTAAAACCTTGCCTTATTTATTAGTTTCTTCCTTTATGAGGTATTCGATATATATATTTTTCATAACACACTGATTTTCATAGCTGACATACATAGCTTAGTTACAACTACTGAACGTAGATAGCTGAAATTTGTCCACCATCCCCCCCCCCCCTCTACTCTTTCTAAGGACCCTCCTTAGAAAGAGTAGGGGAGCACTGAGAGTGGACGTCCTGACATTTCTACGGAAACGGGAAAACCAACAAGTTGTTTTTACAGTTACAGTCTAAAGAAATATACTATAGTATGGCAAGGATCATACTACTTTCGTATAAGTTGATGTCCATGCAAAACAATGTTGCAGGCACCTATAGGAAATAATATAAAACTATCGAAAATAGTATTGGATCCGTTCTCATTTTGATTCTAATGAGATGATTCTTTATTGTATTTATAGATTGTATCGAATATATAAATACATATTTTTTATATTTTAAATACAAAGAAGATTAGTTAGGTATTATATTAATGTTCTTATAATGGACTTGGCGGCAATCTACAAATGCAAGCTAGATCAAGTATACCAGAGGAGAAACGATGCGACTCAGCTAACTCGCTTTTTATTTATTAATTTCACTTTCTGATACATAATGTTTCGCTCATGGTTTAACTCGTATTGAAAAGTATTGCTCACTATCGTTTTTTAGTGAGTACTCGAGTAAGGTATGCGACGAGTAGCTTTCACATATATGTATCATAATAAATGAAATAGCTTTGTTTATTTTCTAAATATTATAAGTAAAATCTGCTTCTATCAGCTTTTTTGTTTCAGAACGGCGTGTCTTCACACTAGGTTATATCTGCCTACCCTGCTAGGCAGAGAAAAGCTTGAAGCTTTTTTGGTCGCAACTTCGTTTGAGTAAATTTTATACACGTTACCATATTATTTCTATTTCTACCTTCCGTTGTTACGTAAATCCAGTTTCTTTTCGTGTCCATAGGAATTTCGGGTAATCCTCACTTTCAATTTTCCCTACACTACTGAAGAACTATACTTGTCACATATCCCCTTTCTTACTCACAGGACTTTTGGCTGTGCTTGGTTTTTACAGGACAAATACGAACAAAACGTTCCTAAGCGAAAAGTAGGAAATGAAATATGCGCCACAATTCGGTCATATATGTTTTGGACTTTGAATTTTGTCACATTCATATGAACGCCATTAAGAACATTAACTATCATGTATATATGCAGTTTAGTCAGTATACATATACAATTTAATCAGTATATATATAAAAGCGAGACGGCATTCATCACAAAATATCATAAGCTGTTTGATGTATATAAATATGAAATTTGGCAGGGATAATTTAATTATGAAAGACACGAATTCAATTAATAAATACTACAATTTTTTAGTCTTCAAATATCGTAAAATTAATTAATTATTCATCATTTGCTTGCAAATGCAATCATTGTTAACATTACTATAATAAATAATAAAGCCTATAATATATTATAGGCATATTATAATATATTGTAGGTTATATTATATGTATAATAAAATACACAGTTATACACAGTTTGCTTCAGGTTTCTTTTAATACAGCCTCTATTTTAAATATAAATAAAATGCTGTCAAATCATTTAAAAAACCTTGTATTTCGACCTCGTTGTCAATATCATATTAACGAACAACAATTTCATTATACATAAGTACTAAGTTATATCTATATTATGATGGAAAATGTCCGATGTATTCATTAAACTTATACACTGTATATCTCCTCAACGTAAAAAATACAAATAAATTGGATAAATATCAATAATGTCTGCTTCTATGTTTTATGTTAAAAATAGTCTAATTTTTATTCACATATTTTGAATGGAATCTATATTAAGTTTTTTAACCTATGTAGGTAACTTAAATTTTATAACTCAACTAAACAACTGTCGCAAAATAACAAAATATATTTAGTCATTTAAATATTAGATTCTTTAATACGTGTGCTATTGTGATAGATTTTTTTTTAATTTATGACAAAATATATATATATATATATATATTTTACACAGGCCCATCTTGAATGTCTTGCCGCCACACCTCTTGTCGTCAAAGTATCTGTACGAGTGGAAATCAAATGTCACCGGTCACGCCAAGTGCTCATATTCAAGTGCTTAGGTGATTCACGGCATGCAAATAGTTTTTGTTACTTTATTAAAAAGTTTTTAAGTGTTTATTCAACTGAAAGTATAAGTCTAGACTAGTCATTTCAATAGAAGTCAAACTATGCACTTCATTTAAAATATGTGCATCTTATTTCTGTTTATTTCTTATATATATATATATATATTGTCTTATTTTCATTTACATAGAAAACACAATGCATATACTTGATGACAGACTTTTTTATTATAGCATTTATGAGACCAGTGATAATATTCCAAGTAGCGAGCATCAAGTGGAATGAGAACTAGATCTGGTCACGGAGCTCGTGCGGTATAAATATTATTAACATTGTCCTGGGTCCGGCTCGTTGCATAATCGCTACCGGTACCTGTCATTACATAGTATTTCTTGGTAGTATACCGAGTTTAATTATATAGAATTATTCATTTATATTATTACAATATATAAAAACTTTATTGATATACACTTTAAAACAATTTAATGTTACTAGAACTAAAGTATTAAATTAATCGACACTTTTGAATAAAGAATTCAATGTGTTTTTTTGACAATTTATAAATAAATAACTTATTGGAATCCGATTATGTGTGTCTATATAAACAAAAGATATGAGAAGAGAAGTGAAAATTAAAAATCAATTATTAACAGCCACTTTATGGTAGTTTAGCCACGTGGTTAATTTATAATTTTATTACAGAGGTCAGAATATTAATTACTAGTCTCGATATAAAAAATATTGTTAACGTTTACAATATACTACTTAACATGACACAACAAAAGTCAAAGGTGCGTATTATGTTTAAAAATAGAGTTTCCAAAATTAAAAAATATATTTTTTATTTTTAAAAGTTTAATAATAACTTTTTAATTTTTAATCTTTAATATACAATATTAATGCATTTAAAATATAAATAAATTATGAAAAGCTGGGACATGTGAAATATACATATATATATTGAAATAATAATATTAATTCCAAAAAATTGAGAATAATAATTATTTATTTTTTAATACAACTAACAGACATTTCCTGATTTTGAGCGACATGTTAAAAATTAAATATATTTTGCTCTTTAACATCATAAGTCATATCTAGAAGCAGTTTATAACACCGCATTCCAACTAAATGGCCAATGCTGCAATTAATACATGTAATCATAGTAAACGTTTGCGTTGCAGCAAAAGTTTGCTAACTTACTGTTCATATAAAAATAAAACTGTAATTGTAATGTAAGAGAAAAATACTCAAACACCTTGACGTACTGACGGTACATGATGTATGACCAATGTACATACATAATAAGACCGGCTGCCAAAAAACAGAATACCTACATTCTTATTAGCGGAGGTTTACGTTACAGACCGCAACCGGATGTCCCTCACCAGATGTACAATCACACTAACAAAAACTCTCACGAATTTTTCTCCCAACGCTTTCACATCTTCCACTAATTATTATCCACTTTATCGAGCATCTTCAATTTGATTTACGTCTAGCTCTTATACAGCTCAATCGGTAGTCGGTATACTTTTTCTTTTCGGCGAGGTAATTTAACTTTGTTTGCTTTTTACAGTATCTATATAGTGTCGGTGTAGTTGACACATATATGAATGCTTATTAGAAGCTCTGCCAAAGCACCTGCTAGTTTGGTTAAGTACGGAGAAACAGAGATAATCTAAAAAGTCTTTCTTTCTTTAGGTTACTTTAGTCTTTAGGTTACCGTACAAAAAGTATTTTTATTTAAAAATTGCATTTCGAAGAAATACAGTTATAACTATATATAATGTTAAGTAATATTTCGCACGTAGCTTAGAAAGCTAACCTTTAAGCTGATACTTAAAAGATAAGTTATCCATAAACTGTAGTGTATTACAAAATATATTTGTACCGAATAGAAATGCTGAAGTCATAAATGTCTTCGTTAGTTATAAATCTATGTGAAATCTTAAAGATATCTCTTATACTCTTATATTAATATGACGTCGCGGTCGTTAAAAATTTAGTAAAACTTAATTTCCTTTAAATTTTACGACAAATATTAGAAATCATATAAACATCTGATACTTTACTTAGATAATCGCTGAACATAATAAAGTAATCACTACTAAAATTAATTGTCTTGTTTTATTAAGGGAAACGTTGAATACAAGATACATTTATAAAGCTGAATATTTTCTTAATTATATTTTTTATTTAGAATACTAACACTTGCGTTAAACATGTAGCGCTATGAGTTTAAGATTATACTAGAAATCTGGTATAAGATTAAAATAGACTATGGTTTGTTTTAATAGTTGAATGTTTTTCGAATAGTATCGAAATGTAAAGGTATTTTCAATCATGTTAGGTTTCTATGAGCTTGAGGTCATATTTTAGGTAATAACATTAGAATAAAGTTTGTAGATATTATAGTTATGATTACGGGCGCGGCTAATGGAATGATGCACCGATAATGTAAATCGTGAGCGGCGTCGATGAAAGTAGTTTTGCGCGTCGCTATGGCCGCTGACCCATAGCTTCCTGCACCGCCTTAAGCTTTAAAATAGTGTATGTGTAATCTTTAAATTTTTACACATCAAAACGATATAATTTACTTTAACTTTTAATGACTTACATGTAGGTAAGGTTCGCCGTTAAGAAGCAATACTAAAAGCTTTTACTTCCTTACGAATAAAAAAAATATTTAAATGTTCTAAGATTTTAATGTTAAAGGTCAGTAACTCTAATAACATGATGTCAGTTTGTTGATCAATTAGTTTATCTCACAAATCGAGTATGAAAGTAATTATGATTTATAGATATATAAAATGAAATAAGCCACTTAACCAAGTAGAAATAATATTTTATTTTATTCATTAAGTCTATCACAACACACACTGTAAACAAATTATATAAGGTCAAATGGTCAATCAATAATGATGTTTCATTGACAAGCGACAACCGGCACCAAAGAAAGTGTGCACAAATCAGCGTGCGCTAAATTGCTGTCTATGAGTAAATCGTTGGTAAATATAATAAAATAAACATTTTAGAAATAAGAATGTATCAAAATTATTGGAGACGTGTAACTAAATGTGATTTGTTTCATTAAACGCTACACTTCCGTCCGATTATTTTTGGCAAGTTCGTTTTGCCGCTTTGCGTGTAATGCAAACAAACATAACCGTAATACGGTGTTGATGGCACGCCACTACTCCGCCACGCAGCCTCGCTTTGAGTCACGAGAGTTCGTTCGACGTGAGAGTCACGTCAGATGGTCGTGATATGTCTAGATAATAGCACAAGCGCTGCTCCATTTGCATGATCTATGAGCAATCATTCTGATTTGTCATGTGTGTTAGTACTTTCCTTTTCATAGGCTTCGACGAAGAACATTTTCTTGAAATAATACTTCAGTAACATAAATGAAACAATAATTTGATATGAAATTCGCGTTTTGCTAATGACGTGGTACAAGAGTATTGTGAAACCTTATTTCGCCTTTGGTATCGATGTACATCTATTAAGAAGCAGAACAGCGTAATAACATAAAATTAGTCTAAATAAAAATGTTTCGCATAACGTAACTAGTCTTAAGTTATTGTCAAATTGTAGGACTTTATTTTTAAAAGATTAGATTTAAAGTGTATCGTTCGGAAATTTTCTTATAAAAGATCAAAATTTAATTTTAACTCGTTTTTTTACCCGAAGAGCTAACATTACAATTTACTAGGGGGACATAGTAATATAACATTAATACACATTATATTTTTATATAAACATTTAAGTAAAATCTCTTCTTTTATGTTAACGAGTACTAACATAAATCTAGAAATATAGATTGTTAAATTGATATAATTTTCAAACATGAATTACTATTTATATGTTATATATATGTTTTTTATGTGTAGATATTTTTCTTTTTGTTCTTAAAAATATATGTTCTACTAAAATCTTTGAATTAATTTATAAAGGTTTTAAAGACAAAAAAGTATTTCAACAAAAGCTACATTTCATTGTTGTATCAAGCGATCGCTTTACTTTGATAATATAATAGATTGGCTTGGCGTGGGTGACTGCATGCTGCCGAACGACCAACCGGATCTAAGTCCGAGATAAATCATGTCCGGACTGAAACGAGCTCACCAATCGAAGTTATTGTCAATATGCATTTTCCTATTCTATTCTAGAATAACTAATATTTCATATTGAATAGAGATTATATTTAAACTACCAGCATTAATTCGTTTATTTATAATTAAACAACTTACACTGATATATTTATATAATCAATCCACAGTATAATTTTATTTAAAATATACTGTCAAATTTTGCATTATAATAAAATTTATCAGTTACGTATTATTACGTGCTTAGTCCAATCACGTTTCAAACTATTCGTCTTACATACTTTTGTGATGCAATGTGAATATGGATGACATTGTTCTCATTTTTTACACTATTATGGGGCTATGATAAAATTTTCAATAAAGAATCTTTATGTGAATGTTTGTGAATGTTTGTGAATTAATTGACGATATTTAAAGAAAACTATCCAATAAGTCTCGTATCAAATAAGTTACAAGAAATATTAAAATTCAATTTCTAATATTAAATGTGTAGGTGTGAAATTTGAATAAATTATAGAAATATTTAATGATCATTAGTAGTTCAATTTATGAATACGGTTTATAAAGGCTTATTAGAAAAGTCAATTTACTTAACGGAGCAATATACTTAATAACAATACGGTCGTCTTAGTGATGTTTTTAATACTAATGAATGAAATAAGCGATATGTAAAGTATAATCGGCGAGCAATGTACAGTGTGGTACGGCAATGGTGCTGCCGTGACACGACGCCGACCATCGTTCCACCGCTCCGCCGTGATCGCGAGCGCAGAGCGGCCACTGCACTCGCTTCGATTTCACTTTTATTAGCAATCTACTTAATTGGATACCACTGTTGCGGTTTTATTCATTCTGCAGATTCATCTTAGCAATATTTTGGAAGAGCATATTGAAGATAAAATCTTTATTATCGTTTATGTATCAAATGTAGTACATACTTAAACAAAAAAAAAAGGAAATCAATTGTATATAAAGTATCGCTTTTTCTATAATGTATATATAAAGTCTGATAACTAAGGGAATGACCACATAAGAACCAATTTATAGAAAAAAAACTGCTTTAACAATTTTTGTTTTTTATGTTATCCATATATATTCAAAAACATAAAAATATTTATTCGGTTCATGCGCTCTTAATGCGACATTTTCAAAAGCTACTCTTATATAAATAATAATCGACTGTGACAAAGGTTCCGGCTCTATGTTAAAAGCTGAAGGTCGAATTACTGGAAAAGTACATAGCGAATAAAGTTTATACCTAACTCTGAGACCGTAATCCCACGCTCGAGAGACCGATTAAACAGCTTATCGGGTTTTTGCCAACCTTAGTAGTCTTGGTACACTATGTTGGTGTCATTTATACTGAAATGTAATTTTGCACTGTGCCACCTAAACTCTCTACTATTGTTTTTAATTTTGGAGTGATTCTTCGAGTAAAACTTTGTTAATGCAATTTTATTGAACTATGTTGACCGAAAAGCGTAAATTAAAATGTTATTACCAATGTACCTACATATTAAGTGTGTCGTGTTTGCCGCGTGTTAGATAAATGAGGAAGATAATTTACGTTTCTCTTTATATGTATGATATTAAGTGCCTTAATTACATTTTTGCTTATAGGAAATAAGCTAAAAGTAACTAACCAAAAAAACAGCAAAATATTCTGCACAATGGTCAAGATAGTATGCTAGTTTTAATAAAATGCAATATTAATCGTATTTGTATGTTAAATATGTAGTAAATTTATGTAAATGTGTAAATCTTGCAACTCATTTAAATACATAATGATATCTTGTGCTATATAACTTGTGATTTTGGCAGTACCTTGCTTTATCGATCAATTTCCGCGTCCACTACATTGAAGGACATTTCATTGTAAATGAATTGGATCTAATTTTGGAGATTATATTATCATAAATATTAATGAAATATCTATTTATAGAACACGTGTATATGTATAATTGTTTTCATGTAGTAAACCATTACATAGAACTAATATGGTTTTAACGTAAACTTAAATTAAATTAATATCTTTTATAAGTATTTCAAATTATTTCAAAATTAATATCTTTTATAAGGAATTTCAAACAACTACTTAGTAATAATAGCATATGGGGTTTCATAGTGGATATAATATTAAACGGAACTGTTTTTATATGCACGGAGATCATGGCTTTCACTTACACTCAATCATCGAATATTTCTTTAAGAAACCAGTTCTTAATTCGACTAGCTAGATATCAGCTACGATTCTAAAAATTCTTAGCTTTTAATTTTTGTATTTCTATACAGAGATTGTTAGTTATAAGTCAAAGATTATTCGGAGTACCTTATAGAAAAATATGCAAATGTGCATTAATTCAATAACTTATAATAAATGAGAACTGATATAAAAAATAATAAACGAATGATTTAAAAATAGAAACTGCAGATAAAACTATCAGAATCATTAATCATTTTCAAGTTTGGATTCTTATTAATCAACTATATAATTATCTCTATTTCTAGTCCTCTTTGGTTATAATTCAAAATACGAAGTTTATGAAGCTATATGTGCATTTTTGGTTATTTATTCTAATATTAACTATATATATATATATATATATATATATATAAAAACGTGTTTTCCACGTCTATTCAACAACTACACTTCCTATATGTATTAGTAAAAGCAAATTTCTATTACTCGATATATTGTATATGATATCACATTATAATATAATATAAAAATGGTTAACAATTCCTAATATAGTATGTATGGTATGGCAAGTAAAATTAATTTTCAACTACATTGCTTGCCCACGGTGTAACATTAAATTAATAGGTACCACCTTAATGTACAAACAAATTGTGCTACAGAATCAATCATAGTTTTCAATCATTTATAGATCATACTATTAATGTATTAGAAAATTACATATATTAGAAAGCCTTTACTAACTTTTCCGAACGAGTATTTAGTAAAAAAACAATTATTCTATAGACACTAAGTATAAAATGTAGTTGTACCGAATACATGTTAATTTGTTGCGGAATCTGAGAGCAATAACCGACTGCGGTGCTAGCGGTATTCGGTGATTTCTTTGGTAGGCACTAATATTCGACAAAAACAGCCGGTAAGTATGAATGTGTGTTGAATGCGTGTATATGTGTGTATATGGTCAAAAACTATTTGCACGTTGATTTTAACATATTTCGACATAAAAGTTTAATACGAATATTAGTCACGGCAGTGAATTTTACTTATTTATGCTTGTAGACAGTATTCTATTTATATTTTCATACCATCTTGGTAAAATATAAGTTCTTTTTTTCAGCTTTAAGTTTTTCTCCCTATTAGCTTAAGGAAAGAGAATTGTCTTGTCCAATTTTTTTGCTTTTCGACATAACAAAGGTAAGTTTTACAAAATGATTATTTATAAAAAATTATTGCCTAAAATATACTAGAACTATAATAAAACGACTACGGGATAATCTTCAGATACGGTGCTTATATATAAATATTAGTATTTAAATGTATTTAAAAGACACACGCAATCTTGGATCTACTTATTTTCACTTACAGAAAAAAGAGCGGAAACAATTTAAGCACAGTGGCAATTCTCAGGAAATCAAAACTAGATTATATTTCCTATTGAAAAATTAAAGACAGGATATTGTAAAAGCAATTCGTCTCAGCGACTATCGTGTGTCAAAATGTCAATAAAAATTTAAAAAACGTGCTTTACACGCTGTTTCATATTAACGTAGACGACGTACATATACATAACTTAAAATAGTAATGGGCAAACATTTGAACCGCTTAGACTGATTATAGTTTAAAAGAAAATACCTTTATTGTGGATAAAGATAAAACGACAATGATGGCGCTTTTCGCTGGAGGCCAAAGGTTAAGTATTGTTTTGTTACAAGGACAGACAATTTCTACGCAGGAGTACGTCGCGGTCGGACGACTACCAACCTTCCGCCTAGTGCCTGCGCCGCGAGGGTCAAGGTGCCCGGTCATTTCACTCAATTCTACTACACTACAACAATTAAACTTTTTAGTGAACTGAACATTGTGAAAAAATTCAATGAATTTTAGGAAATAAACACTTCTGAGATATACATTGCCTTACATTATATAACAACTTAACATTTCAAATAGGTAAGTTTTGAATTAAATAAATAAAATTATGATACTGTGAAGTATTTCCTAATATTTTTTGAATCATAATTGTTTAAACAGTTATTCTATTAATAACTGTTTAATCAATTATTATCCATGGGTCTATGGATCTGCGAGATGAGTCTATGGAATTTTCTATTACTATTATATTCGCAGAAATGTACTATAAATGTAAATATACTTGTATGTACTTTAAGATATATTCATTCATTTTATGAAATAAATCACATTACAGGCTGTTTATTTTTAATTTTTATGGAAGTTTTGAATGAAAATAACATTAATCCTACTAATATTATAAACGCGAAAGTGTGTAGGGATGTTTGTTACTCTTTCACGTAAAAACTACTGTATGGATTTTAATGAAACTTTACAATAATATAGCTTATACATCAGAATAACACATAGACTACAAGTTATAAAGACATTGTGTGAATTGACCAAAATATCAAGTAAGTATGTTATGTTCAAGCCATTAAAGCCAAAATAGTGAAACATTGTTGTCAATAAATTAATATTATGGTATATATATGCTAAATGCATATGTATACACGCTACATATACCAGAATATTATTTTTTGCTATTTTTGTGTCTGTCAGTCTGTTTGTTCGGGCTAATCTCTAGAACGAACGAACGGCTACACCGATTTTGACGGGGCTTTCACTGGCAAATAGCTGATGTAAGATCTAAACGCGGACAAAGTCGCGGGCACAGCTAGTATTAGATATATACGAAAATGAAATATTTCTACAAAGGAATTAGTATAAAACTGTTAGATAAACATTATTAAAAGACATATCTATTTTGCATGTTTGAGACCCAACGAGGTAGGGAACCGTGAGACAAACGAGCCTTTGTACGGATTAGTGTTACGTAAAGCGAGCATGGATCCACAGCATCGGTTCATGCTCATAGGGTAATAGATATTATTGCACGCCGCTTGAACAATGCAAGCTACGCCCCTACCGCGCCCGCCAACTTTAATGGCATCTCTCGACCGCTAAAGGCGAATTCTTGGTAATATTGCTGAAATGCAACCTACAATATTATACGCAAAGTTAGATAACTAGTCATATGGCATGACCCGATTTGTATTTTCATTTCACTATAATGGAGTGTTTGTGGATTGTTTTATTGATTATAGAAATCATAGTTATATTAGATAGGTTGTTTATATTATATTGTTTTTACTATTCCCACGAAACAGTAAACAGTGGAAATCATGATTTTAATTTTATGAACATTTTGAAATTAAACTTGTATTTTCTTTACTTTTTTAATAACAGAGTACCGTTATGGTACTGTGAAGTTTAATTTGTTTTATTACAATAAAAAAAAGTATAGTGTTATATTAAAATTGACTAATACGAACGATAATTTACATGAAATTCTCAAACATTTTTTTTCTGTACCATATACATTACACTCTATATATTTTTATATGTTTTATTTTAAAACAGAACTATAGTGTGAAGTGACTTCCTATAGTAATCGTTAAACTTCTAGGAGTCAATTTGAAATTCAATAAACAAAAATGTAATTTTTTGAAATAAAAAAGAGCATATAAGATATAGCTACTTTGAATTAATTTTTGTATGAACAAATAATAATAATGATTATAAAAAGTCATCGTTTATATTTATTTAAGATTAGGAAAACAAAAAATTCTTTGTTTTATTATTGGAATGTATAGTTTGTTTTCGTTACCTCTATATGGGAATAACAAAAAATAAAGACTAATTATTTTTTTATCAAAAACGCTTAAATGAATATTACTATACAAAAGTATATTACTATACAAAATTATATTTCTATACACTATACAAAAGGCTTTGCAATAAAATTTATTCAGCTTCAAGCACCATAAGGATATTCTATTAGCAAGCAAAAAGTACTTTTGCTAAGAACTTCTTACTAAAAGGATATACTTATAATTTCAGTTTTAAACAAAAAGTACTTAGTATCTTCTTTTTTTTCTTACATAAGAAAGTATACTTTCTTTCTTTGTATTCTAACTTAAGGAGTCAAATAGGGACATTTCCTTTTTCATACAAATTAGTATGCTAAGACAGAATATATATTAAACAATACGCCACCATTTTAAAAGCAGGAGCTATTCCACAATCCATTTTATTTTTTTGTTAAATATCAAGCGCATACATATTAGTTTCGTTGATATAAAAAAGTCGTCTCGTGTATTTAAGAGTAAATATTAAAAATATTTAGAATGCAATTATAAACTTGACTTAAAAAAATATTGCTAAATTACTAAATGTACGTAGAGTAGCGTGCGCTCGTTGAAGTCTTTGTCTCTGATATTCGACATAATTATATTAGTATGTACATTGTGTTTTAATGTTTATTACGTGAAATAAAACAAATATTAATGGTTGGTTTTGGATATATTTAAAAAAATATATTCCATATTATATATATATATATATATATATATATATATATAAAATGTCACCGTACAATAAATAAACGAATGCTTCGATGACGCAGCGTAAAGTAATAAGTTACCCACATATTAAGTACTTTATTACTTCCATATAGATTATTATTGCATTTGTAATAATAAAAATGAATAAATACGCAAAGGTTACCGACATAATTGGTATCTAATATTTTCAACACAAAAGAAGAAAGAGTCGACATTACGGTACGATAACCTATTTTTTATAAATCTTATGTGTTTTTAATCTTATGTGTTTGTAATAAAAAATAAACTGTATCTTTATTTTATTAATGAAGAAGATACACAAAAAGTAGATTTCGTTACATAAATAACGAAAAAATGAATTCTTCGAACTGTTAATTTCCCAGTTCCAGTAAAGTAAATAAGGTAATTATAAACCTAAAATAGGCATTAATCATTTCCTTAAAGACTTGTTTCATTCGAAAGAATCATAATTAAGTGACTACTTCTAACACTACTTTTAGTAGTTATATCTTTACCTATAGTTAGTGTTCAGTTAATTACCGGCTAATTAAGCTATTATTTTTTAATGCAATATATATGTATATATTTATATTCTATTAAAAATAATTTCGTAATAGTATTTCGTTAAAAGAAATTACAAATATTTAAAAAATACTCTGTATATATATTTAAAAATTAATCATATAATTTATACTGTAGAATCATATTCTGTTTTACTTTATTCAGTCAACGACTTTACTTCGAATGATTCTATGTATAGGTAGGGTTTGTCCGGCCGTAGAATATCAATAGGATAGTGCACATTTCCCTTCATTTACTTGTTGTAAGTACATTTTGCAACAACTTCATTATATACACTATTACTTTTAAAACATAGCTTCAATATAAAAAAATAATATTTACTTTAATATAAAATCGTGTACACATTATAATTGTTAAAATACATAGACAATTAAATATATGTGTTAGAATGTCAAAATCATTGCCGAAAACGCGGAAAGAACGATTGCCAAACGTGCGTTGCAACTTATTTAATAGCAGTATAAAATTCCAATGTGTAGAGATAATACAGCCACATGGCATAAAGGAAAACTAGTTTTTGTTCCACTTATATTTATAAAGATATATATGGACTAAACTTTACAAAAGTGATATAGTAGGTATTGAGATTTTTGTTCTTTTAACTTGGCAAATTAGTTGTTATAATAGCTAATCACGAATGATTTCCGTACATGTCAAATAATAATTATTCTATATTATATTCTATTTATAAGCTTAGAGTAAACATACAGATGCCTCGTTATGTGGATTTAAAAAGCAATTTATCCTTTATACAATTGTTATAATATCCGATGCATATTTAATATTCTAATTTGAAACCACCGCTCATTGTAAAGTGCAAGAGCTAGCTATGATATTGTACAATCTAACAGTTATTGTTTTTATTAACATATCAGCATGCAACTTACTTTATATAAAGATTAGTCACGACTACCTTTATTACTTTATTTACGAGCAATGGATTTAATAAAAGCATATTATAATATATTTAATTTGTTATACTTTCAAAAAATAACTCACCTTCGTTGACATAAAGGCGATCCAATAAAGAACCAAATTTGGATTAGCACTTCAGTGTAAAAGCACGAGTAGTAGCACTTTGTCTCTAAATTAGAGAACAAATTTGTAGTTATCAGTCCACGAACACCCTTAGAGTACACAATGCTTGGAAGGATTAGTCCAGGTTAGAGTCCAGGATAATGAGACTGGCGTTGATGTCGTTGAACAGTGGAGATTGCGGAGGCCGGGTCACAGAGTGCCGGCGGCGCGCGGGTGACGGTCGAACGTCCGGCCGCACAACGCGCCTTGCAACGGTAAACTGGCAAGCCCCGCCACACAGCCCCTGCTTTGCTTGTACGAGTGCCTCCAACCTCCCTCCTAACAAATAGTACCGTACGCCGCACTTCTGTCTTGGAACCTTTATTAGTGTTACCGTTGCGTCTGTGTGTTCTATTACACCAACACGTTTGTATCCGCGCCCCGTGAAGTCGTGTGGGTGTCGGTGTTGGTAAAGTACCTATGCGTGCTTTGATCTTACAATACGGTATGCACGGCCGCACGGCCGCACGTAGCACCGAGGCTTTATTTTACTCCTATAATATGTAGTCAATAATTTAACTTCAGTTGTTTGTGCAATAACATACGTCTCACGCTTCTGTATCTAGGCCAAAACTAGTCTAGACGTGCTATACAATATTTTTAATATAATTCTTAGCGAGCATTGAATATGTATATATATGAAACATGCCTAGATATATAAGACAAATGATTGTTTTACAACCTTCACCTACCGAAATTAGAACACGTTTACAGATATTTAAAGAAGGTCATGAATCATAACATTCTGATGAACAACAATGTCTACTCAAAACTAGCCATTGACAGTTAAGTTTATCCTAGATATATCCATCCCATAAAAAAATATGAAAATGGTAGACAAGCTTAATATAAAAAATTTGCATGATAGTCGTTTTCGCCGATAAAAAATTTGAGCGCCAAATCCTATAGACACTTAAATGTATTTATAAGTTATATATAATAAATAAATTAAAAGTCGACTTGAGTTTGACTCAAATTACTTCTAAATGTTGCGTAAAACAGTTATTGTTTTTTTTATTATAGAGTTGTATCTTCCATAGGTCTAGTTAAAATTAATTAAGTCAAATGACAAAATAAATAAAATATATGTTTCTAGATCAGTTAATAAATGATTTGACACTGATTTCTTTTTTCAGATTTTTACTCTGTGTAGTAACCGTCCATCCTTAGGTCTCTAAGGATTCTAATACATTTCGTGTAAGTTTATTAATGTAATTTTTTACATGTTACATTTAGAATAGATTAAACATGTTATATTTAGAGTAGATAGATTTAAAATGGCATTTAATGATTAATATAATATTATTGCACTAGGTCCTGTAGAACTTGGCTATACACTTGCAAATCATATCCTGAAACTTTTATCCTTACTCTTATTGCGGTTATTACATGGTTATTTACGCATTATATTTTATTATTACTTTTTAAATTTAGGCTTATTTACGCACTATAAATATTCATATCATATAGATAATGTTTTTTTTTTAAATTTATTTTAGATTTTTTTAAAACCAACTAATTGTAACGAGATATTTGAGAATCTGTTTCCAATCGACTTTGTGAAATATGCACAAAAGAGAAAAATGATCAATAATTTAATGAGCGCAAAAAATATATCTTTGTTCTCTTTTTCCATACAAAATTCGGGCCACTTTGAAATTTTATAACCTACTATTCCATACTAAACTTTGCTTAATTTATAAATTCGTAAATATTTTGACTCTCACTTTGCATTGTGTGAACGAAAATTATTATTTTACGAATGTGTGAATTTCAAATTTTACTTCTTTGGATTTTTTGTCTTTTTGGGTTTTTACACGAGTTTATCAGTACGTGTCATTATTATTTCTAAAGTTATCGTTTAACGCCTACCTAGCTTATGCTCTATTAAGTAAGCGTGCAAAAAATACAACTATTCATCGATTCAAAAATACAACGGTTCATCGATTCACTTTCAGCGTAATCTTCTTATACAAAATGTCTTATCACATTTCTATATATTCTTTATTGCAGTTATCAACGCAAAATTAAAAATACTTTTGACTAAGGCGAATCTTTTATATTATAATGAAACAGAAAATAAAGTATGTCTGTACATTCAATATATTTATGAAAAAAATATTTGGAGAGATGAAAAAATAGTAATAAAATATATGATTTTTAAAGTGTTTGTCTGTCTGTATGTACGCACATCTTTGAAACCACTGAATTGACAAATTTGAATAAAGCTTTTTATAGAGCCTGTGCAAGACTCAGGGCATAATTGATTTGAAGAGTTGAAGACCTGATGTAGAACCACAACACAATAATAGGTAGAAATGGCACCTAAATTATTCAGTATGGAGGGCTGTTTTCGTTAACAAATAAAAATAATTGAAAATTAAGGCCATCGGAGCGCAGTAGGACCATATCCGAGTTTTGAAGTTGTAGATTTGATTCCAACTCAATATGAAGGTTATATTTTAGTTATGTTCATTTATTCTCTCAGGTAAGACAAAACGGGGCGTTTCATTGTCTGGAGTTTTGGAGATTAGATAACAAACAAAAAAATAACCACCTTAACGAAAGTTTTATAATTGAGTGATTTCAGTGTCAACAAATTGAAGTAATATATCACATAGTCATAAATTAAACGCAAACGAAGTTGTGGGCATGAACTAGACTCTTTATAAAATTTATAACACTACAACTACCTACCTTATAATAATTACTTTACGGTGAAGTTTCTAAAATAATCACAAGTATTTTGATATTTTTGTTTTATAAATTAAGAACCAGTGAAAAGAATTACCTACAAAACTTTTTCTTATAAACTTTATTAGCTATCTTCTTTCTGGATAAATATGTGAAACTGTGTGATAAATCTCTTCGCAGACTATTATAGAGAGTAGGAGGGTGAAAATTAAAGAAGACAAAGGCGACATAATTGGTTACAGGCCTCGTACGAAATACGTCATACGATCACAAGATAATAATAACTCACTTCTAGCTTTAGAAAAACGGTAACGTCCGTACAGAACTAAAGTAAACTGTTTTGCTTTCTTCATTCTATTACATTTCATTATTATATTCTCGCTGGCTACCTATACAGAGCTGCAGAAGAACTTCTGGGCGAAATTGGATCCACATGTTGTATTTACAGATATTTTCTTTATCTTAACTGCCAAAATTGATACTACGAATACTTTTTTAATAAGTTAAAAGAATACAAGTGACCTAATCTCATAAAAATGTAGTGAATCTTATAAAAATCAAAAACAGCTATTTTTTTAAAAGATGTAATTTGTAAATTAGAGGCACGATTTATGCGGGTACTTATGCTGATGATGTGTTCCTACTTATATTAAATTTAACATTTAACTTTATGCATCGTCCGCATACAACAAAGGGTGGGCTAGCTAGGATAAAAAAAGGTTTATATTTAAGCAAATAACAGTTACATTTTCATTGTTTTCAAGTACTCTATTAGCAGCTCCAAATGAATTCAAAACATTGCATGGTTTGTGTGCCACAAACGCCTTTTAACGCCTCTATAATCTATTATCCTTATCCAATATTTCATTGACAGTATCGTTTGCGATTAATTTAAATATCTATATTACCTTATAACTGTTTCATTGGCACGAACCGTCCTAATACAATATAACCGTGATATGCAACCTGTGGGAGACGGCTGAGCGGTGGAAAAATCTGAGTAAGAACGTATTGCCTATACCTGGTGAACGCGTTGTGAAAGTAAGCGTTCCAGTCGTACAATGTGCACGTAATGAGCTTTTTGTTCACAAAAGGTAGGTATCTACTATCCAATTTTTAACAGTTGTAAATATCCTAGTTGTCACTGATATGCCGGATTGGCATTGCTTTCATCCCCAGTAGCTAGCCCAGGAGTTACTGATTCAGAGAAAACACCAGTTGCGGTCCTGTTTTATTGAAAAATTATTACAAGACCTGCGAAATATAATTAATACCAGTGCAAGGGATGTAAAAAACTGGCAGCTATTAATAAAGGCAAATATATTGTTCAATTCTTTCCGTTGCTCTTTAATATGATAAAAAAGACGATTGATGACATTATTGTAGATACTGGAGTTCGTATTAATTTATTTTTATGCTGGAAAAATCTACAATCTGATCGGAAGGTATTCGAACTCCTGAAGTCATATTAGTAAAATCTTTTAGCTGATAGAACTGTTGCTTTTGTGTAGACTATATTTTACACATTTAAAATGTTGCCCCATATATCAGACTAATCATAGAGAAATAAATAAAATAATGTTAAAATGGATTAATTGTTAAAGTAAATTCTAATCGACAACTAAATGCGCCATAGATTATTTGGAAACTTAATGTTATGTTCTGATGAAATATTATATTATTAAATTCTAAACAAGGAATTGTAAGCCTAACAAAGTTGTAAAAATATTTATAATTGGTTTTCTAATCAATTACTGTCAAAATAATTAATGGAGAGTATTCACTCTTACAATATTAACAAAATCATCGAATACGTTTTTTATCTATTAACATAAACTTTTATAGTCTGTTGTAGAAATTTTGATGGAAATGGTAGGACGTTGTTTCATCAACTGGCATCCCTGCCGGGTGTGTGTGCGGCATATAAATTGTGTATCTGTAATTTACTGTAGTTTTAATTGTAAACAATGCGTTTAATAAATTATTCTTACGTAAAAAAATAAAATTCCATTTATATACGTGCAAATGTTGTAATTTGAGTGTCCTTATTTACTTTTTTTACATTGATGTGAGGTTCTTGTGCTTTGTCTTCGTGTGTGACAATATACTCAAAATGGCGCATCAACTGGCACCGTCTGTAAATTGTTCATTGGACGACATTGACCTCAGTGCATTAAAGGTATATTTTCTAATATTAATATGATAAGGAGGATATTAATGTAACTGTAAAAGCATATGATTCAATAGAAAAATAGAAATCTTTGGGAGCAATGATCTCACAGGGCGTGAATCATAGTTTGGGTTCAATAAGGATTATAATTAGCTTTTATCTATACCTTTTGGTTGTATACTTGTTTTCAGGATCCGGCTGGAATTTTTGAACTTATTGAAGTTGTGGGTAATGGCACCTATGGACAAGTATATAAGGTATATATTTATTTATAATATAATGACTATACATGATAATGGTCAAAATAATTTTACTTATTCACATTACTAACTGTAGCAAACATACCATGTATTTAAGAGAGCTCACACATGTGATTAACTTAACCAAAATTATCGTTCTTTAGACTCCATCATGCATAAGAATTTTGACTTCACTTAATTATAAAATCATATGGTATGCTTTCTTGTAACAACTTACACACTATGACTGTAACAATCATGTTTCAAAGTATCAGTAATTAATTAATAAAGAATAACACTTTACATTTTTTGTATTTCAAAAGTAAGCAAATTGCATAAAGGAAGTATGAAAGTAATTAAAACTTCTTGTATAATAAAAGACACCTATTATGTTAAAACACTATTATTTTTTAGGGACGCCATACAAAAACTGGCCAACTTGCTGCCATCGAGAGTTATGGATATTATTTTGGGATGAGGAGAGAAGGAAGTAAAACTGCTGATAAAATGTGCTCAAAAATATTCACAACACGTAATATTGCTACCTATTGTAGTGCTTTTAATTAAAAAAGAGAGCCCTCCTGGAAAGGATTGATCAAACTCTGGCTCCAGTATTGGGAATATTGTGGTGCTGGTACCATATTATAAACAAATAATCTTAACAAAAAATTGCGTCATTTTACTTAAATTACATAGTTAATCCTTGTTTGAAATTTTTAATTTAAAATTGTGAAAGAAATATTATTTAAATATATATTTTTTATATAAACTTATATATAAAAAATATCATAAATGAAGTATGTTTTAGATAAAGTAGATATAATTTGAGTAAGAGACAACTAAGACAAAGCTTTTAGGATAATGTGCATAAAGGGTGTGTTCACTTTTTATTGCTTTTAATTATAGCATCAGGTTAATGACCTTTAACTGAGACAAGAGGTCTGAGTAACACATAGTGAACAATAGTTCACCTTAAACATGATATTGCAGTGCCTATATTATGTATATTATGTACTTAAATTATGAAGCTATTTTTATAAACCTTCAATTTGAAAGTTTTTTTTTTAACTTAATAATATTTTTAAAAATATTTCTATTTCTCTGTCTATTAAAACTATTTCTGAATGATGACCTTAAACAGCTTAAAAAAATTATTTACTTTAATATTTTTTATTGTTTTTTTATTTTATATATAGATAAAATTAAATCGAGGACAAAAGAGTAAAATATGGCATAGATCATTTATTAATTAAATACTTACTATAGAATTTTAAAACAATATTTGGCACATCTTGTTATAATTATTATTTATTTTAGGTTCTGTGACTGATTTGGTAAAGTCTACCAAGGGACAATCATTAAAAGAAGAATGGATTTCATACATTTGCAGAGAAATATTAAGGGGCCTTAGCTATTTGCACTCTAACAAAGTTATTCACCGTGATATAAAAGGACAAAATGTACTTTTAACAGACAATGCTGAAGTGAAACTTGGTATGTTGATTCCATTTCCACTACTGTATCTATAATTTTATATTGCTTTCTTTATTCAAATAGGCTATTGAAAGCACTTTTGGATTTATATAATCAACATAAAAATAACACCAAATAGCACAAAGTATATAATTTGAAAAAATATATTTGTCTTTTTTTATAAGAATCACATATTTATTAGTCAGAATTTGACTTTCCCTGTTTAAATAAATCCTGATTCACTGACTGACTGATTTATAATTGCTGAGCGGAAACTGTTGAACTTAGACGCATGATTTTTGGTCAGTAAGTTAATTTTATGGCATAGAGGACGGTTTTATAGTTACAAGTATAAATTTTTATGATAATTGATTAATTGTCATTGATTGTGAAAATCCTACCCCTAGGCTGATGAAATAGGTGTTTTAGGTTTAATTAATGGATTCTTTCTTTATGCTATGCTAGAACTTTGAGTAGTAAACAAATAAATCCATGATTCAACATTTGTTTACATTTTACCCTTTAAAGATGAAATAGGGGTTGGAGGTTTATATGAAGTTAAAACTTATTGGCTTACTGATTATTAATTTTGTTTTGGTATTTGAGGTAGTAATTAATTAAGTTAGTTCATTCGTCTGCTAAACTTTTACGCCACAACGCAGCTATGTTATATATTTTTAAACTGGAGATAGCTAGGAGGCTGGTGAGTGACGTAGGCTACTTTTTACCGCATTAAAGCATATCATGCCCATGGAGATTTTTATAATGATGTGTATATGAATCAATCCATACTAAAAGTTAGTCTCTCTTAAACTACGTAAAACATGTATGGATTAGAATATTTTTTTGATAATACTTCTTTGGAAAGTCGACGAGGGGAGAAAGACACAGAAAAATGTCTATTCCACTAATAACCAATCAAATAATTTGCGGATTCTTAACAATTCGTGTATAAATGAACCTCTCTATTTTAAATGAACATAATATTGCAGCCATCGTGGCGCAGTGGTTGTAGGTTTCTCACGCTAAGGAAAATTATTATATATAGTTTTATTTTATTTTTTTCTAACAATCTGGCTTTCGTTTTTGGTTTTTGTTTCTCGGTTGGATTTGTTGTCTAGATTTATTAATATTCCTTGATTTACAAGAAATAAGTGATACATTGTGGTTTTCCGTTTAATTTGTTTCGTCAATTAATTTTGTTGTTTTGGTTGAAAAATAATATTTTAAGAAATACTGCATTGCTTAAGATATATACATATTTTTTTAGGAAGATAAAATTATGTTATAATCTTTAATTGGGTTTTATTTTTTTTGACAGTTTTTCTGTTACTTTTGAAATTGTTTTACATTGCCTCGAAAGCGTAAATCCAGCTTTGCACGAGTGTTCTCTCAAGTACAAGCTAAGAGATTATGTCAATCGGTTGAAGCTATTGAAGATGCTGAACAGAAAAGGCAAGAACGTCAAGCTCTCAAAAGAGAACCTTGAAGAAATATATTTACTTCAAAGCCCTCGGAAAAGTTAAAGACTTAGTCTTACTATGGCAATGGTGGGTAAAACATTAGGTGAACTTGGAATAATTATCCCTCAACGAACTAACGAACATGAACTGAGTGCTGAGATTCTAACGAGATACTAACTATAAAATACCAATTTTGCAGCAGCAAATAGCCGAATTTGTATCTCAATTATTGTCGGAACAAAAACAAGTCTTTGATCGACTATTGCAACAATTAAATCTGGGAATGGTGCACCACCTCTGGAGAACCTGAAAAAAACATTTTTGTTCAATTTGGTGCTAGCGCAAGTAAGAAAGATCGCAAATCAAAACATTGTGGCCGTAGCTTCTTCTGATAAAGCCGCCACGTTGCTCCAATAGAGCACTCTGGGATATAGTGCGCAACAGTACCGATTTTATGGGAGAGGTAGTTATTTGACTGGTGACTATCACCAAACGTTACCAGAGGCTTAGAAGGTTACAACTGCAGATGAAATTAAATCATGCCTCAAGTCGTCTTCTTTATTGAACAAGGTAACAAAGTTCAGTCTTACAACGAATATGAGGGCGCATCTGTAAAATGATGTGAACGGTGGTAACTATGCTGGAATATTATTAAAATTTGGAGATGTGCAGTTGGAAACTGATGCTGACTGCTGTGTTATACTTACTGAAGATTTTTATAATTTAGTACAGCGTAATTAGGAACGCTATTAGGATTGCAAGTGTCTACCACGAAAGGGCAAATAAAGCACCTAAAAACAGTGAAATAGACAATAATAATTCTGAAATATTACGCAGTAGATATAACAGAGTATTTATCAGTAAACACAGTTATAAATACAGAACAAAGCACTTATATCCCGTTGCCTTTCTAAATTCAGTTGAGCTGCCAGGCGACCTAATAATGCTTATGCGATTTAGATGCCCCTCGGTGATATGACGGCACGGGACTTCGTGCCACCCAGCTTGGATGGCACATAACTATTGCCACTACCATCACAAAATGTAGTGTTAATATTCCCATTCATCTTCCATTACAATTCACAAGGATGCTATTTTCAATTAAGCTTATTTTATCTATGATGCAAACGTTATATGTAGCGGGGATGAATGTGGCAAGACCGTGCTTGTTATATGACCAAACCTTTTTTGTTACCTTAGGTTCCTCTTAATATCTTCTAATTTCGTATTAGGTATTACTTAATCATCATTTCACCAGAATGGCATTATACTCATTACTCGTGTGTCATGTACGATGGAAATGACTGTTATTTCCTACCGACAACGTGAGCGAAGCAGCGGCTCACTGCTAGTATAATGTCTATTCAGTACTATAAAATTTTTTTTGTAATATTACAATATAAATCAGCATCTGTTTGTTGTTTTTTCTATGAAGAAAAACAACATGTGTACGTATATTTAAAAAATATAGTAATTTTGAATATGACCTACAGTACAATTATGTATATTTTAAATTTCACTTTATAAAATAAGTAAGATAAGTTAAACAATACAAAATTGTCTGTACCACAATGTTTCTTTTATCACTTTATGAAGAAAGGTTTTTTTTCATAATTTTTATACATACATTTTTCAGTTGATTTTGGAGTATCAGCACAGTTGGACAGAACTATTGGCCGGCGCAATACATTTATTGGTACCCCCTACTGGATGGCGCCAGAAGTGATTGCTTGCGATGAGAACCCTGAGGCCACATACGACAATCGCTCTGACCTCTGGTCGCTCGGTATCACCGCGCTCGAAATGGCCGAGAGTCAACCACCTCTTTGCGATCTCCATCCTATGAGAGCTCTCTTCCTCATTCCAAGGTATTTTTCATTCTTAATTTATATCAAATTATGATTTGATTTCAATTTTTCTTTATAATTTATGTTTTGTACATATTTTTTTACTATTTAAACAATTGTTGTAATTTTAACTATTATAATAAAAATCGAAATAAAAAGATATCTATACATTTTTATTTACATAGTTATTTTCATCATCTCTTAAATCTACGTCAGACTAGTTATAAGTTTATTCTTAAATATTTATGTAAAAATGTACATAATGTATGTAATGTAAAAAGTACATAGAAAATGAAACATTTTCAGAGATCAGCCCATAGAAAGGCAAGTTAGAATACCGCTAGATGTTTTTAATCTTTTTTTTTGACATACTAATAAAATAAAACCTTTTTTCACAGAAATCCACCGCCTCGCTTAAAGTCTAAGAAATGGGCAAAAAAATTTCATAGTTTCATTGAGACTGTACTCGTAAAAGACTATCATCAGCGTCCTTATACTGAGCAGCTCTTAAAACATTCATTTATCAGGTAGGCTGAAATATTGATATGGAATTACTTGAATCATTACTAATCCTGATAGCAAAATTTTTAAAGTCATATAACACATGCCTGTAATATCTAACTAGGACAAATAAAAATTTGATGTACATAGAAAATGAAACACTTTCAGAGATCAGCCCACAGAAAGGCAAGTTAGGATACAGCTGAAAGATCATATAGATAGGTGTAAGAAGAGAAAGCAGGACAATTCGGTGCGCGAAGACTACAAGTACTCAGGGTCGGAGGGCGAGGAGGAGGACAACGCGATGGCCGGCGAGCCCTCCTCCATCGTGCACAACGCCGCCGCGCACCAAGGCGGCGACACGCTGCGGAGGAACTTCCAACAGATACAGGAGGGGAGGTAACTCACTAGTATATAGCACGATTATTCTACTAAATGTAGTTGTAATAATATTAAACAAACAATTAATATGTTATACAAACTAGGAGGCTACGACAGGCTATTTATGTATTACTGTTGATCTCTACCAACCTTGTAGCCAAAAGGCCAAAGGTGCTCACAAGGAATTATGATAGTGATTATTAATAAAAATATAATATGTTATGGCTATACCAAAGGGTAAGACAAGAACATTTGGTATAGTGATTTACACTTATTACTTAATTAGGGTTAATTTGTGCATTCAAGGACTCAAATGTAAAGCAAACGTGTCTAATTCTAGAGCTGCTGCTGAGGCACAGCAACCCCAGCCGCCACCGAAACGTAACAGCAAACGCGAAGAACGTGAGGAAATACCAGGCAATGAAGATTTATATATTATTATCTATATAGCATAATTATTAATTTAATTCTCTATGGCAGAACTATACATGTTAAAATATGAAGTTGTATTCAAATTTATGAATATATTATAAAGCAAACATTTCTGACACCACGCATATTGACAACATAAATGTAAAATCCTTTTCATAAATATTTTTTTTATATCAAGTGCTAAATATGTATGTGACTATATTAAATTTTTCATGTATAATTATGTAAATTTTTAATTGTGGGTATTGCAAATAATGTAATAATGTAAGCTAAATTGCCTATTTTTCAACATAATAGGATAAATTGCTGTTTAAATACTGATCTTAATTGATGTTTAAATCGTGTGAGTTACGCGCGTATAAAGCATATAAAGTAAACTTTAATCATATTTTTAAAAAATCATCGTGGTATTGTAATATTTATTCTGTAACAATAGAACCAGGCCCGCCAGTGCGGCCGTCCATTCCACAAAGACTGATTGTAGTGCCCGACCCACAGGCACAACAGCCAAATAGATATAGGTAATTGTATATTTCATTTACTAATTGAACTGGAATAATATTTCTTAACATATCTATATATAAAGGAAGAAAATTATTGATACAAATTCTGACATGTGTTTTTATATGAACTATTCAGGCCGTTACCTCCAACGCCAAAGTCATCGGGCTCCTCCAACAGCTCGGGCTCTAACAACGGCACTCCGCCGGCCGGCGGGCCGCAGCCCCCGCAACGCGGCTCACATCACATTTTTAAACCCATGGTACATATACTACTCTATACAATATGAGTTTATTTTGTATGGCTACTATTTTTTATAATTACACAAGTGGTGTAATACTTACAGTTGTTAGTATATTTTAAATGATTAATATTACTTTCACATTTTTATGGTAGTGCTAAATTTTTGCTAGTATTGCTTATATTTATAGCTTACAGATATTCATATTCGAGACACTTCCATAATTCTTGGTTCAATATTATAATCAACTTAGATAAAAAGTATATAAAGTTTAACTGTATATAAAATGTTCGTATATATATTAACAGAATATTTCCCGAAATTCCTACTGGAAAGAGGAATAAAGGGATTTTACGTTTTACAGCTGAAACTACGAGTCCATAAAGTCCACATAAAAGAGTAGTAAGCGACAACTTGTCCGTGTCGAAAGTTCAAATTCACCTATAAATTGTCAATTAATTAAACTTTATACGTATATTAGGTGTGGACTGAGAGACAATAATAAAAAAAAACCAAATTTAGACTTAAAATACATATTTTTTATTTTATTCTTATATAAAAAAAATACAAATATATACATATTTTGTCTGCATGCAATTTTCGCCTTTTATTGTACACGTGTTTTTTTTATTTTATTAGCTTGTGTTTTTGTTTTCATGTCACGCTGTTTTTCTTTGCACATCCGATATAATGACTGCAGCTTCCACCGCGAAGGCCGGAGGTAGGTTAAACTACGTCGCCTTAGATTTTTAAGTATTATTAGTGTGATAGTTGGTCAGTTATAGTTTTATATTAGTCATCAGTTTCTGTTGAACTTTTAAATTATGATTTTCAGGATCTGGACAAGCTGGCTGCACAACTAAACGAACTCGGAGTTGTTGCGGGCAATGAACCTCCGAACAGACCACCTCGCGCACCAACCAATGGACAGGGTAAGTCGTAATTATTAATAGCATTTAAGTGTATATTTATGCTACCAAGATAATGACGATAATTTCATCGCACAATCAACAAAAATATCACATATTATCTTGATCTTGATCTTTTACTCTTAGTGTAGCCACACTATTTTAATTACACAGATCCACAGATTATAATGCGAAACAACTTTTAATTTAATAACGCTACATATTTGATTCTTATTATATTTATATATATAATTGGTGTCAGGTCCAGTGGCAGCACCGGAACCGACTTTTGAAGAGTCTGATAGTGACAGCGAGGCGGAGGAGAGCGGCGGCCGCGTCCGCAACGACGGCACGCTGCTCGCCAGCGACCCGCCTAAGCCGCTGTGAGTTGTTTATTATATGTTTAAATATTGAAAAAAGAACAACCGTCGAACGTCGTATTAAATATTAGAGGTTTTCTTTTTTTGAAATATTTACACTTTTTAATTACATAAAAATACATATTACATATGATGAAATACGATGAAAATGATTTTTTTGTTAGAAAAATAATATGCCTCAGCTATCTTGCATATGAGTAAATATTGAATAGTGTATAAAATGTAGTAATGACCATGTGTTTTTCCCTTTTACTATAATTTGCATATATTTTCTGTTTCCCCGTTTTTGTTTGGTTTGGTTTGGTTTCGTTTGCGTTCCCGCTTGTTAGTCCCGAGTTCTGCTATAGGCCGGGGCTGAGCGCGGTGTCGGAGGACGGCTGCGGCGGCTGCGCGCCCACGCGCCCTCTGCCGCCCACGCCCGACGACGACGACCCGCACGGCGACGCGCACGCCGACCGCACGCTCGTCAAGCGGGTAAGCTGCTTTAGATTAAGATTATTGAAAATAAAAATAAAAGTACTCTTGCTATTTTGTGATATTGACATTGTGGACCAATTAATAAAGTTGTTATACTAAAATTTAAACATATCATTTATATTTATTTTTATTAATTGCTTGATCCATGATTAAAATTATAAATCTCACCACAATATTTGTAACAATAGGAATAGTAAAATAAATATTACAAAAACTTATATATCACGCCAAAGTAAGATTAGTGAGCGCAAAATTTTTAGTTTGTTAAGCTTATAATTAATATTTTTGTGTCATCCTTGAACTAAAAATATTTAAAAAATATCAGAGAGAGGCTGGAAACGATAAAAGACAATCGGACATCGACGAAGCCGTCCTCCTTAAAGATTGGGACTTTGCCAGATTTTTCCCATTGAAAAATGCTGAGATCAAAGAAGAAAAGCAAGACTCTACCAAAGAGGCCGAACAAAAACGTGCGCAACTCCAACGTCAGTCCAGAATTGAAATGGAGGATGCGTGGGCCAAGTACAAAGGGATCGCGACGCCGCCTTCGCGCCACAAGCAGTTGTTCCACAAGCCCGTTGAGAAGTCAACCCATGACAAATTATGTGATATACTCAAATATAAAAAGGAGCAAGAACAAGACCTTAATGGACCATCCAGATTCTTTAGGGGGTTTCGTCGAGAGAACTCAGATCTGCTGCCGCTCTCTAGTACCCGACACTCGGCTATCTACTACCCGAAACATGATAACCAAATCAGTATCAACAAACAACTCCGATCCAGCGGAATCTTTAACCACTACCGTAAACAGTCGACGAAATCTCAAGCGTCAGGGGAACCGATATTGACAGATTTTATCAAAATGAATGACAGTCTAAAAAAGGCACAAAGAAACAACCCGAAAAACGGGGAAAGGAAAGATTCCGAACAGCAGCAGCACCCAGCTGCCTATCCCATAGACGCCTTGCCCGCCTCCAGCGGCGGGGAGGCCGGCGGCGTCCTCGGGCCGCGCAGGGAGAAAACGGAGTCCGATATCGTATTCCGAAGAAACTCGCAATATAATCGGCACAATGGCCTAATGCCGAGCGGGCAGGAAGCGGTAATCGCGCAGTATCAGGTAATTCCTCACTGCTCGGGATAGTTTTATTAATACCTATTTACTTACGTTTGGTATGAGGGCTCTAATTATGACTTGTCTAACATAGCTGTATTGAACTAACCTTAACCTTGCCGATGCCGTTTGAATTCTTCGCGCCCTGTACGTGATTTTGTAGCTATTGGTGTATTGGGCTATGGTGGAAGAACAAAGCGTGTGGGGATCATTGAACTAAGCATATTTATATATATTTTTTACTAAACTTATGAATGGTTTGTTTATATTTGAAATTATTTATGTTGAATTATTATTAGAAGTATAGTATATTGGCTCACACGTCTTACATTTTGGCGTGACTTATTATGTAATATTTTTATTATATGAGAAAAAAATAGACATTTCATGTAGCGAACAAGATAATAAAACATAACATTATGTAGAAGTAGTTAGTTAGTCTATAACCATATAATAAACTTCACTCACCATAAGAAACTTACTAACATTTATCTGCGCGAATACCGTCTTCCTGCCACGAAATGCAAAACATCCTCAGCGATGAAAATAGATCGCTAACGACCCACAGGAGCTGCGGAGAACATTCAACATTATATGTTTCGTGAATGTGTTTTACATTGCATGTTTATGCCGTGTTTGTGTTTGTAACGCTATGCCAATTACTGCAACGTAAAACAATAACCGCGCACGCCGACGCTGCCACACTTTTCGCATTTCGAATTTATGCATTGTCGTTTTAGTTCTGATTTTACTAGTTAATAAAAATTACATAACGTTCACTCGTATGTTAAAAGAGCGTGAACGGTAGTATATAGAAGCAATACATTTTAAAATAATAATACTTAAATAGATGTTATATATGTCGCTGTCGCGGCGTCGGATCTACATGACATAACATAACATAAAGTTCACATTATATTATTTATCCATATTTTAATATATTATACAAAGTAACGGAACAAAATAAGTTCAAATAATAATGTAAAAAGAACATTAACATTCCTCAATTTTCTTTGATTGTTTTATTTCTATAACTGGTCGAATGTATGGAATTTAAAAAAAATATTAATCTAAACATATCAGTCTATATGTACGACGACATCAAAAAATTAAAACTTTATTTGATACTCATAGAAATTATGACATTGTATATTGTCTTAACTGGTGACCCTCCCGCGTTTTTACTTAAATCAATGACTTTGCTGACATTTATTATTTAAATTGATGTAACTTTTTTATTTATGAATCCAATAAAATAAAATAAACACATTACAATGTCATTCAGACTGGCAGAAAAGTAAATTAAAATTCATTGTTTTTTTATTGTATTATATTGATAAATTCCTCCAATAATATTTTGTCTCATATATCTGCTACGTATAGACAGCGATCAGATTAATAAATGTATATATTTTGGTAAGATTAATAAGTATAACATTTAGGGCCGTACAAGTAACAACGAGGGCAGCGGCTCCCGCACCAGCTCCGTGCTGCCCGACCTGCTGAGCCAAGCGGGGCAGCCCACCACTCCGCCGCGGCACGACAAGTCTACGAGCGAAGAGGTGCGTACTCATAAGGACTACCATACCATACCATAGACTTTATTGTTGGGCTTTTGACATCTTCTTGGTTATCCATTGTATGTAAACAAATAATACATATCAAACAAATTTTAAAATAATACATCAGATATCACTATATACATATATATGTACTAGCGAATTTACAAATTTAAGCTTTGCAAGATTCCATAAAATACCAAACTATTATATACTGTAATTTTATTAAAATTTAATATAATTTTTGTACTTAAATATTTGTTGATAATTCAAATAAAAGACGTCAAATACCCTTGTAATCTCTTAAAATTCAAACTAGCTACAGAATAATAAGTATAAGCTCACTCCATATTAGCATACTTCATACTAGATTAATATATCAAATATTGCAGTTATATCTTAAACTTTACGTTATAGTATTGATATTACACATTTCACTAAATCTGTGCTTAATGTTCAAGTTTTGTTTTACTATGCCACTATATATTTATAACCTGGGGCTCCTAATCTAACATTTAAAAACCTTTGTAAACTCAATTATTTTCGTTGCCATATAAAGAAAACATTAATATGTTATATACATACATTTCTCAACGTGTACACAAATGTTAAAAAATAACATACAATGCAGCTAAATAACATTCATTCACAATGTATAAAATATAATTTAGTAGATTACATTATAATACTTACATAAAGCGTAATATTGAGATGTAGATATTAGGAGCTCCCGTTATCGCAACCAATATGTGGTGCCAAGCTTTTAGTATATAGTATTAATGTGATAATGGTTGTCAATCATGCAAACACCATGGAGCTACGGTCCGCGACCGGGTTTGCAGACTGCTGTTATCACTACGTAAGTACGAATATCGCAACGAGAATGCTTTCATACAGCATATCATAGAATGTTTTTACGCACATCACTTCTTCTCTATGTATGCTCTCTAGACAGCTTCCATGTGTATTCATCTGCTGAGTCATTATTCGAGCCTTGACGGTAGACCAAAAATATTGAGCCAGCTTTATAACCGCAACGGCCAGTGTAATACCACTACAAGATTATGAATTAAAAAACTCCTGATTCGTCCTAGCACTTAATAGAATATCAAATATTCATAAATGTAAGACTAATAAATAAATATTAGTATACATATAAGTAAGTAACCGTAAAAAATATAAAATTTAGAAACAATACATAATTTTTACTTGTACTAAGTTTTTATGCCACTAGGGGTATATTTGTTTATAACTGGACATATAAATATAATTGTAAACAGAGTTCCATATTGGTTTCATCAACATATTCTATTAGTCAATAAAGTGCATGATGCACTAATAAACTGTCGGTTTTTGCCTGCAACATTGTGTACATTTATACAAGAACAATTGCAAGATAATTTTTTGTAGATAATAGCAATGCAAATAACTTTCCTATCATATTTGAAATGTAAACTAATATATGGGAGATGGATTTTATTATTAACTAACAAAGACGTTTAATCATATGATTCTGAGGTGCGGTCATAACTTGTCAAACATGTAAAAATTCCTTTAGGTTCTCAAATAGTAAAGGTGTATATTTTCTTTCAGTATAGGCAAGCGATCGCGGGAGGCACGCCCGCCACCCACCACCACCACCACCACCCGCACCCGCACCACCCTCCCCCGTCCTCGGTCCAGTCGACGCCGTCCAAGTCGTTCGTTTCCGGGCCCACGTCCCCCCATCCGCTCCAGCACTCCCCCTCGAACTCGTCGGTGGGCTCGCAACAACAGTTCCTCCCCTTGCAACAGAAGCAGCGCTCGTTCCTCACGTTCGGGTTCGGCGCCGGCTCTACGGGCAGCGGGACGGGCGGCTCCGGCAACGCTTCGCGCCGCGAGAGCCACGTCAACGTCAACGTCACGCCCACCGGCCACGACCTGTCGTCCGACACGCCCGAGATACGTAAATACAAGAAGAGGTTCAACTCGGAAATTCTATGCGCGGCTCTTTGGGGTGAGTTCGCTTATTTATATCATACGTATATCATAAATGATTCCGATTCCGAACACTTTTGATTGTGTTGGCCTCACATATGATTATCTATTACGAATGATTACAACTTTGAACCTTCGGGAAACTATATAGTAGGAATATTTTCCTAGTAATCTTATATTTGTGCTGGTTGTTAAAATTGTCGGCTATAATACCATGATATGGACTATTTAATATTATTTTGAATTGTTTGTTAAATGCACAGAAAGTATTGACCGACCGAAGGTTCGGTTTCGAATAAAATCTGTTTTATTCGAATCAGATTCGACTGGAATTTTTTTTTGGTTTTGGCTGAAAATGTTGTTGCAGTCGGACACTAACAAAAGAGTTAATGATTTATGATTAAATTATTTAACTTGAGTAAGCAATTAATTTTACTCTGTTTATTTGCTTAGGCGTAAATCTGCTGATTGGAACTGAAAATGGTTTGATGCTGCTGGATCGTTCTGGCCAAGGCAAAGTTTATCAATTGATCTCAAGACGCCGCTTCCAGCAAATGGAAGTGTTAGAGGGACAAAACATACTTATAACTGTGTCTGGAAAGAAGAATCGCGTACGGGTATATTATTTGAGCTGGTTGAAGTCTAAGATATTACGGACAGATGGTTTAAGTGACGTAAGTGGTTTACTTTGGTACATATAATGACGGTTCCAACCATGCAATAAATAATAATAGCTAATGGCTGCTCAACTTTGTACTTCATTTTCAGCAAGTTGAAAGGAGAAATGGTTGGATAAATGTAGGAGAATTACAGGGTGCTGTACATTTTCGCATAGTCAAGTACGAGCGGATCAAGTTTTTGGTTATTGCTCTCAAGGATTCTATTGAAATTTATGCTTGGGCTCCAAAACCATATCACAAATTTATGGCCTTCAAAAGTTTTGGGGACCTGCAACATAGGTAAATAATGTTCGTTTGTGAATGATGAAAATATATTTTTAGGTATTCATATATTATTTTACATATTTCAGGCCTTTGTTAGTTGACTTGACTATAGAAGAAGGGACAAGGCTGAAAGTTATCTATGGATCTGCAGATGGATTCCATGCTGTCGATCTTGATACTGCCAGTGTATATGACATATATATTCCAAAACATGTGAGTATATAGCAATGGCACCGTAAATATCATTCAGACATTTATTTACTTAGAGAATTAAATTGACATAGACAAAGATACGTCTTTTAAACTTGTTAGTAATTAAAAAACTATAGAACTTTTCAATAATTAATACTTTGGTGTTCTAATCTTTTGGTCGAAATTATGATTCTAATACTTTTATTTTTGCTAAAACTTGCTATTTGCCTTTTATTTAGACCCAAGGAGCAATTGTTCCTCACTGTATTGTTCCACTGCCAAATTCTAATGGAGTGCAGCTATTGTTATGCTATGATAATGAGGGTGTTTATGTCAACACTTATGGAAGAGTCAGCAAAAATATTGTACTGCAGGTAAAATTTCTACTTCTAATATATTATCAAAGAGTAAATAAATACTTGATCATCAAACAGGTTATTTGTATGTAAATATTATATTTATTTAAGCAAAAAGGGGTAAAATATGCTTCTGGTCAATAAAAAGTTAGAAGCAATGGCTTATAATTTAGATTAAAATAAATTAGTTTGTTGGTAAAAAGTTAAAAGCAAAATAATATATTTAATATTATTAACTTTGTCACAATAGAAACATGTCGATATATACAAATCTGACAATGAAACAAAATGTTAAAACATATAGCTTAAAATTATTTTATAATTGAAAATATTTTTCTTTCAGTGGGGTGAGATGCCCACATCTGTGGCATATATAGGTACAGGACAAATAATGGGATGGGGCAATAAAGCCATCGAAATTCGGTCTGTTGAAAGCGGGCATCTTGACGGCGTTTTTATGCACAAAAAAGCCCAACGGCTGAAATTTTTATGTGAGCGCAATGACAAAGTATTCTTCTCATCTGCCAAAGGCGGTTCATCTTGTCAAATATACTTCATGACTTTAAACAAACCCGGAATGGCCAATTGGTAGTGGCAGGACGCAGCGAACGCTAAAGACGTTCAGCTTATGTGATGCCATTGACATGCCAGTATTTTATTCTGAGACAAAATTCAATCATGTGCTTTGGCCTTTCGAAATTCAAAGACTTGTGATAATGACAGATTATATGCTCAAAAGACAAACCACAAATTATTACAATTTACATTTTCGCATTTGGGAATCTTATCTTTTAACAAATGTGGCATTTTGTACTGAATACTGTAATTTCAATACAAGATACTAAGGAATATATATTATTAAGCAATAACCTATAGACTAAATGTTTTGATATTGACGATTATTCTTAAGTAAGTTAATAAAATGCTTAGATTTTATGTTGCTGGTGTTAATTTCTGTATGAAAATATAATTCAAATCTAACTATCAACTCATATTCTGCCATATTTTATTGTTTATAATGTTAAGCTAGATGGGTGATAACTGATAATTTATAAAAAATCGTGTTATTATGTTTACTAAAACAAAGATCAATGCCAGACAATTTTTATGATTACTTATCGGCAAACTTTCAAATAATATTTTGTCACTGTAAATTACTCTTCATTCTATAAGATTCACTTAAGAAATTGGCACTTAGTCAAATCACTGTATATGATAATTATCACATTCAAACTGCAATAATTTTATTAATGGATAAATCCTTAAATTTGGTACTATTTATTATTTATTTGTTATGTACTATATTATTTACATGTATAAAGATGTAACTGTGCATATTGAAAATTATATATTTGATGCCTTTTTATTTGAAATACCTTAGCCCAATAAATTACAAAATATAATGGTGGATTTGTTATTCTTTGAAACCGAAATTAGATCTAACACTAAAAGTAGTCTTATAAATACTTATATAAGTACATTATCAAACTGACAAACAATGACATACTTGAAAAAGACATTTAGAAAACTTTTTGAACGCAGCGGGATTTGAATTTCATCACATTCATGTTATAAATTGACTACCTATACATATTTACACATTGGTACTACTCATACTATAATAATCATTGTCTTGAAAAATTTGTGGAAATAATAATTCGAAAGTTTTTTCTTGTATTGGTTCGTAAATTTATAGATATAGGTCAAGCTAATAAAAACGTCCTCGCATTAGGTTCTCTCTGATACCCTTCTATGCAAGAAAAATCGTGACGGTGTGAAAAAGATTAAAATATTCTTCATTTAGAAGGTTTCCTGCGTTACGTGTTTTAAAAACTTCTATTTTTTAATATTTAATAAAATACACCTGTCGTTACTGAATTATAAATAGGGTCGTTTAATTATTAAATTAATATTAATTCCCATGACACAATATCTCTGCGTCAAAGATTCCCAGGGCACGCTGCTATGTAATCATGCCTCTGTGAAGAAGAGATGGCGATGCTTCTTCAGGAGCTGCTGAATACTCAGCACCTGTGCAGTCTTGAACACCGGACCGATGCCACGTCAGTGGCGATACAGCTTTATTATCCCTATTTATGAATGCAGGGCAGTTCAAGATTGTGGTAATTAAAGGGCAATAAGATCACGTAACCCTTCCTGATTTCGGTAGGGGTTCACCATGGCTCAGCTTTTAGCCCGTTCTTGTTCAATGTAGTGCTAGATACTGTCTCGGCTAATTTCTAGGACCAACCTCCATGGCTGATGATGCATGCAAATGACATAGCGCTCATTAGCGGGAGCTTGTTGACGCTATAGCAGAGAGTGAACTTGTGGAAGGGTAAGCTTGAAAATGGCAGTCTTAAACTTAATGTATCGAAGACCGAGTACATGGCTTGCGGGAGCCCGAACTCTGGCACTATCTATATAGGTCCAGAACCAGCTGTTTAGTCGGAGAAGTTCAGGTACATTGGATCTATTCTGCACGAGTCTGGAGGCATCAATTACGATGTCCAAGCCCGAATAAGCGGACAATCTCCAAGAGCGTCGCCTGATATGGTATGGCAACGTTGCGCGCCAACCTGAGAACTATGACGGAAGAATATGCCTTGATATATCTGTCCCTGGAGTAAGACCCGCCGGACGCCCAAGGAAGCGATGGCTGGATGTCGTGAAGCAGGATATCAGAGCAAATGAACTAACCACTGAGGATGTAATGATACTTGAGGGTAACTTCTTAAGCACTGTTGGTTTTCAGTTACACCTTAAAAACCTAATCCCAATATCCTAATCGAAAGATTAAATATATGACATATAGAAATATATGACACTATTTATATGCGTCTAAATATGTAGGCTCACATGCAAGTATGTGTGGGTAATGTTTAGGTGCCAAGATGTTAATAAATTTCAGGCATTAAATTAATTAACTACATGTTTAAAAGAGCGTTTTAATATTTCTTTTTATAGTGATTTTACTACGCTATTTTCAGCTGCAACAGTGAAGGGAGATCAATCCGAATTAAAAAACTGAAAACAGCCTCGATAGGGAGACGTACAATGGAAAGGTATTTTTAGAGGATTTAGGCTGATGTCCAAAGGCTTCTTTTACCATCTCTAACCCATGAGTTTTTGTAAGAGGTAATGCGCTGTTTACCCTACAAAACAGTTTGAATTAGAGAGTTGTACTATAACTCCATTCTTGTACTGATATACTTGTACGATTTAAATAAGGATGAGTTCTCTTCAGAGCCTGATGCAAGCATTCTGAACATGTTGAATAGGCCTTAGCATATAGCTGTTTATTCTGGTATTAAAGACAAATGAATCTATAAGATACAGTTGAATACCTCTTATATATGGTCAAATTTTATGTAAAGTTTGAAACCAAAAAAAAATTTCTGTTGAAGATCTTGTATTAACCCAAGATTACGAGCAGTATCAACACACTCAATACTAACACTTGTTACTTATATATTTATTAAATAGATTAATATATTGAGCCATAATATTAGAACTCTAACAGAAGAACATTCAACCAGAGTTAATATATTGACAATCACAATCTGAATATGGTTTCAAAGGTATTTCAAAAGATGTGCTTATATTGAGATTCTAATTTCATTTCTATTTAAAAAAAATTGTCACATATTGTAGATGTTTTGATCCTAAGCTCCAAGACCAAATATTCATTAAATTTGCACTAAAGCTAAAGTATAACAGCAGTATTCAATAACATAGCATTTTTTATTAATGTACAACACTATGGTTGTTGATGTAGGGTCATTAATATTTGTACTTAAAGATGACTTGTAGTATCTGTTATATACTATTTATTTAGAATATGTATACATTTATTATAAACATTAATTTAAAACTGGCATACACAATATTTTTTTATTAAAAATGACATTTATATTAAAAAAGTATTCATAATTTCTTTCAATTCTTCATTAAAATATTAGAAAGGCAAATCAGAAATGTTTATCATGAATGTACTGATTAGTTTTTGTTGTGTATTTGTATTGTTTACTTTTAAATATGTTGTTGTTTACCAAACTTATTAATAACTTATATTCACAGAGAATACAAGCATGATAATAAACCCTCACATAGTGATGTTACAAAGTTCCCGATTGTTGTCAAATGTTAGGAATTTGTGAAATTGTCATGCAAAATAATGGTTATGATACCTTACTTTAGTTAAAAAATCTTACGAGTGAATAAAAATAACTGATACTATAAAAAGTTAAACAGAAAATAATCCAGCTCTTGATAATCCTTCCGATTCTTTATCAGATATTGGGACTAACATCAAACCCGGTACAGGTGGTTGCATTTCTAAATCTCTGAAATTATTCACTTTTATTTTTAGATTACTACGAAGCTTATTGCCAAGACAATATTTAACTGTTTTTGATCTGCCTCTAACAAAGATGTTGTAGCACTTAAATTATGTTTCACTAATGTTGAACCAACTGTCACCCAACAGCTTGGTACGGATGATTTTAACAGTTCCCTTAATGCTTCTCTATTTTGATTTCTTCTCTTATCCAACATTATAATTTCCCTTTTGTTATTTAATATTTCTTCAGCTAGCTTTTCTACTGAAATAAGATATTTTAAAACCTTAGAAGAATCCCTCCATTGTAAAGCATTAGTTATGTAGCCAAATTAACAATAAGGTACAGCCATAGTCATAATCCACGCTCCACACAGTAATTATGTCAATGCTCATGCAAGCACTACGTGTGGTAGATAATGAAATATAACACGGGACAGGTTCACGACAAAAGTGACATTTGGCAATCGCTTTTTTTTTATTTATCTTCCGAACATTTGCTTTTTGTTTGTTACTACCATCGTAACATGTCAGTAGCATATAAAAATCAAAAGCCAATGATTTGTGTGTGTACATCATTTGTGTATTTGCAACATAAAAGTAACAGGAGAGAGCAAAAGTAACGTACAACGTTACAAAATTCACATTCTGGCAACACTGTATGCAAGGAACATCTCATTATTCTGAAGTCGATGGCACAGATAAGCAATAAATTTGATTTTGAGCATTGTCGCGCTTTAAGTTTGCCGTAACTAAACGACCGGAGCTCAGAGTACCTTATATAATATGAGTGGGATGGTTAGCGCTCCATTCGGGAGGCTTCCGTTCAGTCCAGCGGCTAAAAATAACTTAACTGGTTGCTACCTCAAAATATAGAAACATTTAGTTTTTAAAAGTCGTTTTAAACTGAAGTGACGTATTTCACCTTTTTACGTTATCGACACCACTGAACGTTAATACTGCGCCAAGCTCGTCATCAGTTTCTCTGGATTGCATATATTACATAAATTATTATAGGAAATAGATTAAATTAATTGATTAAATATTTATGCGCGCTCTTTCAGCTTGTGTAAATATAGACAGAAAGTATTAAAATTAAGAATTTTGGTGACAATATTGTGTCACCAAAATGATATTTTAAAATTTCATGCAATAGCAATTTATAATAAAATTGAAATAAAAAAGACAGAATATAGATAAGCTTTGATTATTATTTTTATGTCTACAAATTTTTTGTAGCAACCAATTGTCATTATCACTGTAGTATAGTGAAACCGAAACTATGAATCGCTTGTGTCACAGGAGGAGTTTCATATTGCTACCATGTATGAAGCTCGCAATTCTTAAAGTAAGACAAGAGTAATATTTTTCATTATTAAATAACTCATAATTTTTTTGGTATGATATATCTCATTAATTAAGCGATTATTTTTTTCGAATTATGCATATTTTTTGCACTTATAATATTTTATTGTGGCTTCAGGGAAGTTTCATATAGTCTGTGGTTTTGTTCTACTTCCTGTGCGTGATTGTGGATTTTTATCCTATGCGATCGCGCTTCCAACGTCCCATAGGCGTCTTCTAACGAATCTCTATGCTAAGCACGCATTTGCTCCCGCCATTTTGGTCGAATATATTTTAGTTGACACCGTGTTTGTATTAAGTGTTGTGTATTCATTAATAAAAATAAATGGAAATAATTGCATTTCTTTAAAAGTTACTAGTATTGATATTTGACGTGTATAGTTGGTAAGACTAAAAATATGGATGGTCCTAATCGGGGTTTTCGCGGAGGACGCGGTGGCCCGGGTCCTCGCGGTCGTTTTGATATGCGCGGAAGGTAATATATACATCTTAAACTAAGGTTTATTTATTAATATTTACGTACTTCATATTTTCTGTTGTTATGAAGCATCTTTTATAAATTGAAATCATTTCTTTATAATATAGAGGTTATCTTTTTCTTGTCCTTCACTAATATTGAAATTTTTAGAGGTGGACCAATGATGCGCGGTCGAGGTGGACCGCCTAGAGGAGGAGGATTACCACGTGGAGGCCCTCGAGGATATCGTGGTGGACTGCCAATGCGCGGAGGTGTCGGTGATAGAGGAGGACGATTTCCACCAGGGCCTCAAGGGCCCGGTCCTCATCCTGTCCCTACTATTGAATCTCGAGGCCCCCTACAAAGTAAGCGTTATTTTATTATGAATATTTTCTTGATTTGGTTTTCACGCCCTTATATACAGTATTATGTACATCAAAAAGACATATTTAGATAACTTATAAAAATTTGAACACAACGGGATTTGAACCTCTTGAAAGTATTTCAAGTTTTCTAAATATGTCTTTCAATTTCTTAAGTGTGCGGGTAACATTTTAAATAATGTAAAAAATGATATACATCACTTTATTTCTCTTGTTGAATATATTTTTATACGATAATTGCTGTATCATTGTAATTAATATAGTTATTAACTAAGTAAAATATTTTACAGGAGGAGGATTTAATAATAATAGAGGTGGTCCTGGTGGAATGAGAGGAAGGGGTGGCAGAGGAAGAGGAGATTTTGGACCACGAAGTGACCGAGGTGGACGTGGAATGCCCATGAGAGGTAATTGTTTTTCAGCTTCATATTGCATATCAGGGTAGACAGAGAACTTACTTCCAAGACATAAAAAATTGATAATCATACTCCATTTTGTGCTTATTTTAATTTTAATACACTTGTTTATTTAAATGTCTATTTGCCAAAAATTATATATACATTTAATAATAACTAAATATTATATAATTTAATTAAACATATTATATAATAAATTTATCCCAAAATAATTTTATGACAGAGTCAATTGTTATCACACTGCCAAAAATCAAATAGGGATGTTGAACTTTTAATGAAGATTGATAACCTGTATTGACATATCACATATTGAGTATGTTTTAAGTAAAAGTAATATACATTACCTGATTTCTGGTATATCATAAAAAATTGGATAAAGTAACAATAATGAGTATAGTTGATTGTATGATTTATATCAATTTACTTTTACCATAACTAAGTAAATAATCTTTAATAGTAATTAAATTGACAATTACAAATTCATCAGCATGAAGTTAGATTAAGACCTCGGTGGATTTAAAAGAACTTTTACTAAGAAGTGCAGTTAATTAAATAAACAACTACTGTTATAATAAATACTAGCGACCCACTTGCAGCTACATAACTAAACTATTTAGTAAAATTCTTAAATTCATAATATAAATGTATCTAACTTTTTTATTTATTAACTAATTTAAATTAAATAAACACTAAATGGATGTTTTACCACAATACAATAGTCAAAATTGCATTTAAATGAGTTAAGCAGTTTCTGTGATTAGTGTGCACAAACAACAGACAACCAGAAGAGAATATTTAACATCATTGTTTTGGGTTCTATTACATTAATAAATTCCCCTATAAATATATATTATTTTATAAATCTTCCATGTACAGACAGTGATCAGTTACATTTTGATTAACTATCATCAATAATATTCAGGTAGTGATTAAATTCATCACATTGTGTAGGCAATTTAGTCATTATATATGCACTAGCGACCCTCGCGGCTTTGCCCGCCTGAGCTATAGTTGTTTCGTATTTTCAGCGTACTCTTCGTAAAACAGTGAAATTCCTGTTAATGGAATGAAAATTCATCCCAAGACCCTGGAGTATCTCTATATATTAGAATGGATTCAAGTTGATCAACTAGATTCTGAAAAAAAATCCTAACAATTTTGTTCTATTTAACTTTATATGATATTGGTGAACTTGAACTCTTTTTAAAAACAATGCCTTGTTGTTTTTCCGATGTGGCGGGGGACTTAATATTGCACAACCGGATTATCCTTAATCGAAAAGATGTTTTAACAAAATCTAAATTTTCCAAAAGAATGTTTTAACAAAATCTAAATTTTTCAAAAGAGGCTCTTACTAACCTATAGCTTCATCTAAATTCCGACGTATATGACTACCCACCCTAAAGTCTCTCAATCTTAAAGTCGCATGACCGGCCGGACTTGTTTGTTTTACAGTCCGAATTTCTGTGAGACGCTACGTCTTCAGTTCTTCGCTCTTGATACTCTAAAGGTACCGAGCTAGTTTCTTATCTTAAACTCTTTTTGAATGACGCGATAAATTAGACTTACGTAAACCAGGCATTTTGTATATCTTAATAAAATTCATGCTAGTAAAAGTATAACTCAATATTATTAAATTAAACCTACTTTAAAAAAAAAAGTAAATATTTCTAATAAATACTGCAATAGTACACAATTAAATACCTACCAAAATAATCAAAATTGACAATGATTATGTACCAAGACAAATAACCTTATATTAAAATATTATTATAGCATGAAAATACAAACTGAAATAATTAAAATAAACCAAAAATGAAAAATGAGTAAGGAAGGGAAATTAGAAATTATTAATATTGGAAAAATAGTAATTACTGAAAAAAATAAATCTAATCCAGCTAGCTATACTATCAACCTAAAGTGATTTGTAATGTAAAAGTAATTGTAATACCAGAATAAATATGCAAAGAAATAAAAAAATCTAACTTATTTACTAGCCTAATGCGAAGAGAACCGAACAAAAATTCGAATTAATAACAAAGCGCGGCTCGTCCGCCGCTCTCTCGAGTACCCCGCAGCCGCGTCTCCCCTTTCATACGCCATTTTGCATTGCGAGTAATTTTAAATCTATCCCCTAAAGTATTTATTATAACTAAGTACTGTTAAGTATCATTATAATCTAGACGAAATGCTTAAGGTGACTATTATATTTCTTTTGCCGAGGATATACCAATTGGATAAAGTATATTAACAATAACTCGATAAATTCAATTTCAATATATTAAAATGGTTATTGTGGCTCAATCTTAAGAGATAAACATATACCGCCGATTTTATTACGAACGCCAGTAAGCGTTCAGGTTCAGCTAATTTTCGACGACCTTTTCGAAGAACAATGAAATTCCTGGAAAAACAAAAGAATGGTAGTAAAAAGTAGCCTATGTTAATCCCAAGACTTGAGTATCTCTATATGAAATTTGATCGCAATCGGTTTAGCAGTTTGGCCGTGATGTCATCACCAACAGACAGTTACTTATGCATTTATAACAAATATGGATATAATAGGTACTTAATTTTACTGTAACATATACTCTGCATCAACTATAGATATTTATGCTAATGATAAAAATAAAATAATAACACTACTATTTTATATTATATAGGTAGAGGAGGTAGAGGGGGACATGGACCTCCAAGTGGCGCACCTGGTGGGCCTGGACCACACCCAGGTCCACATCCAGGACCAGGCTTACACGGTCCTCCTGTACCAGCTCCTGGACCTAACATTCCAACACGAGCAGTGTCAGCGCCGCATTCTGTAGGAGGAGTAGCACAAGGTGGTGCATTCAAAAGGGGTGGTGGGCCTCCACACGGTGGTCCTGGTGGACCACCAAAACGGGGAAGGTCAACTTTTTTTATATAATTTTGTAAGTATAATTTTGTTGTAATCAGTAAACAATACATAGAAAATATTAATTGGACAGGTTTGAAGGCCCACGAGGTGGAGGTGGAGGTGGAGGTCGCCCACCACCATCAACAGGCTATCAAGCATCTGTACTGCAACATAATCCACCAGCAGCTAATGGATATGGACCCCCATCGTGAGTTGTTAATTATAATATTATCCTTATATTAACCTTATTTATTCAAAATACTTAGTTAAATATAATATTCCAAATTATAAGAAGTAAGCTTATCTGTTGAACCTTTGAATTAATATATGATGATCCTTAAACACGATAGGAATGTGCCGTCTGAAACATATATGACGCCCAAGATAATACTGAAATTTTAAAGTATTTTGATTAATTTTAATGTCAAAAAATTGTTTTTAATGATGCATTAATTTTTATTTAGGCATACTGGATATCAGCCCTATGAACAACCAGTGCCAGAGCCATATCCATCTCAATCATACAACACATCAAGGTAATTAATTTAGTAGTAAAATTATTTAAAACATATATTTTTAATTAATTTAAATGATGAAAATATTCACATGATAGGAATTGCCGTCTGATACTTAGATGCAGATATTCAATTTTCTGACTAATAATAATAATTTATAATATAAAAAATGGGCGCTTTATTTTTATTCAATAAGCTTACTTTTCTAGTTCATATCAAAGCAACTACTCATCACAAGCTCCAGTTCAACCCAACTCTGGCTACAACTCAGGTGGATATGGATCCAACTATGGATATTCCACTGGAAGTCAACAAGGTTATGAAAATGAAAATTATAGGTAAATCATTCAATTTTACTATTATATGTCAAACAATTACTTTTATATATGGATTAAGCAAAGCATATTTCTATATTGTTTAGTTCTCATTTGTTTAGAATATTTAGTGACCGACCGAAGGTTCGGTTTCGGCAAAAATTTGGTTAAACCTGTCGTCTAAGATGGCTTAAACGTAACCACTTTCGTGTGAGTAAACATTACTGTTAAGAATATCGTCAACTACTGACGACATACACTATCATTAGCATTGATCTTCAATGAGGTGATGTATGTCCGCGTAAGTGTGGCCGAGGAAACTCAATTGTGGGCAAAGAAACTGATGAAGGCCTGTAATACTTCTAATTCATACTACCACTTTATGTGATTTGAAAGACTTGAAGAACCGAATGTCGTGACTGTACAATTAGGGGCGAAATTATCATGACAAGAAACTACCAGCAGACAATAGAAAAATTACTCAATCGACATGTGTAGAGTGTGTCGTCGTCCATGGGAATCTGATAGATATGTTTTCTCTGGTTGTTATCATGTTAATAGTGACTATTAGCAAAGATGCTATTCGGTACCGTTTCGTTGGCAGCCCACATCTGTTCTTGTAGGTATGTACTAGATAGATATAATATGTAGTGCTAATAGCCCAAACTCGTAAAAGAAAGCTAAATTAAAAAAAGTCTCGAATAATATTTCTATAGGCTATCTCTTATCTTAAGACAAGTTGGCCAAGAAACATCCAGTTCTTGACCAATAGCCAATGCTTACTTAAGTAACAAATCTACCCTAGCAACCTGGTCCTTGTATTAAGAGCCATTTTTTATATGTATTTTTAAATATATTGTTGTTTATTTATTTTATTTATCTGCTAGTATTCACTTGTGCACCAACTTTTAACAGTTACTGTCTCTGTAGAAAACTGCTATCCCTAATGGGGTAGTATATAATAAACTAAAAATAAATATAATAAGATAATATGAAAAAAATATATACTTATTCATATTTAAAAATATTTTTGTATTTAGTAAAATAAAAGTAATATTTCAATACACAACAATTCCAATTGAATTATTCATCTTTTACTCTCTTTTTAGTGAGTTTACTTTATATTAGTTTACTTATATCCTTAAGTCTAACATGTTCATTATGTTTATTTTATTTATTCATTGAAATTTTTTAATATTATATCTATGAATCACTATTTTAATTGAAAAATGTAGTAGATTATTACAACATTTTTGAGACCAGATCTGAAGGTTCAGTTTAAATTTCGGCTGGAAAACCTTGTTTCGGCCGGAGGCTTAAAATATTGTTATTTAAGGCAGTATTACTTTTGTATTTTATTTGTATATATTTTATTTTTAATATTGCAAAATAGCGAATATTTTACAAAGATGTAATTTTAATGTCAGTTTCTAAACATGATGCAAATTAACTTGAAATATCTTTCTTAATACTGTATATAAAAATCCAACAGTAACCCTGGTGGGGCTGGTGGTGATGCTGGTTATGGATCTGCTGGGCCCGAGTACCGGGGCCCTGCACCTGTTTACGACTCCTATGCACAACCATGTTACAACACTTATCAGCAGCCTCAGTCGCAGTACAATAACACCTATGGTAAGTACAAGGAATAATATGTTGCAGCTCCTGAGGTATATAAAACCATCAATGGGTCAATCAGTGGGTAAATTATTGATTAATTTAAGTTGGCAAATAACTTGATGATCTCTTAATGTGTAGGATAAAGTAATAAAGGTTTATGATATTAATGTTACATTAAAATATATGTGTCTTGATATATTAATTTACAAAAATGAGTGATATTATAAGATAGATGAATAATGACCTACAGAAATTATAATAAAGACGTACTTAATAATTACATAGAAGAATCCTAGACTATTTGATGCTAAGACAATTTTCTTTTTAAGATATTGTAGGTGCCATATGTGTATGTGAAAAACGATAAATATTATTCGAATATTTAATAATGGCCTTTCACAGTATTAGAATCTCATAACCTATTTTTATTGAGTTGCAGAAAGCAAAACTATATCTATACATATTATTTGAGCCAATATACATATTATTACTATGGATGGTTTTTACTAATGTTACAAAAGTAGAATTAAAAAATCCAAGTACTTTTACAAACTTAAGCATGGTACCATGATAACTATTACATATAATATTTAATGATTAGATGATGATCGTTACAGAAGATAAGTTAATTATTTATTTATATTACATCTGAATGTATGTATAGTCATTCATTGGAATCAAATATTAATTTTAGTACTAATGGTATTAAGCATTATAAACAGTATTCCAGAAGTTATAAACATATATAATAAAAGACCAAAATATGAAGTTTTATTAATGGATGTACAATTTAAGACATTCCAGCATAAATATAAGAATAGTAGTAAAATCTATATTTAAAATAGATAATATAATTGTACTAACCAAGATATTTCGATGAAGCTTTGTTTTAAATAATTATTTGACGCTTTTTAGACCAATATTGGTGAAGCATCAATGTTTTTGTTATTGTTTGTATTACAGGCAGTTGGTGATGTTTGAATAAGAAAAAGTATGAAGCATCTATATGCAACACTATATGTTAGTAGCTGGATCAATTTTCTGAAGCATTAATGGATGCAATGGTTTATTTATTTGTCATATGTCGTAATTAGGTTCAATTTAACAGTTTTATTTACTATTGATATTACAAAAAAAGACAATTTTACTGAAAAAATCATATATTTTATAATTATAAACGTAGGACTTCTATAAATTCAACTTTTAAAATTTGTTTCATTTACAAGTCAATATATTAAATGAGATTTATAACATATACATTTTGTATCAAACATACATGTAACAGATGGTATGAGTAGGTACCATGTATAGAATATAAGAACAATTCATAATAAAATTATAAAAGAGAATTTGTGTGCAATTTATTTATTGATCTCAGAATACATTATGATATTAAAAAGTAAATTATGCTAGTATATATATTGATTACACAATTAGATAAAAGATCATTTTTATTGAGATTAGTCATCTCTCAGTCAGAATAATGACCAATCGGTCAGTTATAATTACGAATATTATTAAATTTATTTAAGATAGTTACTAATTGTAACCAAAATGGTAATTTAATATTACCAATGAAAGGGAATAAGTGATTTATAATACTCATTCATACAGAGAAAATAAGATTTAACTTGATTATAAATCACTGAAACTATTAAAGTAATAAGATGATTTAACAATTGTTTACACCTAATAAAATGTGCTCTTTCATTTTTTTTTACTTACTAAAATGAGTTATTCTAAATTGGGGAGAAAGGTCATAGACCTAACACACGTCACATGAGCAGCACCAGTAACAATTAACGAGAGTAGTTTAACTACAGGTTGGCGATTATAATTATTGATGAATGACAGGTAATCATTATTTACTCATTTATTTCTAGTTGTTTAACCTTACGACGTCAGCTTTGCAGTAGGTTTATCTGCCAGACAAAATGTAACGAAAAATATATATAAGTGTATAAACAATAATGTTAATAATATTACAAAATAAAAACTATTCTTGATCCATAGAAAAAATATTAAGTCATGCCCTACAGCTGTGACATTGTTTTTTATATTATAATAAAAAATGTCTTAGCTGAATGACTAAGACACAAATGAGAAACAAGTGTAACATTTAATTGAAAAAGATGATTATATATATTTATATTATATAGTTCATGAGATATAAGAATAATAGGTAGAAAAATAGACACATATGTAAAATAAAATAGGTATAAATAAATATGCTGAGAACTTTAGGCTTAAACGTTTTAAACCTTTCTCTTTTTGACTATTTCAAATTAATAATATAATTTAGTTTTATCATCTGACTTACCATTCTCAATATATATTTTGTGATTTTCAGGTTGAATGTGACCAGATATTGAAAATATAAAAGAAAGTATTACGCATGTCCCACATTGTATGTGCAAGAAAGCAATGATTATATAGTGGGCATTAAAAGTCTGTGAAATGAGCAAGAAGTAATAGAGAGGTAATTTTACAATTAGTATTTTAAGTAGTCTCCTACCATCAGTACCATTTAAAAAATGATACATCCGCGATATATACTTCAATAATTATACATCGATCCGTTTCTAGTATCTCAGACATAATTTAAATAGTTTTTAATATCAAGATAAATTCAAATTATAATTTTTTTTTGCATTACAGGTCTTGACCAAAGCTGATTTAGTGAAGGAAAACGGCAGATGTCAATGAGTCGAAATGACGAGTCGGCAGATGTCAATGAGTCGTAAGGAAGCTGTCATACATATATAATCGCAATTCAATCTCTGCACTTCTTTCTTAACTTCAATTATACAAATTATATTTATAATTATTATTTGTATGGACCACCAGAGGTTTAACAATAGAAAAACATATATAATATGTCAAAGTATCAAAAATTACGATCTTATTTCTTTATGTTTATTAGACACTTAGACAAAAAGGCAGAATGAACATTCTCTTACTAGTATTTTTTTAGAACAAATATTTATTTTAGTATAACCAAATATACAGCCAGACTGACGTATCAACATAATGGACTATATTGAAATAAATTTTCTATTCTATGTCTTGATTTTTTTATTTATTTCTCTTTGTATATTATTTTACTTTTTTGAGCAGTTTATTTTGCTTGATTCTGATAGGGAAAATAAGTAGTAATTGCAATGATTCCACACACTACTTATTGTCTAATTAAACAGAATTTGGTACCCGCCTTTAATTATTGTTTGTCACCAAATAAATAACCTGGCCTTAAAAGAAAATAGACAGAGTAAAAGGAGGTTAGGCACGTCAACCGCGCCAAGCGATGCGTGGCTCCTCGACGAGAGATAAGCCTTTGAAGAAGAACATCAAAGGAATTCTGGATGAACAAAGTAGCAAAGAAAAATTTCTGACATCATCTACACTTATGAAGCCTTAGTTAAAACTGATAAGGAAGGGCAAACCAACCAGAGCAGGTTAGGGACAGGTCCTAGGGACCGACCTGCCCCCTGCAGGCGAAGCCATGCAGCATATGTACAACGCTTTACTTGAGTACATCACGATCATAGAGGGAGGGTACCATCAAGGAGTACTTTGTGATCTGCGAAAACATCAGAGAAGACCTTCGAACGCAGAAATGAGGGTCTTCTAATGTTGCTAGAGGAGGGACCTTAAACTCCCCATATGGCGGCCTACAGCTGAAAACATGGCTTCGTATATAAAGATGAAACAATACAGGTTACCAACTAATCCAGGTACAAGTCCTCCACCACATTCTAGGGAGAAGGATGAGTGGGAATAGGAAGAGCTGGCATGCATGTTATCAAACTAGAACACATCGTCAGATATTTAGCGGTTTGGTTTTGATATGATAGTGGTCGTTAGCCAGTCAGAGAAAGCCAGTGGGCCTGAAAATAAAATAAGATCTATATTAATATATATTTTCATTAGATCTATGTTACAAAAAAAATTTAAATCTTTCGAAAATTGAGACTCCTGGGAATATAGGTGGAAAATAGATTTTTCGAATATTCGGTATCATTAACCGCAGTAGGTAATAGGTACTTAATAGCTATTACCTACAATCCATAAAAAGTCCGGAACGACTGTGGACTCTACCCAAAACTCAATCAAAATATAACTATTTTTCCTAAATTTCTAAAAGATTTTCCTTTTACTCCACTTTCATTGATAGTGGCAAATGAAAAACGTAATAGAAGAAGATATGCACGATATTTAAAACTTTTTTCAAGGCTATATTGAGCCGTGTCTTAATACTGGTGAGTGGTGACAAACATGTTGAACCTTATAACATTCTTAAAGTGTTATTCACATACTTAGGAAATTCAAAAACGCATGGCTTAACGGTTAGAGCGCTTGGTCGGTTTCCAAGATGCGGCGGTTAAAATTTTTATAAGGTTTCTAAAAATGTTGAACATTTTCTATAGTGTGAATGTAATTTTTTTATACAATATTTTATTTCTGATACGTTTAATTTATCTCAGCTATCCTCGATGCGTGGAATTTGCGTTGAAGAAATAAGTTTTCAAAAACATATTTTAGATTTTAGCAGGCAGTTTCGAAAAACAGTCTAAGCGCTCTGACCAGTAAGCCATGCACTTGTCGAAATTCTTAAACGCCTATTAATTAATTGTAATAAAAAAAAATTAAAAAGATAATTATAATAAGCTTTTGAATGAATCTGTTCTATTACTATTGGAAGTATATCTTCCAGCAGTTCATACACATAAAAATTCATAAATACAATTATTACACCATTCCTAAATATTATAAGAGTTCTTTTAGACAATTTTCTAGTACTAACAAAATTTCATAGTCACAGCCCATTATAAGAAAAAAAAAATTTATTACCCAACTACACATATTGTACTTCGATTCATAATTTTATATTCCTGCCAAATCCTGGCTTCTGTGGCTAAGATTTAGGGTTAGTCTTTGGTTTTAGAAAAATATTTTAACATCACCGTGGTATAAAAATGTGCCTGTAGTACATCAGTACATTTAATGTATTTGCCATAAAATTCTTCAAGGCGACGATAAAAAACGTTTATTACTTATCCGTCCCCTTTATTGTCTGTTTGTACGAGTGCATGGTATTCCTTAGAAGTACTGGGCAAATTTTATATTACTTTATGCATTACTACTATGTACTACTAGTAGTAAGCCTGAGCACAACTGTATAACTGATTTTAAAGACTTAATCCAGCTACGTATGTCTTGGACCAGCTAAACTATTTTCTATAATATAGAAGAAAGTGGTTCATTTGGCAAAAAATATTCAACATGTGTTTCGTTAATACCTACATAAAACATATAGGTATTAGACATGAGATATAGACCTATAAGGGATCCGCTAAAATATACAAAGGTGTATCAAAAAAACTTTGTTACATATAAACATGAACATGTGATAGCCATGGCACTGACTGGCAAATTACACTGGTTTACAGAGAAAGACCGTTCAGAATATTTTAACTAATTTTGGTTTCTCTACCCATGCTAAATAAGAATTGTTGTCATTTGTGTAATATATTATGGTGAGTCAAATTATCCCCTTAATCACAGAAAAGAAACAAACACAAAAAAAAACTACAGAATGTGCATTTTTTAGCTAGCTTTTAAGAATACGTCAATTATCCGAGTCTCATTGATTATATCGATAAAACTAAATATTTCTTCTCTGAATACAATTATTCAACTAAATGCACTATCTTTAAACTCTTCTGTCATATTTGATCTGTCGCTATTTATTTTAACCTCAAAATCGTCCAAGTGAATCTTAGCTTTTCGTTTTTATTTCTTCATTCATCTTGGCATTTGCACCGTGCCGCCAATCTTGCGCGGTCGCTCTCACAATAGGCGCAGTACCTTCGATCAAGTATTATTATTTGATCAAAGCCCAATGGACGTTTCTTTCTAGTCCCGCAAATCCCGCACCCGTAATCCTGCAACACGCGGGATTCACAAAATTTTCATTTTAAGTTACTTTTGGGGCTTTTAGGTAGGAACATGGGCTGTGATTCCTTGAGGATGATGCAGAAATAGAATCTACGACAGCAAAGAAACCACATCGAAAATCTACAAATGTATTGACGAACAACACCTACTGTTTTTTATTTTTTACAAAAACCTTTATTTGTTTTCTTAAAAAGGGCAAGTAATTTAAAGTACACTGCAACAACTAAAAAGCTACTTTACAGGAATATTTTGTAAAGTACTTGGAAATGTCTTAAATTAGTTACAATAGAGTAGCTACTGAGGAATGCCAATAAAATTAAAATCTAATGAGTTGTTTCCAGAACTTTTGGAAGTGCTTCTGCACTAGAAGACTAGGTACTTACGACAGCTAATGCATCAGATAAGTTGTGTAATTTAACTTGCCCAAAAATATTTTAGACAAAATAAACTAATCATATTACTTTTAATTAATTTCAACAGATCAAGTCTTCTTTCATATAGTTTAGTATTGTTTAAGACTAGAAAATATAAAAACTTAACTTTTCCCAAGTTCTGTATTATTTTATCTGTGTGATTTCATTGTTATGTACATTTATGGTTACTATTAAGCTAGTGATGAAATGTTTAGCTTCCAACTTCTGCTGTTATTTAGTAAAAGTTAAATATTCAATTTATTTTGTGTTACAGAGAAATAAAACAGAAATATAATTAGAATAATTTATTAACTACACTGTTGCCTCAGGCAAGGTGGTAATAATGTCAGAATCTCCTGGGTCAGTAATGGCTAGTGTGCACACCCTGTAGTACTTTCCACAGGCAGTACCTAACTCAATGTTGTTGCCACTATAATGATGGACACCAGTTTTAGCAAGAAGAGCATAATATTCTATCTCTGATTTCCTGTAAAAGTAAGTAATTAATAATGTATTTGTCATTGAAACATTCAGGTTTTAAAATTACAAAATGATTGATCAGATAAATTGGTGTTCCATATCTCACCTATCTCAATGCAAATGGATTTAGACTACTCCATAGGGTTCCCATTAGTAATGTGATTCAATAATGTATTTATAATCAGAAATCATTTAAAATTATTGTTCGTAAGTATGTAAATTAAACCAATTACAAAATAATTTTAGCAAGTTACTTTTTTATATTATTGAATCACTTTTGAGGGACACCATACTTCTTTGTCTAAGGACTCCATATGCTTCCCATTAAATAAAGAAATAGGGAACTCTACTTCTCAGTAGTCTCACCTCAGTGGTGGTGCATTTTTAGCAATGATGACCAGCTTAGCTTTTCCTTGACGCAAAGTTTTTAATGTTTGCTTGTAACCTAAGCAGTATTTGCCAGATTTCATTACTAGAGCTAATCGAGCGTTGATAGACTCGATGGTCTTTTTCTGTAAAGGAAAAGGGTTGTTAGCATATAAATAATATTTTTTGTTAAATTTTTAAAGAAAGTAGAATTTAATTATATAAAGTATTAAACCAAATATGCTTAATGAACAGGAATAACTAATAACAGGTGTCAAGAAAAAGTTCTAACCTATAAATGTACGTTACATTCTCAACCCCACAAATTACAGAATATGTGAGCCTATCGAGAAACATTTAATTTAGGACTTATTTAAGTGTTATATATACTTTAAAGATAAATAACTTTGTGACAAGTCCCGATATGAGTATTATAAGGCCACGTGCAACATACCTGTTTCTTGGCTGCAACCATTGTGTTGAGCGTTGATATGAAATCTCACTGTAATAAAATATAAACGTCTAATATAATAACTATTTAATATAATATATAGAATAACTATTTAATAATAACTGATAAAAAAATTGACCGAGCACTTGCCTCTTCAAGCGTCACTTATATAAAAAGAAAGGTTAGTTTAATGGACAGCCAATGATAGCTTTAAGTATCACAGATAACACAAAATTGGAATTAGGATTAAATTAAATATTTAAAATATTGGGCTCAATAAATAGCTGCCATGAAATATAACAAATACAATGATATCAACTTTTTTAATAATTTATGAATAAAATGCTGATGCATAACTTATTAATATATTTTGTCTGTTTGCAGGAAAATTTATTATATTCACTTCTGAGTTCTGACATACTTCAATGTCAGTCCCGATGTATCCCTACATTTTTAACACATTTAAATATTTTATATAATTTTCTGTGGCTTAAAATTTCTATATTTATGCCAATGTCAACCGCGTACGTTTTATATTAACTTTTTTGTTACAACAATAGGAGCTTGCATTTTAAATCTACGTCATATTGTACGCTAAGTTGAATATGAAGTTTACACTTATGTGATATGTCTAATTGTCTACACTTCACATTTTCATTTCAGTCGCAACTCGATAGTCTTATAGAGCTATCGAGTCTTATAAGATTAAGAAGTACTTGTAGTAGTTTACATTGATGACGCAAGCGAACTATATTGTATTTATGGTTAAATTATAACTTAAAATATTTAATTCAACATTTAGTTCAATTTAAATTTAAAATGTCGGGCAAAGTTCAAAAAAAAAGTAAATCATCAGAACCTTCAGCGTTAGGAAAATTATATCTTCTAGCCTACAACAGTATTCAAACAGTGGGGTAAGTAATATTGTTGATATTTACTTATGTGAATGTGTATCATATTATTAAAAAGAAATCTTAAAATTAGATATAATTTTATTTGATATACATAATTACTACTTAAACTGTGTACTTTAATTAAATTTATAAATTTATCGGAAGTTTAGAATAGTAAAAGTTTAGTGTGCGATATCAATAATCCAAATTCCATCACATAAAATATATTTTTAATGTAATATTATTGCTATAATTTGTTATTTATTAATATTATAATATAATTTAAAAAAATATTTTACAGTATTATTTAATATACATACACTTATAATAACTCAATATACATAAGTAATTAGACAATACTGTAATTAATCACAGCACGATTACAATTTACGCAACTTTCACGCTGAGAATTGACGCAAAACAAAGCAGTAATTTTTAGATTTCAAATATACTTAAGACTTAGAAAGTTAACCACACCCGGAGAAAACTGTTTCGCAAAGTTAGCTTTATTTTTATGCACGTCCGTCTTTAATTTCAATAAACGTTAAAAATATGCTAAATAATATTAGTATAATATGATTTCTGTTTAGTATACAAAAAACAAGTGTAATAAAAATATTCATAGTTGAATATTTGTGGTATGCAAATTAAATGAATAAAGTACAAAATATTAATTACCAGTTTGGCACGCGGTTCCATCCGCGTAAACTTTAGGAGTTAGTATTAGGTGTTCAGAGAATAAAGTGTTTAATATTCGGACAACAACAGTTAAAAATAATCATTTACATAACAGAAGATTATTTACAAATCCAGTTTACAAACCATTTTGTGCCTAATTTTATTGTAATTTATTGACGTCGCTTCGAGAATGTGTAACAATTGTTGAAATAAAAATACCTTACACTATCTATATTCGCCGTATAATATTAAATTCCTTGAATGTAAATTTGGTAGCGTGATACTTTTATATTTAATTTTATTTTAAATGACTCTATGTTAAGCGGATAAATCGCGAATAATTTGATATTGGAATTTAACAGTGTTCCGTGCATACACGGACTACTGTAAAGTGTACTAAAATATATAACAGAACCTAGTTTCAAGAAACTCGATTCTTCACTATCCATCCAAATTAAGAACATTGCGTGTTGAAACTCAACGCGGAGAATTAAAAATAATTTAAATACCATATCTCAAGATTCCGAATCAACATACAATCGCGTTTACATCTAAATATATGCGAATCTGGTTTAAATATTTATATTTTAAATATGTAAAAATGCAAAAGCCATAGATAACTTAATAATAAATTAATAATGTCAGCAACAAATGTCTATTTAACTGTGTATTTAAAATATGACTGTCATATACATCAGATGAATGTTTGTGTCATATTGTATAAAGATGAAGATTTGTATGTAAAACTGAATTGTATGTAGAAAGGAAAAACAACTTGAGAACACGTGCATAAGGGCCATGCAAATACCATGAGGGATTCTCGAGAAGGTGGAAAAGAGCGTACTTCCAAAGAACAAAATTTAGTGAGAAAGTCATCCAAAAATTGTATAATATTTTGACATTATCTATACTATAATAAGACAGTATACAGTTCTGTATATACATTGAATATATTTACGAAAAAATAATTTAGGGGTTGTAAAAACAGTAATAGAATACGAATGTATGATTTTTTTAACTTTTGCTGTCTTTTATATATTTGTCTGTATGTCTGTTTGTACGCGCACATCTTTGTATTTATTGTACCGATTTAAATGAAACTTTTTTTGTTGTATACCTGTTAAGCCTGGTCAGGTTTTAGGGACTAATATATATTTATATATATTATACTGAAATAATGTATTTAAATATTTTATTTCAGATGGTCCTATTTGCTTTTGCAATCGGTAACTTACTTCTTGAACCGTGGCACGTTGAATGATTACTGGAATGAAATAAAATGGACAGTGTTAATATTTCAAACCGCTGCTCTATTAGAGGTTTGTATATAATGGGCGTTTGTATTCAAATAATGTAAATGCATATATTTAGGCCAAGAATGTATAATTATTTACGACATAGATACATACATTTGATCTTTAACTTAGGACATGAATTTAAAGATTCATTGCAACTTGTACTTCATTACACATTAAGAATAAAAATATTTTTCTAAGTTTAACATTGTTTTAAAAATTTGTAAATCCTAATATGGTATTAGAAATATATAAATTACATATGAATGTGCATTGTTATTTTTTGCTCTGTTTTTTGTTTTTAGTATCCACTCTCCATTTGCAGCCTATTATAGAAACATAGCTTGTTGACGAAACCCGACGCTGTGTCGCTAGACCATGATAATAAAAATAATTTTCAATATAGTGATTCCCCTGAGTAGTGATCAAAGCCGTCGCTCGTTTTATTTTATATGACTATGATAATTTAATTAGTGGATAGTATTATTTTATGATCTTTAATGCCTTGTCTAAGAAGATTGAGAAAAGGCTAAATTTTTTATACGTTTTAAAATTTATTCCTATTTATATTTGCAGGTAGTACACGCAGCCATACGTTTAGTGCCTTCTGGCGTTGTGGTTGTATTAATGCAAGTATATTCCCGCGTGTTCCTTGTGTGTGGGGTGTTGCTGGCCGCTGAGTCAGCGAAATTAAGTCCCGGCCTCCCTCTATGCGTCTTAGCTTGGTCTGTTACAGAAATAATACGATACGCGTATTATGCATTAAATCTTCTGAAGATGGTACCACAAATGCTACTTTACTTTAGGTAAGTCATATTGCTTAGTATTATTATGAACTAGCTGTGCCAGTGATATCGTCCGCGTGTAATTCTAAAATCAAAGTATCTCTAGTAGTCTAGGTTACTCCTTATTACACCTGCCATCTGCCAGTGAAAGTTCCGTCAAAATCGGCACAGCCGTTCCAGAGATTAGCCGGAACAAAAATACAGCTCTCAAACAGTCTGTCTGTTTGTTCTGGCTTTGGTTTTTTTTGTTTGTATGTACAAAGATTGTAAAAAATGTTATTTTGGTATTATTGTACCGTGTATACATACATACATATGCATTTAGTAAAGAGCTATTATTTTAATATTATAAACAGACACTCCAATTTTATTTATTAGTATAGAATATAGTTAATATATTAAAACTACATGTTTCCGTCATTTATGAAGTATTTCAAACTTTGAATATATATTTTTACACACGTATTATATTATATAATTTAAAAACACTATTATTTTGTGTTTTTTTTTAAATATTCTGTATAGCTTAACCAATTATCCAATCATTTGGTAAAAAGGAAAAGTCATGGATCGTTTTTTAGGAGCCGAAAGAGAATGTTGTACATATTTTGTAACTTGTTTAAGTAGGCCTTTCTTTGTAGGTCTCTAGGTAGGTGTGCAATATCATTCATTATGATGAAATTCCGTAAAAAATTAAATATAATAAAAATAAGTTATTAAAGAAACTGCTAACGCAAAAATGTTAGGTCCGAAATAAAAAATAATTAAACATTTGTAATTTTCCATATTATGTACACGGGCGAGGTTAAAGAGGTCGGTGTTACACGCATAGGTCGTAATTAAAATACAAATATATTTGTCTGATAATTATATAATATGTGCATAATATGAATTGTATTATATTGTGTAATAATTGTTTTTCTTTTCAGATATTCGACATTCCTTGCGCTCTATCCTCTAGGCATTACCGGGGAGTTACTTTGTATGTATCATGCATTGGAAGAAATTTCAGAAAAACACATCCTTACCATACTAATGCCCAATAAGTGGAATTTTATATTCAATTACTATTATTTCCTAATTTTCTACATGTTCTTATATGTTCCATTATTCCCATACCTCTTTGGACATATGTTAAAGCAAAGGAAAAAGATGCTGGCCGATGACTCAAAGAAATCTGCATAAGTTAAATTAAACATACACAAAAAGTATAATAATTTATTTTTAAATTATACGTTTAAAATAAAAAAAAAATTGTTTATTTCCTTTAATTGTTTCCTCCTTGTATTTTTTTCTAAAACAGGTGTTTATAATTGCCAAAATGTACTTAGTTACTTGCCACACATTTAGATGTGTGGCAAGTAAGTAAATGTCAATCTATATTCAGATGTAGAAGTGTGTCCTATACTAACGTATACAGCGCACTTTAAAATATGAATCTTTTTACTATTATTACTTTAGCACAGCCTTAATTTTTACGAGCTGCGAACTTTCTAAATTATAATCTAATCTCGAAAATAATGAAGATTTTATATAGTAAAGTCTGAACATTAACTATTCAGTCATTATATTAAAGCCGCCGTGGCGTAGTGGGATGTCAGACTGTAAACGTGAGCTGTGGGTTCGATCTCTATTCTGAGTTATAATTATATTTAAAATATTTCAGCTGTATTTATATATTAAATGTAGGTTCTTATATATTTCTACGTTTGAGATTCATTAACTTTTTATTTAGATTATTATTATAAACTACATATATAAAGGTTTTATTCAAGTATGAATAAAATATTAAAAGAAGAATTATTACTTTACTTACATAATTGAAGTACAAATAGTCTTCGTCATCGATAATTAACATTCTAAGAAAAACAACCATGGAAATCACTACGTCAGTAGAAATCATACACGATTGATCGAAAGACACTCGCATCACTTAATCGTTTGTTGGTAGAATATTTTTGTAGCATATAAGTTCGCAGTGTTTTGGTATCGTCAATACGTATCAGTAAAAAATATTAAAAATTAATGATGACCTCTTGTAAAATAAAAAAATATATTAGCGAAACATTTGCAATTAATTAAACATTCTTTTTAAAAACTAAGAGAAAGACGAAGTCGTCCTGGCAATGACATCAATATTGTACCGCCATTAGATCTGATCACGTCTTCTTAGTTTCAAATCGGAAATCGGACTGCTAAAGTAAAAAACAGCAAATAAGGTTTAGTTATATTTTCCACTTCATTACAATGTATGATTACTAGAAAGATACCTACAGGTGAAAATAAGGATAGCGTATTAAAAAGTAATAAATTAAAATTCTTTACGGTTCCCAACCATTGTGATTCAAAGGTACAATTTCATCTGCAACGTTCTACTGCACTACGACGGAATTATACATGTTTTAATTGTATTATTATTATATTTAGATTTAAAAATTATCTATCTGCAAATATAAGGTAAGCAGTTGAAATGCTATTTTTTGTATTAATATTTCTTCAGTTACAGATAGACGTAGGTTAAAGTACTATTCGGCTTGAAAATAATTTAAAAAATTATACATATTTACTTACTTTGAATTTCGCACAAATTGGCGGTTCGGCGAAAGCATCTAATTTGGTCAAAAAATATTTTTATACAGTTGTTTAGTATGTATTCCAGTCTTGTATGTAGGTTTGGAAAAAATTCAAAAAGTGCATGGAAACTAAAAAATATAATTTTTAATCGTAATGACACACGTATGTACTTATTTAGTATCAAATGACCTGTTTTGCTACCTTTATTGTTTATCAAAAATAATTAAGATATATATCGTAATTTGTTAATTATTATGATTATGTATTGTTATCACTAAAATATAGATGTCTATAAAAACGTATCACAGATGATAAGCCCATGAGTTCTCTTCCAATTACGTTAGAAAAATGAAAGGAAATAAATATAAAGCCTTTATTTTACTGTGTGTAGTGCTTGTTACAGAAGCTAATGTCATCGAATCAAAAAGTGCTATGTACGTATTAATTTAAAATTATATATATTTTATTCCTTGCGTATTTCGAAGGCAGCATTTGCAAAATCTATTGTTATTTGGTTAGGGAAAGAGAGGAGCTTAGAGAGTAGAGGGAAGGGGTAATGTGTATTTTAAATTCGTCCCTTAAGTCTACCATTGAGTCGCAACTCGCAAGTTCCAGACACTACTCCCAGCGACTATCTGCAATATAATGAATCTTGTCATCGACAGTCGCATGGTCAATCCTTGGAATGCTATTCAGTTTCTTGCCTACTAAACACAAGCAAATACTTAGGTATATTTTCAAACTTAAAATACAAAAGCTACGTCGTGGGCTTAAGTTTCAATATGTCTTTCTTTTCTAGTATTGTTTAATTCAATAAACGCTATTTGTGTTAATTTTTTAAGTGTATATAGTGCCTGTTTTACAATTGGTACGTATAACGTGCCTTACTCGAAACTATATCTTCCTTTGGTGTCCTCGTTGTTATCAGATTTCATATATTGATTGTATTTTTTTACGTTTTAGTGCAAAATGGAACAATGGCATAACTGCGACCGTAAATGACTATGTTGATAAGACTATATCGTTGATTGTACCATTCATGCAGGAAAATGGTCTCGACCCTATGGAACTGCCAGATATTGAAGAGGGATTTGAAGTCGTATGTTTTAATTGGAATAATTAAATATCAGATTTATTTATGATAACAAAATAAATAGATAACAATAACAGATGATTAAAACATTTTAACACTTTTAATATTATCTTTCTTAAAAACTTGTGTGAACTTTAAATATATAATTTATATTGATAAGGGTAACGTTTATTTTGATACGTTATAATGATAATCGTAATACCTATTTGTTTTACTAAAATATTTCTAAATTTATGAAGGAGGAAAATACTGGCTTAATATATAGGTTACAATCTTTGCGTTATAAAATATATTATTTGATATAAATTGATTTTTAGAGACCCTTACTTATTACATATATGCCTGGTTAAAGCTCACCCAAGGAAGAATGACCGGTCTTATTAACGTTAATCGCTCCGGCGACCAGAGCGTCAACTACTTCGCGAAGATGCTCAGAGTGCGTGTGCAACTGCAGTTCTCTGATCTCGAAGTATGATACTATTATATTAGTGCATTATTAATATTTTTTTTGTTTACAGATTATTTTCAGATCATTTATTTATTTTTACCTATCTATCTATTTATTCTATAATAGCCTTGGGGCTATGAGTTTTTATATTTATTTTTGGTATACACCAAAAATTAAAATCATACGATTTTACCCTTCTAAACAATATAAAATTGTTGTAATAAGATGTGTTTATAACATTAAACTACGTATTCTCAAGTCTTTGTTCAAAAGGTTACTTTTTCTTAGCAAAAATAATTTGACATTGTATATATTAAACAAGAATGTTTAAAATATTCACTTAAACAATAAAACTTTTAATTTATAATTTAATATAACATACTTAGACATTGAATCAATTTGTATAATTGAGCAAATAAGAAGATGCATACATATAAATAAGAATTATTATTACATTTATTATTATACATTTATCATTATTTATAGCTTTAATTAGGTAATTATTAACTACGATGATGACAACATAAGTAAGTAATAAAATATTAAGAAGTCGAAAGACTTAATTTTCTACTAATATTGAGACTAAATATGATAAAAACATGTCTATAGCCAGATAGCTAGAGGAAACTAACCTCAACCTTAAAGTGATAAAGTGTACTAATTTAGAAAATAGGTTCACTTATATACTTTATTGTCTTTAGTAGAAGTGACAATTTTATGCTATATATTAGGCGTTAAGTGGTTTTGTATACTTTTTTTTAAATATTTTCAGTTCAACTACAGATATTTAGTTCAAGTAATGAACATTGGTCCTTCAGGAGGAATTATCGGATCGCTGAATCGCTTCAGTATAATCGCTGATGTCTTAATTGATTTCAATAATGACGAAATTCAATTGCAACAATTCTCTTTAACTGACCGTGGGTATGTATTGTTTATTGAGTAATAAATAATCGTTTCTATCAGATAATTACTAACTATATTGTAGGCATTTAATTTATAAGTTATAATTATTACCAACACTGTTTATTAAGCTTAACGTTTATATACCTGTAATAAAACACAATTATATACACGAAGATTTATAGACTTATATAGACAGATTATATAAAGACGAAGTCTAGGAAAAAATTAGTTTTCCACTCATTCAATGTTAAGATTAATAAATTATATAAAATATTAAATTATAATCTTATGACGATATAATTTATTATGTGAGTGAATCTTAAGTATGGTAGGGTATGTGTGTGTCCTTTTTTTTTTAGCCTGTCGCCGTCCTCTGCTTAATATATTTTTTTAATACATAAATTAATTATTTTGAAAAAAAAAAAAATAATATTTCCATTCTGCACTCTTTCTCTATACAAATATGATTGTGCTAAATGTCATACTCCTCCGTCCGCGTTAATTTCTTAAAAAGGCGAACAAAGTTTTTCCTTTACGAATTAATATAATGATATTATTTCTTTTAAGTCTTCTGTTTTAAACCCAACAAATATGCCTACTATTTTTTCTATCTACCAAAAGTAAATAAGTTTTACAAAAATATATTCTGTCTATTTTTCCGGCTCAATCTATAAAATAACTAAAAGGTCCGTGAGCAAATTTACGACGTTCAAAACATACTTATATAAATTATCGTAATCATAAAAAAAAAACAGTAGTACACGAATGGACAATGTGACTATACAAATACATTGTATATGTTTCTGCTGTTGTACGTTACTTACGCTTTGTATTTCAAATTAATTTATCATTATTAATTATTATTAATGCATATAAGTTTAATAAGTAATAAAAGGGCGATAAAAAGTAAATTTAACCTTTTATTAAACCTTAATACCTAATGATGATAACCTTGAAGCGTTAATGCATTGTAAATAATCTGTTTTAAAGTATACATGTTATATTGACTTTAATAGCCGTCGAGATGTTTGTTGTAGATAGAAGTAAAGGGAATTGTATGGTGCTAAGATGCTGATCTTTTTTAATATAGTACATACCATATAAATACATATAACATACATAAGACATAACTTACGGTTGTTTTTTACAATACATTTTTTATTTATTAATTAGTGTTAGAATGTGCAAGAGTAGTTTAAACAGATAACAGAAAAAACTTGTAAAACCGAAAAATCCAAATTAAAATGATGAGCTGCAGTTTTTTTAATCAGTGTAACGCGCCACGGACTAGTCTCTTTGGTCTTTTGGAAAACTAAAGGGTTTTTTTACTTATTTATTAAAATCGAATCTGGATTTAAAAGCTGATAAAATAATTGTAATCAAGGGTGTACGTCGCCAAGAGGTCTTGGGTGTGTCAGTTACTGGTAGCTATTGATTAGTTACTAATTTATAGTGAAAGTTTATTACATAATTAATTATTTATTAATGTGAGACTTGTTCATTGTTTACAGACGGCTACGCGTACGTCTCTCTGGGAACATATTGTACGATTGGTTATTGAATCCCCTTATTGGAGTGTTTACAAGACTCTTCAATGGGATCATACTCACCGTTGTAGAATCAACCATTCGTAATGTAGCAGTGATGGCAATTGGCTCCATCAATTCGAGCATTCTTGATGTCATTGAGCTCATCGAGTCTATTAACTAAGACTTTTTTTCGGCAATTGACACATATTACATATAATTATCATAATTTTATGTATAAAAACATTAAACGATTAATAAAAAACTGTTATATAATGGCTTTTGTTACACGAACCTAAGCATTTTAATCCTACTTCCTACTTATATTACACAAAATATTTTTATGATAGTAAAAGTTATTTTTTATGAAGACCATTTTGAAGTTTTAATAATATTTGTATGAAAATGTTTGATATGTAGCAAGAATACAGAAAGATATTAAGTAAACAAACTACCAATAGAGCTTGAGAGAAGACTCGCCCAAAAATCATAAGAATTTCTCTTTAATTTTAGTATTACTTTCGGGTAGGGCTTCTTCATGGGCAGATATGAAAAATAGTACAAAATTCCTCATCATCATCATGTCCTGATATCATCATGATTTTTTTATCCAGAGCTAACATTATCCTTTACTCTGGAAACCTCAAACGTGTACTGTTGGAAGAAGTTAGAGTTAATTTCGTAAAAAGTGTCCTTAAAGATATTGATTTTAAAATAACTAAGTACTTTGAACTCATCACGCACTGACCAACAATAGGTGAGTCTGTATGTAGGTATGCGGTACAAATAGCAGCAAGAGTACAGTTAGTAATTTAATTCGGTAGAGAGGGTTAGGACGTAAATTTCATAGAAAAAAATGTGCTTTACATAAAAATAGGATCACCGATAGTTTTCCATATGAAATAAATTATGCTCTCTATTGCCGTTGTTGTAGTTATTATATTTATATCTTAAAGACGTCCAAATTTAATACACGTATATTTATATAAAAACATTAATTCCATTAAGATATTTGTGATAATTATGTTATTTCTAATTTGATAATAGTTTTACTTCTATATAAGTATATCGCAATCGATTTTCATGGTTGGTTGGCTTATATTTTTTTATCTGACTGTACATGTGAACACCAACGACCGGTTTAATCCCCAAACGGGTGATCAATATTATATTCATTTATTTCTTCGTCCTGGTATTATATCCGTATCGTATTTAATCCACGATTGTATTAGCGGTGTATAAAATAAAACTATGCTAAGAAAATGGCAGGAACTTGCCGCATTTGATAAAGGGTATAAATAATAATTTATTAGATGAAAATCAAAAATGTAATGATGGTATAGGGAACATTTGAAACTCCTTTATGGAGAAAGTATGGAAGGCTTAGATTACTTAAAGACTTCACAAAAGACCACATTAAGTGCTACTCAAGTGTTTATTGAGGTAGCTGCTACCTCAGGATATTTAGCAAGTAAGTAATACTTAGTCATATTTGTTATTGCCATTTAAAAATGAGTGAGTTAGAGATAAGCGCCTATACAAAACATACGGGCATAGTCTGTTGTTGATTGAAATAAATATATAGAATTATTTATATCAGAGATACAATCCCGTCCTGCGATTTGGGATTCAAAAAATGATAGTTATAGTAATAAACATCAAAAAATGATAGATAGTTATAGTAATAGTAATAGTAATAATAAATAAATTAAAGGCCTGAGAAAATATCAGTGAAGTCTTTGTAGGTAGTTTTTCGAATAAAACTGCCAAAGAAAAGAAGATTGAACGTAAGTGTTGATGTATTGTTTAATCAACCAGTATCTGTTTTTTTCAAATCATAGACTTATATGTTATTTTCTTGCCAAGGTATAACTCCCTCAAGGTATTTCTTTCCGTAGAAGCTCGTGGTACTAGCAAGTCTGTATTTTATATATTTTCCAGTCCTATTATTTTTACAGTGATGAAATTTGTAACCTTCTCTTTTGTGAAGCAAGGTTTTACAATGTCTTCTGGAAAATAAACAGACGTGTTTAATGAACGATGTAATATTCTCCATTTCTTTGCTATTGAATTTAAATTTACGCTCAATTAAATTACATAATTTAATTACCCTGTAACATTACAGGTTTCTTGTTGCGTTGCTTGTTGTGAATTTGTATACTAAAATTGAAGACAATAATTATCTTAGAGCACGAGAATTCAATAACACAAAAAAAATTACAATATCCAAATTAAGAGTTTCTAAAAATGTTTAGTATAATACAAGATGTGTTTTGTGTGGATAGTAAAAAATCGCAATTGTAAAAACAATTTAAAATTTCATGCTAAGACAATTTTACATGGAAGTGTATCCTAAATTTATGACTTGTGAAGTCCATAAAAGCAAAAATGTTGTTTTATATTTGAATCAGCTTGTAAATTATTTATATTGGTGTAAAGAAATTAATAATATATTAAAATAACGCCAAAAAGATGTAGTGGATTATGATTTAATGAAAAAACTTTAGTATTCTAATATATTTGTTAGAAAAAGAAGAAAAATTAAAGATCATAATCAGAGTTGTTTTATTTCTATTATGCTTTTGTCATGTATATTGTGTAGTAAAGTAAATCTTGTTAGACATATATGACCTTATAAGATTATAAGCAACAGTTGGAAATTATGAAATTTAATTATTTTATGGTTCAATAACTGCTACTGGATAACGTCGCTGATGTAAGGTCGTTACAATGCCTCCAGATGGCGTTTTCATAGTATTAACACTGACGTCTCTATTCAAACTGACATTGTCAAACTTAAACATTGTCTATTTAAGTTAGCACGTGGTGTATATATTTATGAAAATAATATATTGATATGGGAAAAGTTAAAAAAATAAAACCCTCACAGCTGGGCAAAAATGTTGCTCTTGCAGAACAGATTGAAGCATCCAGTGCTGTTAAAAGTAAAAGTAGGATAAAAGAAAGAAACAGATATGATGACGACGAAGACGTAAGTTGAGCGGAAAATATAGACTTTATAAATTGCTTTTGAAATATAGATGTGTTATTCTAATTTAACTACTTCTATTTTATTTAAATTTATTAATATTTTTTGTAATAGTTCGTAAATGCAGATTTGTCCAAAAAAATTCTCAAAGCTGCACGGAGACAACAAACAGAGCTTGGTGGAGGAACGACATCTTCGGCAATATCTCTTCCAATTTCATTTAATGGTATGTTTTGTTATACTTGATTTTTATTTGTTTATTTCAAACAAATTTTCTATCAAGTTATAATTTTAGATCCTGCTTCAGACAATGATGATGGGTCAGATCATGATGAACTTGAACCAGATACTTATTATGATAATATTGAGATTAATGAAGAAGATGAAGAAGCTCTAAAAATGTTTATGTCATCCAAACCAGAAAAAACTCGCACTCTGGCAGACATTATTAAAGACAAAATTACAGATAAACATACTGAACTTCACACACAATTCTCTGATATAGAAACTTTAAAATTACAAAATATTGACCCAAGGTATATTATAATATTAGTATGGTATTTATTCTTTTTACTTGTTATATTTGTATTGTTTTAATAAAACTTATCTTTTTAGAATAAAAGAAATGTATGAAGGTGTAAGAAATGTTTTACAAAAGTATAGATCAGGAAAGTTACCAAAAGCATTTAAAATGATACCACATTTACAAAATTGGGAACAGATACTGTATATAACAGAGCCAACAACTTGGTCTGCGGCAGCTATGTATCAGGTATTTTTAAAAACTAATTATTTTTTGTGCACAATTTATATGTATACAATATGTGATATGAAATATATTATTTGTCACAGGCAACAAGGATCTTTGCTTCAAATTTGAAAGAAAAAATGGCACAACGCTTTTATAATTTAGTATTATTACCAAGAGTGAGGGATGATTTAGCAGAATATAAACGATTAAATTTCCATTTATATCAAGCTTTGAGGAAGTCATTATTTAAACCAGGTGCATTTATGAAGGGTATTTTATTACCATTACTAGAAGTAAGTATGGGAAAAGAAATTCATTTACTATCCATGTATTGACCATGCAGGTGCTAATCACATTGTAGAGAGAGGAACTTATGGTAGAGTAGGCTTAAGGAGTCCCTTTTATAATGTGCATTAATCCTCACCTCCACTGTCTGAACTCCTCTCTCTATGTAATAAAATTTGAAATGACATTATAGAAATAATTTAAAGTTGTTATGATTAAGGTGTACATTGTAAAGTTTAATCTTTATTTAAATATTTTAGGCAGGTGACTGCACATTACGTGAAGCTATAATTATTGGTTCAGTCTTAGCTCGGAATTCAGTCCCAGTACTTCATTCTAGTGCAGCACTTTTGAAGATAGCTGAAATGGATTACACCGGTGCAAATTCAATATTCTTAAGAATATTATTTGACAAAAAATATGCTCTTCCTTACAGAGTTGTTGACTCGGTTGTATTTCACTTTTTAAGGTAAATGAACCTTTATTAACTATTTAAATATCTGTACAAAATGTCAAATATTATACAATTAATTGTAATACATTCTTTATTTATAATAACAATATATTTTATACCACGTATCTTTGCAGGTTTCAAAATGAATATAGATTGTTACCTGTACTGTGGCACCAAGCCTTACTAACTTTTGTGCAACGGTATAAAGCAGATATTTCTTCAGAACAACGAGATGCACTTTTGGAGCTGCTCAAAAAACAGTCACATCCAACTGTAACTCAAGAAGTACGAAATTTCTTTTCTATGCTTTATTACTAAACTTAACTATTTAATTTGTTTCATTTTAAAAAATTATATAGTTTAGTTTTTGTGTGTTAATGCAAACAAGTACAACGTAATGTATGTAACTTTACATCGGTAAATGATCCTTAGCCTTACTATATTCATTTTATTTATTTATTCTTCTAACATTATGTGCTTTCAGTATAGATATACTTGTTTAATCTGATTAACAATTTTAGTTTTAAGTGAACATTAAATGTTTTTATAGTGTTTATGGTTATGAATCTTAATTTCATTAATGTACATAAATTAGACAATACATTTTCACATATAATCTTGGTGCAGATAGGAGAGAATAAATGGCCAACTTCAATCAATACACTCATGCCATTATGTATATGAAAGCCATGTTTCTTTGACTGCTTCTGCATTAGCCCTATATTTTGAAGATGTAAATGAAACAACAAAAATTTTTTGGCCCTTGCCCCTCAATACTTCTAAAAATTTCAAAGCACAATCATATACCATCTTTGTACAAATAGTTATTTACATTGGTTTTTAATGAATTAAATCCTTTATTTTCAGATTCGAAGAGAACTACATTCTGCCAAATGTAGAGATGTAGAAGTTAACCAGGATGTAACAAATTGTATGGCTGTAGAGTAGACTTACATTGATACAAATATATATTTAATGACTTTTATTAATAATATTTAAGTTAAAAAACATTTTAACTTCCCACTTTTATCATTGTCTTCACCATCATATTTAACATGTTACTTGGTCATCATTACTGTATATTATGATTAAATGTTTCATTTTTTAAAACAAAACAACAGTGTTTATTTTCGAGTTGGTACATCTATGCTGCATCTAGCTTACATTTTCGATTTTCTAGCTTTACACATTGACTATAACTGAAAGATAGTTGTGAGATCTTGTATAAAATAATATTAAGTAAGAAAAATTAGGTGTATGGTATCACTTAAGGTTAATAAAAATTCTTACAAGATATTTAAAGGTCTTCAAGTTGGTAGTATTAAATCGTGGCTCCCATAGGACTAATAGTACACATTACAATTTCTTTTACCAACAAGAGGATTTCATCAACATTATTGAATAATAGTTATTTTAATTTATATTCATCTGAATACCTTCTCTATTGATGAGAAGCTTATATTATTAGTACTTATATTCCTATTTTGTAGTTGGCAAATAAATATCTGATAGAATACCATTTACAATGGGTATAGTAAAGTATTTTCCAAGAATATTTTTTTGTAATTTTCCTTATTAAAATAAAGCAGAGATAAAAGATTTGTAAACCTACAGAGCTAAGTAAAATTACAGCAAAAATTAAAATGAATCTATTATGGATAACTTAAATTAGGTAAACGAATTGGTATGTCTATTTGACTGGTTACAAAATATACTGATGGTAGCATTGTTTTTCCACAACAACATTTCCTTCCAGAAACAAAATCGAATGAGCCCACTTTTGATCCACATTTTTCACAATGCAACTTCCCTCTAGTCCACTGTTCTTCATCTACTTTTTTCTTTATCCAAGAAGGTAACTGGTCTTCTAAGAGATACACAAAACCTTTAGGATTATAACTATCACATTTTTCGTCACAAAACGATTTATAAGTATTTGTCATATCGAGCAGCAGTATTGTCAACATTTTGCATTGTTTTGAAGCTGAAGCACCTCACATTATTACTGAAATGAATATATTTTTTTACTTTGTATCATTCATTATATTATTTCTACATTTTATATAGATTTGCCAGGAATTATCTTTGACATACTGAATTACTATAATATATATAAAATTATGGTCAAATATATTTTGTTAAGTAGTAACTGTTCTTCTAGGCATGAGAACTATATATCAAATCGTAGCTACGAACGGTTTTGACACTTATATCGATTACCAAAATTTTCATAACCGATACGAAGTACTGCACAAAAAACGTACCGTACGTAACTATATCGTAACAAAAATTTGAAACTTTTAAAACGTTCAACAATTCACTTTATTCATGCTTCTCTTTATAACTGTAACACATATTGTATGGAAAAAGATAAAGCTGAGTTTTGTAATTAGTTATGAAAATGTTTCTATTAAAGTTTTCCATTAGTATTACATAATGAACAATAATGCCAATATATAGTTAATTAATAATAAAATTATATTTTTATTGTTGCATAATTTTGAAGCGTGAAGAAATAACATCAATTTCACTTAATATTTTTAATCTTAAATATTTATATTAAATCAAGTACATCAATAATAATTACGATAGTTTAAAACTATATATTGGTTTATAGTTATGATTTAATTCTCGTTTACCATATCGATATCTGAAAACGGTTTTTGATATCGATATAAAAACTTCATATAGGATATGTAAACGTCACAGCTAAGTAACGAAAACAGGCATGGTAGCCTAATATGTTAAGTCGTGCGTTTGTCGTTGACAACATGATTTGATTTTTGATGAAGTAGAATTGAAGTTCTTAAAGGTATTAAAATAGCTAGGCAAGGCTTGCAATACCGGTATTTTCAAATACAGGTAACAGTGACCTTGAAGTGGTATCTGTAGTTTTTGAAAACGGTATCGATTTTACCGGTATGCTTGAAAGTATCTTTATTTTTACCCTTAAGAGACTGGTTATATAAAGGTCACGTTACAGGTATATGTGCCCTACAAATACATATATATATATATATTCAGATATAATAATATATGTTTCGATACTATTATTAGCTTTATAATTTGTAAATGTAATACAGGTTACCATCGTTATAAATAGAGCATTTTAAAAATCATACGAAACGCTAATTTCAACATTTATAAATATCTTTATTTATTTATTTATTTAAATATACACTAATATATTCACTAACGAATCTTGACGAATCACTCATTTATTTTAACATTGTGATGTACTAAGTTTGCACTACTACTACAGACTACACTACACTACTAAAAAATTTTGCAAATCGCTGACCCCAAGGTCACAGGCCTTCTTGTGAGTGATATTTGTCAAGAATAACATAAAATATAAAATTTTGTGCAATAAATAACAAAATTAAAAATGAATAATATTTATTATAAGAAAATAAAAATTACCTACCTGTGACCACGGAATACTGTAAAGTGTTCAAAACGTCGGTCTAAAATGTATTTTCGAATACCAATATATTACTATAACCATATATAAATATATTAAACAAAAAAATCGACCTTAACGCCTAGGAAGTAGAGGCGTGGAAAAGGACTGTGCACTCTTCTTGTACCTGTCATTAATCTGGGCCTAGCCAGGGTCTGCTTTCCTACTTAACCTTCTACACTTTGCTCCAGGGACAGATATATCAAGGCATATTCTTCCCAGGCCGGCGTACACGCCGTGTAGGTATGGACGCGTGTACGTTACAATGCGGCCATACCATTTCGGGTGACGCTTTTGGAGCTTGTCCGTTACGTCATGGACTCTAAGACTACCTCAAATGAATGTATTACGTATGCGGTCAGCCTGCGTAATACCACAAATCCAAATCAAATAAAAAAAAGGCAGTTCTGCTGAGAATAGGTGGTGAGAAACTCAACAGTTGCCCTTTTCAAATATAGTTCTTACAATAACTTCATATCCATCATTAGCGTCCCGAGTGAGCTTCAGCAGCATTTAATTCCACACATTATTATCATCACTAACAACAACTCAGTCTACTCACAAGGGAAGACAGGCTGGTGGCCCATTAAAGTTTTGAAGTCTAGAGTAATTCCTAAAAATAACGCGGAGTCAGTAAATTGATAATTTAATTATAGAGACTTAAGTTAAGCTTTTGTCTCTTCATATTGGGTATAGTAAATTCTATACATTTCGTTTTTTTCAAGTTCAATACCAAATTGTTAACAGTAAACCAGTATTAGGGACAGTGCCTTGTCATAATTATCTTTTATTAACAGTAAAATAATCAGATTGCTGAAAAGGTGTATTTTTTTCCAAAATTTTATTCAGTGATGGTAATACAGGCACTGGTCACCTCAGTATCTTTATTTCCGTGCTGCTGGAACTTGTACAGGAATTTTGTATCTGTAATTTTAGTGCGTAATTTTCATTAAATTGATAAAAATGGTTGATCGGAAATTATTGGAAACGATTTTAGAATCTCTGATATATTCAAATTACTTCCATAATTTTCTGGAGAGATTTATTTTTGAAAAAAATGCGGATATATTATGATTGTAAAATGTGCGCGTTCGTTAGAATTGAAAGGTGACGTCACTGTTCTCATTAGTGAGCGTTGGCATTGAACCATGGGAAGATTTAAAAAGAATACTTGTACCATATTTCAGCTAACCCCTAGTGAAGAATGATCATCCATCGTACTACAAAATTTAAAATTTTTATATGACGAGAGCTATTTTGATTTTGCAATAGAATTTAGTGTGTCGATCACATTTGCTAAAGTAAGTAAAGTAAGGTAAAGCATCGTTCGATTGGTTAATTAGCGAACGATATCCTTCGAGAAGCGATTTACTATTTATAATGTCCACCTCATAGAAATAGGTAACAAACCGACAAAGACACTTTTAAAAAATATAAAACGATCCCACAGGTGGTGCCTTGTTCCGCTGATGTCGATTTGTGCGACCCAGGGCTAAGATTATAAATTTAAATGATTTAATGATTGAAATGATTTAGCGTTAATAGCGCTTTGAATAAGTATTATGATTTTTTACAAATTGTAGACAAGAATAATACCTTAACCTATGCAATTCTAGGTTTAAAGAGTCAGGCAGACGATCTTTTTTCGCATCTTTTGATAAATTAAATCAATTAGTTCCTTCGAAGTGATCTAAAATTGGATTATAAATCCCGCTGGATCGTAAATAAAAGTTATTGCAGTTAACTTATATTATGAATATTTTAAATACGATAAGTTAATTTCTGAGATTCAAAGCCATGAAGAAGCAATATTTAAAAATGTAAAATTGATTTCTAAAATACTAGATAACTTCGTTAACTCCACAAATGTAATCATAGAAAGGTACACGTCTAAAATTTCTCGATAATTTTAGTGAATTAGAAACAGCTTTAGGATTAAGTAAAATGTGAACTACATAAGTCGATAATTAACTCAACAGAGCTTTTACATTTATTTCAAACTAGTGACAAGGATTATAAACTAATGTCCTGTAATATTCCTGTAAATGAACAGATCTTTATTAATTTAGAGGAAACACTAAATGTGAAAGCTAATCTTAAATCAAACCAGATAACGCTTTTAAAAGTGCCTTTAACTGATAAACTTATAATTATTATAAATTGTTTTTCTTACCTATAATGAAATTATGAACCATAAATATATTGTAATTCGGATATTTCGAAATTATATCATATTAGCGAGTGGAGTAAAATACCAACCTATAATACGAGCATGTAAGGATAACACTTAAAGCCTTTCTTTGTTACTAAGACGAGCTAGAGATTCGAAAAAGACGTGTATAGAGCAATTAATCCTATACCAATATAACGAGTCAAGCTGCAGTCAACATCCTGTTAACCTCTAAAATTTTAGACAATATTTATAGACAAAAGAATTGTATGCAGCGAGCATAGTATTGTCGTCTCACAAAGATGTGGATATGATATAATTATCAAGCATACCCAGGGCACATCCATAATAATCCTAAAAGAAAATTGTAATGTTGAACTTTTAAATTGCGCATAAAATGACGGCTTTACAAGATACATATACGAGTATACACCAACCGACTCCAGTAATTAATTTACCAAATTCGAAGAATAATAGTGTTAGTGCCGCGAATTTATTGTAAATTGAACTCGATTACGTAAAGTATTTAAATGAAGTGTAAAAGCAAAGTCAAAGTGAAATTAAATTAGTATAGTTATAAAATATTATAGAAATTAAATAAAATATAATTATAGTTATTTTCACTTCAACTGTATTCAATTAGTTTAGCGACCATTTTATTGTTACTATATGTTTACTATATGTTTTATATGTTACTATTATAGAAATATATTTTTCGCAAATTGTAAATGACAAAATCTTTAGTCACCTAAAGAAGATAAACCTTCAAATTTCAAGGTTCAGAGGGGAGGAGATATGTCGGGCTGTACTCCCTTTTTACCTTAGCAATAAGCAATTTCGCAAAAGACCCCCTAAGAGTTAGAGATTCTTAAAATATTGACAAAGCATGTTAAATAAAAAAAATAAAACATTATGTTCAGTTCAAGCTCATTCCGACATCCAATTCTGTCGCTTGTAATCAAATAGTTACAAGTAATTATTTTAATTAAAATCTTAGGTGAATAAATTAGTCTTTTTAAAAATACACTTTGAAGCTCCTGAAACTCGGTCCCCAAAATAGTAGTCTTGGATTAGTAATTTCTCATCAAGTGTAACTCAAAATGTAATAAAACGACAAATCGCATGTGCGTGATGTTTTTATTTTCCTTGAATTTATATACATACGTACTCAATGAGAACTTTGCGCAGTTCAAATATTCATTCACCTATGATACGGCTAACGTGCTCGATTTAGTTTACAATGACTTAAGTACAGGTATAGCATTGTACAGTTTGTCAACGAATACTTAGAAATAACATTAATAATAATATTGTATAAAAAGTATACAATTATGCAGCATAATTTCAATGATAAAATATAAAGGTTTTGTGTATGATGACAAGATATTTAAAATTATATTATTACAAAATCTTTGTTGAATGTTAAAATGTAAGGCTGATTGTACCTATACGTATGTATACTTTTTCCATTATCATGTCTACTTGGCCTCCTTCGACCATCATATTCATATAGTATTAACTTAACCCTGTTTGTAACACTTTAGCGTTGTCCAGAGTACAGATTTACTTTTTATGTGCAATCTATTCATCTAATAAAATTGTAACTGATCGCTGTTTGTACATGGAACATATATGAAAAAAAGATATTATTTGGAGCATATCAATGTAACAGAACTCAAAACAATGATTTTTATGTGTGTCTGTTTGTTTGTGCATGATAATCTCAGAAACGGTTTAATCGATTAAAATGCAATTTTAATTTTGATTAGTATTTAGTGTTTATTCAATTTAAATCGGTTTATAAACAAAATAAATTATAAATTTAAGCAAAGTTTATGATTTAAGTGAAAAATATGAAGCCGCCAGCGAGTCGCTAGTCATAAATAAATTTATCTTGCAATGCAATTGAAACTGACAAATGCAATGCAAGATAAATTTATTGTTGTTAATAATAGGATAAAACAACTAAAATATTACTATTATCCTATAGCTGACATTGTATTATTTTAAATCGTATTGACTTTATTTTTTTACTAAATCGTTACTTATTCATGCAATCCACCTTTATTTCAACATAATAAACCTAAAATAAAATTGAACAAGTGCTTACTTTTAATCGGGATTTGAGTAGATAGAAACATCTTAAGCTACACAGTTTATAAATAGTGTTTAAGAAAATTATATATTTAATAGCAATTTAATTAGTTACCCTGGTATTAGTAACGTTTTTTTGTGTTATTGTAGAATACAATGTTATTTTTTTTATAAATTTATAATATATAGACTATCTGTACGATATTTCAGGTGTGTTCACGAACTACGTAGCTTGATGCATATACCTACTGTTATTATTAAAAATCCCGTAAATGAGACTCCAATTTAAATTAAAACCGTTAAATACGTTTAAAAGGCCACATTTCGTTTTTATTATAGCGTTTACAAATAAAACATTTTTTTTAAATGTATCTTCTGAATTCAAACAACAGTTATCCATTTTCTGTTATAAGTTACAGTTATTCATTTTTACACTTATTTGTATCCTTCAAAATTATTCAGGGCCATTACAGCATAACACGCAACATGCTTAAGATATTTTGTGTAGCTCTTAAAAAAGAGCTTACGTGTTGTAAGGCGAGTATGTTAAAATACAAAATATAGCTTTGAAAGAAAGAAGAAAGAAACTTTAAAAAATTATAATAAGATAACAATGTTTTGCTTATAAAAAATGTCATAAAACATTTTTAAGTACTTAGCATGCGATTCATTGGAGCAATAGACAATGTCGTAAATATAACGATTGTTGAGATAGGCACATGACTGATCATAGCTTCTCAGCTGTATTTATTATATTACGCAACCGAACAGTATGCTCCTCTGAAGTCTCTTGTTTACATCGCAGCTTCAATTGTGCGCTGTCCAATGGTATGAATGTAGATTTTGAAAAAATCTGATAATTATTTATATATTATTTCATTTGTATTAAAATTTCAAAAACAAAAATTAACTTCGGTTATTAAATCTCATTTTCTTTACAGATAATCAAGTATTGTGTTATAATTGCTATATAAACAAGAGGCTTGGCATTCTTTTTTATTTCACAGCTAGAATATCTAGTGCATACGTTCATGAAACAAGAGTATGTAAAAATACGATTACTTATATACAAATACAAAAAAATCAACAGTAGGTAGATTTTAAAAATATGTGAAACATATTATAGCGTTGAAACTTAGAAATTACGTGCGCTTATTTTTCAGCTTAACAATATAAAATTTCGATCACAGACAAAATTACTAATTATTATTATGCACGCCTTAACATTGCATTTAATATGTTTTTAAAATATAAAATACTAAACTTATCAATATAATATTCTAGAACAATATAAATGTGGGATTATTCAAAGCTGAGACAACCGGTATTTGTGACTAAAATTAATTTCAAGGCAACAATTTTTAAAATGATAAAGCAAACAAACTTTATACAAGTTTACTATGCTAAAAAAATTTGTAGCGTTTATTTCATAGCCACAATACTTAAATGTTTATCTTATCATAAGATCACTGACCCTTAGATAATGCCAATTATGTAAGGTAAGTAGGTTTATATCACGGGTATCAGAATTTTTTTAGTCTGACTTGAACTGTCGTTTATATACGTTAAGTTAGTAAGCAAACTAAATATACCTTAAAATAAGTCTTAAAGTAACAACAGAACAAATACATATACCGTGGTCATATCGTAGAATTGACGTTTTTATGAAATCATCGGCATATTATAATGAAATGGTCGCAGTTAATGAAATGCTCATTGGGGATTGGTCAGCTCATGATGTGTAACGATATAATGAAATAAAATCATTCCTAATCGTAAAATAATTAGAGGCGCTGGGAGCGCTTCTTTGCATATCAGATGTTACTAACAAAGAAAACATTTTAGTTTGATTAATTAATTACATTCGTTTACTTTACGTAAAAATTGTGTTCGTACTAAAGTATCCTTTTTTTTTTTTATTTAAAATTTATTTTAATTTTTGTTTCGAGTCGACGTGTTTTAGCTTAAATAATACTATCAAAATTACTTTTAAATGCTAAAGCATCAGTTAAATATAAAAAAGTCTACCCTAACTTAACCTACCTTGATCGCTTATAACTACTACATATGGAATAAATCAAAATAAAGTATATATAAGATTTTCGTGGGTCGGGTTAGGTTAAACTTTTTTTATTTAAATGATTCTCTATAGAGTTTGAAAGTGTTTTCAGCTAAAAACGTCTATAAAATGAGTTCGTATTACGAACATATTCAGGATTTATATTAAATATATTACAAAGACACATTATTTTACGATACGGCGAAACGCCGATGACGAAATCGCTAAACGTTTCAGTTGGTCATTTAATGAGCTGCGACCATTTCATGATATCGTCAGCGAATTCATGAAATCGTCAAATCAACTATATGATACGAGTTATAATATAAATAAAATATAGTGCTTTATTAGTATGACAAAAGTGTACAGTTCAACAGTAGCAAAAAATTCTGATGACCATAACTTAAAAATCTATTCAATTTCATTATTAACTATAACATAATTATTATAAAATAGAAGTGAAATATGTGCCGGTTAACATTCTAAGCGTATAAAGATAGACTATGATTTTAACGTAGATACATTCCTACTTTATTGTTAATTAAAGTTATGTTAAATTCTATTTGAAAATATTTTAATGAATATTTATGTAAAGCAATATTATTTATATTTCGTCGATGAATCAAGAAACAAAATGCTGTTACTTTGAAGAAATTATTTCATATTTAAATGGTTTGTACCGTGAAGGCCAATACCATTATAAATATATTCACTTCAGCCAAATGGCTGTGAATGATAATTCAAAATGTTAATGTAATTGGTAATACATATAATTGGTAAAGCTGGCAAGCTGGAAATTCTATGTTTTTGTTTTAATGTTTATTAAAAAAAAAATTATAATTTTCATTAAACGTTTTATATTATCATTCCATTACGTAAATGCATGCCACAACAAGTCCTTGTCGTCCGTTGGCATATTTAAATATTTGGAATTAATAACTGACATTTAAAAAATTTACCGCGTCAGCTCATTAGTGTTTCTTCTACTATACGTGACACTGGCAGATAATTTTACGCTTGTCATCGCAAAATCAGTCCATTATATAAAAAAAAGTCTTAGAAGACTAGATACCCTAGAGAACACGATTTTTTACAAAAGATAAAATAAATATTGTAAGTATCTGTCGATGTTGCTATCATATTGGTTTATTCATATGAAAATATAAAATCAAGGGATAGACTAGACGTTGTCTGAAATATTGAAAGCTAAATAATCCGGTAAAGTTGATTCGTTGGTATTATAAAGTTAATAGGTATACTTTACGTAAATCTAAACCTATGAAAGCAAAAAGGTATCTAATTAAAGCGCACTAGAGTAATTAGCTAAGCAACAAATATTGTTCAATAGTCATGACTTGACATAAGTTGTACTCGTACACTATCTAAATACATTTTCAATTGACCAACTTATTTTCTAGGTCTACCTATTAAGAATATTCTACAAATTATGTTTCGAGTAAAACAATATGGTATGTTTTTCTATTTTCTACTAATATATTTCTATAAAATAAATGACAAAAAAAACTGAACGACTATTATTGATTAAATTATACAACTTGCAGGGTCACGAAATAACTAAAAAAGTTATGGAAATTAAATTTTCTTCTTCCTTAGGTATGGTATATATGGTGATCTTGCTGGCGCTTTTAAGCCTGAACCCAAGACACATCGCATACACGTTTAAAAAAAACGTACGATAAACGTAGGTATATTTGAACTATCTAGTTTAAAATGTGTAAGTTGAAATAATGTAAATACATTATTTGTATGAAAACCAAGTAAATTATATGCTGTGTTTTAAATTATAAACATTATATAAATTGATTTGAATCATGACTGTAAATACTTTATTTTGTAACGAATAACATTTATAAATTATAACGTTAGTCTGCGATACGCATAAATTTTTGATAAATCAAGAGTTTAAATTGTTTGAATTACATAAATTTATAAAAATTATATATCAACAATTTTTAAAGTACGTAAGTACTAAATTAGAATATATTATCTTAATGCAACGGTCATGAGATAATAATTCTAATTTATTACAAGTCGTTAAATTAAGTGGTTTAAATATTTAACTTCACTTCAAAAGCAATTTTATTAGAAATGATTTATGTGGCAAATCAGAATTTTATGTTTTCAACAAATAATAATTTGACTAATACATTAGAAAGGTTTTAAAAAATCTGTTACTTTTGATGACTCTAAGATATGCGCATTTTTTTAAACGTTTCCATAAATAAGCAGAGTTGAAAAATGCAACTATCTAATGTTTATAAATGTAGCATTATATAGCGGAATTAGGTGAGGCATTAGGTGAGGCTTATTCTGTGCCTGTTTTGTTTTGATTTTGTTTTGGATAAATTCATTTACTATTCATGCGTAGTTTAGTAAAGTTTTCCGATATATCGTGCTACCGTTGAGGATAAGCTCAATACTTACTTCTACAAAATACAATTTTAGTAAGCATAACATAAAAATAACACTAAGTTACAATTAGCTCGTTCTAATTGATACTATCCGCAAATAATTAAATGTATAACATATTCATATATTTGTTCTCACTATAATGATTTTTTTATTGCTTATATGATATATTGGCGACATGTCTTATTTCGTAATTAGGATTATACGTTACCACATAAAGATACAATGTTTGAGCCATAATTTAGCAATAACTCTTAGTTAAAATGTAATTTTATAAAAGTCGCTCTTACAAGCGGACATTATTCAGCGGTGATTATTATGGGTAGTTATAAGATGACATAATAGGGATATTGACTACATTCTATTAGCCTGAATTACACTTGTTTTTGGTTTCCAATTGTGTGACGACGTAACTCACTTGTGTCTTAAAGAAGACAATCTCGTCACCGCTAAACATAATTATATACAAATTGCCAACTATTTGGAATGTAACATAATACGAAATATGTTGCATGTATCTATTTATGTCTTAGAACAAAATTTAAAACAAATTTATATTATTAAGAGCCTTTGTTTTCTCAAAGCATAACATTTTCTCAAAGGTAGTCGACATCCCTATTTAGTTGTTCAATTCATCAGATCGCAGTTACAGTATTTAGTGCTTGTTATTGCGAAAAATTGTTGTTAACATACTTATATTACTTTACATTAAGAAATTATAATAAAATGTTAAATTATGCTTGTTAATGAATTATTCACATAGTATATCAAAGATTATTAAGATCTGATTTATTGAACAATTAATTTACAAAGAATATGATTTAAATCATATTTTAATGGTTTAAAAAAACAGTTATTACAATCATGTCAATGTCATAATCAAAAATAATGAAAATATTTTATTTTCAGTCAAAGTTTGGGTAAATAAATTAAAAAATAGTTGGATAATTAAAAACTTGTGGAAAATCAACGTCGAACTTTATATGGTGTATATATACCTATAATAACGACAAGTGAATTTTCATAAACGCACTTCCACAAGGAGCATTCCAAAATGTTTGATCAAAGTAGTGTTAGATATTACCTAGCTACAATGTAAAGGCAAGGAGCAAGGACGGGTAGAAAGCGTTTATCGTTTACTCTCTTCTGGAAATACAGTTCACGGCATTACGTAGTGTCTCAGTCTTATAACTTTATTCTGTGCGGCTGAGATATAAATTTAATAATCATTATTAGATCAATGATATCGAATCGACAGTTGATGTCGACGATCATAGATATATTAACAAAAATTAGATCTGTAGGATCCTGAAAAAGTGCTATTGTATATTGTATGTAACCACTCGTAATTATGTATAACGGTTGTTATCTACAACAAAATTAAAGCACCCTATGCGTCCACCGATTGTTGCGTGTGAAAACACTCATAAAATTTACAAATACGAATATTGTACTGATTTACGAGAATCTTTTTACGAACTAAGGTCTATTTTTATTCGACCCAAACTTGGACACTATTCAGTAGCAGTCATCCGCGCTAAATTCAAATGGACTGCGTGCGAGCGGCGGGCGCTCCGTGCGCGGCGCTAGGACGTGTCAATTAGACATTGACGAGAATACAAAATTGGTCCATGGGGTCGGGCGTTTCAGAGGAAGGTCCTCGCGTCATCGCGACCAACACACGCAATATGTCGGCAGAAGTGGAAACGCGCACGAGGCGGTGCGGGGTGCGTGTCGCCGGGCGCCAGCGAGCCGCACGAGGCGGACTCTGCGAGCGAGCGCGTCGATGGCCGGGAGCGGAGAGCGCTCGTCTCGCCTGCCTCACACTACCTGTAGAACGAGTGCGAGTGTGGGGGCGGTGGGAGAGCCGGCGGCACGGGGGCGTGCGGCTCGGACGCCGATCGCTGGACTCCCGGAGTGCGCTCGGCGCGCTCGCGGCCTCCGCGCCCGACGCTTTCGTGGTCACCGTTCCAGTTCCACTCCCATTGGTTCTACAACAGTAAGTCAACAAGTGAAAGAACTGCGCCGAGCGATGTGAGAGATAAGAACTGAGATATGAGACGTTAGAAAAATCATTACCTCATTCGATTGGGGAACGGACAGTGACGCTTTTGGTAACTGTTGCGAGGGTGTATGCGTAAGTTGTGTATTATGTTGTGTGACGTCACGGCTTTGTAGTAATTGTAAAATTCGTCGTACATCTGCAGTAAGTCCAGTTTCTAAGACAGCAACTCGTCTACTGAGTTCCTCCAACCTCGTCAATATTGTTGCAACCGATGCCGCTGTTGCCGCTGCACCGACATTTTGATACTGTGGAGAAATCACGTCCTGCTAAAAATATAGACGTTGATATTAAATTAATTACGAACGCATTTGTTGTCAATATTGTAATATTATATAATAAATTATTATAGTATAGATTACCTGCATTGTGTTTTGTGCTCTTTCAGCAGGGAAAGCAAGTGCCGTTGGTCGGCCTGTCTGATGTAAGTTGACAGCCGAATGGGGAGCTGACCGTGAGGTGCGACCTACGGCTTGTGGTGCATTCGGAGCTAGGATGTCGTCGCAAGAGACGTGGACGGGTGCAGGCGTCGGCGGGCTGGGGGACGCGTTGGTATAGTAAGAGCTGGGGTTGGTGCTGAGACTGGAGACGGGCAACGTGGCGCTGTGAGCAGGTGTGCTGACTGCCGGTTCTCCCGCCATTCCGCCAGTTAGAGGTGATGTATCATTCAAAGGACCTACAGAGGACTGCCGTCGAACGGCAGCTCTACCTCTGTAGGTCTGAGGTGTTGATTGAGCTAAAATTTATCAAAATTATATTTTTTACATTTAAACACTCAAAGAAGGAAATTTTCGTGTTATTGTTTATTTGAAATATGATATTTTTCTATTTTATCCAGTAAATATTTATATAAAAAATTAATTTATTTTATACAACGTTTAGTCATAAATGGTGTACTGTATTTGGTCTGAAATTTATTTCGCTAGTAAAATTTTATTTCTATACAATAAATAAATATATTTAATATTATGTCAAATTGATAAGAGTAATTCTGACATCATGGATTTTAATTAACGAATTTGTTTAAAGGAACATGCAACTAAAGACTTGTATATGCATACTTACAGTATTTGTTGTGTAGCGGCTGGTGGGTTTTATGGTGGTAGAGGTCTGGGAAGCTCCGTTTTAGTTGCGCTAGCATGCCTGCACACAAGGGCCGCGCTCAGAGCGGGCGGAGGAGGAACGTGGTCGTGAAGCATATTCAATAAGTGTCTAATCGGGGTCGTATTAACTAAGTAGTTTTATTTAAACGATAAATATGCTTCGTTTGTAGGCCCACGTTCCTCTCACCACCGTTATCGAAAAGGACAATGTGGGACAAAAAGCGTATTACATGCTGCTTCAAATTAAATCAGTACGATATAAACTTTATGTATTTATTTAAATATTCATTTTATTGGATTCCCAAAATAATTGTAATAATGACTATGAGAGGATCAAAAAAGACTTTGTTTTGTTTTATGAATTTTCATTTGAAATGTATATGTCTAAGATAAATTAATTGTATATAATAATAAGTACTACCTAAGAAGAAGAAAAGGGATTTAATATGTATGTATTACATATAGCTACCATTCTTGCAGACGTAAAAGTTATTTTCAAATTACAAGGGTTAGAATAATAAATATTCAAAATCAAGCAATTACTGTATACAGGAATGGTTCTATTTTAAATGGGTCATTTGTAGAATTTCATAAGGGTATAACTTTTTAAAGGGATTTGCACATCGTTCCATATATCTATGTGCAACTACGCTATGGTAATGTTATTAATAAATAGCACTAAGCACGGCTTCTGAATTTCGTATCACGGATTTTTATTGATGTCGTGCCAAGTGTTATAAAAATTAATATTTTAAATACTTAATATTACATTCCTTTATAAAATAATATGCTATTACCTGTAATAGAATTGAGCGTAGTTGATCGTTGTTTGCTGAAGTTAAAGTTCAAGGGGGTAACGTCTTGACCAGCTTTGTCAGCTGAAAACTCTAAAATGCCCCGACTTGGCGGTGATTCTGTATCTTCATCACTACACTGAGAGTCCTGGAAGAAAAGAAATTCGAAGGCAATTAAATAAATTATATGATTTATTTAATTTTCTTTTAAACATATATATGTTTATAGCAAGTCTTCATATAATATGTACAGGCTTCAATAGTCCAACTTGAATTAAAAAATTATGTTAAAAATATCAATAATTTTCTGCCTATTGAAGCCTTACTGTGTGCAACGTACATGTTATGGGATGACATAATACTTAAAAACAAACTATCACATTTAGAAGTGCTTGAAGTAGAAAGAAAGTAATTATAGATTACTAATATGTAACATTAGTTACGAGTGACATATATGGAGCACAAGTAAAGCGAATCACGCACCACCTTGTCTGCGAATGTTTCCGTGTGGGGACGACGCGTCGTACGAGCGTACGCCTCTCGAAGTAGCCTAGCGTCACAAGGATTCTCGTAACGCATCCGCCGTCGAGGTTCAATACCTCCTAAGTCGTCCTGTGCGAAAGTTTAAATAAGTCACCATCGATAGTTTCCATTAAAACAAAGTTATAACAATAATAATAAATGTAATTGCAAGAACTCCAAAGGACCGGGTTCTTTTCAACTCGATATTTCTTAAAGAGATACATAATCATAATTGTATTCATTGCAGTGAAATAAAGAATGAGTTTTCAAGTTTTCAAAAATATAGTTTTTAGTTCCGTCACAAGTAAGTGAATCTTTTTTATTTTTGTGTTTTTTGTGTAACTTGTTGATTCAATTTTTCTTATCTATGTCAAGTCTACACAAAAAGCTTAAATACCGTACAAAATAGACACAAGAAATCCCAAAAAACTGTCGATAGTAAAGTGCATAGAAAACAAAGAAAAACAGAATGTGTGAAATAATAACAAATGAATACCATTTCCATGAAAGTAAAATTGAGGCCTATACCAGCAAAATGTATATAGTTCATATAGTCAATAACAGAAGAATGCTTCAGATTACTAAAAATATATAAATTTTGAAGTAAGAAATAGCCCTGTGTGGTTTTCTTGCAATATGTGTAAAATAATTGAATAGCACAATTTAAAAATATTATGACTAACATCTCTCATGTTGTAGGTTATTTCAAGATTATTGACGAACGATGCACGAAATTCAGGGTAGAAATCGAGAACATCGAGTAAGTCGTCTCGATGCACGCGATGTAGATCGCAATATGTTAGCGCGCGAACTCTGCAGTTGCTTCGGCCCACTGTGCCGTGAATACATGGGTTTTCGCCAAAAACGTCATCCTTGCCTAATACAAACAAAAATCAATATTAGAGGTGACAAATTGCATTACAAAGTTATAGATTATGTTTTATGAAAAGCGATTGCTTGATTGATTGATTGATACTTTATTACATTCTAAAGTAAAAGCTTTTTTTTGTCAAAAATCAAAAAATTACCCAAAATAGCCATAACAATGTCGTCCTTAAGAATTTCAATAGATCCTCTAGATATGAAGTATAAAGAAGTAAGAACGTCGCCACGATGAACTAAAGTTTCTCCAGGAGGTGCATGAGTTGTCTTAAATCTCAGAGAAAGCGCCCTAAAATTATTAAAAAAATTGATATGATTCAATAATATAACTTATAAAATGTGTAATTTATTGTAACATATATATTTACCTTAAACAACCAGGACTAGCACCTTCAAAAGCTGAACAATTAGCAAGTAAATTTCTGTTCAAATGAAGACAGATATCAGCTTGGAGACATTCTGGGAAACCTTTTAGTACACTGGACGTGTCGATGCCGTTCGTATAACTCCATGCGTGTTGAAAGTATTCTTCTAATCTTTGCCTTAAAGGATTCGTAATCTGAAAATGTAAAGATTAGCCATCTTATGTTTTTTTATGATAAATACATTTATTACTTTTGCAAATAAAATGAGAAGCATAAGCGTACCTGATGAAATCTAATAAACTCCCGAACTCTTAGTATTTGAGTATGATACCTTGCAGTCCCTGAATAAAGTCTTTGGATTATAGCAGATACGTTTCCAAATATACTAGCATACATTAGAGCTGAAAATTAAATTGATTGTGTTTAGTCAACTTCTTCTGAGAACAGAATAAAGTATAATAAGAGGCATGCTTGAAATTTTAAACACTTCAAAATATTCGTTTATGAAAAAGTACTTATTTTCATTATATAGTTTTAAGTTCATAATAATTATATATTTGGATTAAAACGTACAGCCCACGAGCATGACGAATATTGTAAATCCTTTTTCCATATCAGTGTTAGGCGCTACATTGCCAAAGCCGACGCTCGTTAAAGATGTACATGTAAAATATAGTGCAGTGATGTAACGAGACCTGAAATAATAAGAAAAATCTTATAAATTTAAATATTTATAAATTTTACTAGTGTAATAGAAATTTGACTGAGTGACATGCCCACAAAGTTCACGTATGTTTGTTCAATCAAGTCTGACCAAACGTGGTTCCATTTTAAAACACGTCATTATCTCAAATTAGATAGAAAGTGCAATATGCAGAATATAAAGAAAAATAGCTGTAGTTTATTTTTTTAAGCCCCTTTATCTTAAGTACCTCATCGAAGGCCCAGTAGAATTATCATATGAAGCTTGGACATCATTAGCGAGAGCATCGAGCCAGCCGATGGGTGCATGAAGCTGAGGTCTTTCCCAGCTCCCGATGGCATACCTATAATATATACTTTCTTTAGATATTTATTATAATTGACGAATTTAAACGTACTATTGTATGACAGCTTACCATAAACAAGCGAGCCAGTGTGCAATAAGGACAAAGGTAGCCATGAGAAGGAGGAGGACGGCAGTACCATATTCGGAGTAACGGTCAATTTTTCGCGCTACTCGCACCAGCCGCAATAAGCGCGCTGTTTTCAATAAACCGATGAGCGTAGTCGTCTGCAAACATAGAAAGCACACTGAAATAGCTGTCCGACAAACACAAGAAGCAATTTCCTTAGCCGCATACCGAACCCAAGCATTGTATGAACGTACGCGTAATACTAAATAGCGTTAATGAGGCTTCATAGCGATTATTCACTTTAAACAAGCGGAAGTTTATCTATGGACATACGATGCGAGCATCTTCCGAGCTCAGCCATACAGGTATTGCAAATACAAGCGTTGGTCCAAACTATAAAATTAGCTTCTTTAGGTTGCGGTGCATAAAACTGTATAACTCTAAGTATTTTGTTACATTCAAATTAAGGAGGTCACTGGTCTCTTACAGACTAAACTATAATCAAGACAATAAATTATTATCGACTTCTCTAACCTAATGTAATTGAGGACACAAATATTTCTACGTAATTAATATAATCTTATCATTCATTACGGCGGCTAATTAATATTCTTAAAATTACGCGCATAACCAATATATTATGAGTGTGTTATTCATACAGGTGCATTGTGTCGAGACATTATGTAGGTTTTCACAGCTCTGAAGGGTTTGATAGTATAATTAGATACTATAATTGTTACACATTTTAAACACGCTCAAATGATATCACACAAATAACTTACCCATCATAACAATTTTAGTATAGTAGATAAATTAAATATCAGGGTGATTCATTAATATATGTAAATAAGCTTTAAAAAATAAATATTCATTCATTATTTTTATTATTTTTATATCTAGCGGATCGGTGTATAAAATAAAATCAAAACTTATTTTAAAAAGTTTATTTGCACAAAACAAATATAACTCCCTATTTTGAAATTATTATAGTGTGTTCAGTAGTTTTCCATAGTTTTTCCTACTTGCCATATAGGTGGGTGCCACATGAATGCAATATGTATCGGTACATATGTATGTACGATTATAGTTCAGTGCTTTGTTATGTAGTTAGTGATAATGCAATTTTTACAAATAGTCTGGGAAGTGTGAGCGTATTTTACTACCAAGCTCTGTGCACCTCGTGTGACTTGCACTTTACTATTTTTATATTAAGCTTATGATTTTGTTCTGCCTAAAGTAAAAAGTGATTTTAATATATTATGATGAACATTTCTACTGCAGGATTGAAGCTCTTCTATTACGGCCTTTTTCTAATAATATTTATATAAATTGTATTAATTTGCAAATTAACAGATAAACACATAGTGTGTTATCGCTATGGAATATATTGTAACATATTCACATATCCCCGTTGCTCTGTACTTTGTAAGAATTTAAATGAGTTAGGTAAAATGCTGTTTAATAAAAAATAGAATATAATTTCTTAGTTTCTTTGTGATGAATTAAGATAGCTTTATATCGATTCATCTTAGGTAAATTAGGCTTGAATTTAATTGAATTATTATTGAAAAGGGAATGTCATGCTAGCAAAGATGAAGGCCTTTATTACCTTGCCTCTAGTTGCGTTCTACGCCTCTGCAGGAAACAAATGAAACTCATCAATACTCAATGCTATATAATATTTGTCAAGCTACCTTGCATAAAAAAAAAATTGGAGATAAAATTTTCAAATTCTAGGTATATCGCTTTTATGCACTAGAGGTAGAGCAAAAGCTGTGGCTACTGTCAAAATCAATGCGCATTTCAAAATATGTTGGAAGAACCATAACTTCGCCCCGTTAATTTACATTTGAAATATAGGTGGCGAAGCTTGTGATATAGCAAGTGAGCACTTCATAGTTTTGGCGCTGTGTAAAATTCAAAAACAATTTTGCTCATGGGAGGCGTCCTCATCTTCCATTAACGCATTCGCTTAGTGGATTTAAAATGTCTAGTGGAAATTAATTTCAAAGTATAAAACTAAAATGTAAGAAAATAGAGTGGCAGCAACATAAAAATAGTTCACAAAGATTGTATACCTCATCACTTTCCAGCCCCTGCTGTAACAAGAAACGGTATTACAAATTCAGTACGCACCCACCTTGGGTATCTCCACACCTACTTTAAGTCGAACTAAGTACTCAAATACTTTCGAATATTAGTAAAAGCACCAAAAGCACCAAAACCTACTGGTACTGGTACATACACAAGATTAATAAAACCATAATTATACAAAATCATAATAATATTAAAATAATAAACATCAGTTATAAAAAAAAAATAAGGGATGATAATATAATGACGGTCGATCTCATTTAATATTAAGGTAAATATTAGCCAATTTCATCAGAACAGTAGTGTGGGGCCTTTGTGTTTGGCATTAATATATCGTTTAGTACAATAGAATCGTGTTCTTATATTCAAGTGACAGCTGCGTTAACTGCATTCCACTACTGTACGTGAATTTTCTAAAATTTTATCCAGAGCTTCATTTGTCCGAAAGTAATAATGGAGGCATCGTGCGTTTAAAATATAGTTTGTAGGCGTTATGATTATATTTCTTCCCCTTAAAGTAATCTTCGTAAAAATATAACTCGACCTACTTTTGTAACGACCCATTTTATCATTCTCTTAACAGACTGAATCGTGTTTCGCGATTTTTATCATAAAATAAAAAATGTGTATTTAATATGCCTAAAAGTTTCTGTAATAACAATTTAATATATTATGTGATATTTGTAATGTGTTACTCTGTCATAGATTTGGCACGGAGAGTATCTGATACAATTTATTAACAGTGGGCATTTCGGACAATTGATCGTCTGGCGGCTATTACCTTCTATTTCAGGCATTTATTTTATGTTCTATTACTATTTAAAGTCGTGTGTAGATGTGATATGGAGTCATATGAATTGATGAGAGGGTGCGAGGTAAAGGCGGCTCACTTCGTCTGTGTCGGTTCCGAAGAGAAGTAGGTCGAAAGGGATGGCGGCGACGAGGTCGATGACGAACCACCCTCGCAAGTAATGCATAGCAATCTTCCCTGGGTCGGACTCTACTTCGTCAGCAACGTTCACGTACGTAGTGCGAAAGTTGATTAGGATGTCTATTATGAAAGTCACGTCCACTGAAAATAGAGTATTAAAAATGCAAATCTCGTCAAGTGCTTGTACATAATTTGGTCTTTCATTCGGTGATGCCTTTTTTTAAATATATAATTATATAGTTAACACTTTATTTGTAATATTACCTATCATATCAATAACTACAATAGGGTCCTGGCCGAAACCTCGCGACCGTTTGTCAAAATCAGGTTCATTTAATTGGAATGCGGCCACGTACGGGGTAAATATTGCGGTGTAGATGACCAATATAAGAATCAACCAATCCCAAGCGGCCTGAAACAAAAATAAACAATTTCATCAATCATTTATATGCTATATGTATATGACAATGATATGTCAATATTATTTTAAATAATTTTTTTAAAGTGTGTGTCACACACTTATCTTGAACGGTTTTCAAGAGGCGCGAGTTCAAATCCCGCTGCGTTCAAATTTTTATACGTTTTCTTAATATATGTCAATATAAATATTTATCGAAATTAGGGTTATTTATGGCTTAGTGAAGATTAGATGAAGTTCAACATATATTTAAATAGGAGGAAAAGGAAACCTCGAGTGTTTTAAGTATTTTTCAAACTACATAAACAGTGAACGACGAAAGTATTAAAGCTTTAGTAAAAAAAAATATTAAATATTGTAAAAAATACATTTCTTCTTCTTCTTTGCGGGACAGGCAGGGATAAACTAGCATACAATTAGGTTAATTAGGTACACTATCATATTTCTCTTCGTTCTTTACTTTTTGTTTAACGGTGCTCTCTAAGAATTAAGAACGAAATAAAATATTTTAAATATGAATTACCTAAATGAGATTTGAACTTACAACCTTTATGTATTAACGTATAATTATATATTTCTTGTAGAAATATATTTGGAAAAACTACAATAAAACCTTATAAACCTGCGAAGGCCTCGAAATATAATATTAGTTTACAAAAAAATAGCTTTTAAAATAATAGCGTGTGTTGCGCTTTTGCGTGCTGAAAACAAACGAGGTCGATGCGGCAAATATTTTTTATTAACAAGCGCCAGCTATTACCTACCGGAATTCCCTAAACTACAATGTATATAAAATAATTATGCTGCTATAGTTTTTTATTAACCATTACACATAACAATAGAGGACATCGAGGCGCAGTGGGACAGCGCCTGACTGTACTCGCGATTGGTTGTGGGTTTGATTCCCACTCGGAAGAATGATCGTAATTTAATCATTTTCATTTCTCCGCTCTGGTGAATAACACAAAATGCGGCGTTGAGGTACGCAACTTAACACTCAATCAATATCTTGACACTAAGTTCTCTCTGACTACCATGCTATACTGGAAAAAACTAAAAAAGCTAAAAAAGTGTAGCTGAAAATAATAGCTTACAGTTAAATAGTCAGTTTTGCAGAGCTACTTATTATATTCATCCTTAATTAGTTAAGCAAAGACCCACACGAGTATTTTTTTATATCTTCATAATATCCAGATTGAATGGGATTGAATGAGTGAGTGAATGTGATTACTATAAAATATTCTTTAAGTATATTTAAATAAAATATTTTTTGAATTGTGTTAATTACCTTATAAGGAGAATGGTGGAGGATAGTGCAGGGGTGTGACGGTTGCGTGGTACCCTTGTGGCCGCCCGTCGCGCCCAGTGACAGGACCTGTGGACAATAGAGCCCGTGATACGTATGTACACATAGCCGATGACATTTTCCTGAAAATACTTTTATAAGAGGGAAACTTGAGTTCTTTAAAAAAAAATAGTGTGTTCTTTAAAATAATACATACATACCGTTATTTAATTTATATATTAACATACGTATTGTTCGTTGTTGTTCCTTAAAATATATAGGCACAGGTATACATAGCTGCATTTTATCCATATTAATAGATAACCATTAATAATTAATCCTTGGACAATCATCATGATTGTACTATTTATTGATAAGAGGGATTCGACGCAATCGTAGATGATCACAATATAAAGTATAAATCATATTTAGCAACTGAAATATAAAACTGAAATCATAATTACCTAATGAAAAACTCGAACAATCTCAATAACCGTGAGAATTGCATGTGTTAGGCAACGACGCTTGAGTGTTCTGAACGGAGCTTAAAACCATCAATAAATAATGCCCTTACACGTTTTACCGATATTATCCTGTTAAATAAAACAAATCATTCGTTTCTTACATAAGCTCTTGAATAATTTAAATTTAAACTCGTGAGCTTTCACAATTGTTTCTAGAAAAATAAAAGAAAAATAGATTGTCCAAAAACAAACAAAATAAAGTAGCCTATCTATAGCAATACTACCTTTTAAGACTAAGTAAAGGATGTATAAGACATTCGGGTTCAACTACAATATCTATGTCAATCAAAACTATATCTGAGACAGATTCATGCCTCATTTGCTTTGATGCTACATGATTTTTGGGTAGCTTGCATTCTCGATAAATAACTATAACTGCTTATATATTATAAGCGAGATTCATGCTTACTGTGTATGTGATACGTAATTAGCTGTCGATGTCAAATATTCAGTCTATTTTAGAAGCTTTAACTTTTAATCAATATTTAATTCATTGTTGCGAGAAAAAATATATAGTAATATTTGTAGGTATGTTTTTTTCAATTTATATTCCTAAGTAAAATCTTTTGAAGTATATAAAAACTTTTATTGGACACATGATAAATTAATTAAATTGTAAAATGATAATTTTATTATAAAATAATTAATTCGATATATATGTATGTGTTTAAATGTGTTTGATTTGTAAAGAATGGAATGTGTATGACAAGTAAGGAAAATTTATACGTTTCGAAAAACATGAGAATTGGGAAGAAAGTAATTCGCTAAATACGATACACTGTCGCAAACAAGTATTTGACAAAAAATATAAGAAAGAAGGGAAATATTTGATGTATGTATAACATTTATTTATTATAATGTTTTATTGCATATTTTAAATTTTTAGCTTATCTGGTTTTACCTTTTAGAATATAGTAAAAAATGTCTTTATAGTGACATTGTCAATAATGATCACAGGTTATAGTATAGGTTATCTTTTTTTATATGACGTAATAAAAACACAGTTATTAAGACGCCCATTATTATATCCCTACATATCTACGTACTACGTATTCGGTATAGAGAGTAGTTACGTACTTAAAAACATTTTATAAGATTTATTCAATATATTTAATATACCTCCATAAGTCAGTAAAAGAAAGAAAAGTTATTAATGTAATTAAAAATAAAATAGAATATTAGTAATCGATATGATCGATATACGAATATAATATGTTAACTTCTCTCGAATACATGTTTCTAAGTTTTATACAAATGTATTAAAACAAAAACATTTTGGCAGCGTTTGGATTTGTCAGACCATAAGAGAATGTAGAAAATAGGTCACTGGATTGAAGTCACTGGGTGGAACTAAAACGATTTCAAAGCTATTACTTTAAAAAAAAACCATTTGAAAATCATCATTCAAAATATAGTGTATGTTTTGCTTGGCTGTAGAAAACAAAACAAAATAATTTATTTATATGGAAAGATTAACTTATGCTATCGCAAAAAAATGAATGTACGTCTGATACGTATAAGTGTTGGAACTTGGAAGGTTAATTAAAAAAAATTGCACCAGCTTTTGTGAAATAAAAATGTTGGCAGTTTATAACATACTTGTTTTAACTAAGTATAGTACTTAAATAATGTTTTCATAAAACATGTTTGGATTTTTAAGCGCGCTATCTTAACTCAATATGTAATTATATATTGAGTTAAGATTATAATGTTATTTTGTTGCTATATTTGTAGAAGTGCTGTGAAGAAAAGCTTGTTGCAGATATGCAATTGACATTACAAGCGTTAAGGTTTCTTATTATGAATATATCCTTTTTATATACATTATAACTTACCTGCATATATAAGAATATAAAAATGACAAGAGTTTATAATGTGTTAATTACATTGTTTTAATATGTACAAATGTAAACTATTATTGTACTAAGTCTTAATATACTTAGATAGTTTGATATATTTACAAGTATTTAATTTTAAGATAAAGTTTCTTTTACGTAGAATATTATTGAGTATCATATATAAAAGACAATGAAATAAAATAAAGTATGATTGATTATAAAATATAAACAGTGCCTAAAAATATTACAGACGAAGATATTGGGTTCGTGTGAGGTATGATAATATACGAACATTTTAAATTACAAAAGTTTTGTCCTTCTCCGCGGCGCAGAGGTTTAGGAAAATCACATCTGATGTTATATTTTAGCAGCAAATTAAAGTACATCCACAGAATTAACACACAGAAGCTAAAAACTTTATGGGTATAAAAACAAGGATATGCCATTTTTGAAACAAATCGATCTATGATCAAATGTGTCGTCAATATATAATTTCCAATCGTCATATCAGCCAGATACGTGAATTACCTCCTTGCCGATGGCGGGTAACCCGTTGAGACCATTACAGGGTGGTTCGAGGCGAACGACGCTTTTGCGGGAGCCACGGAAACTGGTGTCACGCACACGCACTGAGGAGCGCCAGGTGGAGGGCGGGGGATCGTCGCGGGAACCGCGGGCGGAGACGGTGCGTCGCGAGGTGGTGAGCGCCGCGCCCGCGCATGGCGGCGTCACTATCAACGGCACGTCGGGGGGCCCGCGTTCCTCCATACCGCTGCCGCACCAACGTTCTCACCGGAACCCACCGTGCTCAGACGCTTCCAGATGCTCACATTCCAGCACGGCTCGCTCGTAGGCCGACGCCGTCTCCAGCAGTGCAATAGCCGTGTTTTGCATAGATGCGAGCTTATTTCCACTTCGTCCTCTGATTCGATACGTACGATACGTTAACTTAAGTTAAAGTAATATAAAATCTGTGTAACCAAAACGTCAATATGTTTACTATGGTATGGTTTTAGTCGAATTCAATTAAGGGTCATGACAATATTACACGTGACTAGCCTTTGGTTGTGCACAATTTTTAATTTTCTAAAATATTTCAGTCAAATTTGTCACGCTACGTGAATGATAATCTAACGGCACTATCGTTTTGTATATAGGAACAGTCGTAACGTGCGGACAGATACGAATAGAGTAGGTAAGGGTTTCAGACGAGAAAGAATATAAAAGAAAATGAATTTCAGGTCGTCGATACGAGATAATGGATTTGCGGCAATTTAGTTCAAATCATTGTAAAATGAAGAGTAATTAAGAGAGCAATGTACATTTGATTTTGACGAAGTCAGCTTTAAGCTAGATATAATTTTAATGATTATTCTCGTTAACGCTATAAGGCTGGTGGTTTAGAATAGTGCTATTCGTTATAGCGGCACTAGGGCTGAAAGCGGTAAACGGGGCCGCGCCTTATTCAACAGTGTGTCAACGGGTGGTCGGTCTATTTATCGTCTTTGCGCCTGTTTAATGTTAACATTTCCTTGCTTGGGTCGAGCTGAATCTCTGGAGTAGAATATTCTTTATAAAGCTATCCTAATTTTAAAAGATAAACTGTTGCCAGTAGCTAAGGCTTTGCATAATATTTATCATTTATAGTACTTTCGAGTCGGATTAGAGTCTAAAATTGGAAAATACTCCTTCTGTATGTATGTACTCCTAGAAATGTGTGTTATTTAAAAATTACGATAAGTATTATATAACAGTATGCTGAAACATCATAAACACTAAAAATATTTGTCAAATATTTGTTTGATTACGATTTAAAATATTTTATATACGTTGAAGTAATATAAGAGCGGAATCGACGTACATGTACCAGCGGAACCTGAGTGACAGGCGCAAAAGTATGTTACTAAGTTACATAAGTACTTAGAGTATAATACTCATACTTATATATTATGAAATGTATAAAACTTTATTAAAATTGTTTGTTATTTACAAACTCTTTTTTAATTGAGCATTATGACGTTTTTAACGTTATCGTTTCCTAAAATCTTATAAATTTTTATTGCAAACAAACGTCGTGTAGTCAATTGTTTAAAAAAGTGTTTCAAATATATGATTAAGTAAGAAATATTATGAATTTTACTTTGCTTAATTTAAAATGTGTAGTTTAATATGAAAATGTATTGAAACATCATTCAAATCTACGCGCAAAATGCTCGTGCCTCGTATTGCTAAATGTTTAGGATATCCTTCATGCTTTAACTATAAACTATAATACTGCAGATAAACTACGGAACTACTAATCAAAATAAAGTATTGTGCTGAGTGGTGCTATTACGTATCTTTGTAAAAGGTAATGTTAGTATGTAGATTGTTTTCTTATCTTCTCTTACTACTTTTCGTACACACTATTTAGTTTTTAGAATAAGGGAGGGCCATTTTCCATTCTCTGCATACTTTTTACGTCACAACCGATCTATACGTAGTGTTTTAGTGTGTCATAAAGCTTATGTGTCTTATGGAATGTATCATTTACTAGTTCGACGTCAAATTTAATTAGTTTCGATTCAATTACGAATTTGATCAGTTAGGTTTTTATAGATAGCATAGAAGCAAAGCGATTCCGAAAGTTTTCAGTAAATATTTTTCAGACTCTTAAACATAGCTCTATTACGTTGAAAACGTTACAGTTTCTTATAGATCATAAAGAATGCATTAACAAATTTAAATTTTGACACAAATTTCCAAACGAAGCTCCTCAAGATTCTATATTGTTCTACGTATACAATGACTGCAAGGCTGCCAAAAGCATTACATTATTGCAAAGTGTCATCATTTAAATGTATATACAACATTATGAATGCAGTTAATATCAATTCAGAGAGAAAGCACAGATTAATCTAAAATGGTTATATATTTGATGTAATGAATAATCTACCTTTCCTTACTAAAAAGAATAAGAGGTATATAACGTAGACAAAGGAAACCATACCATGGTAGTCATAACTCCAAGCATGGATCGCGTTTTATCACAATAATAGCAAAAAAATAAAAAAGTAAAGTAAAAAAAATAAATTGCTAAAGCTCGCAACTAAAGTAACGACAAAAACACCTCTTTAGAACCCACGCACTGTTCACAATATGAACTAAGCACAGGACGGCACCACTCGATATTTAATTATATACGATTCATACAAGCTTTTATAACCACTTGGACTATTTGATGTTATCGTAAAGCCCTTTAGCTTTACTGTAGCGCAACTAAAGCTGCAAAATTAGACCGCAAAAAGATAATAACTGTTTTTACTTTTTAATGCAGCGGATCGATTAAGCAAGCACTCGACTCATTTAATATACTTTTACACATATTATCGAGAATTTAAATATGGTTTAGATTAATTTATTGCGTAAATAGCGTCAACGGCATAAATCGCGGCGACGTTCACAAGAGGCGAAGCCCCTGGAACGGATATTTAGATAACAATTCGATGGCAGTGTGAGAGGCGGCAGAGCCCGCAGCGTGGTCACCGGACTTAAACTCGTCGGGGGCGTGCGGCGCACGCAGAGGTCGCTGTGCGCGCGTCGCCGCCTCACGACGCGGCGGCGCCCAGACCGCCGAGCGCCGCCGGAGCCACCCGAGGCACCCGTGCGACGTGACCTCGTACAATCTCCCTACCACCCATCGAACGTTTCAGCTGAACGCATTGTCGCCACCGCACGCCGACGTCTGACAATAAGCTACATTTATCTCATGGTATTTTACACAGATGCACTATTACGATAATTCATATCTTATACCATTATTTATTTTATGATAGATTTGAAGATATTTTATTATATTTATAAAAAAACCAAAGCCAAACCATCAAATTGTTATTATAACAATCTTGTATTGTATTTATCGAATAATTCGTTCGATGTATTATTTTTGTTCATACAAAAAATTGTACTTTGTTAAGGTATGTATGTGTATGAGTATGATACATCTTTTCCCTTTATAAATATAATGAAAAATATTATTTACAGTAATTAATAATTAATTTGCCAATTCCTTTGCTTTTACCAGAGCAAATGAAAATAATATTCCAACCTACAACTATCGTGTGAATAGTCAGGTACTGTTTCATTGCGATATAAGGGCTTTTAAGTAAATTATAAATACAAAGCTTATAATGGGCTGTGTATTTACAATATTAAATGGGCACTAGGGAAGTTTACAGGTAGGCTAACAAAAGCAGCAAGATTTGGTCTTATAGTTTATTATTATTTAATATTTTAAAACTATTGATCGCTGTGAAAATAATACTATGAGTACAACTCCAGTATTAATAAATATAAACCATTACGAATGATTAGAAATTTCGCATGTAGGTTCCTTGGGGAGTGTAGGAGAACGCTAAGAGAGGAACAGGAAAATATGAGATTTTGTGTTTTATAGCCCACGTCCACGTTTAGTTAAGAAGGCTACATGCACTTAATAGACGATTAAAGATCAATAATTTTGACTATTTTATAAACATTCGATAACGGGTTCAGTTTTAAATATGTGAAAACAATAAATAAACATATATATTAGTACATATTAACATTTTTAAAGTGTTATTTAACGTTAATTAACATTAAAATTTAAAGCAGCGGGATTCGAACTTGTACCTCTTGGAAACTGTCCAAGCTCTCTGATCGCTAAGGCCTGCGTCCTACATATGGTTTGAACGACATTTTTATACGTCTTCTAAAAATAGATCCTCTTTTGTTATGGTATACGGAATTCATATTGACACCAGGTTCTCTCTGGTTACCGTGCTATGGCTATATATATATGAAAGTAATAAATTAATCAAAATGCATTTATATAAATTTATTTTATATTTCAAATTGCAATCATTAAAGTAATTATTTAATAACATGTCTTCGACGAAAATAAAATTTACATAGGACATTTTTATTTTCTTTAATATACTTCTTTCATATTATATATATTGTTTTAGCAATACGTGTTTTAAATATTTATTTATATAACAGTATGTCCTTACTTTTTATAACTGTCTACATAAATACATAAATTACTTTAAACGCATAATATCGTTACTTAATGCCTAGAATAATATTGTTACTTTATTGCATCATGTTATTTTAATGTAAACTTCTAAAGATTTAAGTAGATGTTCAAAATAAACATTATTTTGAATAATGTAATAAAAAATCTTTTGGTATTTGGGACAATTTACTTTTAAGGCACTCCTTTTAATGTGATGGAAGATGATGATAAGTTAAAAATTCATATTAATACGAGTAAAGCCTTTCTAATAAAGACACTGTATTACCGCATAGCAAATTAGTTTTACATTTTTTATAGTAGCTATAATGTTTTCATTATATTCTAAGATATATTTAAATTTTCTTGTGTTACAGTCCTTAGGACTGCGTTACTGTAAAAAAATATTAAGTATTTTAAAAGTTGTTAATATAATAATAGTAATGTAGCCTTATTGTTTTAACATTCTTATTAAAACAAATATTTACGAATATTTCGACATATATTTACGAATGTAAAAAAATATATTTATTAATAATGGAGTGCTTTAAAATGTAATTGTCCCATTTCCGTAAAAGAAAATATATATATATATATGTGCGTAAGGAAAAATAAATTCAACATTTATTATAAAGTACACCAATAGTAAAAAGAAAGATTTTAGTTGCTTCGTAAGTTTGTGATAAATCATTGCCTGTTTTAAATAACGATTTAAAATGACATGGCGATTTTATTAATGAGAAGTTCAAGATGCATAAGGGTGGTATACTAATACTATGTCTTTCTATCAAGAAATTGTACCTCTAGCAACAATTATTTATTATCTGTATTTATACAGCACCTACTACGTAACTAGGGTATATATATATATATATATATATATGTACTTATTGTACAGGAATTGAGGAAACATTTATTTGAAGAGAGTGCGAGTTGGAAAAAGTGCCTTTTTACAGGTGATTTCTTATTGTCTCACAATTTTTCGTACCTCTTCCACAAGGGGTCCTACACAAGTGTCTCTGCTATCGCTTGCTGAGGGCGATGCGGCGCTAGGAACCTACAAAACACGAAACCAACCATACTTATTACTTTTTTAATTTTGGCTACGACGAATTATTAATTAAAATATACATGAAATTCGAAAGCCTGTTAAAGGTGTGTCATTTAGGATTATTTACAAATTCAACCTCTAATGGATCAAAAAGTTTAAAGGTTTATCATAAGATTTTTTTTATGAAATTAATGAATACGTGTAAAAAAGGAACATTTGAAGAACAATTAATAATTTGAGTGAATATTATTGTTGAACAATACGAATGCAAATAGTAGGGAACATATCATTATTTATACCATTTTTAGATTATATCACCAATAATCAACGTTACAAATTTAAGCGGTAAGTAAAAAATGGAGGCTCTTGACACTATACTAGGCACTATACTATACTCTTTGTCTATCCTTCTATGCGGGCAGAAGCGTAAAGCTAAAATAGGCATCTATATATTGTTATTCACAAGTAAAATATATATGTATGCTTACTAACAGCTATTACAGAGCGTTATCGAGTTTTACATTTAAATACCAATGTTCATAATGAAGTTTTAATTGCTTCTTCACTTTTTCGAAAAATCACTGCAAAAACATTTTGTTTATTTTCTAAACATGCGATGTATTTTATTATTTTTTATCGATGGTGTTTATTTAAATTATAGGGACTATAATGCACAGTTATTAGTTCAAAATGAGATAAAGCCTGCTCTGTAGTGATCAAACAACTGGTTAACACACAAATGTACTACCTACATAGGTATATGATTAGAAATTCGACTTCTGTAGTATTTATCAACATACTCTGAATTATTCTACGAACAATCGTTCGGCAAGAGAGAATGCTATTTATTAATGCTATTTAGTGTTAATCGCACATAACCGCAATAATCTTTAAGCAGAAATTTGTAAAAATCTCCCTACAGAGATGCTAATAACAAATATAAGTTGTAATAAGCGTATAAGAATTTCGACGTAGCTGGATGTAGAACGCATGGTTTAGCGGTCAGAGCGCTTGAGCGTTTTTCAAGAGGCGGGTTCATGTCCCGCTGCGTTCAAATTTTTATACGTTTTCTAAATATGTCTTTTTCGATGTAAGGCTTATTAGATGATTTTGACAGGCAAAAATTCGTTTAACGTTATCTTACATTCATTTGTTTTTGTGATTAATAAGAAGGATAACAATTAAAAGAGGAATTTATAAGGATCTTAAAAAAGGGTCAATAAAATGTTTACAGAGTTTATTACCATTAAAAAAAAATACAATATCATTATAACTTAAGTAATTTTTTTCACCAGAAATGAGAAACATGTATTCTTTTTCTATTAAACTACCCCCAGTTCAATTACAACATAATACATATTAAAAAATATATATTCCTTTGATATCTGGTGATATTTGTATGAATTCTATAAATTTTTACATTTATATAATGAGGGCATGGTTTGTTAGATATTCGTAGGTGTGTACACTGTAGAGTCCTTGACCTATCGCGTGCTGATTGCGGTTGGTTCAGCAGCCCTTGGCAAACGTCTAACGATTGGTCGCTGTGGCGGTAAATTTCAATACTTTGATTTTACATAAAAAAAATGTCATAGTCAATATTAATTTAAACACTGTATATACTTCTTGTTAGAAATAAATAAAATATGTAACACTAATAATATTTATGTAAATATAACTGATAAGAATTATAAATAAATAATCACTTAGTTCGAAATATACAAAAAATCTTATATAACAGTAATATATAAGACTGAGACATTTGGATGATATCTGAAAAGTAACCTTCGACACAGATAGCAAGCGGTTTCTGAAGGAAAAGATTTAGGGATTACATAATCTTATAACTATGGTAGATATTTAAATGGGGTGCGGAGCCCTTGACCTATCGCGTGTTAATCGCAAGTAGGTTCAGCAGCTCTTAGTGAGCGTCTGTTTCACGTATACCTAGCTCGCCGCTAGCCATAATAGCAACTTTCACTTTGCTACAAGCGCATTTCACTCCGAAAAGTCAAGGGTTGGCCCCACTAATACTTGCACAGAAATAGCTAGCATGTGGGTAAAATTGTCGACCTTAATAATGTAAGCTGTTAATTAATTTTTGACTTTGCTAATAATGCACAAGTAGGTGTAAAATGTTATATTTTTCATATATTTGTATTTCATGTTGTTTAAATTTATGTTTATTGCAAATATATTATTATGTAATTTAGAGATGACATGTTATTTTGTACCTACATACGAATGTTACACGTTGATGATCAAATATAAACCATTTCAATATACCTCGTACGTATCTGGGTCAATCAACTTTTAAAGTACTCCTTTTGAGTCCACGTGAAAAAGAAATAAAAAACAATACTATTGTTAATTATTAATGAATAGCTTATATATTACGGAATAAGACCCTTAATATTATTTTTAACTAATCTTCCTTTTTGCTTACACTCGAAAGGAGTACTAGTGTAGGCGCGGGTTCGAAACCCGCTGCGTTCAAAATTTTTATACGTTTTCTAAATATGTTTTTCAAAATCTCGTTATGTTAAAGCTCCATATTGTTTAAAATCCATTAACATTATTAATCTTATAAGTAATATAGTAGCCAGCAGCAAATACAGTTGAGTACAGTTGAGTTGAGTTGAGTTGCATTGAAAATGTGGGCACACTACATTAGTACTGGTGAATCCTTAAGTACTCTGAATATGTAGTACCGGTGTGTCCAAGAATGCTCAAGTATTAAGGTAAACAATAATGGAAACAGCGTGATAAGTCACACTTTAATGAAAGTGGAAAATAATTGTTCTCCTTTATATGTTTGTAAATAAATTCTGACAGTATTGTTAGATTTTATTTATAATTTGATTTGTATTTTTATTATTTTTCATACAATTTTATATTATTTACGCTTTAATTTATTATTTAAGAACATTAGGTAGGGTATTCCGTGAAAACTATGTTTATAATCCATAAAAGAAAATGATTCTCTGAATATCAACTACAAAATATTAACAGGACCAACAATATTACTTTTGTATTACGTTATATTTTTAACAATATTTTAATCATCGCCAAAATATAAATAATAATTCGTCTCTATAAATTAATTTGATGTTGATATGAATTTTAATATATAATCTGATCATGTATACTTAGTACAATAATATTTATGTGGAAAATTAAATGCCACTGATAGTGCGGGAAGCTGATTATTATAAGCAAATAATAAAAAAATATTTTAAAGAAGGAACTGGAAAAGTAAATCCACGACGAGAACGTATAATATAGTAAATTAGTTTAATTAGTAGCTTTCTGCAACTTCGTTTGCGTGGACTAAATTAGCTTTCTCAAAATACTAACACAATCAAAAACTTTTGTTAAGGAACACTTTTCTTATCTCATATAATTTATTTGAGCTATTATGGCTCTTCATCAGGTGTTCTAGTCTTCGAACTCAATTATTAATCATTTGCTATTTTTTGATAGTTCAGCTATACTATAAAAGTTCTTTTTCAGCTGTTTCGTATCTTAAATTTGTATATGTCAACGTAAAATGCACATCACGTTGATAAATTCGCTAAGGCGTGATTTCGGTATTTCTTTTCGTTTAGCTGGTCCATTATGGTTCTACATCAGGTGTTCCGTTGATCGGTCCAGTAGCTACGAAGATTTGCAAGTACAAGGTGGGCCAAAAGAAGTCATCCAATGATGTTTGGCTCTCATTTTTTTTCTAAATGAAAAGCTTCGATTCTTTTTTTTGAATATGTTTATTTGAATCTGTAGAATTTTACTGGTCAAGTCGAGAAGATGATATCGGCCAAATGGTCGCCGTCTCAATTGATTGTTATACGGGCTCGTTTTATGGCATTTTTCATCACTTCGGCGGGAACTTCAGGCGACAGATTCTCGCACTCGTGTCAAATATTGTCCAGGGTCTCGGGCTTCAAAAAATCGCAAAAGAAAGTCTAGAACGGTTAAATCGGGCGATCTTGCGGGCACGTGCAAATCGCCAAAGCAAGAGACGAGGCGAACCGGGAACGCCGCCTTCAGAATATCGGTTGTGGCTCGCGCAGTGTGTGCCGTTGCTCCATCCTGTTAGAACCACGTGTCCTCCAGTTCTAATTTGTTCAATTGCGGTAGAAAAAAACGGTTTACATAGCCCTATATCGTGCACCGTCGACTGTTGTCGATTGACCAGCGGCGGCCTCGTAAAAAATGGCCCGATGACTCTTCCAGCGTGAACAGTGCAACATGCAATCACTTTGAGCGAGTGTAATGGCTCCTCATCATCGTGGATTCTCTATCACTTGTGGATTTTGGGTGCCCCAGAAGCAATAGTTTTGCTTGTTCACGTACCCGCTGGGGTGGAAATGAACCTCATCGCTCATTATGTTTTTTACCCGAAATCGTCCACTTCGTCCTCGAGGATGGCTTGGGCGTAGGTCATATTCATTGTGGAGGACATATCAACGGGTATGAAATCTCTGTTCTGACGCCTTGGCTCCGGCAGTGGATATCGACTCTCACTGCACAGGTATACCAATGGGAGAAAAATATCGAAATTCATATTTTTTCGGTTGCCTATACTAGAGTGGAAACCTGCACAGTTGGCTATAAAACTCAAATGTATTGGCAACCTATCAGGTACACCCTAACGTATATAGCTACCTTTACACAGTATGATATATTATCATAAGTTTATTAATAAAAAGAATTATAATTCGTCATAAAAGTAGCAAAATAAAACATGGAAATTCATAATTTAAAAGATATTGTTTTTTTAAATAAAGGTATTGAAATATAAGATTTATATATTTTTTCGTAGATAACACTGTGACGTATTTAATTTTCATATATCTATAACTTACAATCTTAACAATGGGAGTAATTTAAATGGTACGATAGCGTCCAAGTCGACACATTAGCGTGTTATATCCAATGAAGTTTAAAAAACAATATTATATTAAATACCTATATTTTTATAATAGGTACAATACTTATAATATGAATTATTGTAACATAAATAATCTTTTCAACCTAAAATTTAAAAAATATATATTTGAAAATCATGATGATATGTATATATTATAATCAATTTCGATAATAGAGACATGTACGAGAGCCATGTGCGTAAAGTGTAAAAATCTGATAACAGGTTTTAATCAAGCGATGTGGATACCAGTAATATTAATTTATTACATGATACTAGTTTTTCAATGGAGGGCTGAGATAAGTTGACGACTTCCGAATGTAGCCAAAAAAGAAAAAACACTGCATAATGCCGCAGTTGCAGTTTAATTAGTCATGCTGAATGGAAAAAATGTTTGCAATTAAGTTTATAATTACTATTCTAGGTACAGTACTCTGCGGCGTTGAGTTCCGCCACTCAACACGCAATGTCTCGACTTCAGGCGGAAAGTGGAGAACGGAGTGTCTTGAAACTAGGTTGTTTCAGACTACCCTATGCGAAAATGTGGGTGGGAAAATGTGGGTGAAGGTACAGTCCCTAGGCCCTTATTAGGTGGTATTTATTCAATGTGTTAATAACAGGAGACGTTGCTTTTTTCTCTCTACTCCTTCGGAGAGAGGGGAAACTTCTTCAAGGCCTGGCCCTCTGGAAGTGGATATATGCGCCATCTATAAATATGGATGGGAGTCGGGTTGGCCTTAACGGGGTGAAGGGATAGGAATGAGCTAGTATGCTGTCCGGGCGATCAGCCCAGCCGGGTGAGACCCTTGATTCCTCAAGGGAGGCCCAGCTAGACGATCAGTGACCGTGGCAGCAGCTCAGGAGTCTGGGGGGGGGGGACGGAGGCCCCGGGGGCCAAATTTAAGAATAGGTAAAACCAGGCTTTGCTATAATTTTATATTGTTTAATATTGTTTGTAATAATTATACACCTGTATTATCATAAATAATTATCCACCTACATTATTTCAAGCACTTACGGTTGGAGTTTAAGGTTGTTTACTTGTATTTTTTTTTAGCTTCTAAAATTTAGCAATTTATATATATAGTTTTAATGCAAAATATGAACCTACTACTCTTAAAATATCACGTTTATTCGATTATGTATTTATATTTTAGTATTATTTATATTGAATTTTCCAGTATATTTTAATATTTTATAAATTTACTTATTAATAGAACTTGGTAGATAGTCGCTGTTATTAAGTTTTCCGCCTTATTTTATATTCACTTTACATTACAGTTGCGGCTTAGTGTATTATCGAGAGTAATTAACCCACTATGTAATTGACACATATTATATATTAATACGAATATTCTACCAATCAATATAAGCTTTAGCATATTAAATTCATTAATCATCATTAAATTCGTGTATGTTTTCTGTCGTGTATGTTTATTAAATTCGTGTATGTTCTGATTCAAAAATTAATAATTTAATGAGTGAGACAATGAATTTGGTATATTCACGAAGAACTATAAAAAATATTTTATCTCACTCAGAATGTATACACATATATCAAATATGCTTAAATTTTTAATATATTTTAATTGACTTAATAAATAATAAGAGTTGTTAGAATAATATTTTTCTTGGTACAAAAATTATTAATAAGTTATTTGAATTTCGCGATTATTACACATTTTGAAATGAAATTATTTTTACCGGATTAATCGCGTATAATTTAGGTATTCGAAAATATATTTTTATAAAAAAAAAAAAAATTCGAATACCAAAATTATACGCGATTAATCCGGTTAAAATAGGTTCATTTCACAAAAAATATTGTTTTAAAGAATAATTTAAAAAAAAAATACTATTTTAAATGAACATAAAGTATATTTAAATTTTTAACTTACCACTTTTTCTTCAACAATGTCGTTATTGTTGTTATTGCTCCCATGTTTTAAGGCACCGTTTTCCATGACCACAAGTGACAGCCAGGATTATTTACTTTCTATATATTGAACACTGTAGTCCTAATTCTACTTATTTATGTACATACTTTGATATTTTAAAATTTTCTTTTTGTTACAACTATATATTCCTAGATTGTCACAGCCTATAAGCCTAAAATTTTACATTTATTATTTATATTGTTTTAAGAAACTGGAGAATAAAGTTAGTGTGTTAAGCAAGAAAATTTATTATATATTTGAAAATGAAATGTTGCTATTAATTTGTTTTTATTTTTTTCTTAGAATATAGATATACCGTTTTACTATCAATCAAAGTAAATTAAGTTTTCAAAACCTTTTAAAGATAAACAAACTTTGGCGGTAAGCATTTTGTGGAATCTTCATCCGTTACATATGAAACTTACTGCAATTTCTTTTTTTTCGACGTAAATTTCAACGCTTAATAGATTTTACTTACATGTATTACCAATGTTTAACAATGCAATAGAACAAAAAGTAATAATAAATCGATCTCATCATTTGCGTTGCTACGCTACAATTTCTTTGTAAACACCCTTTGTCCTATCCAACACATAAAAATGATATACAGATAGCCTAAAATTTTCACTTTTTGAATTATTACAAGAAAACGAAGTATACAACACGGCATTCACATAACTATATTAAGCACATAAACACAACCTTGTTGATAAATAAAACGCTGAGAAGCAATATCGAAGGCACTATACGTGTATCGGGACACATGATATTGTATCGTTAGAACATTAATATGTTAATAGTTGGTAAGCATTAGGCGCATTAGCGTCGTTGAAGTCGGGGCGGGCGGGCGAGTGGCGGGTCGCGTCATACTGCGGCGGGCGGCGTTCGGGCGGCTCGGGGCGCGGGCCGCGTTCGCCGCATACCCGCACTCCACCAGAACACCATCGCTCTACGCACCATCGCTTATATTGATGGACCTTGGACTACATACATTTTTACCACCTGTGTATGGCAGCAATAGGTCAATATAAGGTTTCTTCGAATACCAAATACTTTTGCATATACTTCTCGTTACGATAAACGCGTGTAATTCTTTATGGATTTGAGGTCACCTCCATTTAAATACCAAAGTCAGAATTTTTTTACATTGTTTGCATTATAATAAATTTTGTTAATATAATATAATATTTTTGGAATTTGCACTAATTACCTATGATTATTATTATTAAAACTTAGTATTATTATCAAATATTCGGTCCAAACTTCCATTATCCGATTAATAAATGTATTTTATCTGGCAACAATTTTCGTTAAAATTAAAGTAGCGACTGTCGTAATGATGAGGGATGGCTCTTAAATATTTATACCACGTACATATTATAGCGAACCTAAAATGAGCTTTTGGTTTATTTTAATTAAATTAAAATTTTAAGATCTTATGACCATTATGATAAATACTTTTGGGTGAAATATCTCGACTTTAGAATTGTAATTTTTTTAAATATAATTTTATTCAAAAAAATAGCTACATTTAAATACGTACAATTATTTTCAAATTAATTTAACATGAATAATTTTATCCTCATAATAACAAAGCGCGAATGCATTATGTTAATAACTTCTCTTTTCAAACGAAGTTTTATTTTTACGAGGTTATTTAAAGCTCAACACTTCATTTCAGCTTATGAAATGAAAATTCTATAAAATCAACCTAAAGATAAATATTACATAAAACAATAAATAGTTGTAAATTTTTTTCGGTTAAAAGCTATATGCTTCAAAATAACGAATAAAAGTAAATGTTTTAGATAATGCTGATTATTATGTTAACTTAAATAAACGCGAGTTACATATAAGTACTTATACTGTATTTTAAAATAGAGCGCTTCTATATTCTTTACCCTGTATGACTGCAAGTTTGTAGTGTGAATAGTCTCGAGTGTCACTCAGAGTGTAAAGCCATGGCCAGGGGCCTGAAAAACTGTATATTATATAAACAAATAGAAGAATATATTTGATAAATTTTGTGATGGCGATGACCTCAATACGTTAAGATTAAAATTGAGAATAGTTCCTACACTCACAACAAGTACGTATATAATAAATAAACGTTTGCGTTTAAAGAAATATAAATATTAATTAAAATAAATGAAATTTAATTTTTATTTATATTAGAAATATTTTAAAAGATGTTACTTTTACAAATAATTTAATATTTTTTTTGTACAATAAATTCAGTAATTTGATTGCAAACATTGAACTTAAAGCTTTTTTTTTTAAAGTTGAAGTAAGAATTTTTCTTATCTTCAAGGTATTACCGAATTACTTTTACTAAAAAAGAAAAATTATAATTTTTTAAAATTTCTGTAGAGAGAATTTTACAAATTTCTGCTACCAACAATCTATAAAGATATATTAAATATTAGCGAGACGCTCGCGGCTTCGCTTTCGTGAACTATAGTTGTTTCGTGTTTTTCGCGGCCTTTTCGTAAGATAACGAAATTCATGGAAAACATTAAAAAATATGAGAGAAAAAAGTAGCCTATATCAATACCCTCAAGTATCACTATATATGGCTATAATTATATAGTATGGATATAATTATAGCTTAAACTGCGACTTCGTCCGCGAAGTTTCGAAACGTTGGCTAATTCAATTACACAATTTTTTTTTTAATTATTTAAATTAACTCTACTGAATATATATTTTATAACTAAATCGACTATATCTTAAAGACTTTTATTTTATTTCTTTATATTTACTACTGCCGTAATTGTTTATCACCAGTAGTTTAGCTGGCCGCTTAATATTGCACTAATGGATTCCTTAATCGAAAAGATGTTTTAACAAAATCTAAATTTCATCTTGCTTGTGACTACTCTAATGTTTCAGTAAGTCTTACTAACCTATGGCAGTCAGAATCTAAATTTCGACGTGTTTGTGTTTGTACCAATGTTTCACCAGCTTCCACTAATCCATGACGAACATCTAAACTATGACTCTGAATTTATACGAGATGCGTGATGCGTGACGCGTCTTGAGTTCGTCATTCTTAAGACTCCTCAAGAGATTCTAGGAGCCAAGCTACTTCCACATCTCGAACATTTTTTTTAAACATTTTTAAATTCCATAAGTGTGTGAATAACACTTCAATAATATACAAAAGCAGTAGCTTTTGTACATAGTAATGCACATCTGTGTTTGGCCAAGTGTATATACTTAGTCTAATTTTCGCTTTAGGCATATTTGCATAACCTTACATAATATTATATTATGAAATCTTAATCTTTTTGTATTACCACTAGATTTTTTATATTCGTGCATGAACAAAAACTATATCTACATAAAAATTTAGTAGCCTTATACGAAATACACTCCTTTTTTTTATTCATATGCAAATGTTAATTGAAAATTAAAAGTATAATTATATGATAAGGCGCCTAGAACTTTAGGTCAAGATTATAAATATTTGATACTTACAAGTAATAAAAATGATTAAATATAGGGTACTATTGTAGATGATTTCATCGGTCTTAATCCTACCTAGGTAACTATTATAGATTAAAAAGGATGTCGCGTCATATTATATACACTCTTAAACATATGTGTCGCAATATTTATCGATAAGGAATTTTTTATGAAAGATTGCGTCAGACACCGGCTTAAAGTCATATCGATCAGCTGATTTAACGTATTACTTATCAACCAAAATATTTGTGTTGTATCCAGTCTATTTACTAAAGTCTAGACTTAATTGGCAATAGACTACTACTACACAATATTCTTATTGCAAAATATTTTACTAATCACGCGAACTATGAATTAACTTTACTGAAATGATGTGACAGTTATCACAGTTCAATTCATTGTAAAATTATACAAGCCTACAAATATGTAGATACTGTACCCTGTCCAAATGATAAAAGAAATGATAACGGATTTTAGTGTACAAAGAGTGCGTGCCGAAACATAAATTGTTAATTAATTAAATAAAATACATATTTAAAAGCATGCAAATTTATAACTCTTTTCTTTAACATTAATTATTGTCATGCAATGTCCCAGCGTTAATTAAAAGTATTTTTACAATTACTGTTTAGTAATAAAGTGAAAATGAAAATAGAAATCAGTTTAATAGATAACAATATTGTTATTTTTAAATGCATTTTGTTATTTGAAAAGCAAATGCAAATTTTAGTTAGAAAATATTTTGTTATTTTGTACATTGCGTTATTTCGTTATATACCATCAAATACAACTGTACTATATAAGTGTAAATGATATAAATCTTGCTTCAAATGTTAAGTCGAGAACTAATATTTTATACTATCTCATCGGTCAAACGTTTAGTAATTACAATATAGCGATAAAAAACAATTCTGGTTGATGACAGTAGACGAGGACGAGGACCAAAGAAATATGCAGGGACCGTAGCGTTTGGCGGCCTGTTCTCTCTGGCTACCATAAAGTACCATGTATAAAACGTAAAGCGAAATAAATACAAACATTTCCGTAAATATGTATAAATTTATATCAATGAAAGCAACTATACAGGTTACGTATAAACTAAATTTCGTGTTAAAAATACATTTTAAGTTACGTTGTAAGCTTTGTATTTTACTTTAAAGGAGCTTTTTACTAAACTTATTTAATTTTATATTCACTGGCTTCGAAAAAGACATAAAAATTATTAGAAAGACGTATAAAAATTTAATCGCAGCAGGATTTGAACCCGCGCCTCTTGAAAACCGTTCAAGAGGCGCGGGATCAAATCCCGCTGCGTTCAAATTTTTATACGTTTTCTAAATATGTCTTTTTCAATTTCCTTAGTGTGGGAATAACACTTTAAAAAATGATAAAAGAATATACAATGGCGTCGTAACTTAATATCACTATTAATTACTAATTGATAACAGGTATGACAGAAATTTAGATCGGTTGAAATAGCAAACGCATTTCGGAAACTAATATTAATATAGGTACAAAATATTAGGTATATAATATGACTGTGATATATTTTATTAACATATTTTTTTTAAAAATTTCCCATACTCATAAAAATTACAAAAGTCAGAAATAATAACAATATGTTTTTACTACTTTATTTCGTGTAAAATCGAATTCGTGAACCCGCTGATACTATGACGCAAGCAACAAGTGTTCGAAAAAGGGACTATGAACAATGTACATCGACCAATCCTCGTAATCGCTTCATTTATGGATTAAAAATACCAGTTAATGAACAATTACAGATATACATAAATACGTCATTAATGTCGGCCGTACTGTCTTAGAATATTAAACGTGCTCCTGATATCGTGCGGATATGCCGCATGTCGCGCGCGCAGATTTGTTGTATTAATTTTAGTTAGAGAAAAATATTTATTTTATTAGTTTAGCAAAATGGTTACGCTTAAAAACTTAGGCGCAAATTCCGAAAAGAATGAAAAGAGTCAGGATATTAAGAAACCGAAAAAGAAAACAGTCCCCGGGCTTATTTCTCGTCTATTGTATGTTTGGACGTTTCCACTTTTTTACTATGGAAATAGACGTGATTTAGAGGAAGAAGATTTAGTACCAACAAAAACGATTTATAAATCAAAAAAAGTTGGCGATGATCTAGAAAGGTAAGTGTACTTTTGTGTGTTTAAAGTAAGATATTAAACTAGCTATTTATTTTTAATAGACCAATGACCAAATATTGTAGTGTCTAATTGTCTACTACAATATTTTTTAGGTTTAAGGAGACTTAATTTATTGTAAAATAATTTGATGCTTCACATATTTCCCGCATAGCAGGGTAGGCAGAGAAAAACTAGTGTTAAGATACTCTGTTCTCCGCAAAAAAATATAAAATAATTATAAATGTGTTTCTGCCGAAATGGAAATCAAAATGGCAGTAATATATAACAGGTTTATAAAAAATGAATAATTGGTCTTGCTACGTACCTACTATCATCATATAAATAAGTATTTCTTATGTAAAAAAACTACGGCTTTATAGTTAACTAAAAAGTAAAAAATAATTATAGTATTACAATAAAATAATTGTTTACAAATTTTATTCCGAAACACAGAATTAATTTAAAAAAATGTACAATGCACTCCATGCTATATTGCTGGGCCATTTTGTCAATTAATTCGTGGTAATACTAAAAAAATGAGAGAAAAGGGTAGCCCATGTTCATCCCAAGATCCTCAAGTATCTTAATCAGTATTTCATTACTATCGGGTCAGCGGTTTGCTCATGAGGCCGTCACAGACAGACAGACAGAGTTACTTTATAATATTAGTATGAATAGACAGATATATGTATTTTTATAATTTATTTATTTACTTTGGAGCGTTTACAAAAAATCAAACAATTAGCTATCGATGGGACAAATATGAACCATAAAACTAAAATGGTGTCAAGTTGATTAGCGCTAATTTTGTATTGACATTTTAACTTTTTCTCAATTTTTTTTAGTTTTCTATAAATTTTATTGAGGGCGAAGTCGCTAGTACTATAATAAAACAGTATAACAGAATGTCTGCACGCGCATCTTCGTATCTACTGGATTGTTTTGTATGAAACCTTTTTTATTGTATAGCTTTCAAGCTCAGGAAGCACTTAGCCTGTTAATAAGTTATGATGTAGAACTAAAATAGACCAGCTATACTTTAAGGTACAAGGAAATTTTACCATAAATAGAGTTGTTCAGCACAATGGATATTTTGTGCTGGGAAGGGTCATTAAGTCCACGCTAATGAAGTTACTAGTAAATAAATAATTAATTTTGTGCTAATAAGTGCTTAAGAAAGCAAATTGTCATGACAAAATAAATAATGACTCGAAGATGTAATTCGCTAACTTATATATTAAATTATAACTAAAATAACAAATATAAATATTCAGCAGTTCATCTCGCACCTTGAAATGTAGAACGGAATGAATGAATAATTGTAATTTATTCTTTTCGTGTAAAAATGATTAAAAGTTAAGATGTAATTCGTCTTTTAAGTTTTATGCTCTTCTTAATGACAAGATACCGTCGTGGCGCAGCGCGTTCACCAGCGTCTGACTGTAAAAGCGAGTGGTTCTGGGTTCGATTCCCACTAGCGGAATATTTAAATTATTTTAATTTTGCTCCGCTCTGGTAAGAAGACAAGGAAATAATATTCTGGTGGAATGCAGAGAACGGAGTTTATTTTTCTCTCGAGCTGCCTATAATAAGAGTATAATTTGTATACAAATTGCAAAATATAAATTTACATAACTTTTGTTTGATGAATACATCATTTATCCAAAAACAGTGTTTGTATAAGTCATTATTTAACAGTCTTCTATATCTCTGTTTTATATATCTTAAACAAATCACGACGAATTCTTGTTTGTTATTAGTTTCAACATGAGCCACATTTATTCACGCGTTGTTACAAATATGTGCAGAATTTCCTCTTAGATTGTATACAGAAGTCTTGTATTTATGACATTAAAATATTTAATTAAAACAATAACATATCTATACATATATTAAAATAAAATAAAATGACGTTTTATAATGATAATAGTCTTTCTGAAAATTAAGAACGGATGGGCCGGGCCGATTTGGCTAATTTTAGATTCAAAATATTTGTAGAAGTACAAGAAAGATTTTAAGAAGACAGAGAACAGAAAGAAATTATACGCAAAATAGCAAAAAGCTATTTTATTTTCTGAGAATAGTAAATAGTAAGAATTATATATAGATATACTTGAGTGGCTTAATATGAACATAGGGTTCTTTTTTGTCTATTTTTATATAGTTTTCGTAGGAGTTTTATTGTCTTACATAAAGGCTGCCGAACATACGAAACAGATACAATTCACGAGGGCGAAGCCGCGATCAAAATGTCAATATCATTCATTCAATATAAAAATTCAAAATATGGTGTCAGGTAAAATGATTGTGAAAAACCTGTATTTATATTTTAAGGATACGTTATTTATAATTAAGAATAGTGAACATAAACTATGGAGTATTATTATTATATTTTTATATATTTATATTTACACACATAATATATATTTTTCCGTTAAAAGCATAGTAGAAACTATGTAGAAAGCTAACATTTCATATATTAAGATAGAATACCCTAAACTTCTTACGGGAACGACAAAAACTGTATACTTACTACGTTTTACAAAAAATACTGAACATAGGAATGAAAATAAGATAACAAATATTGTAAAGTTCACAAAAAGTTGCGGGCAAAATATACCACATTATATTATTATAGATAAAAAATGAATTTTGCTCATAAACAATTTAAAAAAATCCAATTCATATTTTTCTACTTATTACAATTCTAATTAAAATATATTTCGTTCACAACTTATAAATAAAAGACATATTATAATATGCTTTTTCCCTTCACCTGAATCACCCTATCAATAAATCTATGTAAGAAAATCTGGTAACGCTATTTTGATCCACTTTTCCGTTCAGTTTTGGTTGACAATTTGATCTCTCCAATCCAATGATCCAATGACATTATAATATTTTAATGGCATGCGTCTGATGGTCTTGCCTTGTTCATTCTATTTACTTTTTAAAGTAACCAGTTTATGTTAGGCTAAAAGCGAATCAATATAAAATGTACCTAAATATTTATTAAATTATACCACAGATTATGATATACTTTTATATACATTTATACTATACTAATAAATAAATAAAATGGACAAGCAAAAAAGTGCCTATCGTGGTAATAATACTTATCTTTTTTCAAATATTTATTGATGACCTTTTACAAATTTAATTACGTACGATATTAATTCGTAAAGGCATACTAAATACAGCTGTTTGTACACTATAGTTGATAGTAAAATTATCTGATAACACCACCAAGTAGACACTGACGAGATTGACGTAATGTATTTTTCACACTAATTACTTTTAAAAGTAAATTTATCTTCTACCTACATGAAATGAATAATAAAAAAATGTGTTGAATACTTTATTATGAATTTTATTGATGAACAACAATTGTTTTATGTATTTTACTGTCTTTCACATGGACAAAGAAATGCAAAAGCTATAACACATTACATTGTTTATAATTAATTTTCAGGATCGACATTGTCTGAAATGATCATGTTCAAATTTGCATACTAATTGTATTTAAATTTTTTTTTAGAAATTGGATCCAAGAAGAAGCTAAAGCTAAAGCCGCTAAACGACAGCCGTCATTTGGAAAAGTACTAATAAAAACATTCGGATGGTCTTTTATTGCGGGGGGAATTATGCAATTTTTATATATAATTTTAAGGTAAAATATTAAAATATTTTGTAAATAATATATCTAGTTAGTCTAGGTGTGGTCAATATATGTAGTTAGATATATTTATTTATTATTCGCGATAAAATTCCGAAGACTTCATGTTTCCCTGCAGGCATGTCGGCAATCGTCATGAAAATTAATATGTATGATGTCATCCAGCAACGACATGTCGTCAAAAATTAATGACATACGGCCTGTGTTACAAAGCTTCCACAAACGGTACTTGTTTCAAACAACCTCGTTTTAATTTTTGTAGGACCGTGACAATTTTCATTTTGAACTAATACTGTACGGCAAATAAATACATATACCTAATATATGGACGTTAATCAAACAGAGTATAATATGTATTTCGTATGTTAATACCAAATATTATATTAATTTAATATTAAATAAAATATATTTTGTTTAATAGCCTGAAAAGCCCGAATAGCCACGTAAAAATAAGGACGAGGTTTTGCTTTATCTATTGTAAAACGATTATAATATATGCAGATTTAGTGTATTACGCATTAATTTATGAATCACCAATAATAATAACAATTGTCTAAAATATTTAACTTTTCACTTATTTCAATTTAAAGAGAAATATTTACTTTTTTTTTAATTCAGTGCAAAAAAATATGAAGAACATTTTAAGTTCTTTCTTGTCTTTAATTTTTGTTTTTCTCAGTATCCCTCACGACCTTCAGTCGCGTATAGAATAAATGTAATTATTTATTAGGTCATAATTGTAATGAATTGTAAAAAAGTACTCATGGCTTTGTAGTTACTGTCTCAAATAAAAATGATATACGTAAAATAACGTATATATTTATATCAAATATTTTACTTTATAATATATAATAATTTTAAATTAAATTAATTAAAATTTATAATATATAATCAAAAAGAGGATATGAAATTGCCAAGGCATAAAACCGAAGACGGAAAATTATTTTCTTTTGTGCACGTTATTATTTTTTATAGAAAGCAGCAGTAAAATGATCTTAGTTTATAGATTTAAGTATTGTATATAGGTGTTCAGATATATTTTTAACGAAAAGAACATCTTTATATTATTTTAGTTTAAATATATATTTACAGGGTGTATAATACGAAAATACTATTTTTATGATGGAATTTTTTAATTGTAAAAAGTAAATTTAATTTTTTTTTTTCTTTTTTTGTTGTTAAATAGAACTGCATCACCTTTACTATTTGCGAGTTTACTTGATTACTGGTCAATCAATTCAACAATGACAAAAGAAACTGCTGGTCTCTTCGCCATGGGTATGGTGCTCACAAATTTTGTTGCATCTTTCTTTAACCATCAGGGTAATTTCTACTGTCAACAATATGGCATGAAGTTGAGGATCGCCACTAGCACATTAATGTTCCGAAAGGTAAATTTAGTACATTGTATTAAAAGTTATTTATTAATAGTATTGGTTAAAATATTATCTTTGTATATGATATGTTTATACATTGTATATGTATATTATACATGTCTGCATGTATGAATGAGTAAGAAAAAAAGGGGGAGGACGTAAAATGGGTTACCTCATATAGATAGATTTTGAGGACTAAGAACAAATTTTACAAATGTGGACTTCTCTCTAACAGTCGCATTCGGCCAATTTATGATTCGGATTCGGATGATTATCTGATTCATGATGACAAAAATTAAAACAAATATGGAATTTATTTTCAATATTCGGTGCAAAGAATTTATAATTATTTTAGATAATGCGAATGAATAACGGAGCTTTGGGAGAGACTACGGCTGGGAAAGTAGTAAACATTCTATCAAATGATTTGCAACGTTTTGACTTAGCATTTCTTTTCCTGCACTACATTTGGATCATTCCAATACAATTGGCTGCAGTGTGCTATTTGGGATATATGCAGGCGGGATACGCATCCCTTATCGGTCTCGCTGCACTAATCATCATTGCTTTGCCCATTCAAGGTATAAAAAAAATAAATATATTTATAAAAATAAAAGTATATTTTTTTGGTAATTACATATTAATATAATTAAAATTATAAATAATATTAAATTTGATTTGTGTTGTAGGTGGTCTCGGACAGTTACTTGGAAAAGTCAGGTTTCGTACAGCGGAAAAAACAGACGAGCGAATTAAAGTAATGAGTGAAGTTATAAGCGGAATACAGGTAAAATATTTAAAAGAAAATTCTTCCACAGTAATGAAATTAAACTATTTTTAACCGGATTAATCGGGTATAATATTGGTATTCGAAAATTCATTTAAGAACCCGACGTTTCGAACACTTTACAGTAGTCCGTGGTCACCGGTAGACTGAGGTGGCGTTTGTCTGTCATTTGATACAATTATTATATCAAACTACCACCAACGATTTATATATATATTTGTATTGTAATTTAGGACAATAGTGATGTTTTCTGTGTTAGTGTCATCAGATTAATTCTAGAAGGAAGCAAAAAATTATATTGAAACATTTTGATGTCTTTCGTTTATCACCATCTCATATATTTAACATATACTTAAGTCTATATTGTTATCTCCTTATATATAATACTGTTTTATAACATCACTTTTATTTCCTTTTTGCCTCAAGGTTAAAATTTTTGTGAGTACTAGAAACGTTTTAGACCATATAATCACTATAAAATAGGGACTTTGTACATATGGCTGATCCATATGTACAAAGTACCTATTAAGAAATATTTGTCTCAGAATGAAACATCGATTGTCAGTGTAAATATATAAAGATAAGATGTGAAGAAATTATATATCTATTGTATTATACACAAATGCATTTGTACTGTTCTGTCAGATTCAAGTTTACGATATGGATGCGACGTATTGTGCAAATATCTAATATATTTCACAAGCAGATAAAGTTAATGTTTTCTACATATAATTCAGAATAGAAAAGCCTTCTTATAAGTAGATGTTAAATACGTTTCATATATTTAAATATCAAATAAAACAAAACATACCAAATTGTTATGTATTGTACTTTCTATATATAGCAGTTTACAAAGCATTTTAACACTGTTGTTAAAGTGTTATTCACACACTTATGAACCTGAAAAACATATATTTAGAATACGTATAAAAACACTCTCTCACCAAACGATTATTCGTAGAATAATCTTTAGGATTTACTTAGAGTAGCAGAAATTTGTAAAAATCTCTCTACAGGCATGATGACAACAAATATTAGTTGTAATAAGTATAAGAATTTCGACGAAGCCGGATGTGGAACGCATGCTTAGCGGTCAGAGCGTTTGAACGGTTTTCAAGAGACGCGGGTTCAAATCCCGCTGCGTTTTAATTTTTATACGTTTTCTGAATTTAAGTTTTCAAAGCAATTCATTTGCATGTGGCATGTAATTCAAGAAATAAACACTTTTAAACAATTATTTACAGGTGATTAAAATGTACGCTTGGGAAATTCCATTTCAAAAAGTCGTAGGTGAAAAGCGTAAAGATGAATTAAAAGAAGTTAAATCGGCTACGATTATTAGAACAGTTTTCCTCGGCTTCATGATCTTTACTGAAAGAGCTGCCATATTCATTACAGTACTGACCTATATATTATTTGGAAATGCCCTCACAGCAAATGTTGTAAGTATATACACATTCAACTAGAATAAGTTGTAAAGTAATAGTGTAACTATATTTTAAATTATTATATATCCAATAAAACGTACTAATTAATTCTACCGTGACAAAATTTTCGTCTTATCAGTACACTTGTTGTAGTTGTTTGGCTGACTCCATTAACTTGAGCAACTATTCAATAAAACATAATATTTCTATTTTATCGTTCGATAAGTTGTTAAAAATAGAATGATGAAATAAAGCATTATATGAGAATTTACTATTTTTACGGTATCTAAATAGCAGGTTAGTCAGGTTTTTGATACCTACACTTATTAATATCATTTTTTTTTAAATAATAATGAGCAGTTTAACATACAGGAACCTATTCAGTTTTACTTACAGCGGTGTAATTAATAGCTATGTAGGTATATGTAATTTGGGCAGAATTATTGTAAATCTTTACAATTGAATTAAGCATTTACACACGAGTAAACGTAATATTCTAATGTTAGCTAATTTTTGAAACTTTTTTTTGTATGTTATTGACAAGTTCTTGCACGAATTATTTTTATGTGTTTGCTTATATCACTGCTTCGTAAGTCTTATCGTTTTGTTTGTAATAATTTTACGAGTCGTTCATGTATTTTTATATCTAATGTCAATTGTAATCCCCAACTCAAAACATACATTATTGAATTAAACATTTAACATAAAGTTTTAATATAATACTTTTACTGTAAATTTCACGTAAATATCAAAGCAGTTGCTAGAACAAAACGATTAAGTGAACCGACGAGTATTTTATTAACATCTTTGTTACACTTTATCTAATTAAAAAAATAGGTAATCTATATATTTATTACAATTCAAAAACGTCTCTATCACACAATTAACTAATAACAGAAGCGTAAAGCTGAAAAAATACTGTCATTATTTTTCAGCTTAACACTTTTCCCTTCGGCCGACAAAGGACCTATTTAGACCTGTTCACCGCTTCCCCACCCAAATGCGAGACGTTGGGTACTAAATGCCGAAACTCAACGTCTACTTTTTTCTTACCGGCGAGACAAAACGATATACAAAAAAAATCCTTAAGTGGAACCCATAACCATCGCGCTTATAGTTAGACGCTATACCCTTGCGTCACAATGGCCGCAAACTTCAATGGTTTTTATTTGTTACCAAAACTGCCATCCATACTAAACTGATTTCTTGTCTAGGCCTCGTTTGAGTTCCCTTCTTACATAAATTACTCTACCTAGAGGTAGAGGTAGCTAGATATGCTACCTAGATATTTGCAAGTTTCAATATAAAATGTATTTATAAACTAGCGACCTGATTGCGGCTTCGCCCGCGTGAGTAATAGCTGTCTCGTATTTTCGACGGTATTTTCGTAAAACAAAATCTATGTAACAAATTTTTTTTATTGAAATAGCGTGTTTCACAACCAATACATACTTCAGATGAAATAGCTTTAAAAGCGCAACACTCGTTTATCTCTATTAAAACTGTAGTGGTACACACTTGTACTATATACGTAGAAATTTTGTCTATTTAATTATTAACAAAGACAACGATTTGTCTTATCGATTTTACTTCTGATCAGCTTATATCTATCTAATCTTTAACTAAGTTGTATAATTTTAATACTGTTATCGATAAATAAATTCAGGGTTTTTTGGCTATATACTGCATACTGCAACTCCCTATTAATAACATAATACAAATTACTTATATTGTAAATGCTTGTATTGTAAATTAAGACGACATTTACCTAATTAATGTACGTGGTTTCGGTATTTTCTGTTCCTTTTTTACTTTTTCGTAAAAGTGCATTGATACAGCCACTACTGATATAATTATAGCTTGACTATTTTTATTGCCCATTGCGTAGCAGCTGGTTATATTGCAATAGAGAGAATTGACGAATTCATGAAATCATCGTCGATATCATGAAGTGATCGCATTTCATGAAATGATCAACTAAATTTCACCTTATCATGAAATCGTCAACAAAAGAAGTTTAACCTATATATATATATAAATTTATTTACGTGAAATAACAAATAATTTCTTTCTCTTTTAATAACAAACTTTATTTTAAAACTAAAATCTTGACTTTGTTACCGACAGTTCATAGTTAATATTTTAATAGGCAAACAAGCGACTTCGAAGCGCCTCTATTGCTAGTTTTAGTAATTATTTTACAATTTGGTCAAATAAAATCGAATTTCATGATGTAGCCGTGTGTTTATTTATAACATCGTTAAAGGATAGGTTGTCATTAATCTGGTCAACACACATGGTGTTGTGATAAAATATATATTTAAGTTTACGATACATAATATGTATATTGCACAATAAGTAACAATAATCTTAAAAATCACATTTGCGGTTAAAGTTTAACCGCTTAATAAGCAGACAAGGCCATAAATTCTAATCACACATAGTTGTCGCTGGCTGGTATTATACTTACTGAAGCATTGTTGTTTTATAGCTCTGATTTATACATATAATAAAAATGTCGATCTCTGTCCGTTCTTGGACGATATAGAAAAAATAAATTATTAGCAGCGTTTATCAATGTAATAGAACAAAAAAAAATGATTTTTTTTCTATTTGTCTATTGGTTGTGCACGCTAATCTCGGAATCGGCTAGACCGATTTCAATGCAAATGCTAAATGCTGAACATTTAGCGTTTACTTAATTTTAATCGGTTCATAAAGAAAAAGTTACAACCGTGTAGGTACGTTGCTAAGACAACGCGTATTTTACATTGTCCACGAGGCCATTGTATAATTCGTTATTTGTAATTCTATTATATATAATTTTCTTTAACAGTATGTATGCACATACCTACATAGACTTAAATACCTTATTCGCCTTTTTTGTAATTGGGACCTGAAAGGACGAATATAATTACGCACTTAAAAGGATACAAATATTTGGGATGCATTTACTTCTCAATAGCTATTGGTACTTAAAAATAACTAAATGTTTTTAATATCTGTATAAATAAGTAGTAATAAAAAAACATTTGGTGTCAAGAGTTTAATTTGATATCTAATTTTTAAATTCAAAATAATTGGATACAATTTCCTTCATGTGCAAGCTTGCATTAAATATTTTAGATACAATAATTTAATTTTTAATACATTATTCACGAATGGGTTTTGAATGCTAATTCTTTTTAAATAATTCTTATCTGACAATGACAATCGCTAATGAGCGCAGTTGGTATATGCCTAACTAAACGCGATGTTGTTTTGAAATTCACTTGACTTCACTTAACATTTATAATATTATTTATTTATTGAGTGATTGACAGACAACGTAAAACCCAAATAAAAGTGCATAGAAAGCTGCATGCTATTTTAATTTGTATATTATATATATATATATGAGATTGATTGATTGATGAAAATTAGTATTTAGTACATATATATATTTCGGAATTTGTTCAATAATTTCTGAAGGAAGGCGTTAGGCGACTACAACATAGTTTGAAACTGGAGTAGTTATTATCCAACTGTATTTAGTTATATTTTCTTAAGTTCCAATAAAGATTGTTTATTTTATTTTATTGCTCAAAATTGTACTAGTACGAAAAAAAACGGAATTTTTTGAATTTTACAAATGAAATTAAGAAAGGCAGAAGTGAAAGTCGTTTGTTTAAACAATTACGAAAATGAAACAAAACGAAAAAACATATTATTACGAATGATTAAAGATCTATTTAATTTTCTTATTAATGTGTAATTGAAATTGCATTTCATTTTACAGATCTACCCACTGCAACAGTTCATAAGTGCAGCGCAAATCAACATAACATTGATATTGCCTCTTGTTTTATCGTTTACGGCGGAATTATTCGTGTCATTAAAGAGAGTTCAGGAATTTTTAGTCTTTGGTAAGATATTAAATATGTATATATATATATATATATATCGTATATATGTATTCTTTTACTATTTTTTAATTACTCTGAATTCGTAGTCGTATCTAAATTGATTTAACGCACATACTCGTTTTTACTGTGTCATTTTAGTGCGAATAAACGTGATGGCCACGTCTTGATACGCAATAGTTATGGGTTTGCTTGTAAATTATATAAAAGCTTAGCGAAAATAAAACATCGATTTACCTTAAAATTACAGATCATAGCATTAGTTATATTTGTGTCCCCAATTTTTACGAAGATTGATGCCGCCATCATCATAATCATCACTTGACATTGTTACGAAGTTAACTTTAATGAGATGAATTTTGAAACTTTATGTAACTGACGTCTCGTTAATGAGTATACAGATGGTGAATTGCTGTAATTGTATTCAAGACTATAGAATGTTACCATCTAATGAACTTGATAGAAATAACAAATATTTTGTTTCAAGATTAAAATGTCTTAGCGTTGCATGAATCTTTTAGTTTAAAGTTTCGGTGTAAAACCAAGGAGTATATATAGCGTTAGAAAATATCATTACGAATATTTTTTCTTTTCCATTAAAATCTATAATATAATATACTTATTTATATATATAGTAATTTAATATATAAATTATAAGTTATATTATAAATTAAATTATATATATAGTAATTTAATATCTTTGTATTTTACAGAGGATAGACCAGATTTGATAGCAATTTCAGCGACACCATCGTCAAATTTGTTCCGGAATGTTGTAGGTAGCTTCAAAAAGAACAAGAAAGAATCTATCAGATCTCTTTCTTATCACAATACTGAAACTCCTGTCGGAAATGGTGTGAATGGTTCGTATATATTCCTGATAACCCTTCATCACTTATGAGAGTATAATAGCTTCAATATATTTACAAAAATTATAAGACATCAGTCGTAAGTTTGCTTTAAGAATAAAAAGATAACTGCAATGTTCATATGATCATTGCAGTTATTTTTTTATTTACCTTATAGTACAATATATTTATAGAGCAGCATAAATATTGTATGGATAATTAAAGCCATATCTAACATTTACATTATCTAAAAGTAAGCAATATAATATTGTAGAAGAATAAAAAAAGAAGAAAAATATATTATACATGTAACATGAATACTGAGTGTAAAATAGAAAAGAGAAATGATATTTAACTTTAATACCGCTTATTGTGGAATGCAATATATAGTAATAAATAAAAAAATTAGGGTAAAACAGTAAAGTATAATAGTTTCAACTTCAACATGAAAGTCACTCTAGTCCCCGTTTTAAAATTTAGTTTGAAAGCTACTTTCTACAAAATAAGAAAATTAAAAGACAGAAGCAGCTATTTACAGACAACAAAACAAATACAATCTTTATTGGAAATCGTATTGAGACAGCGAAATTTTCCGATTTCATCTCGTCCATTTACAAATGAAAGATCCACTTTCATCCAATAACACGATGTTTAGTTTTAAAACGTACTTTAAGAATTCTGATATTGTAATTCATCTTCTTTTCGCTAAAAATAATTGAATATAAATGTGTTTTGAATTTTGAAATTAAATAGATTTTTTTTAAACTTATATTATGTTTTAGAATAATGTTAATTAATATTGTTTTGAATAGGTAAACTTGCTAGAAGCTTCCGTAGAAGCCTATCTCTATCTAATGATACAGCGGTGGAGGTCAGAGACGTGTGTGCGAGCTGGACTGGAGATCCGGAATTCTTAGCTCTAAAAAATATTTCGCTACGTATTCGTAAAGGAAAACTTTGTGCCATTATTGGAGCTGTTGGATCTGGAAAGGTATTGCACTTGCGAATTTTCATTATTTTATATTATTTTAAATCATAACACCAAAGAATCCTGAATCAGTAACTATGTATGCTTAAAAATATTTCCTATTACTTTAAATATGATTAAGAAACCCTCAAGCATTAGTGCTAATTGCTAACATTAGTTGATACAGTTAATGGTAATGGCACATTATACAAAAACAGAGATTGCTTTAAAACATTTCTTATTTAGAGATAATTATATTATGTTATCGGTTTGGTTGCGCTAAATATTTAGTACGTCTTTCATAAACAATATAAAATATATTAAATATTATATGCTAAAGAATTATCGATAGTCGTCACGAAAATACAATAAGTACACACTCTCATCATTGTGGTTCCATATGAAACTAAGTTATCTTTAACATAAATTGTAAGTTATAATGTGTCAAAACCGCGATATTAGTAAATTATTCTTTATTTATACGAAATGCGTAAAATATCTTTTAATTGAACTTGTAAATAAAGGCTTGAATTTTTAAATTTATCTACTTTAAACTTAAAGCATTGATAACAATTTAATTTGGTGATAAAGTTCGTTTACGTATTGTCAGAGAATTTGCAATAATCAATATTATAGAGTATATCTTGATATTCTGCAGTAATTTGACTATCTGTGTAAAACTTTCAAAATGAATGTTGATGGCAGCTGTGAGGCATTTCTTTACACATATGGAAGGATAATAAAAATATTAGATATATTTGTAAATTATAATAACCTTTATTTAACAGTCTGATACATTTCTGATATGGTGATTTGTACAAATGTAGCTGGTTGAATGTAAAAACGAAACAACAGTGGCCTAAAGCTTTACGTAATTTGAATAGTAACCTAAAACTCATTCTCATTCTGACTCAATTCACAAACAGCTCATATTTTACAATTCATCGCGTATGCATGAAAAATGGAAATTTCGGACAGGTAGTTCGCGAGGTGGGATAAATTCCATCTTTATCTAAATTGTATATCAGATGCGCGAATACGGCACGTTAATGGAAGTGCAACTGAAACATACAATATTGGAAAAATAGTGTTTCTAAAGCAAATGCATAAAATAAATTTCAATATGCAGACCATTTTAAGTAATATACAAAATATGTATGTTTAAATATTTACCCGAATAAAATTAAATCATATTATTTAAAAAAAAATTGTAAATACGTTAAAGCATTTGAGTTTTTATTAAAAAAAGACTGCAAAGAACGTCCTCATTCTCGTGAAAACTGCAATGTAAAATATAATAAGTTCTTTGATTTTCACGCGTATGCACAGATTCATCGCGTATAATATTGATATTCGAAAATACGTTTTAGAAGACGACGTTTCGAACACTTTACAGTAGACACAGTACAGTGGTCACAGGTCTAACTGTGATACTATAGTTTCATTTCAAAAATGTAAAATATATTTCAGTCATCAATACTGCAAATTCTACTAAAAGAATTGCCACCGGGTACTGGCACCGTGTCGGTGTTTGGCGATGTGTCCTACGCCTGCCAAGAGGCGTGGCTGTTTCCAAGCACTGTAAGGGATAACATACTGTTTGGACTACCTTATGACGCAGCTAAATATCGACGGGTATGAATTTTATATTATCTATTATTTCTTACAACCATCTGGCGCATATTATGTAATATGCACTTCAATAGAAATTCCAAATTGGAATCCCATTCCTTAATCTCAGACATACACCGTCGTTGTTTTTCCTATTTTATTAATAAAATGATATATTCTATTTTTATTGCCGCGCAGTTGAGTCACGGCGAGTTAATCTTGCATCTACATTTGTTGGTTCTGAGTTCAAATCCCACACACTAAATTATTGTGTTAATATTAAATTATTTAATTTCATTTTAACACAACAATTTAGATTTAAATGTGTCCAGATACATTTCTAGTACCGTTACGTTAAAATTTAATAGGATTTTTTAAAAAATGTGTGTTCTTATCATAAGTGCACGAATAACACTTTTAAAGTTATATATTTTAAAGCGTCTGTCGCGCAGTTTTTATTATTCCTTATCAAATTATTGTTCTTAGAATTTTTTTTTGTGTAGCAGCAATATATAAAAAATCTGTATACGGGGATGCTAATAACAAATTATTGTAGCAAGTGTATAAGAATTTTGACGTAGCTGGATAGAACGTATGGCCTACTGGTCAACGCGCTTGGCCGGTTTTTAAGAGACGCGGGACCGAGTCTCGCTACGTTTTAATTACGTTTAAATTTTTATACGTTTTCTAAAAATGCTTTGAGTCTAGTATGTCGTATTTTATTATGTATTTTCTACAACTAGTTAGCAATGGAGTCTAGTTTTTAGAAACGAAAGAAAGAGTAAACGCGTGAAGATGAAAATGTTCTCCATTTTTATATCACAACTAAAAATATCGCGAATATCGTGTCGTCGCTTTTAAAACATTAAACATAATTATATCAGCGTTAAGATAGCGACAACTGTACTCTCACACTCTTAATGTTGGTCTATAAATAGATATGTTAAGTGTTCAAGCGCATTTGTTTTTATAATGCGACTATTTAATAAAATCAGGCTCAGAGTCCAGATTCGTCGAACATAACGTAATATTTAATTAAATTTGCCAACAAATATTAGTTACATTTCTTAATAATTATTTATATGTATAAACGTGTATACGACAAAATGACTTTTAATTCATATGAATAAATAAAAATGAATCGTTTTTATTATTTAAGAAGTTAACAGTTAATTTAGGCTTAGAGAAAAATGAAACGGATTTTTTGCTTATCATTTTTCAAAAAAGACATATTTCCTAAGTGTGGGAATAATACTTTAAAAACATGTTAATTTTTTTTTCGAAAGTCGAGGAAATTAACAGGAACAATATATATATTTAATACATACAGGTTTGCCAAGCATGTGCTTTAGAAAAAGACTTCAAGCAGTTCCCTTATAGTGACCAAACGCTAGTTGGAGAGAGGGGGGTCTCCCTCTCGGGAGGGCAACGTGCGAGAATCAATTTGGCAAGAGCCGTGTACAGAGAAGTAATTGTTTTATTTTTCACGCCAGCTTTTGACTGGTCAGAGTCGTTCTGAGTTCAGTGCTTTCAATTTAGTTATTATTGGATATGTTATGATAGAAATTTTACGTTGTATAGTACAATTTTGTAATTTGTGTATCTTTATAGTTGACCGTCATATAAAATTATCATATGTCATAGCCCAATTCCACGGAGAGTACTAGCATAAATTATTTGGGTCTGACATTGTATTTTCTCATACGCGTTAGTAGTAGTAGGGCTACATCACTCAAATATTTAATTCTTCCTATACAAAGTCTTCAATATTTATATATAATTTACCAATTGTATCGTAGGCCGATATATATTTACTGGACGATCCCCTGTCAGCTGTGGATGCGAACGTCGGACGACAGTTATTTGAAGGCTGTATTAACAATTATTTAAGTGGAAAAACTAGAATTTTGGTCACTCACCAAATTCACTTCCTGAAGGCTGCTGATTACATTATCGTTCTAAATGAGGTATTATTACGACTAGTTTAATTAAACTATTAAACATATCTACATTTAAATTTAATAAACATCATTGTTTATGCAATGCAATGCAATTTTATAGTCAAAATGAATTTTATCTTTTTGAAGGGAGGCATTGAAAATATGGGAACTTTCGATGAGCTTGTTGCGACAGGGAAAGCATTCGCACAAATGCTATTTTCAATTCAGGAAAGCAGAGATAAAGACTCCGATAGTGTTGCATCAGGAGTAAGTACTCGTTTATAATAAACAAATATGTTTACTTAACAGTGTAAATTTAGATGATGAGAATTCTATAAAAACCTATAAAACACAACACTTCTTAAATAAAAGTATTTTTGAATTCGTCTTAAATCTTCTGTAAATTGAATAACTAAATTAACAAATAAATAAATAACCGTTTATTGGGTTATTCACAGAAAACAGAGGACAAGGAAAAACCTACATTATTAAAATCAATATCAGTCGCTGAGTCGGAAGATATACCTGATTTCGAAGAGCAGAAAATGGCTGCCGAAGAGAAACAATCGGGCAACTTGCGTTGGGAAGTTATAAATGGATACTTTTCTGCTGGAGGCAGCTTGTTCTTCTTACTGTTCAATATTATTATGATTTTGGTGACGGCTGCAAGTGCGTCGGCTGCGGACTATTGGATTAGTTATTGGTACATTTTTTGACTTTGCAAGTTTTTATCGGAACATATTATTTAGATTAAGTATAAGGTATATTTAATCATAGTCATTACACAAAATTTCACAATATAGACCTTAAACCTTTGAAACGGATATTGTTTAACTGTATTCTTAAATAAATAATAGACACGGGTATGGACAGACTTTTAGGTAATATCTAAAGTATAATTTTCTATCCATTGTTAGCAAGTATAAAACAAGATAAAATGACACAAAAACAACACTTGACCTTTGGAGCTGAACAAACAATGCGAGGGTAATTTCTAAGTTTTGGCTCAGCCCTCACAATAGTGTTTTAAGTTTTTGTATATGTGTATATTTGGTTATAAACCATATTTTACTTAAATTCAGTTTATTAAAATTGAATTCATTCATATCTTACTTAAATTCAGTTTATTGAAATAGCCAATACTAACTTTAACTTAAGCTAAAATTAAAGACTATTAATTTAGCTTAGAGTTAGACAGATTTGTCTATATAAAAATATATATTACGTAAACACTAAACTATTCTGTTTATGGCGTTTCGGCGTTAATAATTTAAAAACTCTATAAATGTCGTTCATAACATACTACTAAATATTCATGCTTAATATTTCCAAATATACGAATATTCTGAGAGAGTAATAAAATTTTTTTTTAAGGTCTAACCAGATGGCACTATACGAAGAAGAAGAAATTGGAACAGATAATATGGGTAAGTTTTAAAAATTCGATTCGATGCTATCATTTATATATATATAGATTTATTTATAGAGATGAATCTATTAAAATCTTCTTTCTTCTTTTACATAAACATATCTGCACTAACGTTAGTGAATATCAAACAGAAAATAAATCGTATCGAAATATATATTCTGTTCATGGAAGTATTATTCAACGAGGCATAGAATATGAAAATGAAATTGCTCATGTCGGATAAATTCCGTAATATTGCTATCGTAACGCGATGTAAGTACCTGATGCGTATGAAATGTTCAAAGAACATAGTTCGAAGTGAGAGTTTCATAGCGAGTGCAATAAGCGCCCAACTTTTCATGGAATAGTAATATAGAAAAAATTATAAAGGAAGCTAGTAACAATAAATATATTGTCGTCACGAAAATTATAAAATTCAAATTAAATCGTTTGCAATTATTTCACACATAAAAAATAACTGTAATAACCTATAACCATTTAAAATATATTTTTATAGAACCTGGGCTTTACAATAAAGTCGGCTTGTTTACCACTGGGCAGTATATTCTGATTCACGGAGGAATTGTGCTGGTAATCATCTTTCTCACCCACTTGCGAGTCATTCCCTTCGTCAATCTCTGTGTCAAAGCCTCGCAAACGCTTCACGACCGAATGTTTTCTACTATGATAAAGGGAATTATGAGATTTTTTGACACCAGCTCTTCGGGTAAGCTATTTATATTTAATAAAATAATTCCACACTAATGTTTGGCCTTTGAGTATTCAAAGAGAAACTACTAAGAGTAAGAGTAATATAATTACATAATCATTATAAATATCGCCACCAGTAAATTCATGACAATAGATACGTAGAAAGCATCTCACAGTATTTGTTTTTAATATTTTCAATTTATTTTTAGGTCGTATTCTAAACCGTTTTACAAAGGATATGGGTGCTTTAGATGAAATATTGCCAAGATCTTTACTTGACGTGTTCCAAATTTACAGTACTTTAATTTTTATCTTGGTTCTAAATGCTATAGCTTTGTATTGGACATTAATACCTTCGTCTGTCCTGATGATCATTTTCTTCTTTTTCGTAAAGTTGTACTTAAAAACAGCTCAAGGAGTAAAAAGACTGGAGGGAACAAGTAAGTTTTTTTTATATTTTCCTAGAAACGTGTACGTACTACTAACTGCATATTTAAAATTCAATTCTCTCCTTTCGTGTCACAGCAAAAAGTCCCGTGTTTGGAATGGTTACTTCTTCTCTGAACGGAATTGCTACAATCCGGTCTGCTGGAGCGCAGCAAAGACTAATTGATGAATTTGATAATCATCAGGTAAATAAACCCTTCGCCAATTGGATTTTTTGGTGTTGATTTGGACTTGAAGTATTTGAGTGAGATAATATATAGAATATTTTAGTAACGTATAATGATGTGACCAACTCATAGTTCACGTCAATACGGAAGAGTTGATCTGAAAATAAATATAGAAAAATATATCTTGAATTTTTTAAACAATTATATAATCTATATTTCAGGATCTGCACACATCCGCGTGGAATAGCTTTTTAGGAGGTGGATGTGCATTTGGTTTCTATTTAGATACATTATGCCAAATTTATCTTACTGTTATTGTCTTCGTATTTCTATACGTCGACTTTGGTGAGTGTCTAAGATTGAATATAATAGTCTAAGATATTTTTATTCTTATTATTATTTTTGAAAAAATACAATTTAAATTATACAAATTACATTTAAACATTATAGAAGTACCATGCTTGTAAGTATTATGTATAATAGAATAACAAGGTATACATTACTAACGTCTTTGGCCTGCCCCGTAAAATATGAGGATTTCGGTAAAAAAAAAAAAAATTCTTGTCCAGGTGATTTGATACCAGTGGGTAGTGTGGGGCTGGCGGTGACTCAAAGCAACATGTTGACAGCAATGTTACAACACGGTGCGAGAATGTTAGTAGAATTTCTTGCACAACTTACCAGCGTAGAACGTGTGCTAGATTATACTAAAATAGAAACCGAAGCTAATCTCTTTGACGGACGTAAGTATTTTTAATATTATACGAGTTTTTGGAAGTGATACTTTGCCATGTTATTATATTTATTATACGTATGAATTATTTTCAGAAATGGCGCTACCTACTAAGTGGCCTGATCAGGGACATATTTTGTTCCAGAATGTAAACCTTAAGTACGCCCCAGATGAGGATCCAGTATTAAAAAATTTAAATATTACTATTGAAAGTGGTTGGAAGGTTTGTTGGTTATTTTCACATTAGTTTACAAAATATAAAATGATTATTAAAACAATAAATATTTGCTAAATACTTTGCTAAATATGAACAGATCGGAATCGTTGGAAGAACCGGAGCTGGAAAATCTTCCCTAATCTCCGCAATATTCAGATTTGCTTTTATAGAAGGAAAAATTGCGATAGATGGCATCGATACGTCCCAAATGTCCAAGCAGGTAAATAAATACATAGTTTTGTTTATTTATCTTCAGCGCGCACCAGTTTGGGCAGTGAAAACCAAATTAAATTGTATGTAAGAATACTAAAGAAGGCGTTAAAGTCTGATTCAATCATTTTCAGGAACTACGATCCAAAATTTCTATTATACCACAAGAACCAGTTCTCTTCTCGGCCACTATCAGATATAACTTGGATCCTTTCAATATATATAGTGATGATGAACTATGGAGGGCTTTGGAACAGGTTTGTATTATAACAGTTAGAATTTTATAAAAATTAGGTATTAAGCATATTTTAAATGTTTCTTCTTTCTTGTTTATAGGTTGACATGAAATCTTCTGTACCGTCCTTAGATTTTAAAGTGACCGAAGGAGGTGCGAACTTCTCAGTCGGACAAAGGCAACTTATGTGTTTAGCGCGAGCAGTACTAAGATCAAATAAAATTCTTATAATGGATGAAGCCACCGCTAATGTAGATCCACAGTAAGTTATTTACTAGCTAGATGTATTCTCTTTTAAAAAGTATAACTTGCAGACATCTAAATTTCCTCTTAATTTCTTCGCAGAACTGACAATTTCATCCAGCAAACAATTCGTCGTCAATTCGCTTCATGCACAGTATTGACTATCGCTCATCGTCTCAACACAATCATGGATTCTGACAGAGTGTTAGTGATGAGCTTTGGAGAAATAGCTGAATTTGATCATCCATACATCCTACTTTCAGATCCGAATAGTCACTTTACATCAATGGTCAATGAAACCGGTGAAAAGAGCAGTCAAATGTTATACCAAATATCCAAAGAAACTTATTTTCAGAGTAATGTCAAAGAAAACGGTAGATGATTTAGACTAGTTTTATCAATAATATTTTCTGTTCACTTAGATCACAAAGTAAAGAAAAAATATTATTGATTAGTAAAGAAACATAATACAAAATAGTAACTGAAGTTTTCAGTTAGTATTTTGTATTATGTTTTTTTACTAATGTAAGGATATTTCATTTGTGGACTCGAATGTAATAAAGCAATCGCAAATTTCGAAACCTGAAGAAACTGTGATTAAATTAAGTGACTGAAAATTAATAGAGATGTTGATATGAACGACAATATATTTTTAATATATAATTAATTAACTTGTAAGCATTTGAATATTACTAGTTAGACGATGCGAATTAACTACTACTGAACTTGTATTAAATAGTTGAGTAATTTGTACTAATATCAGTTTCACTAACCTATGCCTTTTCCAATAATTAAACTCAATGTGTTTGCAGCATTTACAAATTATATGTACATACTTTGTCCGATACCTTGCTTATTGTTTATGTTTAAACTCATATTTGATAGAATCAAAATAAAAAAGATGTTAATCTCTAATTATAGAATAACGTAATAACGTATAGACAAATATAAAATATCGTCTTGTAAGTTAATATGTTTTTGATAGAAAAATAAATACACTTGAAAAGAATTATAAACTTTTGATTTATTTATGTAAACAACACACAAAATAAACGCCGACGTGGATGGTAGCATCGGTACAGTCGATATGACAGCGTTAAAATGATTAAAACACAGCCTACGTAAAATATGTGATTTTTGTGAGTTTCAAAAATACTTTTCAACTTTATTTTTTTACATCCATTGCAGCAACTCATTATGGCATATCAAATTCAGTTTTGTAGAGTGACCTAAAATTAATTATAATGATTGGTGCATTTTATACATATTTACATATACTACATAACGTAATTATCTATTTTACTCCTTTTTCGGATTACTAATTCGTTAATTAAGCTATTTTTTTATTGACGCTTTATCACCTTCATTACCTTGTAACTCATAAATGACAATTATTTAGAGGAACCCGATTCCCTGGAAGGCCTGCGACACGGGCCTTACAAAGGCTTCTGCTGCTTCTTAGTGTTTACAATTTCTTTTGACATGATGGATCAGCTGCGATTCACCTCTAGGAAATCACAGGTTATTGGCAAAATATAGAGGCCAGTTATTATGTAAATTTTGGAACATGTCAAAAACTAAAACAATTATTAGGGTTATTTAACTTTTAATAAGTTCAACTTAAATAAGCCTTTTTTAAAAAAATCATAATGATATACTTTCAAAATTATTGTTTCTCATATATGAAAAATGTATCATTTATATTCATTACTAGAGACCCGCCCGCAGCTTCACCTGCGTAAACTACACAACTAAACTAATGAGATGTTTCGTAAAACATTTTTGATTTGAAATAAAACAAGCACTTAATGTCAAGAGAAGTTTACCAAAATACAATAGAGGAAACAGCATTTAAATCGGTTAAACCGTTTATGAGATTAGCGTGCACAAACAAACAGACAAACACATACACTGACAAACAGAAAAACAACAATAGAAAATTAAAAATAATTGTTTTGGGTTCTATTACATTTATAAATTATCCCTATAAGATTTTTTTTTAATATATCATCTATGTACAGATAGCGATCAGTTACATTTTTACTATATGTATAGATTTGCAATAAAAAAAATGAAAAAAGATTAGACTACAGGTTTATGATTTGCTTAATCTTACAATATTTTTCCAATTTAGAATTCGGAAAGTCCTCTTGGCCCGTGTGCAGTCACCAGGATAAGTATAGAACTTACATTATCACGTAATTCGGCTGTGACATGGCTACCACAAAAAATGCCTTTTTGTTTAAAATATACTCATTGAGTTTCTATGAGGAATGTAAAATAGAATATTTCTGCCATTCTTGCAGTGATGATTTTAATAAATGTCATTACATTTGTAATATAATCTTGATTGACATCTAATATTACGACACCTTAATGTTACATACCAGTATTAAATAGCTAGATAGGTAAATGTATTATTCAAAACTTTTGTATGTCATATATTCCAAGTCAATAATTCCACGGATTTTTTTTATTGAAATGTTAACTAAAACGTAAAAGCTGCTTACATTTAAAGTTATTTTAAAACATGATACTGAAATGAACAAACATTTAAGGATTATAACACTTACAAGATTATGTTAAAGATTAAGGCTTCCATCAAATCTCAGCTGAGATTGATGTTCGGATTTGTCGAGGCTTTTTGTGGGAAATCCAAAGGTAAGTAGCGATGAGTATCATAGAAGGGGATCAAAGCATCCTTTGGTCTAAGGGAAATTTTCGATTATAGCTATGTAACGTAAATAATCAAAGCAATTCAATGCGATGCAATATTAAATAACTTTAAATACATACATAAATATAAAGCAAATTCTAGTGAAGCTGAAAGTTTGAATATGGCAACAAAAACTAGGAGTATACTAAAATAGTAAATATACTTAACATTAGTGGATTAGCCTTAGGATTGTTAGAACACAATCGAGTTTAAATAAGATTGCGATAACCACTAATAATGTAGTAATTGTAAGCAAATTAAAAACATATGTATAAACATATGTATAACTAGTTAATAAAATTCATTTAAATTATACATTTTTTATTTGGTTTAACTTATAACAAATCTTTATAATACAGTTTACATTTACATTTTTTTCATTTTACAAAATATTTAATTTTAGATATCCAGGCGCATAATTCTTTAAATAAAAAGTGCTGTTTTAGTACATAGTATAGTATTTAGTATATATTTAAATTGAATTGAGTGGGTATAAACATTATATATATTATCTAAGAAACAACTAAGAAACATTGAATTATAGTAGACTCGTTATCACGTAAAATACAAGCACTGCCTTAGCAATGTATATGTCATTTTGTACAAATATGTATGTCACACATGTGGTTATGTGTCTAATATTTATTTCATTAATTTAATATATTTTTACAAAAAAAATATTAAAAAAATATATTAGTTTTCTCCTCTTCGTATTCATTCGCCTTTAAATACCTATGGCAAACTACTTTATATGAATGGATGGAGGAGCCATCCGTATAATTTTACTATCAGAAAATGTTATTTATGTGAAAGACTATGAAACATTGGCTAAAATACGACGCATGCATAACACAATGGGTGCACTTAAACAAGAATCTAATTTAAGTTAGTAGTTTCTAAATATTTTTGTTTCGCGATATCATGTAATTGACTACTCATATTTTCTCCAGTTTCTTTTACCATTAAGTTAAATAAGCTATTGGGATTAGAGAGAAGCAGGTGTGGATGATCGAACTCTGCGACGCGGCCGGCGTCCATTACGAGGACACGGTCCGAATCCATAATGGTGTTGAGACGATGGGCGATTGTTAGTACTGTACAAGTAGCAAATTGGCGTCTGATTGTCATTTGTATCAGAGCATCAGTCCTGAAAAAAAAAGTTTATATTTTGAGCATATCTTAACCGATTTTACTTTCTTTTACAACATATAGGTATATTAACAATTGCATATTTAATTACTTAATAAAGCTAGCAGAGATCTCATTTATAGATTATGTTTAAGGTCACTAATAATATATTTTTAGCTCTATATTAGCACATTTTTTTCCACTCAATAGTTACGAGATGTATGCTCATTGCCATATTCTAACTTAAAACACATCTTCAATAATACTTAAATAATGATACATAAACCGAAATTTGTAAACTTATGAATAATACTATTGAATAATTTAGTAAATTTTTCAATAGTATTATAGTTGAATAAAAGCTAGTGGTTTTATTATTAAAAGCATATACTATAACATTTTGAGACAATAGCGCGCAACACAGCACGGAAGCTAGTGCCAGATGTAATAAATTACTACGACATTACTACATTGCTTAAGCTTCATGAAAATAAAATGATTTTCTTTTATTTCTCTGATACTTTTAATAATTTATGTTATCAGAGAATTAAATAATCTATCTATCCACAATACAATAAAACATATCTTTGGAACTACTGGACGGATTTGAATGAAACCTTTATTACATAGATTAGAAGTCTGGGTGGGACTTAGGCTATAATTGATTTTAAAGACATCATGAAGAACCATAATAGTGAATTGTAATTAAATATAGGTAAAGTTTTTTTTTAAAGTCATTTATGCTTATAAAGTAGTATGAGATTTGGCATAGTTAAAGTTTATATATTGTGAACAAGTGTAGAATGCCAATGATTTTTATAATAAAAGTATTAGAAAAACATTTAATTCATATAATAAATATTTAATTATACACACTACTGAGTATTTGACATAAGTTTTGTTATTGTTATTGTATGTTTACATACACGTTGTTAAAGTAATGAGTACTTTAGACGTCAACGGGCAGTCATAATTATTTTAAATATGTGTGAATTTTCGTGGTTATTTTCATATCTACAATAAATGTCAAGATTTTTTTTTAGACCGATATTTACAATATTAATAAAATATGTGTGTTTCGTTAGTTTTGTCTTATTTGTAAATATATGAAATATTTAGTGCGTAAAAAAACTAATTATTATATTTTATACTTACTTTACTAAATGCTTTAATGCAATCAAAATTTAAACTAGGACAATGTATAAAAACTCAAGACACTCCTATAAATAAAACATATTTATATATTTATTCGCACCCGCCGCGATTTTTTATACGTTTTCTTAATATGTTTTTCAATTTCCTAATTGTGTGAATAACACTTTAAAAATGTATAAATTAAATTACATATGAAGGTACGTTATTACAAGAATATCAATAATGAATCATCTAACATTATTGATTATAACCTACATGACTTAGCAACTTTGGAGAAATCAATATGCTATAATCGAATACTTCCACAAGTTGTTGATAAATTCTGGCATATAGCGGTCACAATGAATTGATTCTAGTTTCAACTTTTCTTTCAATTTTTTTTTAATGCTCCACACTTTTTCACGTATTCAGTGAAAACCTAATGTGAGGACACTCTGTTATCCTGAATCATTGATGAACACATTGAGTGTTAAGTGGCGGAAATTAACGCCGCGCTTTGCCTTGTCACTAGAAATGAATATAATTGCCCCTAATGTGAATCGAACTTTCAACCATCGCGCTTAAAGTCAGGCCTCTCACATTGCGCTACGATTCTCAATAAAATTTATTTTTTATGCAAATGAATTTTCTTTATAACCTGTGTACATTTATTATTAAAGCTTTTTACTTCAACTTTTTATGAAGCAGCTTAAGCTAGTAACCAATTATTAAATTAATTAATATTTTTTATTATTTATAATTAATTTAACTATGAATTAAGGTTGAGCTAATTAACAAAAACAAATCAACAATTGTTATTCCATTTTATCGTTAAATGTCAAATTATTATTTTATTAAAAAAATTAAAACTTATATTACAATAGTTTTGCTGCAGACTGTACCTACAAGTACCTTATTAAATTGCGCCAAGCAACTGTCGTTTATTCTACATAGCAGTTCATTCCACGATTCAAAATAACAATTGCCCGACTAAAATAATCACTTTTTTATATGTTTTATGACACTTTTATGTATTTGTATTTCCTGGCCTTAGTGAAACAGCTAGCTACTATTTGGAGATTGGCTAGACTGAGAAGAACCAGTAGTGTATAAACACAAGATTTTGTCAGTCGACTTCGCTAAATACAAGAGATAATGTGAAGCCATTTGTTAAATATTACCGTTTTCCGATCTTAACAGATAAATTAGAATTACCTAGCGCACTATATGTTTCGATGGGCATAAAGTGAGGAAACAAGTTTATTTTAATAAAATATCCTTTTTATCTACTACTACGCATAACCCTGTATAACCCTGCAAAAAAGAGCAGGGTATAAGAAAGTATGTATATTTTATGAAGATTGATTACTTACTGCGGGTCAACATTAGCCGTTGCCTCGTCCATTACGAGTATTTTATTAGAACGCAAGATGGCGCGCGCGAGGCACACTAGTTGACGCTGGCCCACTGAGAAGTTCGATCCGCCTTCTGTTACCATGTAGTCCAGTGCCGGTATAGCATCTTTAAGTTCCACCTAGTTTATGTAAAGGTAATTTAACATTCATTTCTTAAATAAAATTTCTATAATATATCTTTTTATTAGCAAACAGAGCTTTGTTTTAAATATTGGTAGATTTCATAAATTTTTGTCATCTTGTTTATTGTTTCAACTATCGTAAAATCTGTTTATAACTGTTATAAACTTCCTATATCGGTAAACATATTTACATAACGGGTATAAACATAAAGCAAAACAACCTATGGCGCAGTATTTCGTAATTAAAATTCCAGTAGGGTTTGACATTTGACCTCTGAAACTTGTATCACAAATAGCGAAATGTTTTGGACATTCTTATATTTTTACATGCGTATTCATTATAAATATTACGAATAATAGAATGAAAGATTAATGGCACATCCACAAATAGTGGCTGGAATTCACAGAGTCGATGGTTATTTAAACTGCGGTACTACGTAAATTATCGTCTATTTAAATAAAACATAAAAAAATATCATGTTATAATCAAAAACGCCAAACAGTAATTGTTTAACCTCTAGATTATAATTTATATCAATACCGATATTATCAATGAGATTACTGGTACGAGTACATCAATGTATCAAATTAAATTTACTTGCTCATAAATATATTATATAGGTATTAGAAAATGATATCATGTCATATTATATTATATTATATTACTCAATTATGGAATACAAGCCTTAGACTTACTTGTTCTAAAGCCTTCCAAATTTCATCGTCACTATAGTAATTGAAAGGATCGAGGTTGTAACGCACCGTAGCAGAAAATAACACTGGCTCCTGAGGTATTATGGATATATTTGATCTAAGTTGCTACAAAGTAAACATGAGGAAAATAAGTGAATTAATAAAATATACTTAATTTCAAATCTTTTAGAAATTCAATAAAAAGTTATGCCATGTATTGTATGCTACTCGTTGAACGATATTGTTGTTTCTAGAATTAAAATGTTAAAATAATATTAAAACAGTGACTAGTGCTCTGTTTTCAAGTAATCATGTCCAATAACATTAATTGTATATAGCAGGTACTTGTTTAACATAATTTGCAAATATTTTTTCTGCTAAACGAGAAAAACCTGCCCTATCATAATGAGATTCGCTAAGTAATCGTATATTGGGGCCAGAAATATTATGTTACTTTAAAATGTTTATAGAGAATCTATAAGAGAAGATACTTATAGTACCTTTAAATAAATTATAAAGAAATATTATGTATTGGAATTTTAAAGAGTTTCATAATAAGTCAAGGAAATTATAGATTTATTGATATAAAATAGTTTAATTACCTTTTTGGGTATACCGCAAGTGTCGATGTCATCGATTTTTATGTCTCCTTCAACGTTGGAAAGCCGAAAGAGCGCCGATATTAATGAAGACTTTCCTGCGCCCGTTCTGCCCACGATACCTACCTATTGAATTTGCAAGTAAAAAAAAGGAACCTTCACATATTTCATATCGGAGTAGATGGAGAGATAGTATTAAGACACTCTCCTTCTCTACTTGCCGCTCCGATTTAAGATATTGCGTATTGAAAGATGGAACTAAATGCCACGTTGCAAGCGGGGAAATGCAAGTAATTTAGAATAAATTTAATTTTTCTAAGCTTGAATCGAACCCGCAACCATCGAGTTTACTATGCAATGCTGTCCTACTGTGACACGATGGCCTCTAAAATTATTATTTGTTAATATATAAAGTTTCTAAAACTACTCATATATCTATCTACCTTCAAGCCACTATTTATAGTGAAATTTAAATCTTCAAGAACAGGTGAGTCTTCTACTCCATATTTTAAGCTGACATTTTTAAAATTAATTTGTCCATCTGATGGCCAATTTGTTGGAGGATGAGTAGCTGAAAAGATTAATTTATATTGAAGAGTTAAGTTATTTACTTTATGTACATAGGATTGGCGAATTAGTCATTTTTGCTAATTAAATACGAAATAATATACATTTGACAATCAATAGGCAAAATTGATTTTCTCTGAATCCGGACTAGTTGCCTGTATACCGGAAGGTATATAGCCAATCCTTTTAGCAAAATTAATGGATTAGCCTTTTAAAAGTATATAATATTATTCAAAATTAACAACAAATGAAGTTCTTGACTACTTGAATTGACTTTGTGACTTTGTAAAATAGCGTCTTAAGATGCAGAGATAGCAAGAATGGAATGATAAATTATTCTTTTTGAAATTCCATTCTAAAATTCTAAAAGCCTTATTAATCCAAATAATCAAATCGAATCAATCATAATCATTGTCAAAAAGTGGTAAAGTTGTGCCCTTGTCGATTGTAGAAAATAGATCAAATGATTAACTCACTCCCATCTTCCATATTTTGCTCGGCGGGAAGCCGCGAGTACTCTAGTACACGCTCTACAGACGTCATATTCCCTAGAAGTTCAGCGGTGACTCGGGCCGCCATTTGTAACATCATGGTCAGCGTCAGGGATTGACTCACTGCGAGTCCCACGCTTCCTACCGCTATGAGGGATCCTAAGGCATTTTAAGTTTTTTTTGTGTAACTGTAACTATGTCTTTCATGTGGGCATTTATGTTTATGCCAAGTATTTACATATTAAAATTTATAATAATTAATTGTAGGTACTATTTTTTTCGGATCCTCGCTGTGTCCTATTTTATACGTTTTAATAAATGTTTTTTATATTATACATTTTAACCAAATTTTTCAAAATACTACTATATGGCAATATTCATATTTCAAAATCTTCTAGAAGGTCTGTAAATAGGTTTATATTAATAATACTGTTACATTAACATACTGATTAGCAAAAAGATATGTAGCGTGCATAAAGTTTAATGCTCATATATCATTCTACATTTTCCACTCTCTTTGGTTGAAATCCAAGTTCTTGGTACAACTAGACTTCGTATTAATGTTTTCTTATATAATATATTTCAAATGGAATATAAAAAAAGATAAATACAATTGTTTCCTAATTAATATTTTACTTCTAATTATATATTTATATACTTTGTTTTTATATTTATAACTTACCAAAATCGATTAAAAGGAAAATAGCGAGGATAATTCCCAGATAAATAAGACATAGTATATCCAAAAGTAAAGAAAAAGCATTCGACCCTCCTAAAAATGTATAAAATGCACTGGAATTGAGGTCCTGGAAATAAAGAAGATATTGTATTTTACATTAAAAAAAAATATACCTTATTTAGAATGAACCTTTTAAAAGATAAAAAAATATATATGCAATTTTATTACAGATAAAGAATAAAAAATTGCCATAGATTTGTTATCAGTCAATTACATTAAGTTTCAGTTAGATAAGATACCTGAGCTGCGTCGAATGTTCGCAGCAGTCTGTACTGTGAGTCTGAACTCCTTATAGTAGAAAGTCCAGATATCGTAGAGTTGATCATGCTGAATACCGGACTTTTAGCTGTTAAAGATATCTGTATTGTAGTATTAATTATATTTTTAACATAGCTAATAATCTTTAAAGTGACCATTACTAACTTGTACTCTCCAACCTCTTCACAGCTTGGGCAGCATTCAAGTACCATTTTAACAAAATTATGAATACAATTAAGAGAACAACAGTTGGTATTAGCGTCCAGGGAAGAGCCAAAGCATTCAAGACAAGTACACTTAAAACAAATAGATACATTTGAATGGTCTCTAACATGCTTCGAGGTAAAAGTTCATCCATAGCTCCCATGTCTTTTGAGAACCTGTTTAGAACGCGACCTGTTTGGGAAAAAACACACAAAACCTTATTATATGTTATAATACATAAGGAAATATAAGTATGTTTCGAGAAATAATCAAGTTAACTGAAAACGTGGTCAACTAAACTACATACTTTATATGTATATTTTAACACCATTTAATAGCTGAATATTGGACGATTCGATAGACATGACTAGCACATTACTACAGTATTCACTACATTTCTCAACCACAATTTGCTAAGTTAGTTTACGTTTAAACTTTGACCAACTTTGATGATGTCAAATCTCTATTATTATTACTCTGTTACCAAGTTTACTACTTCTGAAATTCAAATGTGGACTCAGTCTAATAAGATTAATCCATTAAACATTGACGCAATGGCGTTCCGACAAAATATCTTATGTTTTAATCAACTATTGATTAATAACACAATGTTAAATATATTATAGTGGCATTAATAATGGTATCATTTTTTAATGTCTAAGTTTTTTTTATTTTGCAAGTGATATACAGACAGCCTAACAATATATCACTTCGATCTAAGAGTCAATAATTTATTTCTATATTTATTAGAAGAACTCAAAGTAACTCAATCACACTGTGAATACGAAAATATTTTAAATACTCGTATACACAATCGCTTAAGAGGGATATGTAATCATAGCGGCGTCAGTCAATATTGAGACGGAATGATATCAATTAATTCGTTTGTGATTCATTATGACGCTTAATTGTATTAACAAATATAATATTTAGCGCAAATATATGATAAAGAGAAAGAATGCAAATACATATATTTATTAATTCTGATAACATTAATACTTTTAGCAACATCGTTAAGTCTACACACAAAAGAGTGATTTCTCATGGAATTATTATAGCCGTATAATAATTATCATTTACTATCACAAGATAAACAATAAAGTATAATGTTATCGTTACGTTCTTACAGAAATAAAATTTATATATTTAATGTTGTAATTTTTTATATAAACTTAGATGAGATAATTAAGCCCACTTAGACGTCATTAAATTTTTACTTATAGACTAAAAGTCTTTTTAAAGAACTTGAATAAAAACAGTGACACGCCGTCCTATAAAAAATTACATAAAACATAATAGTATTTTAATAATATAAAACATATCATTTTAAAAACCTATCCCCTGTGACGTCGACGACTAATAAATTATATTAATTCGTCATAATTAAATCGTAACTTACTAATAAATTATTATAAAATTTAAAAAAGTTTATTATACTAATTATTTGCATTACTTACCTGAAGGATTTCTATCGAAAAACCTCATTACTGCCGTCAGCAAGTTCTTAAACATAACGTTATGTAAATTTTGCGAAGCTCGCATTGTCATCACCACAAATGACAAAATCCTGGCATGGGTCATTATTATTATAAATAAAACCGCTGCGCCGTAGATCCATAGATACTGGCCCGTAGTCAATAAACCTACTTGTGTACCGAGACTTGCATCTTAAATAAAACAATTTAATTCACGTTACTGAAAATGCATTTATTTTTTACATTTTTTTTAAAAGCAGCGGGATTTGAACCCGGGCCTCTTGGCTTTTTTATACTTTTTCTAAAAAAATGGTTTTCAACTTCCTAAGTGTGTAATTAATACTTTAATCAAAATATTTAATAAATAGCATTCTCTCTTACAAAACGATTGTTCGTAAAATAATCTTTGGGTAGCAGAAATATGTAAAAATCAAATGCTTACAACAAAAATAAGTTGTAATAAGCGTATGAGAATTTCGACGCAGCTGGATGTAGAACGCATGGCTTAGTGGTCAGAGCGCTTGGACGGTTTCCAAGATACTATAATTAGTTTTTTTTTAAATAATACAATTTATGCAAATTAAATTATTTTTTTTATATCTTCTTAAAAGGTGTATATAACTAAACTGTAAACGTAGTAGCAAATGTATTATTTGACCCATTTTGTATAAATGATATTCATAGTGTTAAAAATAATGCCTGCAAAATTTCGTTATAATTCGTGTTCGTTTCCGAAAGTGGTTAGTTTCCTAAGCTTTTTTATATTAAGTATCTGAACTTAATCAAAAAGATTGCAGTATCCAAATCTATCGCATAATATCCCTAAGAATTTAATTTACCAATATCATAGAATTTTAATTGTCACGTTAATTTTATATGAATAATTTAATATATTTCTAAATATATAATTACTAGATAAATAATTAAATATATTACTATATATATAATTGCTATATGAATAATTGAATATTTTTTAATTTTTTACTTATTTTTATTTACCAGGTTCTATTCCTATAGGCAATGATGTTTCATACTCATCCACTTGATTTGTCCTAAAAAATAAATACAGTTTAAAAACAGAATTTGAAATAAATTAGTTTAAAATTAGCTATATTATAAATATAGATATACTGTTTTTTTATAGTTACTCTTGGAAGCCCCGTCCAAGCGCTCTGACCGCTAAACCATTCATTCTACAACTTATTTTCATCTCTGTAGAGAGATTTTTACAAATTTTGTTGTTACCAAACTCAAACTTAACTAAAGCGTCAGAGCGCTTGGACGGTTTTAAATCGGCGCCTATATAATGTTAATAATTCAGATATGCTGTATTGTATTTTTTAAAATAATATTTATTTGAAAGCTATATAATTTAGTATACCAATAACTTAGCCAGTAGTCTGAAAACGTAGCTCCAGCTTGGGTTAGAAGTAAAGTGAATATAGCTCCAAACACCACGGGCCAGGACTGGACAGCTTGTATATAGTGTTGTATCACTGCCCATTTTAGGTTTCCTTTAGCACGTTCTTCAGCTTCCAACACTTGTTCTTTTTCTTCTTTAGGATTTTCCTCACTAATAGAAACTTGTGATATTCTTTTCTGTAATGCTGTTTTACGATCATCCTTAAAAAAAACATATACAAAAAAAAACAGATAATTTTTTAAGTCCTCCCATAAAACATTTTCTCTCACCTTCTCAGTATTTTCATCATCATTGTGGTCCTTACTATACGACAATACTGAAGAAAATTCTATTTCTGATTTAACCAGGTCCTCATATGATCCCATGCTCTTAATTGATCCCTTTAAAAAATACAATTAGAACACTTTTTTAATTCAAATAATTTAATATGCTACTTTATTATATTTTATTAAATATATTTAAATACCTCATTCATAACTACAACAAAATCTGCGGCCTTCAGGAAATGTACTTGATGCGTGACTAAAATACGTGTTCGTCCACTCAAAAACCCTTGTATACATCCTTCGAACAATTGCCGACCGACATTTGCATCTACGGCTGATAACGGATCATCTAATAAATATATGTCAGCCTAAAAAATATATATATATATTTTTTAAATCAAAAGGTACCTTACGTAAGAAAATATTATATTGGTAAAATATTAACAAATAACGAGAATGAGAACTGAGAATTTACTTTCATTTTAACTATATAGTAGGAAATGATTAAGTTTCACGTCAATAGAGTACCATCTGGTTGAAACAGGTTGCAGTATACCTCATATTGAATTTCATGGACACAAGTTATTAGCATATTTATGTTGAAAATTCAGTTATTATAAAACAAGCCTAACAGAGATCAGATATAATTTCTAAGAGAAGATGCCTTCCATGTTGCTAATGCATTGTTTCTGTTATTATATTTTGCTTTCAAGTCTTCATAAGAGATATACATAAGTATATATAGATATATATAGATATATACACATCTTCATAGTCACAAAATACCCAGTGTACCTCATAAATATTAATATTTCAAATTGTCTAACCGCAAACTCTATAATATGAAATCTGTGACATTTAATTTACCTTACACTGGTAGCTATTCATGTCATTATGTCATGCACGTTTCACACCGCAGTGCCAAAACAATACTTATACTGACTTCATACTATTATAAACAGTGTATTTTAAATATATAAATAAATAAAACTGATATATGTTTGTAATATTAAAATAAAAGCTTTTTACTAAATGCATATGTATGTATAAACACATTTAGGAAATTAAAAAACATTAGCGGAAAACATGGCTTATACCAAAATAATATTTTTTACAAGTTTTGTCTGTTTGTTCCGGTTAATCTCTTGAACAGATGCACCGATTTTGACGGAACTTCCACTGTCAGATAGCTGGTGTAAAAAAGAGTAACATAGGCTACTTTTATTTTAGAATTCCACACGAACGAAGTCACAGGCACAGCTTGTGTATAAATATGATGTGGACACTCTCGAAAGTTAGTGAAGAAATGTTTGACTTATTAATCAAAAGGTTTTTTATATTATTTCGGAAGACAAGTTATGATAAGGATAAAAATACGCTATTTAAATATAGTTGGATATTATAGTATTGTCTTTGTTGTTGTATACTATTTTAATATTTTTTACATCACAATATTATTTATGTACTCACTTCTCTGTATATAGCTCTTGCGAGGTTAATTCTGGCTCTCTGCCCTCCGGACAATGAGACCCCTCGCTCTCCTACTAACGACAGATCACCGTATGGAAACTGCTTGAAATCCGGTAATAGGGAACACGCTCGAGTCACCTTGTTTAGAAATAAAAGCAAATAGTCAAAATAAGTTTTCAAAAAAAATACGATGAAAATACAATATTTATGTAGATTCAATTTATTGAAGAACTTATTCAATTCATGCATATATTGAACAATTACATGAACACAATATTCCTTTGAAATATAATTCTCATTTAAATTCATTTGAACATTGTTTTTTATAAAAATATAATTCATAAAATCTATCTATATAGTTATATAGTTAATCAAACTTACATGACATTACAGATTTTTATACAGACACAAATAAAACAAGGTCAACTAATTGAAGGTTGAAAATAAAGTGATATGATAAAAAAATATCAGAAACACTGAGTTATAAAATAATGTAAAGCAGTATTTTTCCTTACTGAAATAACTTTCGATATTCAAATATTTATTTATTTACCAAACAAATTCAGCGATTAATTAATAAACCTCACCTCTTTATATCTTACAGCATCGTAGGGTAATCCGAATAAAATATTTTCTCTCACTGTTGCTGGAAAAAGCCAAGATTCTTGACATGCGTATGACAAACTGCCTTTTACGTTCAGAGTTCCGGTAACAACGGGTAGTTCGCGAAGTAACACTTGCAAAAGTGAAGACTAAAATATATTTAAAACAATAAACAAAAATTTGTTCGAAGTATTCAATTTTTGTTATCAGCAAATATTAGGCTCTTAAAAAGTCAAAGTTGGAAAAAAAATTTAGTAAACAATATTATGAGTTAATTTATGTGTTACATATAAAAACCACAATATAACATTATACATAAATGATTTACTTTTCCAGAGCCGACAGGACCAACGACCGCACAAAGCTTTCCTTTCATAATGCACGTACTAATGTTCTTTAAAGTCATTTCTTCGGTATTATTTTTATTAATGTTCCAAGATGCGCTTACAGCGGAGAGCTCTACTATACGATCTGTAACGACTGGCAAACGTGGATCCACTAAAAAGTTTAAATAATTTGATTTTTTTATGATAAAAACTATAACATACTAGCAAATATTGAAAAAGTCATGTCTTTACACGTATACAAAAACACTTAGTTTATTTTCTAGTATTCAGATGATTTTTTTGTATTAATACTTGTTACTAACTTTTTATAGTAAAGTGACATATAAAGTAAGATTAGCTTCAAGTTTTATTTAGGTCATCATACAGATGTAACAGATGTATCAGTAAAACCGGTTTGTATGTTATGTTAAGAAGCAGATAAAATTCCAACGCCATGCAGCTGTTCTTAATAATACTGTAGTTAAATATGGCAAATTATGAAGCTTACCAATGGACGATCTTGTTGAAGTGTCTGTTGCAGAATATTTTCGTGCAACTATTGAATTGGATTTCATAGTCGTTGGTTTCCCATTAAAACTGATGGGGATAATAGGGGTTTCAAGTTTCGTTAACACTGATAAATCTTCTCGTTCATCTAAAATAAAATTTCCTGTAGTGGTATAATATTTTTTTCCTCTAACTAATAGGTTACTTACCTACCCATTAAGAGGACATTCTGTATACGTGTTAATGATACATTTAGTTCCGAGAGACTTGCTATCGCAAGTGGCAAAATAAAGGTCAAATTCATTTGCACAATGCCGAGAAAAACTTTAATAGGATATATCTGAAAAAAATAAGGGTAGAGTTTCAACTATTACTTGTTTGTGTTGCGAATAATAAATTAAATATAAAAAAATATTATGGCTTCAGTGATATACATAAAATATATGTAAATAGTATTTTTACACATACCATATCAGCTCTAAGCAATACTCCAGACAGTATAATAGTCAAAGACGTGACGAATAATGTACTGCGCTCTGCATACATCATGAACCCTAAGAATACACTTCGAACAAAAATTGATTTTCTGAGAGCGTTCAGTTCGAATTGGCGAGCTTTTTCTACTACGCTCTGGAAAGACTTTTCCCAAGCGTACATCTTGATTACCTATTAAAATAAAAATGTTTTCTAATGTTATTTTGGAATTTGAACTTTATCGTCTATCCTGCAAGAGTCGTGGTTTGGTACATATACTTTGACTTGCTACTTGGCGCATATACTTTGAAAAATACTTAGAGAAAAAATCAAAAAATTTGAAGGCGAAATTTGAACCGGCGCCTCTTGGATGGATTCCAAAATGTTTTTCAATGTCCTAAGTGTGTGAATAACACTTTAAAAATGTTAAAATACATATACTTTGACTTGATATTTTTTCTAGTCAGTAAGTAAAGTTACTAAATTAATTTTAGATATTAAATTTAGAGTCCTTCAAATAAAAAGTTTAATTTTTATGCCTATATATATTTTGGCTTATAAACTGAATCTATCAAAAAATAAATTTAGATCTGTAAAATGAAAACATAAATCTTTAATTATTAAACTCTATATATACCAATATTGCATGACTTACTTGGATACCGCTTATTATTTCCGCCATTAACTTAATTCGCTTGTCAGTTCTTTGAGCTACAGTTCTCCTAATGACAGCCGTAAGTTTCGTTAATGCAGCTGAAATTAGATTTTATTGCTTAATACGAATATAAAATAAATATATTTGAAAAATATAAAACAATATCTTATACCTTGTATAGGAAGAACTAAAAGCACTACACCAAAAAGACCCACATAAGGAGCATATCCCCCGGCCTCGTACAAGAAATACAATACTACTGACAATTGCAACGGAACCAACCACAAGTAATGCAGGAACATAAAGGCCATATCGAATCGCGCTACATCGTTAGACAAAAGGTTGACTATCTTGCCAGCTGCAATTTCGTTAATAGACGTCTGGTTCATTCGTAGTATCTACAAAATTACACATTCCTAAATCAAAACTTGAATAATGCCACCTTAGTTACATTACATTAAATGAAAAAATATTTTACCTTTCTATATACAACTGATGAACATGCTACCTTCATTTTTAAGCTAAAGCGACTTACAAACAAACTATTATGATGCTGTGTCATAAGAGCAATAAAATTAAGAACGAGCATTCCGATAGCATAATAGCCGGCCTCCAGCTTTGTAATAGACTGACTGGCATTCGTAGACCAGAAAGACAATAGTGTGGAAAAAAGTAAAGGCTGAATAGTTCTGAAAAAATATTTATATTATACATCGTTATATACCTGTAAGTATTAAAATTAATTTATGTAAATTAAAAAGGACAATGTTTTTGCTTAAAATAATTTTAGTTTTGTCGGCATGATTATACAAAGCAGGCAGTGCGCCGCCGAACAGGCAAATTGGAGGTGTAAGGTGAACAGAGTATCTTAAGGAGCTCGCTACCGACTATAAAAATGTCGCGTTAATTTAAAAATAAATAATATATAAATACCTGGCTGCAGCATTTATAAGAAGCAAAACGGCACCAGGAGAATACGTTAACCAATACGCTTTAATTAATGCCTTCCATAGAGATGGTTTACGTTTTTCATGCATAGCACGACTATATTCTTCTAACCAATATCTATAATATGTTATAATTCTATGTATTTTTGGTATAAGAAAAAAAGCAATAATATTTAACTTAATGTAAAATTAACAATGCTCAATATTATAAAAAAAATAACAATAACGATATTAAAAGAAACTTTGTTCTATAGCATTTTACATACATACAGGTCAGTTTGTCAGAACAACATTTATTTGGTTGAGATGATTTGATTTTATGTTACCAATCAAATAACAAAAATAATCAAAAGCTATCTTCATTTATTAGGTAGGTATGTGAAATGGTAAAATATTTTAAGACTCATCATCAAATAATAATGTACTGTACTGTCTTACCTTTCAAGCTTTTCACCAAGTTTTTCAGAATCATATTGCTTGGTAGGAATAATTAGATCGTTTTCTTCCACATCTCTTTTGTTTCCTTTAAAAAGTACGGGGCACACCCAGCATATAAAAATTCTAGATATTAAATTAGGGCTATTTCGTTTTTTCTTTTCATTCGATTCTTTATTATTTTTACTTTCAATTTTATCCATATTATACAATATATCGATGTATTTATTTATATATTACTGACAAATTAAATTATTGTTATTATAATTTCAAAAAATGTCGCTTTAATAGAGGTCTGGGCGATACTACTGGGCTAATCTTCAAAGCAACTGATAACCGCTGTAATCAATTCGTTATTATACAGGCTGAGTTTTAAAAACAAAATTATCCACCATTGAAAGGCACATAGGCAACCTTTAAACTAAGATAACGAATAGTTACATTACGTCCCAAAAAAAATTTCGAATATACGTCATATTTTTTTGAATTAATTCCAAGTAATATTTAAATTGTATTGTCCTTTAAATACCTGAAAGCCTTAATATCGAACGGTGGAGGATACGAGAACTGCTATGGACAAGATGAAAAAAATATGAAAGAACCGCATTATAAGAAAAGCCATTAAGGTCCGCCTGGTACGCACGCTCATTTTCCCCATATTTCCATATGGCGAAGAAACATGGACATTGCGGGATATTAAAAGGGAAAAAATAAGCGCTCTGTGACGCTGGCGTCGAAGTGTCATGGACGGATTTTCGTACCAATGCTTCCATATTAAATGAGCTCGGCATCAAACAGCGGTAATCTGCATATAAGTATATTACAGACATACCAAAGCTGTTTAGTCGCATCTCGGGGTGAAATCACGACTTAGGTAAGGCACTAGACCACGTGGAAGGGATTCCCTATGCGACAATGGACAGACAAGTCAAGTCGCTAGTAAGCTATACAAGAGTGTACTACAATGACTTCGAGCAGGGAGACATGGAGGGGCATCGTACGATGAGCCCTGTTATACTTGCCCCTCCCAATTGAAACACGACGTTGACCACGACCACGTCCACGGTAAGAGTAATACGAATAATAAAACAGAATCGTTAATTTTATTTTTAACATTTTAAAGTGCTCTTCATATACTTAGGTAATTGAAAAACATTTAAAGAGTATTAGAATCCCGCTACGTAATTTGCTTATTTTTTATTCTTGGTATTCAGAGATAACTGTTCCGTCCAGTTCTTATAACTTAATATTCTAAAAATCATTATGTATATAGACGTAGTCATAATTTCGTGATTTTTAAGAAATAATTGATATCAATAATCATAAATTTCAAATCGTATATGTACCGTTAAAATTTATATTTTCAACATTATAAAAACATTAGAATGACATTATAGTCATAAGAAAATGTTACAACTAAGAAATAAATTAATAATTTGAATTGAAAGAAGTATAAGCTTAATATTTTAGATTCATATTTTTTGTTGATCACAGAACTCTTCCGAGTGAACTGGACAAACTTGGGATGATAATGTCTCACATGTACATTTTGATTCCATTATTTTCTTCTCAATATCATTAATTAACATTTTTACGTGACAAACTGGAACCATTTTACATTCACATCCTTCAGATCTATCAATATCTAGGTTATTATTTGAGTATACTACATAGCTCTCATTATTGTACGGAAAAAACATTTCTGTAGGAAGATCTAAAGACTCATAAAGCACACGTCTCTGGCTTGCATGTTCTGAGTCTGTTTTATAATTGTTGTTGTCAATAGAACTTGCAGAATTTATGAAAATTTCGTGTTTTTCTTTAGATTTTTTTAGGACAATGTCTTTATGATATGGCGTACAACTTTCTTTATCTGAAAACGTTGCAATTTTGAGTTTGTCAGAACAGGAGCTATAGCATGGCCCATTTATAGTAATAGGTTCTGACTTTACTGTATGTAGAACTTTGGACATAATGTACGATAGTTTTTTAGAGCAACGTTCATTTGTTGCAGATTTCCACAAGTAATCTATTTTTTTGTAGCTAGCATTAATCATTGACACTGCACAATGGCACTTTCCCAATGCACGATCACACGAACAATTTAATGTGTAACCGAAATAAGGATATTCAAAATTATTTTCACCAATATCTATTTTAGATTTTGTACTCGTATTGTCTACCATTAATAATACTGACGACCCTTTGGCCGACTTCGGTCCCTCATCTTTTTTATCTTCCGAAAATAAAGTGGGGTTGCATTCAGCATACAAATTTACAAAAATTTCTGTGTCAACATAATGCGGTAATGCTTTTTGACATTCACAATCAGTTACATGAACCTTTCTTAAATCACAAGAAATATTTTTTTCTTTCATAATAAACTTTCGAAATTCATTATACAGAACATCACATGATTTATCCTTAGCATGGACATGAGAAGATACTTGACAGCTTATATTGTCAATATTTTTAAAGTCTTGGTCATTAATTTTATTATTATCCACCTGGACAAATATTTCAGACAACTTTTGTTGAACAGGAGACGTTTGCTTGTCCAGTTGTGTTTGATCACAATTATTTATTTTATTTTCAAAGAAATATTTGCCTTTTAAACGTTGAAAGTCATTTTCTATTAAGTCACAAACTTTTTGTAAGATTTTAGGAACTGCAGATTTTTCATTTCTATTCAAAGGCTCACAAGAGCACTGAACTCGTTTAATTTTTAAATTAACATATTCTTGTAACAAACCATAGGCTCTAGACCAAGCAACATCATTATCATTTGGTCCTGAACAAGAGCAAGCAAGGGGATCAGTGCTCTCCGAAATTACCTCTCTTACCTTCTGTAAAATAGAAAATAATAATTCTTTTTCTTGTGGATGAGAAATATGCGTAAACTTACATTTACGTTGAAGTTCACATAACTTCCCTTTTAAGTGCTCTTCTAATAAATTAAAGACATTTATCTCTAAATCGTTTGAAATTGTATTTTCTTCACAACAAACACACTTTGATTGACCATTTCCTTTCGTATCCGAAGAAGTATTTGTCAGTGTTAAACAGTTGTCATTTTTCAAATTTTTCTTTGTAAAATTTTGAAATAAATCTGTTTTCTTATAATTACCTAAGCCACACCGCGATGGTGATTCCGTGATTGGATTTTTTGATTGCCATGATATTTTACTAGGCTCATTATTTTTATTAATATTTTTCAATGTCACACCTAAAAACCTCACATCAAATTTATCTGGGGGAACTATCTCTGATTTATTAAAAATATCTTGAATAAGGGGCTCAGTAGTATTTAGGCTTTGTTTACTTTTTCTGTTTTCAAAATCTCCAGATGGAATTTGATGTAAGCTTAACGAATAAATTTGCGACACATTTTGATGCAGTGGTTTTATATTATTTGTAATTTGTTCTTTTAATGTAATGTTATCGTTTTCAGGGCTTTTAATACAATCACATATTTCAGAATTGAGGCATGTATATAAATCATCTGAAGATATGTCGTTACCATAACCTTGATCAAGTCTGGTGATGAACTGTTTTACTTTACATTTGCAAGTGTTATCATTACTTCTACTTAAATTAATTTCAGCTATATATTCCGATTGCGTGGCCATTGGTGCCATATCTATACAATCGGTACCTTTGTTCAGCATTTTGTTATTAGAGCTATATGCTATAACGGAGAATATTGGAATATTTGTTTTACTTTTGATACTCTTTCTTGTAATTCGTTTTTCGATTAATTCACTTTTCGCAGTACTTAAATTCATTCTAAAATGGCATTTGTCATCATTTTGGTTCGGATCGATAGAATAAATAAGGTTGCCTTTAGTTTTTTTCAGATTATGTAGTATGTTATCTATCGATCTGTTAGAAGGTATTTTATGAAAACATATACATTCACTTGGACATTTATATTCAGGAGCTTCATTATAACCCCTAGAAGTCGAAAACATCATTGGTTTCGATTGTTTCAAACTCGGTGCGTCAATAGCTCTTGACATTTTTGATTTCTTTACTTTTAAACTTTTTTGTCTTTCTTTTGTGTCTTGTATTCTGTTAATGTTCTTTGCTGTTTCACACAGACATAAATTTACAGCAAAGGACTGCTCTCTTTTTTTACAAATTTTACCTGTATTTTTTTCTAAGTGGCTGGATCGTTGTTCACTACAAAAATTTTCCTTTTGGGGAATTTTTTTCTTAATAATATTTTCACATTCAAAATATTTATTGCCCTTTAAATCTTTGAAAAAAGATTTTTTGATTTTTTTTTCATCTGTTTCCTTGTTACATTTACTGCTTTTGATTGATGACGTAATATTGTCAACTTTCTGAAAATCAACAAATCTTATTAATATATGTTCATCTTTTAGAAACAACACGCCCTTCCTACATAGCAGGCTAGGCAGAAAGAACTTAGGAGACATTGCGTATTAAGCCAAGAAACTCAACGCCCCAATTTGTTATTCCCTTTACTTTAGTGCAAAATTAATAAAGATATATTAGGATTCATGAAAATTTTTGGTATAATTATAAATATAGATGACATACTTCGATGCACATTAAATCAAATTCACTATTACATTATGTCTACAAAAAATTATATAACCAAAATATTCCTTTATCTTTACACTTATTTAACGAACAGTTGTAAGAACTGGTAATTACGCCAACATTTGGATAAAAACTTTATCAGTTCTGTGCTACTGTGAATAAATATATTTATATAAAAAAAGTCTATTAATAATTAGTTATTTGCGAATACAGTAAGGTATATGTCCGTATGTTAGGAAGTGAGTTAGTAAAGGTCGTTATTTTTCGTCTATTTTTAAAGACATTGCGTGTTTAGTAGCGGACGCTGAAGCCTAGCTGTCTTACCAAAGCGGAGAAATAAAAATAATTTTACTTCTAACGTTAATGATCTATAACATATGTAAACTACATATAACAAATTACGCCAACCAAGCCATTATAAGTAATAGAATACGATTAAATTGTTTGTTGATTGTTTATCAGTTTGTACTCATTGCTACCGTACACTATCCTACAGTAGTAATTCTTTACTGCATAAGCAGTGAAGCTATGAAATACGCTACCATGTGTTATCGGACGGTGCAGTCATAATTAAATATAAAATGAAGAATTATTAAAATAGAATGTTGTTTATTTATTATATTTTTATTTTATGTACACTATATCGTTTTTCACCTGCCCGCGTTCTCACTTAAACTACAAATTTTACGTTTTTATTTATGAACACTAAATTTTAAGACAAGTTTAGCAAAATACAATAGTCAAAACTGCGTTTAAATCGGTGGGACGATATCTGAGATTAGCATGTACAAACGCGCAGACAAACAGAGGAAAGAAAATTAACAATCATTATTTTGGGTTCTATAAGATTAATAAATGCCCCCAATAACATATTTTTTATATATCTTTCATGTACAAACAGCGAACTGTTACAATAGAAATGTAACAGTTCGCTGTTTGTACATATATATAAAAAAAAAAAAAAAAAAAAAAAAAAAAAAAAAAAAAAAAAAAAAAAAAAAAAAAAAAAAAAAAAAAAAAAAAAAAAAAAAAAAAAAAAAAAAAAAAAAAAAAAAAAAAAAAAAAAAAAAAAAAAAAAAAAAAAAAAAAAAAAAAAAAAAAAAAAAAAAAAAAAAAAAAAAAAAAAAAAAAAAAAAAAAAAAAAAAAAAAAAAAAAAAAAAAAAAAAAAAAAAAAAAAAAAAAAAAAAAAAAAAAAAAAAAAAAAAAAAAAAAAAAAAAAAAAAAAAAAAAAAAAAAAAAAAAAAAAAAAAAAAAAAAAAAAAAAAAAAAAAAAAAAAAAAAAAAAAAAAAAAAAAAAAAAAAAAAAAAAAAAAAAAAAAAAAAAAAAAAAAAAAAAAAAAAAAAAAAAAAAAGAAGATAGATATTAAAATACACTTATTTTACGATATGACCAAATGTCAATGACGAAATCGTTAACCGTTAACGATTCAATGATATGGTCGAATTCAGTTGGTTATTTCATGATTACGACTATCTCATAGTGTCAATGACACACATACATTATGAGGTGGGCTTTATTACTAACCGCAGTCTTTTGAACTATTTTTGTTATTTTCTCTTCCATATGCCATAAATCTTCTTTCTTGATCGATTCCTATACAATAGGAAAACATTAATAAGTTACAAGTTATTTAATATTTTAATTATCATTATATGCTGGTATAAAATAATACTATTTCATACCAGCATACAATTTTAGTATTTCCTATATGGGTCATTTGGTATAAATATATGTAATTTTGCAATTGTATATTTATAATTATAATTTTAAGCCATTATTGAATATTGGAATTGGTAAAATACTACTGCATCTAGAAACATAATTAAATTGCTAGACAATTTCTGTATAGTTACTCAGATAACATAACGAACTGCATCACATAAATAAATCTCAAGGCCAAACAATGTCCACTTAGGGCTTGAACTTGGAAAATCCAAGCTTCTCTCATGTGTAACTGTCGCATGTTTGCTTGTGGGGAAATCATCAAATATATTTACTCAACCAAAGACTACTAGGATAGTAAAATTTATTAAATTAAGTTTAAAAAGTATTTTACACGTCGCCGCGATTTCTATTTTAATTTACATCAAAATAAGTAATTATTGATTATTTAAATTGATAAACGTAAATACTGATTTCATTGTAAATAAATTCAATTTATGTATATAAAATAAAAATAATTAAGAATCCATCACTTGACACGTCTTTAGATAATGTTTGAATACTAATTAAAATTTAATTATTAATAAAGTAAGATTTGAGTGCTTCAAATTATCTCGAATTATTTATTAAAGAATTTAAAAAAATGTTTAGTATTTGTAGTGAATAGTAAAAAGGATTGATAATGTGGAAAATAGTTGTGTGATTCATATTTGCTCATGGAGGGGTGAATATAGATATCAAGGCGTCATTTGTGTCGGAGGACACTCCTCTCAAGTAGCCATGTAGTGCTTGCATTTCGCAGGGACAGAGTGCCCTCCTCCTTCACCTGCCTCGGTGCCGCTGTAAAGACCAACAGGGTCAACAGCATATAAACAATTTTAAGAAGAAGAAAGAAACATTTTAAGTATTTTACTTCTATTTATATTGGCTTTTCATAAAATAATTGTTATTTAAACTGTTTTACTTGTTTTATTAAAAATACTGTAATATTTGCTGCTAAGTTATTTTGCTTATTAGTTTTATGCTTATATTTATTTAAATTATTAAAAGTTTACAATATTCTTTTGTTTATTATTTAACATTTACCTTGCTAAATTACTATTTTTATGATATAGAACAAGAGTAGAGCTAATGGCCAAATGGTGATCAGAGGCTCTACTCATTTATTTTTTATATTTACAACATATATAGGCGTAATTATACACGAACACACACCCACACTAGTATAAGTACACGTGGGTATAAAACATTGCATTATGCAGATAAAAGACCATTACAACATTTAATCGGAATAGAATTTATTTCAAGAATAATAGAGTTTATTTATTTGTACTCTTGAATGTAATCTTTATACAGTTTATTATTTGATCAATAGATCACTTCAGTTTTAATTTTATTTATTTTTATCTTTTATTTGAGTAAAGTAAAGCTACACATTTCTAATATACGTATATATTTCAGTGGTGTAGTTTTGCAAGTAACAATTAAAGTTAATTTTTGGCAGTCCAAATTTATACGATCTAATTAATAATTATAAATTTATATTAATATTTAAAAATTGGTCACATAATAAATACCTTTTTTAAGTCTTCAATTTGATGTCTTAGTTGTGTTACATCTTGTATAGTGCGTTTCAAATACGTTGGTACGGTCCCATCGTTTACCTTACGAGTGTTACTAATATTAAGCGGTGCTTTAACAATACAAGGGAAAGCCGCCGCTAAAAAAATAATTGATGATATATGTGAAAATATTATTTTACAACTATATTGTATCGTTCAATATAAAATAACCTTAACGTGCGATAACGATTAATATGAATTATTAATGAGCATCCAAAGAATTGTATACGTTGTACCTATAATACCTAGTTATCGTAGAAACATCGATCTCTAATTCCTTCTAGATTGCAACAGAACATATTACAGGCAATTACCACAAAAGGTTATGATCAATTGATGATATTTATTCCAAGTACAAGGAAAAAATATAAACATTAACAGTTATAAGGAAAATATTGATTCATAAGGACGCGGTTTATATAGACTAAAACAATAAATTATTTTCTTACAAATAATTATTTTCTTGTTTTAAAGTAGTTGCATATCGTTGTGCAAATATACATTAAACACGTTTACTACTAATGTATATTAGAAACTTTCACTTGATGGCAATATTTCAAGATATAAGTTTTCTATAATTATAAACCTGTAATAGCTTATAATGAGATGTTATTTACATATGTAATGTTGCTTCAGGCCTACATCAAAAGGTCATAATAGCTGAGGCTCATCTTAGTAAAGGTATATCAATAAATCAGCGTGTTTAAGTTGATGATTTCCGATTTGATACATAAAAATATAATAAATACTTAAAATAATACGAGAACTTCTTCTTCTTCTTCTTAGTAAGATTAGAACGTACGTTGATTTTTACACTGACAAGGTGGAGGTCCTTTAGAAATAATTTCTTTAGCTTTCTTTGTAATCTGTTCTGCCTTTTCATTACAAAGTTTTTCAGCTAATTTTGTAGCTAATTTTTGAGCACGGAGCTCTATTGCTCGATCTTGCAAGCCTTTATCTGTCATGTCACTATCGGGATCTTGGTCCGCGCAACATTTACCTACCCACTGCAAATGTAAACAGCAATTATAATAACTCATTCCAATTGAAACATACGCGTTATATTATCATACATAAATGAAAACCGCCTTTTATTATAGTTAGTAGTGGAGTGGAGTAAGTGTTAATCGCACACTTAGGAAATTGTTAAAGACATATTTAGAAAACGTATAAAAATTTGACCGCAGCGGGATTTGTACCCGCGCCTATTGAAAACCGTCCGAGCGCTCTGACCGCTAAGCCATGCGTTCTACATCCAGCTACGTCGAAATTCTTATACGCTTATTACAGCTTATATTTGTTGTTAGCATATCTGTAGAGATCTAAATAACTCGTTCAAATTTATACGTTTTCTGAATATGTCTTTTTTTAGTAGTGGTGTTGCCAGATGATAAGCATGGTTTTGCGATACAAAAATGTTGTCCATTAAAGTAAACAAATGTAATTTTCTTTTTATTTTATTGCCATATTAAACTACTGTAGAGCATCTCAAGAAGCAACCGACTCTACTTTTGGCAGCTTGATAAAGAAAGTAAATACACGTTGTGATATATAAAATTGTATAAATAAGCAAATGATAAATACAAAAAGAACAAAAAGTCAATCAGTAGAAACTATTATTATACTAATAGTAATGTTAATTATATTGTTTATGTACGTAATAGAATTTAACTCACGTTAAATACGTAATAGTAGTACACATACTAACTTTTGCGTGATATTTTTCTATAGAAGTAGCAATCGCAATGTCAAGCTCTCCAACGAGTAATTGCGCAAAGAAATTAAACAGGTTCAACTTTATAACACTCGAACGTTCCCAATTGTGTTTATCTTCCAGGCACTTCAACATTTGGCAAGGCATTATTGAACCAGAACCACTCAGTTCCGATTGCAGACCTCCAAACAGGTCTGCGAGCAAGTTAGAAAGGAGTTGGCTACTTAAAGATGTGCACGAACAAGAATCCTGCAAGTAAAAAAAAAAAAAAGAAATTTATATTTTCGTTCGATGCTCCGCTCTTATCACTTTTCATAGGCTAGCCTTCTGTATGTATCGAATGTATGGAACATTTTATGGAATATAAAAATAGTTAAGAAATATTTTTCAATTCAACCAAACATACTCTTTAGCTTTATAATATTAGGCAAGATAGGTTCGTTTTTTTATGGATCGTTAAATAACAAAAAAAGAATATATTATACCCTTACGAAAAGTTTATTATTATATATAATGCCCATAACATTGAATTTTCAATGTTATGGGCATCATTACTCTATATATACTAGACTATTTTAATAGTAACGCTATTTAGTAACGTCATTTAGTATTATAAGTATTATATATGTATGGAGTAAATAGAGCAGTTGCACGCTTTTTCCCCAAAGTAGGGTATACACTAAATAAAAAAAGAAATATGATATCGCCCGTGTCCATGTGGTAGTCCTCGCTTCTGCCATTCTACGAAGTACCTAAATCCACAGATGTTTTTAAAAACATATTTCTAATATATCGTGACGAGCGTGTGGCTTTTGTCCAGGAAATTCAGGAGTTCTAATTTTTTTTTAGTTACTCGCATGCTTATTACTCGCATGCTTATCACTCGCATGCTTGTTACTTGCACGATTCTTACTCGCATGCATGTATGTACGTGATTAACGACTGTCCTCTCAGGTAAGCGTAGCTTGAGACGTGCCCTCCCTACTCTCCAGTCATAACGTTACATATGTAACGGAAAAAAAAACTGGGATTGATAATTTATTGTATTAAGACTATTTCAATGTATTTTTTATGTAAATTACATTAATTAAATATTTCAACGCTGAATAATTAAATAGTGTCCTATCATCAGTCCTGGGTATCAACTATACGTATACCAAAATTAATTACAATCGGTTAAGTAATTAATATTTTTCATGCAAATTTTCGTCCCCTATTTCAGCCACTAAGGGGTTGGTTTATAAAAACATTGGAAGCCTACATTGAACCCGGGGCGTAATCAACTATCTTCCTGAGAAAATTCATCGAAATCGGTGAAGCGGCTTAGATTCTTCGTACAAACTTTCATCCCCTATTTCAAGCCTTTTGAGGTTGAATTATAAAAAAAGTTGCCAATTTTGGAGCCTGGATCTTCAACTTTTTTCATTCTAAATTCCACCCAATTATAAACTGTACTGGTAACAGGCATTTTTCTTATAATATTAAATATTTACCAGTATTATAATACATTTCCGTAACCTAATTAAATAAGTTACGTACCGAGGTGTATTGAATAAAAAACGGTCTATAAAAAAGTTCCTTATTATACAAGTAAATTAGAATTTTTAATATATTCAATCAATGTTACATATAAATCTTATCTTTTAAACAACTACACTTCTGAAAGTTATTATTTTTATAATTAGGTAGCGGTACTGTTTTAGAGAGTGAGTAGCCGCGTAAATCAGCCTTAATCTAGTTTCCTTCGAGGTCCTAGGATCTAGAACATCTGATGTGAAACACAAAGTGTTCTAGACCTTCAATTTCCTTATAACCTCAGAAAGTGCCTATCATGCTAAACAATGCTTTTCCTGGGCTAAGCTGGATTCCTAGAGTTCCACATCAGAAGGTCCAGATATTCGTTTTTTTAAACGTCAACGAAAATGCTCGTCATGTTAACCAACTATCCTAAGGCGCTATATTAATACCTCTTATGGATTGTACCGGCTGCTAGAGCTTTATTTTAAATACAATAAGAGCAAAGCAATAATAATGCATGCAATAACATACATTTAAAATGAGGGTAAATTAATATACTCAAACTTTACCAAGTACTTGTCCTCTGGAGTACATTGACACAGAGCAGCGAGGGACGGTGTCCTTTTAACTTCTACAGCGACATCTTGGGGCAATTTACATTTACATTCAATCACTTTTTTCTTTAACTCCATTAGTTGTGTTTTTTTACGGTTCAATTCATCTATATTTGCCTGCATTCGACTATCACAAGTAACTCTGCAAACATCTAGATCTTCTATTATGTCTTCTTTTTCTTGACGAAGTTCTTGAATCTAAAACAAGTACGCAAAAAAAAAAAAAAACAATTTAACCATTTTATTTTATTCATCTCGGTGTAAAACACTAACCGTAAAAAACAACGTTTACGTAAAACTGCCCTTAACATTTTATTCGCTGATTAAACATTCATTTGTGTTGATGACTCAACAATTATCATTTTAATTAAGGAGAAACAGCAAAATACAATTTATTTACATTATACAATATACGATTTGTAATAGAAAACGTGTATATACTGTGACGTTATAAAATATGTATATTTAAAATACCACGAGGATATTTATAATCAAGTACAAATAGTAATACATGGTCTTTAAGCGAGTATTGATTAAATGACAATTCTCACATAAAGTTAGATAAAACAGGTTATATTGAGTTTCAAAGCAATATACAATATACAATAGGACCGATTGTGTCACAATTAACATAAAGCGGAAGTGAAGTTTTGTTTAGTATATTACGAAATAATATAGTATATATAGGGAATAAAATATTTCTGCTTCTTCATGCTTGGTGTTTTGCTTAAAAGTGTTTCAAGACAGATTGAGCCCAAGTGTTTGTATACGAATATAATTAATAAAAATATTTCACTCAATGATATCGTTAAGGTTAAAACTTCAACACCCACTAACTTCTAATGTAAAATTATCATTTTCTGTCTGAACAGCATATAAATGTTCAGAAATGTGTTTAATCTGATCTTTTAATGCAGCAAGTTCGGCGCGCATAGCTCGCTCAACCTCGTATGTCAAACATCGCGCTGATTCTATATCGTTTTGGATACTCCATGCCCTTCTCTGGGCTTGCTCTTCTTTAAACTTTTTAAAATATAATTCAAATTAATACACATACCTCTACGAATAGTTTAAAAAAAACGAATATCTTTCGTTTTGTATCAAGTAATCACCCATTTTTTTTTTGCAGACCGAATCACATTCCGTTCTCCCTTTTCCAAACATTTTACGACAACGTCTTACTAGACCGGGGAAATAAAAAATTATAAATAATCACACTCAAGAGTCAAATCTATAACCATCATGATTACAATCAGACACTGTTGCATAATGTGATATTGTTGGTAGTGATTTTTTTATGTATTTGTGAACTGTCATGTATAAAAATGTATAATTTATTAGATATATTGCGAGATTTAAATTATTCTTGCAATTTCTGACGGATTAGGATGAAAATTAATAAAATAAAAATGAATGAAACCGCTTATCAACCATTAAGTCTCTATCCAGCTGTGTAGTTCGGCACAACTGCTCTGCGAGAATTGCGTCATTACGTGTCGACTCCTCGCTGAGCTGCAATCGCAGGCAAGCGCGTTCACATACTTCCTTCTCTACCGTTTTAAGCCTAGTCCGTTCTTTTTCCGCTAGTTCTCCATGCTCTTTTAATATAGCTGCTAAGTTTGTGCAAGCATCTTTATAACTGTTCCTCTCTTCAATGGTCTTTTTAATCTGGAATTAATGAAATTTACACACTATATATGTATTTAATATAGAAGATATTCGTATCTAGCTTTTGCTGGTATATAAATACATAAAGCGAAATTATATATTTTTTAAATTATTATACCTGTAATATACTATAATTTAAAAGAAACTTTATAAATATTTACTTGGTTAGTCAAATCATCTTCTTTTTCTACAGCTAAATTTAAACGACGCTGATATCCTAGTTCCAGGTCCTTCCAAGCTGTTTCGGCTCGTTCTAACAATTCGACTCTCTCAGCCTCGCGACGTGCAAGTCTTGCAGCTCTATTTCGTAGTTCATTTATTGCTGTATCAAGCTCTGTAAGTCGTTTTGTGCATTCTGTATCCTTACAGCACGCCTACAAATACCAAAATGATTATGTAAATATCTGTAAGACCAAAAGCTTTCTTGAAAATTAAATAATATTTTTTGCTAAAGAATTTTCTTATATATAATAATCTAAAAAGAATTAACTATGCCGATTTTTTTTTTTTTTGTTTATCTATGACACACTACTTTTGTTTATAAGATGATGACGACAGAATTAATTGATTATTTATATTATAGTAGTATATTATAGTAGCAGATATTTAGTATTTGTTATGGAAATAACAAGACTTACAGCTTCTATTTTCTTCATAATATTAACATTTGCAGGTTCAGGTTTTGGTTTTTTTGCATTATGACGAGAACATGGCGAATCTTCCACTCGCATAACAATATTAGTTTCTATTGGCAACTTAACCACGGGTCCCATGAGAGAGGTGGTGTCAAAACTTGATAAGCTGTCTTTAAAAATATTTGTATCTTCATGAAACGAAGCTTGGTCAATTGACTTTGAAGTAATTCCCATTTTATTGAAAGAATCAGTTCGCTCCTTATCTTCTTGTCTTGATATCTCGGAATCATTACAAAGTGTTTTAAAAGGTTTTTTTTCTATAAATCTGTAACATGATTTATTTACAAAAAAAATAATACAAACATATTTATTTTGCTTGCAATGACAAGAATTAATTATAATATGTTTAATTGCTATTAACATTTAACTGTGAACAAAGAAATACCTTTTTTCTTAATTACCTTTGTATTTTTATGTTATGTTACAGGTCGTTAGCCTATAAATTATTAGTACATATAAATCTGTGAGTTTATGTGAGATTTTTGTATATTTTAAAATAATATTAAGGTATTTTTTTATTGAGATTTTGGATGAACTGTTAACTTTAAAGATAAGTAAGCAAGTAAATATCTTAAGCGATGTATTCTACTTACAATTGCAAACCTATTATGCTCATTGTGTGTAAATACTTAACCATGACACGATTTAAAAGATTGTTAATTAGAAGAGACATTATAGCATCTCTAAAGCAAATGAAAATAGAAAAAACGCACCCGCATACATCGATTATTTTTATCATACTTGAAGCATTGAATGTAGTACTTAAAAGATATAATATTAAAAATAGAACGAAAATAGCAGGCCTTTTTATTTTTAAGTACAAGTCAATTTTATCAGCTTTAACCATCAGTAATTATATCTGCAGTTAGCTTAAATTGTCACCTGTAAGCAGGGTAAAATAATAATGCATTTAATTATCTTCATTACGTTTGAAGGCAAGATGTTTCCTTCCGCTCATGAGGGACTGACCTTAAATGATACTGTACTACGGACTGTAACCGGTGCATGACCCACATTATCAAATTTACAATATAAGTATATACATGTGTTAACCGCTACTTTTATTTAATATCGGACCATTACTTTATATTTACGAATGTTGTAATGTTTGCATATGTATGTTTAATTAAAAATAAGTACACACTGTACATTACAGACTCTTGTATATTTCGATACTGAAAACACCATCATAGCAGAATACTTTCGCAGGAATATATACTTTCAGAAGTAAAAGTTCCCAACACTCTAATCTAAAGAAACAATGACATTAGGCAATATATTGTTTAAAAATAATGAAATAATAGAAGCACCGGTAAAGGCTGTCGACATTCTTGTGCCCGAGTCGCTGCCAAGCAAGGAGCGCGCAGGTGAGATACCTCTGGTCAGGTGGCAGTGAAGTCAATCCACTTTCGTCATTAGATCCACGCTCGAGACGCTCGTGTGCCGTCCGCATAGCATGCTGCATCATCCACAAGTCCATGAATAATTAAAACCTCGTACGGGAACGTTACTTATAACTGTTAATGTTATGTTGCTTTTATACTACATTACTATAGACACATATCCTATAAGAAAATGCATTTCATATTAGATAAATAATACAAATGAAATACATGAACTGTGAGAACATTCAGTAAATCCGGAACTTTTATTAACCAAATTTCATTATACCGTTAAATTTTAGCGTAAACTATAACGAAACTACCAAACAAGTAATAAAAAGAGGTACAAGCATGTATTACCCTTAAATCCAAGTATGGGTTCTTTTTAAGAGCCTTGGAAATATTCCAAATAATAAAGGAGCACATCGAGGTCTGTTTAGTTGGCAAGTAAAATGAACCAGTTTCCGTACATTTTCCGTGGAATAGAGACTGAAAATAATCATTCATATTGCATTTGGTAAATCATGATCTCTACCTATAAAAAACGACTTTTCTTACCATTTTTGTAGTTTTTATTGTGATAAAATATTTATAAGTTTATAGCCCTAATAACGATGTTACTTAAAGTTTTTTTATTAATAATTAATTATAATTCAAAAAATAATTCATCTCCACTACTAATTTTGCTCTAGTACCAAATGCTAAATACTTAGTGACATCTATCAGTAACACACGAGTAATACAAATAAGTATTCATTTCCTACCAAAAAGGCTGTTAAAAAAATCTAAAAAATATTATTAAAATGAAGAGAGCTGTAGTGTTCAACAGGATAAACATTGTGTTAACTAAAATAAACTCGACAGCATTCTTAACGAGATTAAGCGTAATAATTACTTGATTGGCAATAGGTTTAATAGAAATATAATATAATAAAAACAAAAAATGTCTCAAATTTATTACTAATAACCGTTTTTCTCTCCGGCTGATTTAAAATAAGCAGCTTCACGTTTTTCTCGTATACCAAAAATAACCTAGTGTCAAAACACTCCGATCACCATTTTCCTTCTGAATTCTTGACTTTACATCTTGAATACCGGAACTAAACGCCTCGCTTGACGGAAATTGTGTTCCGTCCTGTCTTACCAGAGCAAACGTTAAACAAAGTGTGGCGTTTTTGTAAATAATTTGATCATAATTGCTTCAGGACCAACAACGAACTCACAATGACTCACGTTATCCCATTATGGCACTATTGGCTCAAATATTTAACATTCTTTTTTATTTTCCCATATAGATGTGTATTCAGCAACGAAACCCACTTTGTGAAACCGATCGAAAATGAAAGAATATTACAAATATGAAAATTGCTTCGGGTTAACACCGAACTGAGAACAATCACATATAAAATCATAGAATTACGCCACGATGTTGTAAAAATTCTTAAAAAAACTATAATATCCTCATATAACTCCAAACTTTAGTGTAGGCAATAGCGAGCTATAGATAAATACTATATACCTACCTTTATGCAACATATTGCGAGGGTCAATGTGCAGTTATTAACAATGGCTATCTACTTGCCAAGTCAAGGATTTCAAGTGGGATTTATAATATGACATACTATCTAGATGTTTTTGTCTAAATTAAGATATTTCATCATACATTTTAAATATAATTGTTTTGTAACGTAATTGTAAAAAAAATACTTATCAAAAATTCGATATTATCAATTTACTAACATTTTATTTACTTTGTTAGGTTACGTAACAGACTAAAATATTACTTTTATACTAAAGCATTTTAAGAGGAATTGTCTGAAGAATGACCTGTTAAAGTAGATATTTTGATCTAATTCTTATAGCGCAGAGAAACTTCTTTCAATTGTTCAAAATATAAATAAAAAAGGCAACTGCAAAATAATAAGATTGCCGTACGTTTCCGTAAAAAATAAAATTAGATTCCAGGCCCTTTGCAATCGATAATTAAGAATATAAGGTAATTTAAATTCGCAGTAGGAAATTGATTAAATAATAATAATCATTAGCCCCTCAAATAGGCCGGTTAAGGACACTAACCATAAAATTCCTTGCAAGAAGACACTAACCATAAAATTTTTTGCAAAAATAAGACTTACTGATCGAGTCCGTAAACACTAATTGTTTTTGTACATATAAACTTGGATAAACAAATTGGCCAAGTAGCCAGCATTACAAGCAGAACAATATATATTTTATTGATATTTGCCAGTGACCGTGAGATTAGGGTCTTAACAAGAATAAGTAATGAGGTCGGCCTCTGTTCTGGTGACCTGACATGAGTACCACTCGATGTAACCGTACTCTCTGAGGACGAACGTGGAGCAAGAGGGTAAGACTTCGCGACACCCACCGGTGGAGGACCGGTGGCCTCGCGAACACATCGTCCAGTCCTAAAGTGCCCCCCAGCCTGCCAATGTACACTGAACCGATCTGAGATTCAGGGATCCTACATCCAATTGAAACGTGATTTTTTCTCCTTTATGTATGTAGATAATAGAAAATTAATAATTACTACTTCTTAATATAAGGAAGGAAAATGAATGGGTGGACGAGCTGCGGTGACGACCATTATAACAGGCGAATGCGTAAACGATTTTTAGTACTTGATTAGAACAATGGAGGTCTTTTGCAATTCATAACACTATTGAGTAAGCCAAAGTATATTTAATGTTTTTGCATTTCCGTATCTTAAAAAAGTTATTTAAAAAAATATTATCCATAAGCGTTATTTACCTGCAAAAATAATCTACTTAAGAATTTAATCACTGTTTTAGTTTTAGAGCTACCGCAAATGGTTCTTAATTTTATGAATATTATGAATCTTCGAACCTTTTATTCATTTGTTATAAAATATACGACGAAATACTGAAATACTCATATATATCTCGAAGACTTATTCAAAAACATCCTTGACATTGCCAATATGATCAACATCTGGGGCAGCAATGCGGCGATCTGTGTAATATATACATATTTATGTATGATAGAAATATATACATATCAATATAGTATGCATAACATTTAAAACAGACGCAAATAATCGAAAGTTGTATCGACATACTGAGCGGTAAGTAATATCGAACCGTTACAAACGTGTTTTTAGGTCACACTTCTTCTATTGATATGTTGTTTTTAATATATTTTTGACATTGTTTTTCAATTAAAATGTATTAACAGAATTAAAATTTCCAGATTCATCTGATAGTACTGATTATTCCTCAAATAATATAAGATTTTAAGTACAGGTTTTTACATACAGGTCAGGTTTCGGTTTTTCGTACAGGTATTTCAATATTCAATTCAGACGTTAGTTACTTACTTATATTATTTAGTAATGATGTGAACAAGACGTGCGACGTCATGACTTTGAAACTATTACAAAAGAGGAATTTGATCACGTTTCCACTCAGTTTAGTGCCCTATTAAGAATCTGGAGTGTCTATCATCTCGACGTAGCACAAGAGAGGCAAGCAAGTAGAGGAAAAACACTTAATTAATGGCTCTTTAATGAAACACAGAAATTGTTAATTAAATTGCAAAATATTTTGTTTCTGAAATAAAAACAAACAAGTGCCTTCTTAAATATGAGTTTGTGATAATATCATCAAAATAATAAGTGATTTTACAACGCAAATTACGTAGTCTATTGGATGATAGAAAAAATAACTTACTATATTGAATTTTCTAAACTGATAATTCTTATAAAAACATTGTCACGAACCGAATTAAGCCGAATAAAGTTCTTGTAGGTATGTTAAGTTCTAATCCAAAACGGACGTTCAAACCCAGAAAGACCACGTAGCGAGACTTGGACCGTGGTTGTCGTACCACAACACTTAGTGACAATTTAGAAAATTCATGGCCTTTCTTACGAATAAGGAACAATATTAGACTACTAGACACAGTGCGTGCAAAATATTACAAGTCTCGAATATTTAAACCCCCTCCTAGATTATCTTGAAGGCGATTCATTACAAATGCAAGTAGATATATAATATAAATGCATCATACTCGATTATGAAAAAAAAGTAAAAGAAAAAGGTCGACATACGAGAAAGGAGGCGCCAGTGTGGGCGCCACCAGCCGGTTCCCATCGCTAACGGTTCGAGCCTTCCAAGTATAGCCAGCATTAGTGGCGATGGCTAAGTTATATTTAGCGCAAACTCCATATGAACAAAAAGATTGCATTTGAAAATTAAGTGTCCAAGCTAACAGAATTTGTTATAGACCTGTATGCCTGTAATCAGACTTAAAAATACTAATGTAACTAATATATGTAATATTGATAATAATACACCTTTTTTTTTGAACTGCATTAGATTTTACTTTCTTTCCTATAAATATCTTTAATTATATGAAAATTTTGGGAAATCCTTTCTTAGGGTAGCAGACCCTACAATTCCCATGTAACCTACTGGACAAAAATCAGCTTCCTACGCTGTCCGTTGTCTTTCAGTCACTTGGTGAGTAACGAAAGAGTTTATAAATATAATATTAATAATTTCTTTTTCCTGTAAACATCTCGTTCAATCTAACACATGTCAGCTGCGCTAAGGTGACGTCATGGTGCCGTATGAAATCAACTAGAAATGCGTTATAATTCGTAACGCTTATAATTATGTTTATATTGTCATATATAGTCTTTTTTTTCAATAAACTAGATATCAATTTTATTGATATTTGCTAGTGACCGTGAGATTAGGGTCTTAACAAGAATAAGTAATGAGGTCGCCTCTGTTCTGGTGACCTGACATGAGTACCACTCGATGTAACCTTACTCTCTGAGGACGAACGTGGTGCAAGAGGGTAAGACTTCACGACACCCACCGGTGGAGGACCGGACGCCTCGCGAACACATCGATGTTTATATTGTCATATATAGTCTTTTTTTCAATAAAATAGATATCAATTTTATATTTATTTTTTGAGTAGACATAATATTGCACAAAAGTAAATAAGAAATAATTTACGTCATCACGGCTAAACCGATGAACCGATAGTGGTGAAATTTTATATAGAGATACTTGGGGATCTTGGGGTGAACATACTTTTTTCTCAAATACGAAACTGCTATAATTCAAGCGGGCAAAGCAGCAATCAGGTTGCTAGTATTGTTATAAATTAATATATAACAATACTAGCAATTCAATATATATTCAATATTCTATATAAATTTTGAAAGGAAGTCTTTATTATGGAAAACGTTAGTTCATATAAATTCCACCGTTCTTACAATATCTGGACTTACAGGTAAAGGCAAAAAAAATAATGATACATACATATATTCTAGTACGTATATTAGAAAATTTTACTCAAAAGACCTTATACATAATGAATTGTATATGATACTTTAATCTGTTTATTTAATAGGTCTTTTAAATAAATATATAAAATCATTATTTTGGTTTTGTGGTATATAATGTTTTTGATGTCACCTGCAACTTCTTTTGTGTAGTGTTTATGTCCCTAGCTATACTATAGAGTTTTCTATTTTTCGCTGTTGCCTTGGAAAATCCCCTACAATCCCCAAGCAACCTTTATGCCAAAATTCAGATTTAGCAAGCTGTGCGCTGTCTGTCAGTCACTCGGTAAGAAATTCTGAGCTTTATATAATTACGTATATTGAGGAAGCATATAACACCAAACGCCTGGCTTAAACGAAACTTCTTCTTAGTAGTAAAGCTTAAAATAATATTTGCTGATGCATGTTCCTAATATTACGTTTTGTCATGAAAATTCTGAGAGTTGCTAGTTGAAATTTAAAATAAATTAATAACTAAATGAAAACATACATAGATGGACTACTATAAAGCTACCATTCTCCAATTTTCAAAAACAATCACGAGATCAAAAGATGCCATCGTGGCATTATTTTCATTTCTTCGCTCTGTTAGCTAAGACCAAGTGCGGCGTTGAGAAGGGATTGTCTTGACACTAGGTTCAATTTGACTATCCTGCTATGCGGTCATATTTAGAGTAAAAAAACACTACGAGATTACAATTTAAGTAAATTGTATGATGCAGATACTAAAATTAATTATAATTACGTACTCGTATTAAAGCTACTGACAACATTTTAACATAACTCCTATTTATATGTATATGTTACTTTAAGTAACCATTTAAACAATGTAACCTTGAATGTATTATAATGTTATCGTAGTCGACAAATAGCATTTTTTTTTTATCTAAATGAACACTTATATAATATACAGTATGTTGAGCCATCGTTGCGTAGTGGTATAGCGTCTGAATATAAACGCAATGGTTGTTAGTTCGATAACCACTTAAGAATAGGATCATGTATCATGTTTGTATTTAAAATATGTTAATTCCCCTCCCTGGTAAAACAAAACCCGGCGCGCGGCGTTGAATTGCACGTTTCAGACAGAAAGTGGAGAAAGGAGTTTCTTGACAAATATCAAAATTATTTTATTTAATAAGCCCTATGTCTATAAGCCAGAAATCAAAGAACTTAATAGTAGTATAAGGAAATTAGCTTAAACATTTTAAGACCCAAATTAATAACAAAATAGCCTTATCACATATTTTTGATTCGTTATATACCTAAAAAAAAATTGTACAACAATGTTTCTTAATGGTCATAGTTTTTGTTAATGAACCTGTTTTTAGACAATATAAATATAACAAAGCACTTCGTGAACAAAACTTTAAGCTTAAAGCAAAAAATAAAGTACAGATATTGTACAATAAGGACGGTGGAAATGCGCAAACGTAATAACTCTAGGAATTTAAGCACTACTTACTATTTATATATACTTATACAAATATTTATATATTAGCGACACGCGGAAAACTGTTTTCTTAGTATTACATATACAATGTAGACAGTCTACTAATGTACTAAATAGATAATAATAAAATCTTTTGATAAAGCACTACGTGTTACAGCATTTCCCTGTATTCGCGATGGTTGTGGGTTCGAATCCCATTTGGGGAAATGTTTCTATTTAAATTAACAAAAATATTTCTCCGCACTGGTGACAAGACGAAGCGCGACGTTAAGATCCGAAAGGAGAATAATTCGGTATTCATTTAAGAACATTGACGCTTACAGGTTCTTTAATAATTACGCATATACATATTTAATATCTACAGATTTGGGCTTCGCGTTAAAAAAATATATTTTAATCGATTCACAAAGTGCTTGATTAGCAATAATTAATTAATCGATTGTTTCATTTATTCGTCATAATTCCGTCATTCGTGGTATAATATTTGATAAGAATATAATTGACATTACTTGAAACAGTTATATTTACATGATGTTATGAATATTCGGAAAAATAAAAATGGCAATAAAAAGGCACAAACACACGCTTCCTTAAAATTTTGCCGATTGAGGCAGTACAAACAACACTATTTGTTTAATATTACACACTGTTTGTTTAATTTAAGATATGTCGAGTAATATCTATCATTAATTATGAATTTGTTACCAATATATACAATAAACTTTATATGCCCTTGCAGTAAAATCTCGATATTTTCCGAAATAATGAGAAATCCTATTTTAATGAATGAAACTTTATAAACGAAACCCCACTAAGGAAACTATATATCAAATTTCAGTTTACCACACACAATAATTTCATCTGTGCATTGTCTGTCAGTCACCCAATAACGGATGAGTTTTGTATAGAGGTATATAAACCCTAGGAATTATCATATTTCTAAATTATATTTAGTTTAAAGCTATCTATTATAGTTCAGTAGATTATCTTAGGTGGTGTCTATGGCGTAACGTTGGTCAATAAGTTAGGAGAGGCGTTGTGAACACACATTGGATTCCCGGTTGAACAGTTGACGTTATGCAGGGGTAGTGTTCGTAGGCGGAACGCCTTGTCCCTATGTCGTTTCCAACGTAAAGTTATTAAGTGTTAGGTAGAGTGAGTAGATCGGGCAGTGGAGGTTAGTATTAGTCCGTTTTAAAGGTGCTCTTAAACCTACACTTGGGTCACCAGTCCCAGGCACTGTCTCAGCGTTCCTCTAGCCCCGGTGTTCCTCTAGCCTCGCGTTGTGACGAACGTGTACGAGTGTGAATAATCATATTCTCCTCACCTTAGCTCCTTAAATATATGTCCTAGAGTCATTTTCTGACGCATATCGATGTGTCTACCCCCAATTACAATTACATGCCCGCACAGTTGATTATTCATTTTTTAAGTTGCGACATCGATAGTGGGATTCATTTCCTATATCAATAGTGGGATAGCCATTTTATTAGTATTTTTACAAATATACAAACATTCTTCGTACCACGTACTTTGAATCAAACATCGAAGAGAGGGAGATTTTTTTTACAACCACCACGTACTCTCTGCGGGAAAAAGCGTGAAACTATACATATAAAAAAAACAAATTAGGTTTATAAAAGAAATACACTTAAAATTATTATCCTGGTCCGAATGACCAGCAGATCTGTACATGCCTATTTGTAAATTTTGAAGTAAACGGAAATAGTGAGAAAAAATGGGCAAAATAAAACACAAATAGTGGCTAAAAGTAAATAATTAAAATAATGTCGTTGCAAAATGTTTTCTTTTTGTTGTAGAGCAAGCAAAGAGAACCACCTTATTGAGTATATATTAATTCTTGTTTATACATAATAAGTCTTTGTCTTTTAGATATTAAAAACTTATTTATTTTTGTACAATAACTTTTTTATTTCAAGTTCGTCCATTTTTCTTACCATTTGTTGCTAAATGCCTATCAATATACCGATACCAATAAGTGTATCACACAAATTAATTTACGAACTGCTTTTTGTATACGAATTACATTTTCTTTCGAAATCAGTTGTCAAAAATTATGTGTTGCGTTCACAAATGATAGAAGTAAACTTTAAAAAAAAAAATTTATGGAGAGCATTAGGAGTAGGATAATTCTCTATATAAAACTCATTTGTTATTGAGCAACTGCCTACAAGATTTATGCGATAACACAAGTACGGATCAAAGAAACAGTGTCTATACTTTATTAACAAAGTTTAAATATTATAATATTTATTCCATTCAATTATTAGTGTTCTAACTAATACGCATTGTAATTAATAACCAATTTCAAGTAAACATTTAAAAAATAGTCATGCACGCGTCCTAAACGTTTATGTATTTAATGAAACGACATTAAGTCACCGATGTAATCACCGATCAGATTATCTTGACAATTGAGGACAAAATCAATCACATATCCGTTATTTGAGAGTAAATGAGTGTGACATTCGGAGTTTCGGTTTTCTCCAGTTCAACCAAACGTATACGTTATAAAAGCAACGAGATCGACACACATACACTTCAAGCATTTGTGTACACATATATTCAATTGAAATTATTATAATATATATATATAGATATAAATATGTACATTAACAGTATTTACATACATTGTGAATGTGTTCTTTGTACAAGGTCAAATGATACGATCGTGAAATATATATGTTTAGAGCTGAACTTATGGGAATAACGATCATAATTGATAGAAGTTATCAACTTTCCTGCACAATAATCTGTTTTTAAATACTACATTTCAAAATACTTTAAATATTTGAATAAATTATACTTTCTATAAAAAGCAACCGCAACTTTGTTTCAATCTTTAGTAGTTTCTTATATATATATATATATATATATATATATATATATATAGTTGATTATATATATATTGATGCCGTTTTCTAATTCTCACTTCAAAAACGCCTTAGGGGTAGAATTTCCACTTGGCCATTAGCCCAAAAATGAAATAGTGGGTCTAATATCAAAAATGACGGACTTCAAATCAACTTTCAACCCCTATTTTGCCCCCTTAGAAGTAGAACTTTAACAATAGCTGAAAAAGATATTTATTTTGACAATGTTTATGTTAAGATAGACAAGATATTTTTTTCAATCAGTGGCCCAAAACCAATGTTTCATGTTTCTAATTTTAAAAATGACGGGGCTTTCATACATACTTATAACCCCTATTTCACTCTCTTATAGGTAGAATTTTCGAATAATGAATAGCCTATGGCCATTTACAAATTCTTCCGCATGGAACGGTCAAAATCCCATCCCTATACTTTTAGTAGTTTTGTTGGGATTGGCGAGCACAAAAGATCATTGCCAGTATATTTGCATTAAAAATTAACTTATGTATTTTTTACTATATTGTATAGTAGTTGCTGTACGCACCTTCGTCTGTGATGACTTTATGACCTTATGACAAAATTCCATAATTTTCATCGTAGATCAACCCTAAATCAAACGCCCAAGCCTTAACATGTGCTTATGCTGAGCTTATGTTATTAATTTATTCTATAAGCATACATTATAAGATAAGATAATGTCCACTACGTTAAACAACATCGCTAAGCGCCATTTCCACACTTGATATAATGTGACTGATCCCTACTCTGACTAAAATACTCGTAAAATAAAATCAAAAGTTTCAAACATTTGATTATAATTTTTTTCAGCTTCATGCTTTTTCCTTATGACAGTACCCTGTCCAGCAGAGATAAGCTATGGTCCAAACACTATTCCTAATCTCCTTATCTAACCTATGGCCCAGATTAGAAGCATTGCACGTTTAGTGGCGAAACTCAACGCTGCCATTTTGTCTTACATAAGCTAAGAAATAAAATTAATTGAAATTTTCATTGGTGATCAAAAAATGAGTTTGATGAACCAACGTGTATACCGTCAAACGCGTTGTCACTGCTCGACATTGTTCACAAATTTCAATGCTTGTGTCATCTAAAACTGCTCATCGTACTGAATAGCTTTTGCTAAAGCGCCATTTTCTTTGTTTTAATAGTTTATTTTGTTTATTACATATGGCTCTTCGTCAAATTTCCCAAATTTCGTTTTTATATGTCAACGGAAAATGCCCATTACGCTGGACAACTTTTGTTAAGGTGCCATTTCCATAAGGTCAGCTAAATTATAAAATTTAGCTGAGCTATTATGGTTCTACGTGATAATTTCCCGTCTTCAAAGATTTTGTACTCTATGTCTTCCTTAGGCTTAAAAATATGTAAAAAAAATCTTTACTTCCTAATAGAACGTGCACAAATAGACAAACAGACAGACTAAAATGTATAAAATTATAGATTTAAATCCTATTAATATTTTTAAATCTCTCTAAAATATTTTTTCCTAAATTTGTTCCATGTATAAACATATTTCTTTAGTGTTATATAGTACAGAAGATATTCCTTTATTGTTAGATCACTCGTAGAGTATTTATATATCCATAGTCTATACAATTTTAAAGTAAAAAAGAATTTAAATTAACAGTAATTATCACCAAAAAAGCTCTCATTAAATATATATAGATTGGACATAAGGATGTTGTATATTGTTGTAATCTTGGCAAGTTAACAGTTAATTTGTCTACCAGCCTGGTGACCCACAAAACTTTTTTTATTATACTAGTGGTCGCCCGCAACTTCGCTTGCATGGATCTTACTATCTTTATTATATTATTACCATATATAGGTATACAATATGCACACCTACGTCTTCAATCTAATTGCAATGATCCAAATATGGGTCTATTAAAATGGATAAATAAAGGCAGATATAACAATATAAGTTATATATGTAATATATTTTTTACAAATTTAATTTAAAATTCCAATTGAGGCGTAGGTGAGTGTGGTGTAAAAGAATACGTCAAACTATAAGTCCCTGCTTAAAAAAATTATATATCATCTCAAGAGATAGGAAACAAAATGCTAAAAATATTGCATTTAAAACAGCATTCACGAATCATGAGTAGGGTGCATCCTTCATGAAACATGAGTAGGCTGTAGCCTTCAAGAGCAGCAAAATTAATTAATGCTTAAAGAATAATATACAAAATTTAGCAAAAGCGTGTAAAAATATAAAATAAATAAAATGTATTTGATGTATAAATGATAATAAATTCTATCTATTTATACATTTGAAAGTGCACACACTAAGGAGTCATTTTAAAATACAAAATAGTATTATTATATATTTAGTATAATTATAATTAATATTCAGAAGAATATTAATTATTAAAAATGGTAATGTGAGAAAATGTGAAATACGTACACTAATAGCATCCATTGCATCGTCAATAAAAGTTATTGTTCACGTATTGTCACCATTCAATGACCCCACTTGCACGCAACAATAAGAACTGAATAACCCCAATTGCACATCGGAACTTATAGCAATTTTACGTCTGGTCATAAATTTAAATCGTATTAGCCTTCCTAGCGGAACTAATCAGCGATGGGATGAACAAATAAAGCGACTTTTCCCTAGAGAAAATATACTTCAGTAAACTGAAACATTTCATGAGAGTTTTTAGAAAATATATTAAAATTTGAACGTAGCGGAATTCGAACCCGGGCGCGGAACTTGGTACCCATTCAAGTGCTTCGACTACTAAGCTATATATTGTATCTAGCTATGTATAAGTCCTTTTACGCTTGTAACAATTTATTTTAGCTGGTAATATCTCTGTAGAGATATTTTTACAATGAATTGAATAATATTATTCAAATAATAACAATACTCTCTTGATCTATTATTCTATATGTTCTTTGAAGAAACTAAATTTATAGTATTATTGTTTTGTTCTGTAGTATAAAGAAAAAATCATTGTAACGTCGAAGCGTTTTAAGCTTCATTCCATAACTGTGCTTTGAGTGTACTCATATATATCAGTAAGTAATAAAAATAATCTGAATGCCACATAATATGTTCAATATGCATTTCTTTTTTAAATCGAAATGGAAAATGTATGAATTTGTTTTAAACAATCCAAAACTAAAACTACAGACGAGGAATAAAAAGAGCTTCAGAAGCTCTAAGTGTTAATGAGGCTGAGATGAACAAGTCACTGGTGAGGACGACGTTGACGCCGCTCAAACATTTAAGCGTGACGTTGGAACATATAAACGTGATCACTGCGCGCGCGCCACTCAGTGGAAGGAGGTCAGCTATCGGTTCGTGTCGTACAGTATAAGGCGCTTTGCGCACGCGCACCCTGGCCTAGGAGCCAAATTCGTGATTTTTAATTTTTTGACTAAATATGATTTTAGAATTATATTAATTTTTGACCTGAACCTTGACGTGAACTTTTAGTCAAAAAAGTATCGTTTGAAATTCTTTATTAAACAGCCAAAATGGTCAGTGGAAACAAAGATCCAAGCGATCCTATGAAAATACCACCAAAGAATCGTGAGAAGAAAACTAATAATTATAAACGAGCAAACTTTTTTTCTAAAGCATGGTTTATATGGATGATGCCTACGTTTTGGCGAGGGTTCAAGAGGGACCTCTACGACAGCGATCTTACGAAACCTAAAGACAATCACCTTTCCGACAAGCTTGGAGATCGACTAGAAAAGTGAGTAGTTTTATGAGTTATCAATAAAAAACATGCATGTAAAGTTTGTACTTGAAATATTTTTCTGAGAACATTAATCTTATGTTATTATATGTACGTACACCTGTATACAAAATTAAATTCATTTAGCACTCGTTGACCTTATCTTCATAAGGTCAGGTGCAAATAACAAATAATTCATGTGTATTTAAATAAATATATTTAAGATATTACTTTTATAAGAATAATGTAGATTTTTAACACAAGTTTACAATAAAAATAAATTTTTTTTTTACTAGAAACGATATATTTCTAAGTGTAGACCTCTTTTAGTTATACTTAACACATATATACATGATAATTTTTTAACCGACAAGGAGGAAATTGCCAATTGGGTATATTTTTAGTATGTTAAACCTCCCATAACTTTTTACAGAGTAGACCAGTTTTGATATTTCTTTTTCTAATGAATAGATTATACTCCGAAGTTTTGAACAAAAATTCCAACCCTAAGGTTAAAAAAGTAAGGGATGATTGCGTATTTATTACTTTAACTGCGTATTTGAATTAACTGAGTACTGTTTAATTTTTTTTGTTGAAAAGCTCATGATATGATGTTGTACAACAATAATCATACCGTCCTTGTCCAAAAAAATACAAAAAAGAGGCATTTAATTAAACAGTTTTATGTTTTTTTACATTGAAACTGGTCGTTTCTCTCGAAATCGCCTAAATAAATCTGTTCTTGTTTTAGATACCCTATAAATTTTATTTTTTTTGTAAAACATTATATTAAGAAAATTATGATCAAAATGACCTTTAATTATAAATCAATTTGATATTCGGCCTATATTTTACTATTTCAGCTGATGTTCAGTATAATTACTAATTTCCGATTCTATGTATGTTCTATACATATTTTCCTTAACGAACTTTTCTGTATACAAAAAACTACAAGCAATTTATTATTTCAGAAGTTAAATACAGATGCAAATATGATATAATTCTAAAATTCATGTTTTATAATAAAATTGAAAAATCGTATAATTATGTCAAATAAAAATTTAAAAGTCGAAAACTATTAGACACATTAGTATTTTCGAACCGAAACATACGCGATTAATCCAGTTAAAATAATTTTATTTAAAATGTTATATTGGAATGTTATTGAGGGTAGAAAGTTTATTTTATATTTTATACATTGAAAATAAATATACCACCCTTAATAACATCATCTAGATAGTAGAATTTAATTTATCAATAGTATTCGCTCTTTAACGGCGCACTTGTCGTTGAATGCTAATTTGCACATTACACAATTTACAGTGGGAAAATACATAACCCACTACTGTTGTCATAAGTGATGTTATACATGTATATGTAAATATACAAATTATTTTAGCCAACTCAATGTACACTCTGCACAATATCTTTCTTATTAATTTACATGGAGTTTCAGCGGGTCAATAAACTTTCACATGGATGTAGATTTTGAAAATGTTGACAAAAGCTTAGCAATATTACTTATATGTATAAATGAATTAAACAAATATGATAGAGAAGTCTGTATCATTTTAAAAAAATATTAGATAATATAAAAAAATTAACGTTTTGTTTCTTATCGTGTCTGGGCGTGGTACATTTTTTGGTGCTTACTTAGTTGGTTCTCCGTTTTAGAAATACTTATCGGGTGGAAAACTCAACGCAGCTATTTAATTAAAAACTTGCGTAAACAATTGCGTCTATACTATAAACAAAGATTCGATTGAACCTATAACGGTTATTTTCTTCTAGTACATCTCAACAACGCCACAAGGGCGTCTAAGAAGTTGATTAATTTATTTATTATGTGCAATAATCGTGTACCAACTATATCTCCTTAACACGGTAAATAAACAAATTATCTTACGCAATGTATCAGTAATAATTCCTAATAGATCTAGATAAGGCTAACAAGGAACCTATGGCCTCTAATTTAGTAATATATCTAAGTATAGTAATTTTGTAAAATCACAATGTAGGGTTCTGTCTATCTAGATAACTTTTAAATTTCAGGATGACACTAATTCACAAAGGTACCACTAATAATTATAATATTTACCTGTATTTGAATTTATTTTATAATCTAAATTCTTCAATTCTGATAGCAAAATGTTTTAGATATGTAAATTATAAATAAAATAAGGCCAGTTCTTAAATTATATACAATGTACACATGCAAAGTACCTGATATAAAATATAAATATTTAAAAATTGTAGATTTTTTCAGTTTCATTTCAGTTCATTACAATAATATATTATATAACATTTACAACTAGACATACTAGATTATACAGAAAATAAAAAATAAACATACACATATATTTCTTCATGAAATCCCTTATTTACATAATGTAACGTCGTCTTTTTTCATTGTTGTAAAAGAATTTATTTTTTAATAAGATTCGAAATGGAACTAATTCAATTTCAACGATAACGAGCTGCCGACCATACATGCATTACATGGTTACAAACTCCATTGTCTTCAAGGCTACGTTGTTTAGTTAACATTAATTTGTAACGATTTTCAGAGCAATTTCTTTCAACATGTGGAGGTAAAACATTTGTTTTATATTTAAAGTAACAATAACAAATCGTATACCTATAAGTAATATTTCTAACATTTGATTCACTCACTTAGGAAATTGAAAAACATTTTTAAAAACGTAGTATATATGCTACCCGTCGAAACCGTCGAAGCACTCTGACCGTTACGTATACGTAACAGTCAGAGTGTTTCCAAGAGGCGCAGGTTCGAATTCCGCTGCGTTCAATTTTTTTTATGTTTTCCAAAAATGTTTTTCTGTAAGTTGTATGTTTCTCCCGATATGCATAAACCAATTGCCCATATCTTACTTTAAGGATATATTATTGACATGTGGCATTACATATTGTTATTGTCATAATCGCTATAAATTAAAAGCTTTAATTTTAACAAATCCTCTATATTTTTGCTTTGTTTAAGTAGACCATGAGAACTAAGGTACATGTCACCCAGTTCTATTGTAAACGGAGACATTAAGTTTGGCAGTCAGACAGATCAGAAAAATAATAGAACATATAAAATATTTTATTACGGTCATCCCCCAGATTAGAGCAATTGAAACCACTATCTTCACGGATCATGTAAAACTAACTCCAACTACACCATGATAATTATATCCAAAAATTTTTTTTTATTAAAACCGGCAATTGGATAATTCCAATTTTATGTGTGTGATAATCACAGATATGGAACTTACAACTTTTTACGTTTACACTACATTGAATTCAAAAAGACATATTTAGAAAACGTATAAAAATTAGAACGCAGCGGGATTTGAACCCGCGCCTCTTGAAAACCGTTCAAGCGCTCTGACCGCTAAGCCATGCGTCCCACCTCCAGCTACGTTGAAATTCTTATACGCTTATTACATAAGCGTATAAGAATTTAATAACACTTTAAAAAATGTTAAAAAAATATATATTTAATAAATAGCATTCTCTCTTGCCAGACGATTGTTCGTAGAATAATCTTTGGGTAGCAGCAGTTCTAATTTTTATACGTTTTCTAAATATGTCTTTTTCAATTTTCCTAAGTGTGGGAATAACACTTTAAAAAATGTTAAAAAAATATAGATTGAATTCTCTTAAGCTACTAAGGTCACTTGTAATATATAAATAAAATAAAAGAAGAACTGCTTAGATTACAGCTTAGATGTGTATAAAGTATCCAGTATTTGGAATACTAGTAAACAAATATTATATACTGGAAAATATTATCTATATGTTTATACAACTTATTGCGTTTAACGTAATGAGATAAAAAAAATAATTGTTTCATTAAGATAAGTCATATAAATAAGGAAAGATATGAAATGACTTAAAATAGTTAACACTCTTTCCGCATAGCGGCTCCCTGCAGCTAGATTTAAAAACTTTCCCTTTTCCGCTTTCCGCTTAAGAGACATTGTGTGCTGAGATGGGGAGTAAATTAAAATAATTTGAATCGAAATTACAATCAGACGCTGACTGTACCACGACCTCTAAATTTTTATTAATATTATTAAAATGAATATAAAATATTCTTATTAATTTAAAATGTTCACTTTAATACTATATACACATAAAAATTTATGCTTTTATATTTTCTGTAGATATTACTAGTATTGCCATTTGTGGTTAGCGTAAAATAAATACACCTCTATTTAGGTGTTAAGTACTTTTAAATGTCATTTCTTAAGTTTCTGTATACAAGAAAATAGATATTATAATATTAAAAACTCTTAATCAATATTACGTATTACGTAAAGCGATGAAACGTATTGTTTAATCGCTTTTGAGCTTGAACACATTTGCATTGTTGTCTTTACTGCCGTTTCCATAACTTAAGAGGTAACTTTAGTACAATCTTTTTATAACAGGCTAAGTACATTTACCTCTAATCATGTTTTCTTTTTGTTTTAAGCTTGCCTATTATAAGATAGCGTACTTAAATTGCATATGCAATAAGCGAAAACTAGTTATTGGCGGGAGTTCTTCTACAGATAATATTTATGTTTTAAATATGTAACCGATTAAAAGATAATGTGAAAACGCAATTTTCGTTTCTTCGCTTAATTATGATAAATGCATTTTTTTAAATAAAACCATTCATTTTTCAGTTGAGTACAAACTTTTTCAAATTGAAGAAACTTTTTAAAAGAAGTCATGTAGATTGGCCATAACAAATATTCCTAAGTAATTGTCCCACCACCAACAAATTTTACTATGGTAATTGAATTTTTAGTGTAATGGCATTGTGTGAATGTTCTGATTTTATTCATTTATTTAACCAGTTTTCTGATCTTCAGTTTACAAAGCCACATATATTTTAACGTAATATGTATATTACATGAGGTAAGTAATACGTATGTATTCAATATACTAATATCTTTTCACCGCAAATATAAATATTATTATTTATAAATATATTAAGTATAAATGGATATAGAGATTGTTTTTTTGCGATATAGAATTTTTTAGGTTATAAATAGATTCCAGCTAGACTAGGCTTTTTTAATGTACCGTATTTGATATTAGTTAATAACAATGTAGCATTATATTACTTCTGCAGATTATTAGATAAGTTCAATAAATATAAATAATCATTTATACAATAAATAATTACTTAATAGCTATTTTCCTTATTGTTATTTCAACAGGAATAGCAGCTTTAACAGAACAAAATATTCTGTTTCACCTATAACATTGCATGTTTTTAAATTTTACGTTATCAAGAGAAGTCGCATTTTACAAATTCCGCAAATTATCTAATTAATGATAATTATCTATCTTAGCGTTTTACTTGATTTCTGTTCTGTTTCCAATAACAAATATACGTATCTATATATAAAAGAAATATAAATAAATTAAACATAAAGCGTTATTTAAAATCTCAAGTTCATATCATCCTAAGGATCGCAAGTGACTATATGTAATGGTATATACAAGCAGGCTATATTAACCGTAGCAAATTGAGATTTTAACGTATATATTTACCTCTTTGTTTAAGCGTTTCACACTATTAAAAATGTAAATGACAAAAGCCTATCTAAATAGGTAAAGGTTTGTTCCGTATTACTTAGAAGTATACCACAAAACAAATGATGGTATCATTCATTTTGTTTTGTTATTACTGTCAATTTAAGCCAACGTGTGAAATGACGCCATATATACCATACATCTTATGTTGAAAGTTTTGTTGCCCATTTGTTGTTTCACATATTATTTTAAAATGTTTAGTAGTAGATGTTCGCAATTTTGATTGCGTAGTCTTCATACTTCCTGAGTACACTTTGACTCCTTCAATGAAAGCAACTAAGCAAATATTTATAATCTAGATTTTCAACTTTTGACTTAAAACGTAAAATCTCATTTTTGATGTAAAAAAAAAAAAAAAAAAAAAAAAAAAAAAAAAAAAAAAAAAAAAAAAAAAAAAAAAAAAAAAAAAAAAAAAAAAAAAAAAAAAAAAAAAAAAAAAAAAAAAAAAAAAAAAAAAAAAAAAAAAAAAAAAAAAAAAAAAAAAAAAAAAAAAAAAAAAAAAAAAAAAAAAAAAAAAAAAAAAAAAAAAAAAAAAAAAAAAAAAAAAAAAAAAAAAAAAAAAAAAAAAAAAAAAAAAAAAAAAAAAAAAAAAAAAAAAAAAAAAAAAAAAAAAAAAAAAAAAAAAAAAAAAAAAAAAAAAAAAAAAAAAAAAAAAAAAAAAAAAAAAAAAAAAAAAAAAAAAAAAAAAAAAAAAAAAAAAAAAAAAAAAAAAAAAAAAAAAAAAAAAAAAAAAAAAAGAAGTATGTGTGTGTGTGTGTTTTGCAATATATATTAAAAAAATATTGTCATAAAAGAGACAGAGACAGACATTTAAATGTGTGAACGCTAATAAAAGCGTGTTGAAATATGTTCTATCATGTAACAATACAAGAAACTCAAATATATTAAGAAAAAGTTTAACTAAGTGCTACGTGTACGAATAATATATATTTTCATAGTTTCATAATCACTTATGCACGCAGAAAAATATCTGACATTCATTCATTTACACAATTTTAATAGATTATGGACTTATCCGTTACATCAAAAAGTCATCTAATATTTTTTTTACTTTTTGATAAAAATACGTCAAATGTAATAAATAAAAAGCCTTATAATTTATTTTTCTTTAAATAAAGTATGTATATGTTAGATTTAAACTGAACGAAACTACTACTAGCTGTGCTTATTAGCAAATACTCTTTACAAATAGTCGCAAACCATGTGCTTTAAACAAATAAGAAAATGTTAACATTTATAAAATGTTGGAATTATAAACTCTGTTGTCTGTTGTGATAGCACTTAGAACATATCAGTTCATTCATATACATATTACATATATATTTTACATAGACTGTGTCATATCACTTTTGTGAGGACTCTAATACTATATGCTATAATATTATAGATATATTTTATGCTTTTTTTGTTTTCATGCTTAAATACAATTCTACTACAACTTATTGTTGGAACGTCATTACGTATTTAGCATTCACATTATATATAAAAAAATAAAAATCGCTTATATTATAGAAGTACCTGTCGGTTAAAATTAAATTTTATAAAGTATCTACTATATTAGATATACCTTTTGAGTCAGATGATTATTAAACCAATTTGTATGTTTCTGTAGTTATTTAGTAATGTATTCAACTTACAATTTTACCAAGTAAAATAGTACAAACGAAGAACATTTAAAACTCGTAACGCAATAGACCAGCTTCCTGTCTAATTTAGCTGAGTCTAGGTAATTGTGATTACATACCTTCTCATTGAGTAATGTACATGATGACAGCGGCACTTCGATAACTGTCTCGTAACACACAGGATCCGGAAAGTCATTAACCAATTCCAGATTGTACTTTGAACTCGTTTCGAAGAACGCATCTAAAAAATGTGAAAAAACAAGTTCATTGCCATTCATGTAACTTTCTATTTCAAGTTTTAGTATATGCATGACATTAGTATGTGATAAGGGTTTATTGATCTGTAAGACAGCCACGTAGCGATGAGTTTCAAATTGAAATGTTAAATGTATGGGGTTACCGATTATAATATTCGCCTTATTTTTATCGGTTTAAGCTATATCAAGGTCGACTCCGTTAAATATGTTTTATGATATAAATAAATTTAAATATTTCCATACAAGTATATAAGAATATGCTGCTACTTTATAATTTAACAGAACCCAAAAACATACTAAATTACCCTGCCCGTGTATCACAACTGATTTCTTCGTGAAAGAATGTTTTGGTTGGTTTTGTTTATTTTTTATGCAAATATTAGAAGCCGGTTATGCAAAGCAATATTGCTATCTCATATAAAATGTGTAGTAAGAAGACATTTTCTGTGTTAAATTAGTGTCTGCAATAAATGTTGCAATTCAAGTCACATGTCCCGTCCTAATTCGAAGTAACGAGGCGTTCTGGCTATTGTGCGTCACGTTCAAGTAGCTTAGATCATAACGAAATTATCCTATCAATCCCTGCATGTCAAAGAAATATTATTTATTATTTCGAGTAAAACTAAATTGTATATTATATATAAATGCTGATAATTGTCATGGTTAAAACTCAATATAACAGTTTTTTCCCTGCGTATCAGAGTAGACGCAGAGAAGTTAGTGTCAAGACACTCCATTCTCCACTACATACATCAATTTAAAACAACTATTGTTATAAAGAAACATTGGGAAGATGAGTTTATTATTAATATCATAACGAAGACGCACTTTGAAGCTTTACTGAAATCTACATAGAAAAAGACAAAGATGGGAAACCAGACGAGGCGCGCCAAAATCGTCAAGTGCAATTGAACCGAGTCCGTGGTACTAAGAATATCTACTGCATTTAAGAAACCGAGGGAGATATAACACAAAGGCCTAGAATCTGTGCGAATGGGAAGTACTAATCAAGGCGACGAGCGACTTGTTAACGCGTACATTATGTATGCTTATCTTAGTCATTCAGCACGAAAAATTAGATTGGACGCAAATATGATCATAAATTATGTATACGCAATAAAATAAACTTAATTAATATTTAGTTAATTAATTAATATCAGCAAGGTGACTAACTGTAAAGTCATTCCTGGTGAAAGCCTGACGGCCCAACATTGTCTTCTTGTCATGGACTATGTCGTTACTCAGAAACAGAAACTCAAACCTAGAATCAAGTGGCGGTTACTGAATGGGCCGATGACGGCAGCGGTTGAGAGCCAAAATCTGTTGACTAACACTTGACTGAAATTGCACACTAAGTAATTATTATGATGATGCATGCCGATGACATAGCTCTCATTGACGAGAGCCAGTTGTCGCTGAAGCAGAGAGTTAACCTGTGAAAGGGTACGCTAGAACGGCGGTCTTAAACTTAATGTGTCGAAGACCGAGTACATGGCTTGCGGGAGCCCGGACTCTGGCACTATCCATATAGGTCCTGAACCAGCCGTTCATTCGGAAGAGTTTAGGTTCAGGTACCTTGGTTCTATTCTGCACGAGTCTGTAGGCATCGATCACGATATACAAGACTAATATACAAGACTAATATACAAGAGAATAATCCGACCGGTTCTCTTATACGGCAGTTATTGCTGGCCAGTACTATCTAGGCACACTCAGGAGCTTCACGTCACGGAAAGGACGATGCTGAGGTTGATGTGTGGTGTAACGCGGGCAGACCGCGGACGTAACACATTCATTCAAGGTAGTCTTAGAGCCCGTGGCGTAACGGACAAGCTCCAAGTCACCTAAGATGGTCCACGTTGCACGCCGACCTGAGAACTATGTCAGAAGAATTTGGCTTGATATATCTGCCCCTGAAGCAAGACCCCCGGATAGGACGGTAGACCCTGGCTAGGCCGGGATTAATGCCAGGTAGAACAATATCACACATTATATATATACTTGTGCTAAATTATAATCAGAAACTCATAAATGACATTCCTTAAAGCCATTATATTAAAATACAATCTGTCCTCTACGACCATCATTATTGATTAAATAAACGTGATTCGCAAAGCGTTCAAGCAAAGAATAATAAACCGGTTTGGTTTAGTCAGCGAAACCTCTTGCTAACACTCAACCCTCTCGTGATTTATATGGGATATAAAACAATTTCAAATGTCACATTATAATATTAAAATTTTATACACGCTTAAAATTAGATATTATGTAAATTGACTAATATTTATTCATGACTAATGTTAGTATTCGCATAACATTGCAGATGTAATCGAATATGTTTAGGAATATGAAATTAATACAAACCTTTCACTAGTTGATGCCCGCACCTTTATTTGCGTGGAGTTTATGAATTTATAACATAGTACTTTTAGTTACCATCTGTTGACATTGAAACTATGACCCTAAATTATAAAAACTGGCTTTAATATGGTAATATTCTTGTCTCTAAAACTTCAACATCAGGTGTTCTAGACGATTGTAATTTATACAGCTTAAAGCTACTCAGACAACCAAATAATACTCCGTTCTCCGTATCTCTCCCAAATTCAAAACACGACGGATTAAATGACGAAACTCAACGCCCCGCTTTGTTTTACTTGAGAGAAAAAGTTAAAGTAATTTAAATATTACCATTCTGACAACAGAAACCGAACATACAAGCATTGCGTTTACAGTCAAACGCTGCCTTATAGTTTAGCTGCTCTATTGTGGTACCATATTATAAAATGATATAATATGGTTGTCACGTTGAACAGTTTTTGTTAAAGGGGAAATTACTTACTTTTTATAGGTTAGCTAGACTTTTATAGTTATTTATTGCTTGTTCTTGAAATTTTATATATCAACAAAAACCTCGTAATACGCTGAATAAAGGTGTTAAAGCAACTTCTCCTAGCTTGGTATAGTTAGCTGTTCTATTATAACACGACATCAGGTGTCTTTATAATCAAATATATCCTAAGTCATGCCTAAGTCAAAAGCTTCACAGAAAAAAAAAATATTTGAATCCGTCCAGTAGTTCCAAAGATGAGTACAGACAAACATATTTTTTTTTTATTATATAGTTATATTCTTCTATCGTTATTTAATTTACTGTTTTACTTTATGAAATAATGTAAATGAAAAAACTACGACAATGTACTTATTAACCTATCAAACAACCTGGCGATGAAAATTCTTATTCTAGTTGCACAATTTAGTACAGTTAGATATAAACAATTTAAAATATAGCTTATATTGGTATTCTGACGTTTACGCCTACCAACTTAAAGTATCCAAGCCAAAAACCAATAACCTTACGAGCTTGAAGCTTCTCCAAGACTTCTGATAAGACAAAAAAAATTAAGAAAAAAAAAATACTACATAAAAGTATTAACTAGCAGATAAAAGAAAATCTAAATAATTACGAACTTATGGAGTACTCCTTATGCAGTAAGGAGTAAGTGAACCCACTTTATAAGTAATTGAAGTTTTACAAAAAAAATTGGCCGCTTACTGCCTTTTATATTATAAAAATAATGCAATATGCAAAGGATTTGAGTTATAACATCTGAAGATTCTTGAGTATTTAAGTTGTATGGAAATGGTGCAGACCATCGAGACTGTTCGAGAGGAAACAGTGATACATCGAAGCATTTATTCTATTATCGACATAGCATCGGAATTTTACTCCAATTAAGCTGTCTCGGTGAGTTAAGAGTACAATCGAAGCGATGTTGGATAATATAATTTCGATAAGCATAACTATTATAAAAATTATTCATAATCACTGACAATCAATACATTCTAAAGAATTACATATATTTACGAAATCACTGGCATTTGAAGATATTAATTTTATTTCTTTCGTAAGATTGCTTGAAATGAAAATAAAATTATAAAGAAAACAATGCAGAGAAAATGTGTATGATGTAAATCATCACAAATGAGATTGAAACAAGCCAACTTCCGCACTCCCCGTATAACAATGAGAAGGGCGAATAAAGTAAATACTACTTAAGCGAGCTGGTCATCTCACTTGGAATATTGACCTTCGCCACAAACAAGTCATGTACTCACATCCTTGTTGATATTATAAATCGAATCGAATCAACTCGTTCTGCTACACGAATGTCACGAGTACTAAGGTTAATGAGACTTTAACTGTGTTTACATAAATTTACAGCTGATTTACTTACTAAGTCCATTCATAAAATATTCATTAATGTTTACTTAATTTACAGTTAGCTTTGTATTTAGTAACATTGTGTTGCGAGGCTGACCTGCAGGAGTTGAATTAAATAAAGCTCGGCGTTGTGTACCGTCTCCAATTCAAGCGGGAAGTGGAATATAAAACGTCTTCACACTAAATGCTCTCTGCATACTCTGCACGTGGGCAAAAATGAGAAGCTGTAGAAAATTTAATAAACATAATTATATTAATGTCCTTTTGAATCTCGCTTTTGCATCACCTGATCGCGTTATTTTTTAATAAAACATCGACCCTCGGCTTTGCCCGCGTGAACTATAGCCGTTTCGTGTTTTCGACGGTATTTTCGTAAAACAATGAAACTCCTGAAAAACTAACAGAAATGGAAGAATATTCTTTCTCTATCTCTGGCTCTCTATGTTAAATTTCATTTATGAGAAAAAATGAAAACAAAACAATTATAACCATTCTCTGAAGTGGGAATCGAACCCACACGCATCGCGGTTACTGTCATGCGAAACCCACGGCCACGTTGACCGCAAAGTTCATTCATTTTTATTTGTTATAGAATTGCCCACATTACTGAACAACTTTTACTAATGAAGCATTTACTTATTTCTTATAGTTTAGCCAGACCATTATTATAATCCTCTTCAGTTGCACCTTATCTTTAAGAGAGTACTCATCACGCTGAACAAATAATATGGAATGTAGTCTGCCAAGTTAGTATGTAAAATTGATATTTTTTTCCCGCAGAATGCAGTTACATTAGCATTTACTTTTTCTGATGATAATGACGTAACAGTAAGTGGTTTATTAGAATTCTAAGAAATAATACCAATCCATAATGGATACCAAGCAATTTATCACAACTTTATATACATTTGCTACGCACGCAATAACATATTTCTAGTTATTTTAATATAACACACTTGACAGATTTATTTTCCTCTATGCTAAGCGTAATTCTTTGGAATAATTATTATTAAAACTACCAGAAAAGGTCACATCAAAACACAGCCGATGATAATAACATAATCAAAAATAATTAGATGGATTGTGTAAAACATGGCGGCGGAGCAAAACAGGGACAAGGCAAAGAAACATTCACGTGATGCTATAGCAATAGATGCTAGTTATTTTCCATACTAGCAAATATTTCAGCTACATATATTCTACATATGGAAAAACAACTAAACTTTAAAACCCAAATTAACTTAATAAATTAGGTATAATTATAGTAAACAAAAGTTTTAAAAATTACAGAAAGTTAAAAAAACATGACATATTTAGAAAACGTATAAAAATTTGAATGCAGCGTGATTTGAACCCACGCCTCTTGAAAACCTTTCAAGCCTCCAGCCTCTGACTACTAAGCCATGCGTTGTACATCCAGCTACGTCGAAATTCTTATACGCTTATTACACTTGGCGGAGAAAGCTTGGTGAATTTTGAATATCCTGCTAACTCCTTGGAAGAGACGATTTTTCGAAAATCCCAGGAGAATATGAAAAAACAGGATTACACAGACGAAGTTGTGGGCAACAACTAGTTAACAATAAAATATTTGTAATATATTTAAATGTATTCTCTATATCACAAAATTTGGTATTGAAATAAATGTCACTCGTATTACGATGATGTAATCAAATCAATTTGATTACATTTCCATTGTCCCTAGTGCAATTGGGATAAGTGAGGATAAACGGCCCGAATACACTACCACTGCATTTGATGTAAAATACAACACAAAAACATTGATACAGATTTAATCGAATTAATAATATACAAATATAATCGAGTTAATAAAATTTGTCGTGGCAGCTTGCTAAAGGACGGAACTATTGACGAATAAAGTAGTGTGAATACCTAAAACCATATTATTATCTCTAATAAACCAGAGTCGACGAAGAGACCCAGTGCTTTTTTTTGCAATATTTTTAGCTCAGTTCTATTTTCTAAAAAGTTATAATTTTGTTATATTGATAAAATGGCCATTTACATAAAATTTACAGATAATCAATTCTTTGCATATAGAAAAAAAGAACTATTGTAGCATTTTTTATAAAATTAGATAGGAAAATATTTTTTAGCATTAACGCTTAAATGCCATACGAGCATGGCCATATTGTATTTGACGTTCAGGGGCTATTCGTTTAAGGCACGACGCGTGACCGACTTTATGATGAAATACACATATTTGTACAACTTCTTGCATATAATTTTAGAAATATTTTAGTTATATTCCAGGACATATTAACTTCTCCCCCCGTACAGATTAGCAAAACGCAGCACTGGTTTCAATCAATCTTATCTTTATTCAATCAATCTTATCTTATCTTTTATAAAATTTCTCTAAATCGCAGAAAACGGCACACTAGTTCACTTAACTCCTTGCTTTCTACCTCATTAAAGAAATAGAGAGATAAAAAGAAACCTGTAAGTATCATAATATCTAAAAAAATACTGTCTCAAAATAATAAATACTTCTTGTGACTTGTTTCTGTTTTTTATAGAAGCTTCGGCGACTATAGAATAAGATTCTAACTTAGACACCCCATTTCGATTACTTAGAGGATGAAATACAAAAATGTTTTGTTAACGAATGTGAGCACGTTTTTGTATTAAATAAAAAAAATACGTTTATGTGTATTATAAGATTTGTTGTTGCATTGTAAAAGTGTTGATTTAATATGTGTGCTAGGTGCTATAGATAATGAAAAACCAAAGAAAAATACGGATAAGTGCTTTATCCGTTACCCTTCCTACACGCTTGTGTATCACTACTAGCTAGTTGCATTAGCCTTACCATATTAAACAATAAATTGAACATTAAAATATAACACGTCTGTCTACAGATTTTAACTGTGCCCTGAACGATAACTTACTCGTCTTCCGCTCATTCGAGATACTTACGTAAGCTTATTAAAACATTATAAACATTTTAATTTATTGATTGTTTTAATGTGTGTCGTATTTGATTGGGTGTAATAAATAAAAGTGTTCAAAGCGATAAAGGCAACAAATTGATATGCCAAAACGATAAGCATCTAATAAATAAAGGTATGAGAACGTTATAAAATAAATTGAAATTTCCAAATATATTTTTTATAAATAATATATAGATTGTTCAAAATTCAAACATTAAAGGTATTAATATATTACAAAACATAGATTAATAATTTTTATTTCAACGCGATGATCGAGATAAGAGAGTTCTGACCATAATGGGTGGAATAAATATATATATATTTTTGCAGCTTCACGCAGAATTCGAGACATTGCGCGTAAAGTGGCGAAACTCAACGCCGCATTTGTCTTTACAAGAGAGAGAAAATGAAAATTATTTAATAGAATAATCAATTACTCGAGAGGGGATCAGCCAACAATGTTTAGAGACTTAATTTATGTATGTTTATATATATTTCTCTAGTCTGGTTAACTGAAACACCGACCAACCGAAACCTACCATAGCTACCGCTACTTACCACGGAGTTTCTAGTCACTGAATTCTCTCTATCTCTAACTTAGAAGTTACACTTACACTTGAGAGACGACTTCATTCGACTTTGTCTTATTTTCTATTTTGTATTCATAAACATGTTGCAAAGTTTAAGAACTCTTATTTGAACTTACAATTCATATATTCGTATATTTTTGAGTAGAAGTTGAGCTTTTAAGCAATAATGAAATCAAGCATTTAAAATTAATATCTCTAATTGGAAAATTTAAGATGTATATAATGAACCTAAGAAAATAACAACAATAAGAATTTTAAGCAAAATATTGTATTAACTTATTTTTTTTTAATTTTTATTTAGCAATTAAGCAATCAAATATATTTAGTGAAATTGAAAAAGTCGAAACTGTTATAGTATTTATACTACCTACCGTATTGGTTACATTGGCTTCTTTGTTTCTATTGTAACATTATTTAAGCATTTTTTTATACTTCCTGCAAGGCCATAAGATCCATGTGGCACCAAAATGTGGTTAATATATTCATACATAAATATATTCATACAAGGATAAAAACCAGCAAAATAACGTTTTGGTCATCACATTATTAATATGTATATTAAATTCATCCAAAACTCGTAAAAAAAAATACTATTAACAGTAAATGGTTACTTTGTTTAACTAATTCGTTCGGTAACATCTTTGAATTACTCGTTATAATATAACATATTCTTATAAAAAAAAATTATAAGCTAGGTTATAAAACCTTTGGCTGACTCTGGAACGTCCTTTGTGGTTTCAATTCAATTACTATTAATATACTTATTTAAGCAATTGTCATGATAACTGACCTTGCTACATTGTTAAAATTATTTACTCAGTATTGACAGGTCATAGCAGTTATATATTATGTACTGATTTATTGACAATACCAGACACATATCACAGCTTCTATGATATAACTCCAAATCTCTGTAGATATCTAGATTTTTATAGTAGTATTGTCCTTCAGCATAAAACGCGTTTTTTCGTTCTATATATAGCTCATTTTATAAAAGTTCTTAATATTAGTTTCATTATGCCATTGTTTTTCACTACTGTGATTATAAGTTCATTTTAATATTATTTATTTGCAATACCAACACCTTCGAGGCGTGATGCGGGAGTTAGACACTAAACACTAGATTCTCTTTCTTATGAAAAATTCTTAAAATACTATCTAAAAAATATGTTATATTATTCTTAAAATATGTAAAGAGCTTTAAATAGTCGCACCTCATACTTTCTTTCTACTGGTTATCGTCTTCAGGTATAAAAATACGTATTGACATTAATGTGCCGCGGCTGCACACAAGAATGTACACATAATACCGGTTATAACTTCTATACACTTATTGATCGGCTTTGCTTTCTCAGTGACAGTTTTTTTAATGTTAATGACATAATTAATACATACGTAATATATTTAATTTGTCAATTTATTAAGGGCCAATCAAAAAGTGTGACTGTATGTTGGTTTGTTTTATGAAAATTGCGAATTCAAGACTTATTTAAGTTGAACCTAATTGTTTCTAGTCATTTATTGCTAGATACAAATGCTAGATACAAATGATACTACAATAAAAGATAGATATTTAAAGATAATTGTTATACAACTTTCATTTTTACCCTCGTCGAAACCAATGACTTTTCTTACATTCAAATATATTTACAAAAAAAGAAATTGTTTTAATTTCACCTGCGTCACGGGCGCCCTTGCTATCGTTGACACCTCTCAAGCAGATACGAAGGAACAGAGTACCCTCTTCCCTCGCCCCATAGGTGTGTATTAACGAAAAACAATCTTAAAGTAGATCAACCTTGATATATTCAAAATATATCAAGATTGTACTTTTCTTGTATGTACTTTGCTTGAGAGTGTGCATTTACTGTCGTAAAATAAGTATCTTGTACTTAATTATATTTCATTGAAATACGTGTAAATTATCAACGTAGCTAAGGAGGAAATTGTTAAATGCCAAGTCTTCTCTATAATTGTATAATTTTTTGTATAGAAAATCTATCTTACAAAAACCTTATAATTACAATAATGAGGGAAAATCCAGAAAGATTCATAAACAATTATTTTCTATTTAAGTTTTTAAATCATTTCAATCTTATACAAGTAACATACAGTGAAACTGATTAAAAAAATAATAATTAAAAGTTTTATTTAGTCTTATAAACCGTTATCGCTATGCACTACGGCCGTCGCTGCGACTGAATCGCGCCTTACATATACAATTAACATATCAGGTCATCCTCTTTAAATTCAAATTGTTAATGTAAACCATTTAAATTCTTAGCTCTTTTTAAAATACAAGTATCTACATGTCGACTGCTACTGCGATGTTACACTTTAATAAATATATTAAGCAACAATTTTGAAGTCCTCATCATTCTCGGAAATAAAAAATATAATGTATTCCATTTTATATTTAATACATTAATTCTCAACTTTTCTGAAATTTACGTTGCGTAATCGTTCACAAAGTCCACGAAATTTAATTTGTGGGCTGTAATTTATATCGTTATATGTTATTCTCTTGGACTGTGGTAATGGATGTGCATATGTACATGTATATATGACGTCACGAATAATTATAATATTTTGAATATCATAATGTAAAACTGTTAGATCTCACGTATAATGTATGTACTAGGTATTAACATAAAACGATGTAGTCAAAGTGGTGATCATGGCAAACCAGTATTGTTATCGTGAGCGAATTATCACCTTTAAATTAAAAATTAATTTGGCTAAATAAAATTATATCAGTTTTATTTTCTCTTTTTCTATTTCTACTTGGCACTAATACCGGCATAGCCAGGGTCTACCTTCCTACTTAATCTCAGTGGTTAAATTGGCTCTCATAACCTGCTTCACGACATCTAGCCATTGCTTCCTTGGGCGTCCGGGGGGTCTCTCACAATGGACAGATATATCAAGGCATATTCTTCCGACCTAGTTCTAAGGACAGCGTGCAACGTGGCCTTACCATCACAGGCGACGGTTATATTTGATTGGTAATTACGAATAGTGCCAGAGTCCAGGCTCCCGCAAGCCATGTACTCGGCCTTCGTCATATAAGGTTAAGACCGCCGTTTTCAAGCGTAACCTTCCATAGAGTCACTCTCTGCTCCAGAGTCAACCGGCTCCCGGTAATAAACGCTATGCCATCAGCATATACCACCAGCCATGGAGTTTGGTCCTGGGTATAAGCCGAGACAGTAGGTAGGGTAAGGTAGTGTATCAGTAGTAGTAGTAACAAAAACGGGCTAGCAGCTGAGCCTTGGTGAACTCCTTCCGAAAATGGTAAGGGTTTCATGTTGCCACCAGCAGTCCTAACCGTTAAAACGAAATCGCGGTATATGTCGTTGATAAAGTCAATATAGGCCTCAGAGAATCCTTTGGATCGCAATGCCCAAAGGCCTTCTGCAGATCTAGGAATGCCACATGCAGAGCTCTCCTTTTATCCCTGTATGCCTCCATCAAAAATCTGAGGGTAAAAATGGCGGCCCGATCCTGGCTAATTCCAGTGTTCAAGATTTAGTTAAAAAAATCAGTAAGCATGAGTACCCCAAGAGAGCCCAATGATTGCCACGCTGTGATGCCGGAATGTCATCAGGTCCCACCGCTTTCCGATTATTTATGACTAAGATTAAGTCCAGGATTCGGTTGGAAGACTATACGGGTGCTGACTATTAAGCAGCTCCTTGAAGTAGCGAAGGCGACCCAGTGTATATGAGCTGGTAACCTCGCCCTACCCTGCATCTTCAAAACCCCTTTTACGAGTAAACTACTTTTACTGTACGAGTAAACTGTAAAGGAGTTTCATGGGTCGCGTACCCGTATGCCCAAGACCAAATATTGGACAGGTACTTGGCAGAACTCCCTCTGGTGCAGTGGATGCAGCAATTGTATTTTCTCATAAAAAATTAACAGTGCTTTTATTTGTATTAATATGTTCGCATAGTCAAAATATTCTATGAAATATGTAGGGATTAATTTGGATCCTTGATTATTGATCCTTGTTTATTGTAATTAATAATCCACCTCGCAAACGCAATTTTTTGGTTTCTCGACGACTTCCCTCAATAAAGTTACTTTAATTTAAAATAATGTTTTTTTTCTCAATTACTAACGGAATAAGAAACTGTTTGATACAGAACTGGGTACGTTATAGTAATCTGTGGTCAAATTACATCCATACCTTACTACATATCCTTACTTTACATAATATAAATATTAGAATAATGAGTCGATTTAAAAATTTATTGAGGTGTCGTATAACCTCAATAAAAAATAATTCTTACATAAATACCTACGCCTTATTTATACCAACGTTTTTATGGAAATATATTTGAGATTTTTCGTTATACTGATGTCATTATCTCCAACAAACAAGTTTAGTGGGTTTTTATTAAGAATTTTTATTTTTCTATACAAATATTTGAGGACATAAATAACCTCAAGCACCGCTTTAAACCATATCCAAATTATAATTTGTCATACGACTTTTTAAATGAGCAAAGGTTAAGTTATGTGTTACATTTGTATAAAATATTACATATATTTAATGTATTAAAATGTAGTATTATAGTAATATAGCAAAATAATAAATAACATAAATGTGTGTCAGAACAAGAATTATATTTAACAGTACTTTATTTATTCTATCTGGTACGACCAAGGGCGCCATTTTATTACACAACTAAACACACAATATATTTAAAAATGGACGAAAAGTGGAGAACTAGGGGTTTTCACACAAGGCTGCCTTCCCTGTCTATCATTGTATATGCAGGAGTAAAGTTAAGCTAATAAAAACCTAAGCATAAACGTTTTCGTTTCGTTCTCTTTGGCCTGGATAAACAAAGTGTGACATTGGGCAAACGGTGTCCCATCCACTACTCCATATTCCTATTTATACTTAAAATTCTAGACAAAGTGGCTTAAATTAAATAAAAAAAATCAAAGTAGTTGTAAAGTGTTCGAAAAGTCGGGTACTAAAATCTATTTTCAAATACCAAAATTATACGCGATTAATCCGGTTAAAATAGCTTCATTTCAAAAAGTGGTTTAATATTTGTTACTCTCTACGTCATAAGATTTTAAATTAATGGTTAAACATTCTCGGTTATTACTTTATACTAGTATACTAACATACCTAATAGTCTCTATTTACTTACAGGAAATGGTTAGAAGAAATAGCTTTAGCAAACAAGCAGGGCCGAAAGCCGTCGCTTCTTCGTGCCATGACCAAGGCATTCTGGTTAAGCTACGCGCCTTCCGGCATTATGTTTCTCCTACAAGCGCTCATCCTTAAGTAAGTACAAAATGAAGATTATGTATTAATTATCAGTTTCAATGTTTGTGCCATTAAATTTTCATATTGAATAGTTACTAATATTTCTTTACTTAACTTATCAGAATTCAGTTTTTTTACACGTATATACATGTACACGGGTTCTTAAATTTGCATAAAAAAATCAAATCTAAATCAAATATGGACGCAAAAAGTAAAAATTACTATAAATAAATTAAAATAGCTTTTTCTCTTTTCATTTTATTAAAAACATTACTTTCAAAATGTGTGCTAGACATGCAATTTTACATATGTATGATACTGCTCAGCTTTCTACTGAAACGTTGACTATAAGTACGGAATATTAATGTGTCAACCGCCATTACGACTGTGTGAATTTCAATGTATTAAAATTAAGCATAGAAAAATCCAACCTTTTCCTTTATGGTACAGTAGACACACATGTCAGATTGCATACAATGACTATGGATTCTACTTCTGAAGAAATTATTATAATTTGAACTCGTTCGTTTCTTTCCTTCCTGGTTAAGTATATATATCTATCTGCTTAGTCATACAGAAGATTTATGGGCCTAAACAAACTAAGGAATGAAGGAGACACCTACCTAAGCCACGGACATGAATGAAAACATTGGATTTTCTCAAATATATTTTCCGTTACCAAAATATACGCAATTAATCCGATTATATTAGTTTCATAAGAAATATGACTTAGAATCTTCATTTACATCAATTTCAGACCGTTTCAACCAGTAGCACTGAGTATGTTGCTCTCATACTGGGAACCTGGCTCCAATATGACCTACGAGCAAGCTGTATACTGTGCTTCCACAGTTATCCTTATGTCACTTCTGATAGCTTTCCTTAACCATCACGGCACATATTCCACTCAACAATTTGGCATGAAAGTCCGCATTGCTGCGTGTTCTCTTATCTATAGAAAGGTAAAAATGTTTAACTCATAATGTAATCTAATTTAAAACTAATATATATTTTACATAATAGTACAAGATTTTTTGAGAATTTATTATTTATTTATTGTATAAAACTACTACTCAACACACAATTTCTCTTCTTCGGGCGGAAAGTGGAGAACAGAGTGTCTTGGCACTAGGTTCTCTCTGGCTATGCGGGAAAAAGCGTGAAACTGATAGTGATATAAAATTATTATATTCTGGAAATGATTTACCACAATTTATATATACTTGCATATAAAACATTCCAACTAATACTAGAACGTACAACGTTAGTGTATTTGTTTGTATGTATTTGTTATGTATAAATTTCATTAAATTTACCTTATCAGTTTCGTCAAAAAAATAATCAGACGGACGTTTCTGACTATTCAGCGAAAACTGTGAAAATATTACTTCTATAGTAAGCCATTGAGATTATAAAGAAAAATCTAACTAAATCCAATTTGCACCCGTATTTGGAAACATGTCCGAAAGTTGATTCGATCAATTAAATACAAATCCTGTAAACATGATAAAGAAAATATGAAATATTTCCACTTCTTTCTCACGTAGACATAACATGAAGATTAATATAATGATGCCTCCGTAGGTAATGCGAATGAGCTCTGGGGCACTGGCGCAGACAACAGCCGGCCAAGTGGTTAATCTCTTGTCAAACGACGTTAATAGATTCGACTATGCCTTCATCTATACTCATTTTATATGGCTATTGCCTTTGCAAGTTCTCATCGTCTGCTACCTGATTTATATTAAAATTGGTTACGCAGCTATTGTTGGTGTCATTGGAATCGTGTTACAGACTATTCCAGTCCAATGTAAGTAGACTTTAGTCCCAATTTATAAAAATAAATCAACTAATCAGAAATATTTTTACCATTAGTTACTTAAATGTTTTTATTTATATATAAATTTTATAGCTTCAAAACTAAATGTAATCTTATTTTTTTTTTTACAATACACTTAAACGTAAAATTATTTCCCCTATTTTTATCATAAATTAACATATTTTTCCTCCACAGCCTACATGAGCAAACTGGCAGCAAGACTACGTATGAAAACCGCCGGTAAAACAGACGAGCGTGTTAGGATAATGGATGAAATCATAAGTGGCATGCAGGTAAATTTAAATTCCTAAAAAAAAAATATGTTCAGAATATTTAAGCGGCCATTGTGGGGGCAGTGGAACAGCGTCTGGCTGTAAATGCGATAACGCTTCGGCTGTGGGTTCGATCGTTTGATCACGGATCAGGCTTATATATGACTTTCAATTTGAACATTTAAATATTTGTAAAGTATTCATAATAATTTCTTGAGAACTATGTCTTATTATAAGAAATTATGTCTTCTGTCTGTCTGTCCGTCACCTATTTAATTTAAATCTACACACATTAGTTTTATCTTTCTTTTTACACGTTAATATATATTTTTATTTAAGGTTATCAAAATGTACGCGTGGGAGAAACCATTTGAACAGGTTGTGGCATTGGCTCGTAAAAATGAAATCAACTGTATCACATCAGCGTCATACCTTCGTGGGGTATATCTTAGCTTCATGGTTTTCACAGAGAGGCTTTCACTCTATATCACACTACTATCCTATTCTTTGTTTGGCTACCAAGTAACTGCTGATATTGTAAGTTTAAAATTTAATAATACAACTTTTTTAACGTCCCTCTCTACAAGTGAGACTATAAGTTAAAATTGCATATTGGAAGGCGGAACCCAACTACGGACTTCTGTTCTTACATACATTTTAAATTCAATATAAACAATTTCTATGTGCCAGTTAGACTCACAATACGATGAATGACGAGTACATAGTAAAAGATCTTATATTTATAGATAAAACTGAATCACGACGGTTCAATTTATTTATATAAATATATATTATATATTTTACTACAAAATAAAACACAACAAACCTAAATAAAGCACAAAAAACTAAAATAAACACAATTACAATGCTTGGTAAAAATATTACTAACTGTTTTGAATTAACTTTAATATAATGTGTTGGTAATATGTGATTTATTGAGGATAAATACTGATACCAAGCTCAAAAATAAATATTTTATTTCCAACACATACTCATCAATTACACCTACTGCGTACTTATATTGAATAAATATTATACTGATATACATTAAAAACGTAGGGTGAACCATACCATAAACAAGTCTTATTACAGGTATTTCCTTTGGCGCAATTCTTCAACACACTACAAGGCACCCTCTCAATAATTATGTCCAATGCGGTATCGTTTTTGGCGGAAGCCCTGATATCAGTTCAACGCCTTGAAGCGTTCATGCTACTGGGTATGTGAGACCTGCAGGTCTCTATGCATGGTTAGCCTATGTAGTGCAAAACGCAAACGGCATGGTTGCCTCGTTTTAAGAGTTCTTATTATGACGAACTCTTTTGTGTATAAATAAGTTTTAGTAGAAATTTAATAATATGTAGCCTAGTGTACATATATGTATGTGTAATGTAATGACTAACGCAACGCACAAGGAACGATAGACCACCAAATAAAACTGAAAACACGGAATATTATATGAAACTTATAGTTAGATTAAAATAATAATTTTCACAGGCATTCCCGTTGGCTCAAATGTTCAATATACTTCAAGCTTCAGTAGCTATCTTATTACCATTATCACTTTCAATGATGTTGGAGTCCTATGCCTCTGTGCTCCGCATACAACGATTTTTACTTTTGGGTACGCTTTTAAATATTACAGTGTGAGTGGCTCTTGTGAATCGTTTAAACTTTTAAACGCCTTTTTAAATATACATGGTTATATATATTGTATACATGATAATATGTATTATATACATGTACGCTACGTAAGTTCTCCCCTAACATTCCCGTTCTTTGTTCTTTTTGCTTAAAATATTAACAATCTTTCATGTGTTTTATTGTATGATAAATATTATTTAACAGCATGCCCTTATTGAGCTTGTATAAACAACTCTAGCTATAAATGTATGCATTAAATTATAAGGGATATTGGCTTTCTGGTCTTTACTAACAGATATTAAAAATATGTTATAATTGTTGTAATATGACAACAAAACAAATGACAAAAGCATTTAAAAGCATCGCAACTAACAGTTTTGCATTGACGAAATAGATGAAAGAGAAGATCTTCGTAGTGTGGCCGACGTTGATATCGCCAAGTTGGTCCTGGACGTCAAAAATAAAAAAATGAAGAACCTTAGTGAAGTTGATTTGTGCTCAAACAAATTTAAAAAGATTGATGAAGAAGGAATATATAATACGGGTGAGCATAAATTAATTACTAGAAGTTATAAAACTATGATTTCCAGAGTCTCCAGCTTCACGCTTTTTCCCTCATAGCAAGGCAGACAGATAGGACCAAGTGTCAAGACACTTTCCACCTGAATTCAAGACATTGCGTACTGAGTGGCCTTGTCATATCACCGCAGTGGAGAAACGCTAATAATTTTAATATAATAATTGCCCCGAGTGGGTTCGAATCGAATATACTACTAATAAAGAGAATCAAAAAATGTTTGTTACTTTTTAGGTTTTGACTGCACAGAAAAGGGTCTTGTAGCATCTGCAATAAATAGCAATTCCATCAACACCGATGTTGGCATTCTTATACAGAATGTTAGTGCCAATTGGATCGAAGGAGGACCTATCACCTTGCGTAATATCAATTTGTCAGTTCCTAAAGGCAAACTTTGCGCCATTATTGGATCAGTTGGTTCCGGAAAGGTGCTCACTCATTTTTGGCAGTATATTTAAATGTTTTGATAATACATTACTTTATACAATACTGTTTAATTTTCAGAGTTCAATTTTACATCTTTTATTAAATGAGTTACGTGCAGCTAGTGGTAAAATTCACCTTTCTGGACCTCTATCTTATGCTTGCCAAGAACCATGGCTCTTTGTATCTACAGTGAGACAAAATATATTATTCGGACTTCCATATAATGCAAAAAAATATAAAGAGGTAAATTTCGTATATATCCTGACATGTAAATGTTCGATAAATATTTCAAACTGTACAATATTTATATAAATTAAATTTTCAATTGCTTTACTATAAGCACACCAATTTAATTTATAATTATATATACAAAATAGCTTTGCATCTTAATAATCAGGTTTTAAAAAATTTCAAACAAGGCTTTATATTAATTACTTTTCCCAAAGTACAAGAATTTTTAAGATAATCATGACTATATTTATGTTTAGGTGGTGAGAGTATGCGCACTACAAAAGGACTTTCAACAATTTCCCCACGGTGACCAGACGCTTGTTGGTGAAAGAGGAGCATCATTATCTGGTGGTCAAAGGGCTCGTATTAATTTAGCGAGAGCTGTATACAGACAAGTAAGTTACCAAAACGGCAAAATTAAATTAAGTTATTAAGGAGAATAGACAGCATTAGGACCGCAAGAGGGTCTATGAAGAAGTTGATGATAGTGGACGAGGCCGACGACGAGAAGAAGCAACTGTGCGTGAAGCTCAAAAATATAAAAAAAATAGGGGAAGGAATCTTGACGCTTTGTTAACACCCACACACGCTGGTGGTTGGCACGCTGGTGGTGGAACATTCAGTCCAAATAAAAAAAAAAATTCTTTTTTCAGGCGGATATTTATCTGCTAGATGATCCATTATCAGCAGTAGATGCTCATGTTGGTCGGCAACTATTTGATGAATGTATCACTGGATACCTGCGCCACACGACTCGCATCCTGGTCACTCATCAACTTCACTATCTTAAAGCTGCTGACTACATTGCTATTATGAACAACGTAAGAGTTTTGACCTTAAATCAGAACACAATAATTTATTTACATAAATATGAAACAATTTAATTTTGGATTTTATAGCAGCTTCGCGCTTTTTTCCGCATAGCAAGTTAGTCAAAGACTACCTAGTGCCAAGACACTGTGTTCTTCACTTTCACCCGAATGGGAGACATTATGTTGAGGGGCGGAACTCAACTCACGCTGTGCGTTGTCTTGCCACCTGAGCGGAGAAATGATAATTATTTTAATGTGATCATTCCCCCGCGTTGAAATCGAACCCACAACCATCGCGTGTACATTTAGACGCTGTCACACTACGCCACGATGGTCTTATTGGTTATGATAGGTTTTAGAATTTAAACTAAATAAAATATTAACTTTAGATTGTGAAATTTCAGGGAGAAATTGAAGCTAAAGGAACATACGACGAGTTGTTAATGTCGGGCAAAGACTTTGCTAAGTTGTTATGCTCAGTGCAAGAAGATAAGGAGAGCAATCCAGAAAATGAAAAGCCTTTACCAATGTCTCGGCGAACATCTTCCAGGGTATGTCCGTTTATAGGAAAAATACAAATTTCACAGTACATATATAGAGTTTCAAGTAATTTATGGCTATATATATTTATATATAGATTTGTGTTTTATTATTAATTAATAAAAAACATTGCTCATACTAAAATAATATTCAAACAGTTGTCAACAACGAGGCGGCCATCACTGGCAGAATCAACAACGGGATGTGAAGTTCCTGCACAAGAAATGGAAGAAGAAGAAAGAGAATCAGGTTCAATGGGTTGGCGTGTATATGGAGCTTACTTACGAGCTGGCGGAAGAACGGCCAGAATAATCTTCATGGTTCTTCTACTTATAGTTGGGCAACTTTCAGCAACTCTATGCGATTATTGGGTTACACTTTGGTACGACTAATAAATTTAGTGGCGGTCAAGCTTAGATTACTTATTACATATAATAATTATTCTATTTTTAACAGGACAAATGAAGTAACTAGACTCAAGGAAAAAGAAGCAAATACCACAGTCAAAGAATATGAAAGAGTTACGCCTCCAGATAACACAACATTTACATTATCATCATATTTTTCTGGAATCGATTTGGAACCAAGTATGGACTAAAATTTTAAGACTGAATAATTTGAAAATCTATAATAATCTAAAGCATAAATGCAACAGCAGAAGTAATTTTCTTATTTTCCAGATCTGGACATTCACGCTTATATTGGACCCTTGGACACAGCTCAATATCTTTATGTGTATACGGCTCTTATTTTATGTTGCGTCTTTTTCATAACAGCCCGTGCATTTATGTTCTTTAAAGTGTGCATGACAGCATCAAGAAACCTTCATAATGATATGTTCCACTCCATGTTACGTGGAGTTATGCGTTTCTTTGATAGCAACTCATCAGGTAAATCTCGTCAAAATATATGTTTCATGTAACGAATACAAAAAATAAACAATAAAAAAAAATTTAAAAATGTATGTCCGTTTATCCTAATTCCAGGTCGTATTTTGAACCGCTTCTCTAAGGATATTGGAGCTCTAGATGAGTTGCTACCTCGTTTTCTGTTGGAAAGTATCCAAATTTATCTTGTAATGTTCAGTATACTAACACTGAATGCAGCTGCTTTGGTCTGGACTCTGCTACCTACAACTATCATACTGCTCTTGTTCTACGTTATACTTCAAATTTATTTGAAATCTGCACAATCCATCAAGCGCTTAGAAGGCACTAGTACGTAATATATCAATAATTATTTCATTTCATTTCACATTATAAAGATTAATTATAATTAATGGCATGTTCTTTACAGCTAGGAGCCCTGTATTCTCTCATATGTCTGCGACGTTAAATGGTATCAGCACTATTCGATCAGCTGGAGCTCAACAACGACTTATCCAAGAGTTTGATGGATATCAGGTATTTATTTTTAAATTTAAATTATAAGATACATAATTTTTTCTTTGTTTGTTCTATATTTAAGTCAACCTAGAAGTTATGAACATATTTTGAATAATATAATTAAATAATTTCAAAACAAAAGAAACTCTTAAAATTATCTTTCTTTATAAAATTGTAGGACATTCATACGTCTACTTGGAGCAGTTACCTAGCCAGTGGCGTGACGCTTGGTTTTTGGCTCGATTTTATATGCGTGCTCTATTTGGCAATTGTAATAGTAGCCTTCCTCGTTATTGATAGCAGTAAGTTATATTTTAAGTGAAATATTTTTACATACAAATAACTACCTATATAAGTATCTATATATGTTCATTGACGCTAACGTAGCCCAGTGCACGAGTGTCTGATTATACTCGTACATACAATACTTGTGCCTTGGGAGCGCGGTCCACTTTTGAAGGAATATTTGTATGATTAATTATTGTCAAGATATTTCTCCAATCTGGTAAAACAAAGTCATGACGTTGAGTCCCGTCACCAAGCATGCAAACAATAGAATAGACGAAAAGTTGAGAGTAGTCATAACAACAGGTTATCGTCTACCTCGCTAAACGTGGTAAATATTTTTATTCATAAAATTATGTAAAATGTATTAAATACATGTTTTAAATAATCCTACAAAATTTCATAGAAACAATATTCTCCGGCAACGTGGGATTAGCGATATCGCAGACTCTCATCTTAACGGGTATGCTGCAGTTCGGAGTGCGCCAAACAGCTGAAGTGATCTCACAAATGACTAGCGTCGAACGAATCCTGCAATACACTCATATTGAACGGGAATCCCAATGGGAGAAAGGAAGTAAGCTATAAAATTTAATGTCAATTATATACTTGTCATTACATTTTCTTTGTTTGAATTGTTAAAAATTATATGTGCTAAGTTTCTTTGCCTGCAAAATTTAAGCTAAACTTTACGAATAAATAGATAGGTACATGTTTGGTAGTATATATAAGATAATATGCACAAGTCCCTACATACCTTTATTTAAGGTTCAAATACAGATATTCATGCACTTTAACCTGTATGTAGCCTGTGAAGTATATAAAATCTTCTACTTATCTTAGTTTATTTCTTTAGAGAAAAAATAACACTTTACAAACTTTATTTATATCTATATATATTGCATTACTTATGTATATAACTATACATCTTATTAGATGTAGTGTTTAAGCCCCAAAACGTTACTGTTGCAGCTAAAGAAACCCCTAAAGGCTGGCCTTGGCGTGGGCGCATCGAATTTCGTAATTGCTACATGAAATATACATCGGAAGACTTGCCTGTGCTCAAAAATCTAAACTTAGTTATTGAAAGTGGTTGGAAGGTATGTTGGAAGCTTGTCACGTAAAAACTGTTATCCTAGAATGTAAAAATTATCTAATACTAAATTTGTATTGAAAAATAGATAACGTAGGTATACGTGTACTGTGTAAATGACTAATTTAATGTTTTATCATATTTAAGAAAATTCTTTAAAAATTGATATTTTCTGGGAAATTTCTATAACTATCGAGTTGGGAAATTACTTACAATCACAAAGACTTTGTTGTTAGGTATTATTGCAATTTGCATGTCTTTCAATTTTTTAATTTTAAAAACGTTATGATGGTCTTTGTGTCGCTATATTTAATATTTGAATGTGTAATAATAAGTAATTACGAAACGTGCATATTTATGCACGTTTCGTTATTACGTAATAAATTTCAATATAAGTAAATTAATTATTAAAAATATTATTTTTTTTATTTTACTAAATATGTAATTTTTTTGTGTAGGTGGGAATTGTCGGTAGAACCGGTGCTGGAAAATCATCGCTCATCTCTTCTTTATTCCGTCTAGCAATTGTTGAAGGTGAAGTCTTTATCGATGAAGTTGACACTGGCTTACTTGCACTTCAGGTATATTTATATATTCACATATTTCCTGTGGTTGTCTGGGAAAACAGAGAGGACTTGCCGATACAACAGGGGTTACGAACTGTGTGTGTGTAGTGCTGGTCAATAAAACTTAAAGCCTCACTTTGTCTAACCAAGCGCAGAAAATATTAATATTATAAATGTGAAGTTTCCGCCGAGAACGAGCACATCCATAATACAATTCTACAACTAATAATGCGTAAAGTCAGGCATATGGCGACTATTGTTTTACTATACTATTAGGCTTTGACTATAATCAAATATTTAAGAAAATATATTAATTTGCTACGTGTCTCGTATAAATTGTTTGTTTTATAATCATATAGTTTGTAGTTATTTTTTTTCAAAGATTCACAGACAATTTTAAGTTTTATCTATTTGTTACAGGACCTGCGATCCAAAATATCAATTATTCCTCAAGAACCAGTACTATTCTCTGCGACCATACGTTACAATTTAGACCCTTTCAATTGTTATGATGATGAAAAATTGTGGAAAGCTCTGGAAGCTGTAAGTAAAGAAGTGTTCTTTTTCTGTATTATTCTTGTAATTTTTGTCTACAATCTAAATATTATAAACCATTTGATTTTAGGTTGACTTAAAAGCTGCAATACCGGCACTAGACTTTAAAGTATCTGAAGGAGGTTCCAACTTTTCACTCGGACAAAGACAGCTGGTTTGTTTGGCGCGCGCTATTCTTCGTGGCAATCGCATTCTAGTACTCGATGAAGCCACCGCCAACGTAGATCCTAAGTAATTATTATGCTTCCAAGTATATATCTACGCATAATTTTAATACTTGCTTACTTAATGATATTGGACTTTTTTTTATATTTTAGGACAGACGAATTTATCCAAAGAACTATAAGAAAGCGCTTTTCCGACTGCACTGTATTAACTGTAGCTCATCGACTAAATACAATTATGGATTCAGACAAAGTTATGGTAATGGATTCAGGGCGCCTCGTTGAATTTGACCATCCATACAAGTTATTAAGTAATCCCGAAGGTCACTTTACAAAAATGGTTAATGAAACTAGCGAAAAAATGGCATCGCAACTCTACCAAATCGCAAAGAAAACTTTCCTCGACAGTGGTGGACTTATAGAGTAAATGAATATAATTGTTGCTAAGTTTAATATAATTAGAATTGTAAGTTGTTTTGGAATGATGCAGTTAGGTACTTATAGATATTATTATTTTAATGCTATGGGTAAAAACTTACTCAAGGCAAATAATTCATAAGATAAAATCGTTGCCATAATTTAAATTTATAATTTGAAATCTTAAGTTGCTGTGTAAGTTTATAATTATATGTTCATTTTGGTATATATGTACTTTATTCATTATTAAAATAGGTTAAAATTTTCTATATATACATATTTTGTACATAACAGCATGTAATTCCAATACAGACTGATTGATGAATGGGAATGAATGTAATGCTAGAATTAAGTATATAAGATATAATTTCATAATCCAACATACAATGAAACTATAATTTATTTTATTATACCATCAAATATTTATATTGAGACATTACAATTTGTGATTGCCATAGAGGTTATCCTCAAACTATTAAAAATAAGCTTTAACTAGTGTTTTATTTATTTCTAAAATGTCATTATTTTGTTAGCATTTATACAGAAATTCACTTTATTACTCACTTTATTCTCTTTGTCAGTGTTTCAAAAATTGGGGGAATTAAGAATTAATTATTTTAAATAAAACTATAATATCTGATAGCAGATTTTGTATGCACACACAACATATCTAGTAACTTAATTCTTAAGAATATACACACAGTGAATAATAACTAGATAACAATGTAAAATTGTTTAAAATTAATTTCATAGCTAGAAATATTTGAAAAGAAAAAAAACCAACTATTATAAATTATATTAAATAGCTAAACATTAAGTTTGTTACACAAGGTGATATATTTTTAAACACATGTTAGGCTAAAAACCTTATAAATCAAAATGTGTTTACAGCCCTAAGACTTACTACAACTTCTTTGCTTATTTGATATAAAGAGATTTAACTGAGTTAATTACACAATTCCCCAATTACATTTTATATTTCACATATTTATTATAAATAAAATACAAATTCAGATTCTGCTGATATTCATCTAATCTAAATGCCTAGATAAAAGCAAGCTACTTAATTCCTTGTATGAAAGCACATGATTATTTTTGATTACTAGTTTACTTGATATTACTGTATAAAACTAAAGGTTAAAATATGTTATTTTATATCAGGCAAATCATTCTATCTTTTCATCTATATCAGACAATTCATCTTCTTCATTACAGCTTGAATCTTCATTTTCATAATCATCTCCAAATTCGCCAATCTTGTCAGAGAACATGTCACCCATATTATCACCCTCATCACCACTTTCGTCTTCATCTTGCCATCTATTGAAATCTACTCTAAGCCAGTGATGTTTTTTCTTGTCACTAGTCAAAGTAGGCCAGAAGGATTCATCCTGTTTTTCTTTGGCTAATACAACCTCAATCAATCTGCCTTTATTGACATAATTACTATTCTGTGCATCTATTTCAGCATATAATAGAATGTCAACTTCATATAATTTTTGCTCAGGTGTACTAACCCCTTTAAATGAAATTACTTTATTGTCTATTTTAATTTCCGGCTTATCGCATTCCACATTGAATGTTAAAAACACATGAGTACTTCTCTGTGCCCATGAGACTGACGGTGGAGTCGCGACTGCCTCAGAATTCATTTTATAAAATTAAATTATTGTCCTTCTAAGCTTTCTATTGTTTCTAGGCACTATCTAATTAAACTATTATAATCGAATTAATAATTTTCTAGACTAATTAAATACAATACATTATCTAAGCAACTCTTGATTGTTGTAGATATATGTCAGTTGTCAAGTGTCAAATATTATAGAGTATTGTCAATTACTGTCAAAGTACAAGTTTTGTAACAGATTTACAATATGTAAAATTTTAAACTTATGAATTAGCATTTTTTTTTTAATTTAAGAATAAAATAATTGTCAGTCAAAAATTGCTGCTACATCTATTTTCAGATAGGTCATGGATGGGCCGAAGCCACCGAAAAGTCTTGCTATATCTGTAGAGGCGATAGCGAAACACTTGTTTAGTAGGATTTAGGACATTCCTTAATCCTAAATAGCGGACAATACTTACGTCGATATTAAAATAATAGCGTTGCCAGAATGTTACTTTTATGTTACAAGACACAAAACGTTACTTTTGATCTTCACGTTCAGGGCTCGTTGCAAAAAACTAAAGCTAAAATATTTCAGGGCTCGTTGTGCAAAAAGCGAAAGCCAAAATATTTCATATTGATTGTAAAAACAAAAATAACCAAAGGCTAAATATTTCAACATTGTTCATCTAAAATAATTAAATATTACTCGCAAATATTACATTTTCAGCTGTCTCATGTTATATTTGACAATCTACCACTGGCAGTTCAGATTAATAGTGTTGGAACTTGAAACTATCATACATCAAGCAATTAGTCTAATGAAATTTACATTTACCTGGTTAAAAGTATTTTTTTTGTAGAGAAGTATGCGCAAAAAATATTTCGACGATCTACTAAAATTTATCCACTCTCGAACTGCCATTACTTAATATTTAGCACATAATTCGAAGGCATTAGTAGGATTATTTGGATCAGTTGCGAGAGGAGTTCTGACAGTGGAGGATATTTTACAAGAAAAATAAAATTGTTATTACAATTATCCCATTTTCCCTTGAACATTGTTCATTTTACATTAAGATTTATACTATATTTTTACATGCTAAAACATTCCTTTATACAGCTGCTTTTTAATTTGCTATAAATGTTTTCTATCAATCTACTTAGTTATACTTAAGTTGATTGTTAGAAAACAGTTAGTTGTTAAATCGGCAGCGGGGCGCTCAAAGTCAACAGTAAACTCGGTTGACTAACAATCACGTAGTCGGACGGCGAAGGTAAAACTATAAAGTTAAAAGTACAAACTACAAGACATTGACAGCTGTCACACTGTAGTTGTTAGTTGTTTAATTACTAATTCTAATTAGTATATATTTTGAATGTTTAAAAAGCTCATTCTTTTAATTCTATACAATTGTTACATTAATCTTTAAGAATTAATTTCAAATAGAAAATCCAGTATGTAGTAATATCACTTGAATTAAATAATAACTTTGAATTACAATGATTATTCCCTTATTTTTATTTATAGGCACAATTAACGGCTCCATTAAATGCATACATTACTGATATCTAGAAAAGAAAAAAGCATGAACTTAAATTTACAATTTATAAACCCAGAGAAATAATGTCTATTCTATGTTGTTCCATAAAAACTAAACTTTTTAAATCCTACTTAATGGAGTAACATCACTTGAGCTAAATCATAACATACATGCTACTCTTAAACATACAACTGACAGTAATTGGTAGAAAATCTAGCTAAAATGTATCCATAGATCATGAGCAATTATTAATGAACTATCTGAACAAAATAGATTTGATTATTTACAGAAGAACCTTAATAAGCATAATGTGTAGTGCTTTTGTTATTAAGTAGCCTATTTATATAAAAATTCAATATATTTATTATCTATTGAAAGTCCTCAACAATTCTTAGAAGAAATTATCACAGTAAAGAAGAGAAATATTGTATTGGGCATATAAATTTGAACAATATTTACTGACAGGTATAAAATAAATAAATGCTTAGTATTGATTAGAAACAATTTTAATTATAAATCTTCATTCACATTCTGCTAAAACACTTGTGACCTTCATTTGCATTGTGGACCTTTATTTTTTATTTTCACAAGATCTCATGCAGGCATATTTAAACTCTTTCAGGACTGCATCAAACAATTATTTTGAGAAGGAATATTGCATAATGCACCAAAATGTAGACCTAGATATTTCAAAATCAGTTATTGAAAACGAAGAATTCCACTTATTTTACAAAACATCAATAAAAAACCTTCAATTATTCTATGGTGCGCAAATTGATCGATTACTAACAACTATGTTAAAAATGAAGTCTCTAGATCAACTGACTTTGAATCTAATTTAAATTATTTGAAACAATAGTTCTGTTGACTTTAAAACAAATAGAGAAATATGTAACTTTAAGCAGGAATATAATTTTAAATAAGCTTATAAATTAACAAAAATTAATTTAATATTATCACAAATATAACTTTATATTGTATAAAAACTCAAACCATCATCATGATTTCAGTTATTAACTATATATAATGACGTAAATAATATACCGTATAGTATCTTTTTTGAACTATATTATAATTTCATATCAATATTTCATGGAATTAATACAAATTGTTATGTATCTGAATATTTTATTATATTAATTAACCTTATTTTTCGTACGTATATAAGTACCTACGTAATATTAAAAAAAATATATCGTGACATTTACTTTGGCAAAACATTAGTTGACATTTAATCTTTAAAATCGAAATAATGTAAATTTTAAGTCTTCACATCTTTCACAATGACGTTTTTGTAAATAGACTCCCTCCAAATCACCTAAATATGAAAATTCTTGGAGTAATCAGTTAATAATAAAATATACTTAAATAAAATGGGGCAAATTGAAGAAAAATCATCATCTATCAAAATGGCGAAAAGTTCTTCTGGTGCAAAAAAAGCTAATATAAAATCTAGTGCTAAAGGAAGCAATGAATCAATAAATTTCTGTGATCCAAAAGTTCAGGGAGTTTTGCTTGTAGGTCTATTAGCTGTTTTAGCACTTGCACTTTGGTTTGGCTTCACTCGTGGTTGCTTGGGAACGAGACGCCGCCGAAGAAGGCGGTCGTGTAGTTGGTATGATTCTCACTTAAGTTTTTTTAATTACAGGACAATAATGGTATAAATATATATTTACAAATAATATTTTCAGCAACTAAATATTTGATGTCAATCCAATTGATCAACTAGCATATAACTTCACATTGTTAATATTTGGGACCTGAATATTTTGTAATATTACAAACGATGTCACAATAAAAAAAAAGTGTTTTCATTATATTGTTTATTTATATACTAGAGTAAAATAATTGCAACTGCATATTTGTTTTTAAAGATGGATCCCTCACACCAGTATATTGGACATCCATTGCTTTGTGTTGACTTCACAACTGGAGTACCTGAAAATTACGACTATTTATATGTCTAATTTATAGAAAATGTCTCAGAACAAAATGTTGTATTAACATTAAAATACAGCTTAAAATTGTCTTTTTTACTTTGTTAAATCAAATAAATATATATTTTATAAAATTGTGTGATACCATTTAATCTTCTTTTGGTGCTTCATCCCATTTTTCACCACCATTCTCCCAATCATAATTATCCTCCACATTTGGTTCCTTATTTTCTTCTTCCTTGTTTTCTTCTTCCTTGTTTTCTACTTCCTTGTTTTCATCCACCACTGAAATGACAATATTGATAATTCACTATTATATTACATAAATAGTAAATATTTTCACACAGAAGACAGTCACGCTGGAATAATTACTTGTTAATTATAGTAAAAAATAGACCAAAATTTTACCTTCCATAGTCTCTTGAACCTCTGGTTGAGGAACAGGCAATTCTTCCTCTGCAATTTTTTTATAAATATTTATTTAGTAACATATATATGAGAGAGTGCATTAAATTTTTCACAATTAAATGTTGAAGTGAGACATGTTTTTGTGTGTCTGTACCTAGTTCTTCCACAAACATCTTCCACATAGTTTACACAGAAGGGTGACAGAATTATGTTATATAGTCACTCTAATTTATATCACATTTATTTTGTCATTATTTTTTCACTTGGACATGAGATGCTGAGAGATGGTTTCCAATGCCACACACAGAAAAAAAAATAAACACTGAATGGAATTTGAGCTTATACCCATGACTATTACAATTATTATGAATGTTAAAATAAGATTTGCAGTAAAATTATAAAAACAGTATTCACCAGGCTCAGGTTCGGCAGCATCCGATTTGTCATCTCCACTGTCTTTCATCATCTTCAGGATATGTTGTTTCTCCTTAGCAAGATGTCTCTTGCCATTCAAATGCATTGTCATTTGATCAGTGCATGTCACCGATGTCTAAATACATAGAACAACAATATTAGATTTTCTTAATAAAATTAATTTATACATATTATATCAATGTAAAAAAAATGCCCATAGTCGAACGGGTTTTAATGAATATAAATATATATTTAACATAAATGCTAAACCTAAGTCTAAGTCTAAGAGTTAGGTAAACCTAAGTCTAATTTTGATAACAAAAATGATTTACAATGACACATTATAACTTTTTACAATATTATAAATTATTTATATACTGATAGTAGCATATCAATGGCTCATACGTAAAGTAAATAAATAAAACAGGTCTGTAATATTTAAAAAAATTTTTATGTATTATTGGCACACTTAGGAAATTGAAAAAGACATATTTAGAAAACGTATAAAAATTTCCGTAAAGTATAAAAATCCCGCTGCCTTCAAATTTTATACGTTTTCTAAATATGTCTTTTTAGGTCTGTAAAGTTAAAATAACCGCTTTTTACTAAATGCATATGTGTGGTCGTATCGTAGAATTGATGATTTTATGAAATGGTTGACGATGTCATGAAGCGCAACTGCGATCAAGGTAGGTTAGTTTAGAATATAAAAAATATTTAACCGATGCCTTAAGAGTTTAAAAGTAGTTTTCATAAAACATATTTGTGATGTTTTCACTAAAGCATGTAGACTTGAAATAAATATTTAAATTAATTTTAAATAAAATAAAAAGAGTATAAGATTATTACTCTTTTTATTTTATATATATATAAATAAATATATTTATTTTATATTCTACAATCAGTTCAATTTAAAATAAATTCTACAATCAGTTCAATACATTTTAATAACGTTGATTGGTCTGGAAAGGCATAGATTGGCGTATATTCTTAACATAAGCATAAAATAAGTTTAGTTAAATTAATAATAAATAAGCTCATAATTGCATTACATCTGTAAAAAAGAAAACTTCCAAATACAAAGTAACTCTAAAAGACAATTATATAACAACTTCAATTTATTTAAGTTTAACCGTTAAATACGTGCGATTTACTCACGTACGGTTGTCGAGTGTCGCTCGACTAGTTTCGGACCGATTAGTTTTAATCGTGTAATAAAATGAATGAATGAATGAAATAAAATGTACCTATGTCAACCTATCATTAACAAATTGATTCCATAACTTCTATGTTCTCTAACAAGATATTTAAACAGTTAACAGTTGGAAGAAAAATTGCAATTCTTGCAATTTTAAGCGTTTTTGTCATAATAATAGTTGATTTTTTTGTGTCCACTCTCTCGTTCATACAGCGGAGTAAAATGTTTTATATCCATTACGCCCTAGTCTAAACCTAACCTTAACTGGCTGGAATAAGGTTGGATTTTATGTCATAAGTCGGTGCGTAATAATACTTAGATTTTTTTTTTATATTGACTCTCGCTACTTTGAGCCATGCATACAAATGCAACCTTTGACCTAGTGTATACTTGGTCGAAGGTCTCAAGACTTAAAAGCTATACAAGAAAAACGGTTTTATCCAGTAGTTCCGAATATGTGTCGTATAAACACCCGCTCGCCCGCGTGCATCGCTGTTGCGTATATTCTGCAGCCTTTTCAAATAATGAAATTTCTGATAAAACTAAAAAATAATGGGAGAAAAGTCTTTTATTTTTCTTCCATTATTTTGTATCGCCATTATCCCTGTGTGAACATAGGCTTTTACTTAGAGATAGGGATCTTGGGATGAATCCCAAGATCCTTAAGTAAGTAAGTCTATATAAAAGGCGGTTTGACCGATATGACGTCACAGACAGACAGAGTTACTTTCGCATTTATGGATAGTATTAGTGCGGATTAGATTGTCTTTTCACTTACAGTATAAGCATGAGAACACCATAAAATAAAAATGTAATTTTATACAAACCTTGCATATATTGCAATATAGTTCCGATTGAACAGCTTTCATATCTACAGGCTTATCATCAGTAGCTTCTTCAGAAGACTTCATATGCTTCTTCTCACGACGAATTAGTTGTTCACTGAAACAATGAGTAATTATTTGTAGAATAATTTTCGCATCACAGCCCTCAGAAATGGAATAAAATTTTGTAATATCAATTATTACTCACACTCGATCTTCCATACCTTGTTGAAGCAAAAATGGGTTCTTTGGCTTTTTGTTGCCTTCAACAACAATCCTGTATAAATAAAAGATTGTGAGTAGGAGAATTATGTGTTAGTATTAGTGTCAGTTTAGAATAGAAATAACAGTTTCTCTATTGCTATAATAACAATGTGTATTAAGTTAAAAGTTTGACAGTAAATAAAAAAATTAAAACGTGGATTGATGGTGGTATGTATCAAAGTATATTTAAAGATTTTAAGTATATATAAATAAAATGTAATTATAAATAATTGTAAAACCTTAATTGTAATGTAATGTATTATAAAAACAATAAATAATAAAATTAAAATATAAATAAAAAAAATATTTTCTTATAAATTTCTTAAATGAAAAATATATAAATTACTGTTTGTAATACATTTTATTGCTCTTTTTTTTGTTTATCAAAATATATATTATAATGATTTAATTTCTTTTCAATTATAAACATATTTAATTGTTTATTTCCTGGTTACCACTTTACTCTTTGATAAAAAAAATTATTTTGAAACATATCAATTCATACACTACACTTATGATTTCAATTAAGCATGACAATAATAATCATCGCCAAAAACTTACGAACGATGCGCTTTCCCCAAGTAGTGCGAGTCGGAGTGAACTTTAGATGTGATGTGTACATCACATAACTCGCAGTACAGATCACGAGATTTTAACGGTATCTGTGAAACGAGCCCATATTTATTTATAGTCTTCAATTTATAATTATATAAAAAAAAAAACTTTTACAATACGAAAATAAAATAAAACAGGAACGCCACATTATTCGTGACAGAATATAGTTTTATATAAAATTAACAAATTCTATAGACGAATATAATAATATAAAACAAAATTTCAGGTTTGGTTTTTTTGTGCGCCTGTCACGTTTATAACTTTGCCAGTGGAAAGTACACAATCTTTTAAAAAAACATAAGATTCTATAAAAACTTCACGTCAATAACGACGTGAAGATTGACAATTTGCTGCAATGTAAGTTTCTATTTTGACGACTATGTTCACATAATTTTCACTTGATACAATCTGTTCGCAACGACCGAGGGTCATTCACCAATAGTTTATCAAGTGAAGGTCGTCGTGACGTTATGTGAATATATTTTTTTTAAATTAATATTATGTCGTTATATTATGTGAATCAGAACGTCGACAAAATGGCTACGGAAACATTACTTGTACAAATTGTCTAGTTACCTCTTTACCGCGGCGGAAGCCCATTTCTGATTGTTGGGCTAACCATTTTTTCTGATTCTTCAGGTGGTTTTTGGAAATATAATGAATGCGAGCTGTAAACAAATTAAAAGGGATCTAGGATAGTCAAATAAAAATTAAATAAACATAAACTGAATTTGTATTCTTTTTACAAAAATTGTGAAATAAATAGTATTGATTGCAAATAATAATACTACATATATTTGAATTATTAATTTTAAACTAAAATATAGTATGTCTGAGAAATTTCAATATAATTTCTTATAACATGCTCACACCCCTACAACATTAAAAACCCAGATGCAAATAAATACAAACATAAAACCGAATTAATGTTCTCTAAACACGTGAACAAAACAATGTAAAATATTAATAATTTCATTTTTCTCCATATCTTGACAACATTTTGTTATATTATTATCGTCTTAAGGTTTATAGAGTTGCTATTATATTATTATCCAATAAATTTAAGTTATAAATTACAAATAAAAAATTATATTTAAATTTATTTTTTTCATAGTATTGTGATAAAGTTGTATTAAAATAAGACATGTAAGAAATACATTTTTGGTCACATTACCAGTTAGTGTTTACATTTGGTACTCTTTCAATATTCATTTTTAAAAGATTACTGGTTAAAGACATATTTAGAAAACATATAAAATTTTGAACACAGCAGGATTTGAACCAGTGCCATTTAAAAACCTTTCAACTGTTTTCTAAATACTTATTTTTTAATTTCCTAAGTGTGCAAATAACACTTTAAATAATGTTAAACATATTGTTTTCTGGTTGTTATAAAATTGGCCAATTTCTCAATAAGACTACTGAATAAGTCAAGCATTTTATGGAAAAAAAACATGTTTAATTTTAATGGAAATAAGATAGTTTTGCAATATAATACAAACTAAAATAAAGACTACAATCTCATATACAACAAAAAGCTGTTTTATATATGTTTTTACATAGTTTATGTTTGCAAGGCATGTAATCCATTGGGATTCAGACTGTGTTCTTTTAGCTTAACATGTTCCTTCATAACAGGGTAAACACAGCATCAAGACACTACAAAACTAAAAAAATAAACATGTACACTAGAAGCCTTGTTTATTTAATAGCATACTTTTTTTAATTTCATTACATATGATGTTACACATATTACAGATGTTTATACTTACATATAGGATAAGAATCCAAACTCTGAGCACAGAGCCCGCAGTACTCAGGTTCAAACAATACTAACAAATCACGGGGCAAGTTCTTTACATTATCTTTGCCCACACCACATCCTGGAAAAGTTATATTCATTTTATTATTGATATTTATTTTTTCCCATAATATTAATATGTGCAGAAAAATGTCAATTATATATTTTGTTGACATTTTTTAAAGTGTTATTCCCACAATAAGGAAATTGAAATAGACATATTTAGAAAACGTATAAAAATTTGAACACAGCGGGATTTGAACAACTTATTACAACTTATATTTGTTGTTAGCATCTCTGTAGAGAGATTTTTACAAATTTCTGTTACCCAAAGATTATTCTATGAACAATCGTCTGGCAAGAGAGACTGCTATTTATCAAATATATATTTTGTTGCCATTTTTTAAAGTGTTATATTCCCACACTATGGAAATTAAAAAAGACATATTTAGAAAACGTATAAAAATTTTAACGCAGCGGAATTTGAACCCGCGCCTTTTGAAAACCGTTCAAGCGCTCTGACCACTAAGCCATGCATTCTACACCCAGCTATGTTGAAACTCTTATACGCTTATTACAACTTATACTTATAGTTATTCTGTGAAGATATAAATTATTTACATGTAATTTAATTGTTACAAAATTAATATATTGGTAAGAGTATAAATATTATAAATTTTATTATAGTATTACATTTTATAACATTTATTTGTCAAGTACTAATACTATAATTTTAAAAATATTTTTATAATATATATAACTTAAAATTTTGCAATGCATCTTTACTATGATTATAGTTAAATTTCATTGTCATATAGCTTTGTATAAAGTAACTTGCATGCATATTTTGTGTGTTACTTTTAGTTTAGTGTATAGTGCTGTGTAATAATTTTGTAAAATGCATGATAAAATAATATGGTTCACTTTTATTTTAATTCATCTAAAAAAGTACAGTAAATAGAAGTTCCATAGTAAATATTACATCAAGTTCAGAAAATTGAATTGAAACGGTTTTTTTAATTTAAAAAAAATATTACTTTAGACACTTACTTAAAGCAAACATTTTAAATAGTTTACATAATAAATAATCATAAAAGATGATATTGAATGTAATTTTTGTTGTAGTAGTTTTAAAACAATAAATTATACTTACTTAGCAAATATCTAATAGTCTTATCCTCCATAGTGTTTTTTCTTATTGGTGGTCCTCCAGGCCCAAATCCTCGTCCCCAAGAAAAATTGCCATGTGACTGTTGGAACATTGGAGAGGGTCCAAAATTGTTTGGTGAGTAAAAATTGCCTCTAGGTCTAAAATTACGGTTGTAATTATATCCCCCTGGTGGTCCATAGCCGCCACTATAATTTCCATATGCATTGTTATAACGATCATTTCTGTAATTTTTCATAATTTAAATTAAGGTTTTATGTTAATTATTAATTGTAAAGTTGATAGATATTCTACGTTTTTTGAAATAATTTGTAGAAAACAAAAATTACCTAAAGTTGTTTCGATATCTCTTAGCTTGTCCAAATTTTCCTGTATTATTTAGTTGGTAGTTATTTTGATCTTGGTTATTCTCATCTTGGTTGTTTTCATAATCTTGGTTGTTTTCATAATCTTGGTTGTTTTGATAATCTTGGTTGTTTTGATAGGCTTGGTCTTGATAACCTTGGTTATCTTGATCATTATAATCTTCTCCGCCTTGATCGTAATTTAAAGTACCATCAGGGTTATTAAATTGTTGATCAGATTGAGCTTCTAAAAAAATATACAATTAAAATGCGATACAGATAGTTACAAGACGACTGTAACAAGATTTAGCTTAACATCTACATATAAAAATAAGTTACTGTTTAAAACTTTAAAAAAATAGTAGCTTATTCGGATTGTTCATAAAAAGGTAACAAACGGCTCGTACCGGTATTGACATTATCATCCATATTTACGAAGCTTTTGAGTAAATAAAATGGAATTTAATGTTTCTTTTGCAAATTTCACTAGTTCTACACTTAATATATACTTTTTTTGTTTTACAATTAAGATTACCAACAATCGAAAATCAACGCTAAATGACAGTGAAATGACGATCAAATTGTCAAAATGATATAGCCAACGCATCTGAAATAGGGATGTAAAATCAATTCCAATTCTACTTCGATTTTACAGAGAATCGATTTTATAGTAAAACATTTCGATTATTTGAAAACGATTCTCAGTTATCATATCATATATTCTAACGATCAATAATCGATTATTAATGATGGAGTCTCTAATATATTTCCATGCAATATCACCATTTTTACTACTTTAACATATACTGTGGGTACTGTCCATCTTACCGTGTCCATCTTATCTTACTGTGTTATCTTACCAATTTATGTCTTTAGTCTGAAAAAGTATAGTACTTTTGTTTACTAATATAACAATTTCTATAAATAAGACAACTAGATATAGTTAAGTGTGCGAGTTCAGAAGACAATAATTACCATTTTAGTGTACATTTATTTTAATCTTCATTAGATAATAGTTTTAATTGTAGTGGCGATAGCAATCGACTGACGATGACGGATTTTATAATCTGTAATATATTCACAGAAGAACTGCAGTCTGTACTAAGATTTGACCTGTCTCTAAACACCATTTTTTTAATTTCTAACCTAGTATTTACTATTATTATATTACTGGTAATACTATTTTTAATTAACAAATCATGAGCTGCTCCAGTGGAAGCAATAATAGAACAAGACCACAAAAACATCAAAACAGAACTACTTTTAAAAACAATCTTCATGATACCAGTAAAAAGACAAAACTATTAAATAATTTGGAGGTGAAGGGAGTTTGTGAGCGTTGCAAAGAAATAATTGGCTGGAAAATTAAATATAAGAAGTATAAGCCTTTAACAGCACCAAAAAAATGTGTCAATTGTGATGAAAGAAACATAAAATATGCATATCATGTATTGTGTATCAATTGTGCTAAAAAAAAAAATTGTTGTACCAAATGCTGTAAGCCTGTAGAGGTTAGTATTAAATAAATCTGCAATATTTGATATAATTTTTCTTATATTCTTGTATGTAATACCTATACATGATTATTTTCAAAGGTTCTACGTTATATATTTTTAGGTTATAGAGAATAATGAATGTCGAAGTAATGCTGCCAATGAATGTAATTTTCAATCAATATTGAAAGGTCTTCCGGAAAGAAAAAAACGTACTTTACTGAGGTAAGAAACAGTATGTTGTCCTATGTAAATAATACCTCAATAAATACCTAGTATCCACTATAATACTAATTGCATAATTTGCAATGTATTCTAAAATATAGCTTTCTTAAAAAAGTGTTATATTTCAGACAAATAAAAAAACAACAAGATGAAGGTCATGAAGTTACTAATGCTGCTGTAGAAAAGTTAATGTCAGAAATGTGTAGTATCAAAGATGATAAAAGTGATGAATCAAGTGAAGATGATGCAATTTCTGATTCTGAAAGTCATTGTAAATGATCTTTATCTAACATTCTTAAGTTATATTTTCTTCACATTTATAATGACGATGAGAAACATTCAATTTAAATATACACATTGCAATGGATCAGCTTGCATTTGTTACCCGTAGAAGTTACAAAACTCAGTTTTCCTTTTTTTTTTAATTTATATAATTAGTATCCAAAAATGTTGAATGTATTACTTATTTTGTTCTCAGTACTAATTTAAAAAATTGCTTCACTTGAGTTGAATCAATACTACTTGACCTTGAAAATTTGAAGGTGTTACTGAAACAACTATTCAAGTATACCACTATATTCAATGTTAAAGAATCATTTTAGATCCCTTCTTACATAAATCATGTTGATTAGGGGAAGAGTATGAAATATTGCATAGAAAATATTTATCTGAAAAACAAGTGTGGAAAGCCAATATTTTTTTATGCATTAGAATTATAAAATAAATGTTACACATACTACCTACCATAATGTTTGACACACATTTTTGTATAAAGTAACATACATTGCTAAAGCAACATGTATTTTGCCCATCAGCAAGTCTACTAGTATTTATTGTAATGAATAATGGTCATTATGGTGGTTGAATGCTTACCCAAATAAATAAAAACGTTGAATAATATTGTTTTACTATATATATTTTTAATTTTGATCCCATTGTAACCTATCTATATGATCTATGCATATTGCATATAAAAAAGTATTAACCAAGTAAAATATGATTTTATGATGTGACTTGAAAGAATTACAAACGAAAAATAAAAAAAAACTTTTTAATAATTATATATTTTGATTAACATGTCAATGCAGTTTTTTCAATTGAAGAACATATTAGTAAGTTATAATTTATTATTAAATAATTAAAATAACTTTCTTCACATCTAAAATTATTAAATATGATTGGTTTCCACAATAAATGAAATATTAAATTTGTGTCAACGTCCATGATCTCTATATGGAAAACAGAGCGACTGTGGTTGTAAGTTAAAATAAGTGTAGAAATTTTTTTAGGAACATATTATTAAAAATATGTATGTAAAAATTGACCGTAAATAATCTGACAATAATGTTTAGGTCCACAACATACACATCAGACATCACATCACCTATGACTAAGAAATCAGTGGCATTTTTTTTTGTTCATTATAGAAGTTATGAAATAGACTTCTAGCAGAAACAGTCATAATATTATTATATAAAATCTGTGCTAAATAGAACGAATTGTACAGCTTTATTGCATTTATACTTCACAAACACCTTTACCTAAAAACAACATTGGTGATATATACATTTATAAAAATGTGTCAAATCTAAAATCAATTATCTATCTTATCTTAATATATGGACTATCAAACAATACCCAGTTGCCGCAACTGAAAAAAGAAAGAAATATAAGTTAGTAATGTAAATACAAATATATTTTTATTAAAAAAAAAGAAATAAGTTGGGTCTATATCGCCTACGTGACGCTATTGTGGCGCCGTTGTTGTACCTAAATATACTCTATCTATAGCTATCTATAGCTGTACACAGGATTACGGGTCCGGTTGGAGTCGGAGGAATGATTACATTTAAAAAACTTCACCTACGGTCTAGTTAGACAGAAAGCGGCTTTTCGGTTAACAAGCTCTGTCAGCCTACCTCACTAAATAAAGAATGTGAGAAAAACGTGAAACTAAATATAAATACTTACAAGACCTTGTCTTTCTTTTTCTTTTTGCAGCACTGTTTCTGTTTGTCTGTCGTCAAACTTTACTACTGCTGACAATACCTTAGCCAAAGTAATGGAATGTGTACCAGAGCCAGTGAGATACTCGTACAGAATATTTTTTAAATATTCCAATTCAGTATTCTCTTGAAGAGCATGCAAATGTCTTAAGCTGACAAGAGCTTCGTCTAATCTCCTTTCTAACTTCTCATTTGAAAGCCTTAATTTTTCATTATTAGATTGTACTTGTTGCATGTCCGAACTAACTGTTTCATTTATTAATAATGAATCATTAAGCTTCTTTTCTAAATTGTTTTTAATATCCATCAAATTGTTATATTTTTCTAATATATTTTTAGAATTGAGATTGTTACTGTCATTTGTATTATACTGTTTTGAGTAATTTTGTGACATAATTTGATCTTTCAATTCCAAATTTTCTTCAGCAAGTAATGAATTTTCCCTAATCAAATCTTCTATTTTATCTTTTCCAAGTTCAATTTCAGTTTTAAGGTTATCAAAGTCATGTATTATATCACTTCTATCCGAAAAGTTTTCATTTGAAGCAATCATTTCTCTTAATTTATCATTTAACTGACCATTTTCTTTTGACACTTTTGTCATATAAGTTTGGAGACCGTCAATTTCTGACTGTAAGCTTTTTTTCTCCTCATGAAGCATTATATATTTATCATTAAGTTCTTTGTGCTCAATTGAAAGAGCTTTAGTTTTATTGATATCTGTTTTATTTTGCTCGTTTTCTTCTGTGAGTTTCTTATTTAAAACAGTTAATAACAATATCTTTTCATTTAATTTTACGCTTTCACTGTTTACAATTTCATCAATATCAGTCTGACTAATTTTAGAATGCAATAATTTCTCTTTTGGAACATTATTTTCTAGTTCATTTATAACAGAACTCAAATGCTCTTTCTCAAGTTCGATTTGGGAATGAGAGTTACGAACTTCTTTCAGTTCGATCTCTATATCTGTTACACTTTTAGAAATTTTGTCGGAAATCGTTTTTAGTGACGTATTTTCTTCATTAAGCTCATCAATACGTTTCTCTAAATCTAATATGAGGTTTGTTTTTATTTGGTACTTTTCTTTTAATGTTGATAATTCTACTAGCTTCTCCGTTAAAAGATTTATTTCTTTATATACTTCATCATTTTTTTTAGATGCCTTGTCTAATTCTTTATTTAATGATTCGTTTTCTATTTCAGTATTTTGAAGCTTCAGAAGTAATTTCTCATTTTCACAATTTATTAAGCCAATGTTTTCAGCATACTTAAGTTTCTCTAACTCACATTCTAGTAATTTTTTAGTTAATTCCTCGGAATTTTGTTTTAAAATATCCAATTCTGTTTCCGTAGCGTGGTGATCATCATTTAATTTATTTATTTTTTCCAATTGCATAACACTTTCAGAATTAATTTTATTTGACTCCGCCTTTACTTTATCTATCTCTTGACGTGCTTCTTGTATATCATTTTGCAATAGTTTATTTTCATTTACTAACTTATCGACTTCATCATGTAAAGAAGTGTTTGTAAGACGCAAATCTGCTAATGCTTTTTCATTAAGAGCGAGTTCTTTATTTGTTGTAATATTTAATATAATGATTTTTTCGTTTAAGGTATTAAACGTAGAAGCAATAAACTGTTTAAATGATTTAGATTCTTCTAACGTTACATTTAAAACTTTTCTCAGAAGAGCAGTTTTTCTTCTTAAGTCCATGCAGGTTTTTTTAATTTGATCTGTTTGAATAGATTTGTTCTTTAATACATTATTTTCAGATTTTAAATCATCTACAGTAAGGCTCAGTTGTTCACTTCGTTTTTGAACTAATTCATAATTTTCTAGTAATTTTTCAATTTCAGACTGTAACTTTACTAGCTCTACTCTTTCTTCTTGTATTTCAGATTCTAAGCTGTAACATTTTGATTTCCAGGTTGTTATTTCTTCTAAATATTTTTCATGAATTTCCGATTCTCCTGTACCATTTGACTTTAAATCATTAATTTCACTTTTTATTAATTGAAGTTCATTTTCCAAGCTGCTTATCTGTAAGCTCTTTTTTGAATTTTCTTCAAGAATTTGAGAATTCCGGTTCTCCAAGTAAACGTTTCTATCAATCATAGCTAATTTTTCAGCTGTTTCTTGCTTGAATTGTAATTTAAAACAATTATATTCTTCGTCTGCTTTATTTTTTGTTTGTTCAAGTATGTGGCATTTCTGGGTTTGCAAGGCTATTTCTACTTTTAGCTCCTCTATTTTTTGTATTTCGATATTAGCATTGTTTAAGTCCCGTTTTACCTTAGCATTCTCTTCTTGTAATTGACTAATATCATTTTTATAATCATTTAATATTATATTGAGAGACTGAACTTCATTTTGACTAGTATCTAAACTATCTTTTAAAGATTTAATTTCGGTTTCCTTGCTTTCTAGTTCTTTATGAATACTTAGTTTATTTTCCGCCAATGATATAGCATATTCTTCTTCTCTTTTGCTTAGTACCTCTATTCTGTTGTGTAACTCTTTTATTTCGTCTTGAGCAGTTTTAAAATTTAATTCAAGAATCGACATCTCTTTATTTTTCATAAATTCGTAAGAATTATTTTTATTTTGAAGCTCTTCGATTTGTTCATTTAGATTTTGTATTTTTTGCCTAGCATCAGCTAATGAAATTGTAACGGATTTAAGTTGATCATTCTCCTTTGTTTTTGAATCCAGTTCAGATGATATAATTTGTAATTCTGTAGTTAATTGGGCATTTCTTTCTTTAGTTGTCTTTAAAGAATCTTTGTACTTGTTTAGCAATTGCTCCATTTTTTCTATTTTGTTATTTAATACTGCAATTTCCGACATTGTAGATTCTTCATTAGTTTTCTTTTCACTACTAATATCATCAGAGGCTAGATTAATTAAAGGAGTATCATTATCATTATTGTCATTAGACAGATTTAAATTGTCAACTGAATCAGTTCCCATATCATTTTGTAGCAAACTTAGTTTTGTGTTAAGTGTATGTATTTTCATATTTTTTTCTTCAATATCTAACCAAAGGGCTTTCTCGAGGTGGGCCTACAAAAATGAAGATAATTTGTAATATGTTTTAAATAATTACTTTAAAGCATTTAAACACAAACTTACTTTAGCACTTTGCTCCAGTGAACACTGTTCTCTCAATTCAGATATCCGTCTTAAGGCTTTGTCTTGTGTCTCCACTAAAACATTCTACAAACATCAAATATAAAATTTTAGATTATGAATTAGGAATAAACCAATTGTGTAAATTTTTAAACAGACACCAAAATAAAATAATTAATAAAAAAAATTTTAAACATAAATTAATTAAATCACAATATTCTATTCTTTTATATGTTTTTATTCCATTCACTGACAAGTTATAGACCATACCATTTGCTGGTTATTGATACAATCAAATACATTTATTTCACCTTAGCTTTCGAATTTTCTCTTTCCAATAATTTGTAATGCCTTGCAAGATCAGCATATTGAGTTTTATATTTAGTGCAACGATCTTGTGTACGACGGTAAGCTGCATACAATTGATCTTTTGTCACTCTGTCAAGGTTGACAGTTGATCCAGAAATTCCTTTTTCCTCAGCTTCACTTGCTGATACTTCCATATCAGACTGCAATTATATAAAAAACACAATTTTTAAACTATTTCAAAATAACCAGTTCCAAAGAAAGCCCTGAGAAACTTATGTTTGTATGTACAAAGCTGAATTTTACAATGTTCATTTAAAGTCACACATATTTATTAATAATTTTTGCTATAAGTTTATAGAAATGACTATGATGTCACATGCAAAGTAGTAGTAATAAGTTATGTTTTTACAGTCATTTAGTTTTATTTAGAGAAGGAAATGCCTGTTTAAAGTATAATAAAAAATATCACCTATTATTTTTTTCTTTGAATATAATAAACATCCCTGTTCATAATTCAATATATAATTTATCGTGAATCCGACAAGTGGGGAAATTACTTTTGGAACTTTTATTGAAATTGTTAAATTATAGATTTTAATTTTTTTAATATACTGGGCATATTGTTATAATACATCTTGTACTATACTATAATATATATACTTGTACATCTTTCACACAGGAATAAATTTATGACCTATCTAAACAAGACAATGTAATGTTAGACCATTTTTTAGATGTTCAATATTGAATTATATCCACTATTTAATATGATAACAATAAACAAAAAGTGTACAACACAATAAAAAGAAATAGAAAATATAGAAAAAAGTACCTGTAAATGATACATTGAAGGACTTTCATAACTCGGCAATCGGAATGATATATCACTAGCAAAGGAGCTGTTTGACAATCTTCTTTGTTTTTGGCTTTCTTGATTCATCTGTAAGTACAAAATGTAGTTATTACAAGTGTGTATACAAAGATGACTACAATGTTTTTAAAATTATAACATTTTGAAAAAATATGTATGCCTATAATATACAAATAACATGTATTTAAAATTATAAAAACTAACATAAGCAATATAAATAAATATATTTACCATAAATATATTTGCCATATAATAGTTAATGTAATATGTAATCATGAAATTACCTCTGGATACGTTTGAAATTCTTTTTCCACATTTGTAGGTACATTTTCTTGCTGTGGTAGAAGGGATACTTCTTGAAATGAATTTTGCTGATTGGTTGGTGGACTTCTACTTTTGCTTGAGTTATCTAAAAAAATGTGATTAATTAGAAATTTGGTATGGTGGCTATAGTTGAATATATATAATATTTGATCATTGATATAATATAAGATGAATGTAAAGTACCATTATCACCAATGGAAAATAGGTCATTGTTTGTGATGTCAGATATACTGCTAGATGCAGATGTGACTGCTGCCTGAAAAATATTTTTACATGAATACTTCATTTTCAAGTATTTATACACATATAGTTTGCACTAAAATCATTTATATAAATTGTAAATTAAATTAAATACACTTAATTGTCGAATTAACTGTTACAATTTGGTAGCACATACTATGCTATACTAATTTGTTTACCTGAGCAGCTTGTGCGATTTGTTGTATTCTTTGAGGGGATGACTTCACTTCCTCAGCTAGTTTATCTTTAAATTTTTTAAACATTATTTTTGTTAAGTTATTTGTAAATTTCCATAAGATTGCAAAATTAAGCAAAAAAATATTTAAACATAGACATTTGACGCATACAACTAAAAAATATCAATTTATATTAATTTTCTGCAATACATGAAGGTTTAACGAGAATTATCAATATAGAAATTAAAACGTCACAGTTTCAAATTGACATTGACAATTGACATTTCTCAATTACGTAAGTACATTTCAGAATTCATCAATTCAAAGCTAATATCAGAAGCTGTTAACCACAGTCCACAACGCCTAGTTTATATAGAATTACAAATATATTTTGTAATGATTAAAAACGAATTTACATTTCATATTTCAGAATATTTTTAAATTAATATTTTTATTTATTATAAACGTTTCATTTTCTACTGTACTTATATATGTGGTTTTAAACTTTTAACGACTAAATAATGAAAAACTACTAATCTTAACTTTTGTCATTGCAAGATGAAAACTTAAACCTTAATGATTAGATATTCTGAATTGACTAGACCATAAAAGTTATTACTTCGTTAACCATGTTTATAGGCAAAAGAAACAACTCACTTTATTTTTCATCTTTACTGATAGTCGTACAAAGATTGTACGTTTAGCGCGATATATAATAATTGAATTGCGATACAATGACGTAATTTACATGTGTAATAATGATTTTTAATGAAGTTTTTTATTGATATAAATATTTAATTATTGATAAAGATAATTTTGTAGTATAATTTTAAAAGCATAAAATGAGCGATTACTTATTTTACTGTTGGTTATTGCCTTTGACTGCTCGCTCAAGATAAATCTGTCGCAATGTCCGAAACTGTCACAAGAATTGTCATTTGTCATACATAAAAATACTTAAAAATTCATGAATACCCTTTCTATTTCTGCAATCTGCATATCATGTGAATTATTGTAGACAAATATAAATTAACCGTTTTCAGAAATTTCTTAAAATCGTTAAACGTAACTCAACATAAAGTAAGTTTTCTTGTCATGTATATTTCTACTGGTAAATTAGTTCAGATTGCTGGATGGGGCGGCATTATAGTAGCTTCTACTGGCATTTACTTGAAAGGTAAACTTATTGATAGAGTTAGAGATTGCGACTATTATAGAGATGCATTAAAAATACTCAGAAAGCATCCTGGAGCAGTACATTTTCTTGGAGAGCCAATAAAAGATAAAAAATTTAAAATAAGTGACAGTGAAAAAAACAGCTGGAATAATAAACATGCTTCCTTTAGTATACCTGTAACTGGAACAAAAGATAAAGGAGTTTACTGTTTTTCTGCAGAAAAAAAAGAGGACAAATGGCTTATTGTTAAAGCTGAATTGGAATTGAAATCAAGACCAGATGAACATTTAGTGATAGTCAAACAAAATTAGTTATATCATATACCATTGTTTTATTATCTTAGTAAATGTAACAAATATAATTACTTCTTATAGTACCTATTTATTTATTTCTATAAAATTATATATTTTAAAAACATTTGATAGATCTATGTAAATTTAATACAATATCAACTGTTTATATAACTTTACAGAATAATACACGCATATTTTAATTTCCCTAATTTACTTTTCAGTTACACATAATTCAGTTTAAAATTTAATACAGATCTTACATAATGACATTTGTAGGAACATCAAAGGAAAAGTTTTTTTACCACAATACTTTGTTGTGCTTAGTGAAATCCTTACAGAATAAAAATATTACAATAGATCTTAGAAATGACTCTTATGTATGTGGACAACTTTCTATAGTGGATGGGTGAGTTATTTAAAATTTAAATAAACTTTTATTGATCCACAAATATAATAAAAATATATATTTATTAAAAGTAACATTATATGACTTATATATAATCAATGTTGATAAACATAAAAATAAATTGCATAATAATAGGCTTGTGTAAACTTTAGTCCATGGAAAATTTATATTTGACTGGTACTACGTACACTATTCTTTGAGTTTAAATATTCACACATAACAAATTTAAGCTAGCCTCATATAGATGCGTAGACATAATCAATAGAAGTCGAGATCGTTCAAGCAGTTTTTTCTTAATTAGTTAACTTTTAAAGTACATTGTGGTTTCAGCTATATGAACTTATCCCTTGCCAAGGCTGTGTATTGTGATACACAGGGGAACGAATACTATTTTGATAACTTATTTGTACAGGCTCGTAACATTAGATATGTGCATATACCAGAGACTGTAAGTACAAATAGACCTTTAAGTGGAATAAATATGAGAATATTTGTCTTCTTTGTAACATTTATGTATATTTCTTCTTTAGATATCCATCTTAGGAAGTATTACAAGCGAATTAAATAAGATAAAACATAAAAATATAAATAAAGATGTGATGGCACCAATAAAATCTAGAAAAGCAACAAAGGCATTACAGCAGCATATGAAAATAGTGGCAGAATTAGAACCCAATAAATAAAACAACATAAATATACAGTGGAGTTAACAAAGAAATACTGAAATAAATTTAAGAATAATAATCATCAATTTTATTTGGTAACCAATTCATTTTTTCTCATTAGATGAATGTTTTCTATCTAATTGAGATTGATTTGTATTATAAACTTTAGTGGTATCATCATCTTTTAACTGTCTCTCTTTGCTATAGTCACTAGCATAATTATGATTTTCAAAATTTTGATCACTATTGTGAGAAATGACTCCATTATCCGTAAAATAAAACTTGGGTTTGCTGGTGCTGTATTCATCAATTTTAACTTCTGCATTGTAATCATCATTTTTAATTCTTTCCTGGTCTAAGAATGACACTTGATCATTAGAAAATTTCTGTATGCAATTATCAATGACTAAGTTTTTAAAATCGTAATTCGCAGCCTTGCCTCGATTGCTATCAAGTTTGTAAGACAATTTTTTATCTCCATTAACAATATAGTTGTCTTCTATAGTGGACTGTCGTGAATCATGCTCTTGTTGTATGATGACTACTTGTTTAAAAGTTGTAGATTTATTAGAATCAACATTAGATCTAATATAATTTTTAGTTGGCCTAAGGAATAAATCATCTTTAAACTGAGTTGTTGGAGTTGATGGTGTAGATGGTTCTGGTGCTTGACTGCACAAATAGTTTGACTGATTAATATTTGCAATTATTGATGTAGGACTTGGTGATGACTGCATTACATTAGGCCTTTGTACTAATTGGGGTACCAATGCACCTGATGAAATAAAATATATTTCAATGGTCAATTTAAATTATATTAATATATACATTATAACTTGTGAATGCAAGATATTTTTTCTTCTTAACTTTAATAAGACAATAATTCTTTATCGACATATGACAGGAAATACCAAAAAAGGAATAGTAAAAAGTTTAAATGAATTCCATTTAAATAAAGGAACTAACCTTGGGGTTTGTACTTGGCGAGTTGGGCGTAAACTTGTTTGATCCGCTCGATATTGATCTGCGAAGTTTTTGTGTGATCAACCATTGGCATGGGATAGTCTCGTCCTATGATGCATCGCGCCGCTTGCTGCACCGCGTCCGGAGCCACCCACGGTTCGTGGATGTACCGAGTTGGCATGTTCTTTAGCACCGGAATGTATTTTCTAACAAGAACAGAACATGTTATTAGTATTTTAACTTTGACCATATTTTATGATCATGTGTTTGGATAACTTGTATATTTTCTGTACGCCAATATATGAATTTAATCATTTCTAAGAGTCTATATGTTTGTAGAGACATTGTATATTTTCTACAGTAGTCTATTTTACCTGTTCTACTACTATAGTAGCTAAACTATTATCCCTAGCTAAATACTAAAATCAATATAGCCAGCCAAAGTCGTAATAATAAAAAAAATATTATTAATTAAGGTTATATATAAATGCATATAGACAATTATGAACCTTAAAATTTATGTTGTTTGATTTCCTTTTCAGCAATTAACTTATTACAATTTTCTTTAAAAACATTTTGATTTAAATTTCTTTGCAAAAGATAAGGTATATTCAGTTCTTCATATAATAATGTATTAAAATATAATATTATGATTATTTTAGCTTCACATTTTTCGACGACGACGACGACGACGAAATTGAGACATTGCGTATTGAGCGGCGGAACTCAACGCCGCTCTTTGTTTTATGTACCAGCCGAATATATTTTAAAAATGTATTATAATATATTTAATTTCTAAGCTATTATACAATGATTTAAAATATTTATACAATGCTTTAACATTTCCAGTCATTCAACAGTACAATTTTTTCGAATTCCGATCACCTTCATCCATTCAAACCTTCAATTATAACTATGTAAATACATACACCAATATATTTCACACCTGATGAAGTCTCCATTAGGGTCAGTTTTGCGACCAAACCGCACTGGACAGTAGCAGTGGAAAAACTGTTGGAAGAAGGATGAACATGACAGCCACATCCACATGCCAGCATTCACTGACCAGTCAGCATCCAATAGCAGTTCATCAAAAACCTGTTAGCAATAGAGCAGAATAGCAAAACTGATACAACACTTTGTTTAAATATATGTACATTATAGTAATACAATTAATCATTGTAATTCAAAAGTATTGTAAATATTAATTTATATATAATAAAGTGTAATATGTAAAGTGAAAATGTTATGTAACTATAGACTATTAATAATTAAATAAGTTTCATGTAAAACTGCTTCTTTCACATAGCATTTAAAAACAATTAGGTATATATTATAATAGTATTCTAATAAATATAATTTCTTATTTTAAACATCAGTTACTAAAAGCACTGTTTTCTTGACCAAACATGTATATAAACAAATATAATTTTATTAATGGACTAACTAGATATTTAAGTATAAAAGTGTACCTTTTAATTTTCCAATACAATTTCCACAGTATGTAACAATTAATGAATAGGTATCCATATTACTGACAATATATTAAATTCCTCAAAGGTGGAATTGAAAGAAAAACAATCATAAATACACATAAAAAACATCCAGTAATGCACTAGTCGGTCCCAAGACCTGCAGATTAATTTATGATATTTCATTAAAGCAAATTAGCTGTAGTTGCATTGTATAGTGAGTGTAAAATATATAAAAAACAATATATAATCAAACAGTAATTGTGGGAAAGCTCTCACCTTCATGCCTTCTTCCCATGAGATCCAAAGGTCTCCTCTAGTGAGGAAGCAAGCGACAGCATGTCGCGCTAAGTGGTGAATCCACCCTTCGTTACGCAACTGTATCATTATAGCATCTATCCAGGGATAGCCTGTTTGACCCTGTTTTTTTTTAAATTTATACTTAATAAGTAAAATAATGTGGCAAATATAATCCTCAACAGAATATCAGAAAGAAGATGACAGCGAGTTTCTGTGATATGATAGAAAAACATGTAAAATACTGGTTTTACTAAATAACCTTATTCTTTGGTATTAAAAATTTTTTTTTTTCGTTTTTATGTTATTATCGGAAATAAAAATTCTATTTACTTACATTTGCCCATTTAGAAAGTGCACCCTGATTTTTTTCCCAAGGTATTTGTACACATATTGGATTCCCTTCCATTCTATCAAAATTAGGATTCCTTGTGGCTGCACAATAAAAAAACTCTCTCCAGAGTATTTGTCCATGTAGAGATAGTGGTGGTGTAACATGTTTTACTCTTTTATAGAGCTCTGTCAATTGGTAGTAAAACAGCCTTGTAGATAAGCAACCAAACCTGTAATTTTGTTAAAATCAATTATTATAAATAATCCCTTGATCAAAAAGTTTTGGGCTTATAATCTTAACTTAGCATTAAAAATCTAAGTAGGTTGATAAATGATATATAGACAAGATTTTGTGAAATGCAATAGTATATGCAAATATATCTTACGAACCTCAAGTATGGTGATAAACCAGTCTGACTCGCTAGTAGAGATTGAGGCGTCATCTTAGGTCGACCGAAAGATGCCACCCAAGCTTTTCTCTCCAGATGTCGTTCGAGTCGTAGTAATGCTTCATTTTCGCCTCCCACCCAAATTGGTGGCTTAAGACCGTCTGTTTCGAAACCTGTAATGGTTTTTTTTAAATTATTAATTACGCTAAACCTGAAAAACAGAAGAAAAGAGAAGAAGTAAACCAGATCGAGCTGCTGAGCCCAGAAGCCATCCATTCAGATTTGTCACATATTGCAACCCCTATCCTTATCTAGATATCCCTCTCATTAATTCAGTCTTATCAATGAGAGGTCTCTCAGAGATCTCACTTATTTTTTAAGATTTAGCAGTCGCGTCTATATATATACTCATCTTACTATACTACTCATGTTAATAGTACGTACCGATCTCATAGTAACTGGTAATATACGTGTAAATGATACATGATATAATTATTTCTTTAATCTCTTCTTCTTTTCTCTTTATTTAGAGAATAAATATCGACGAAATTCTGTATCAAATTTTACCTATATTTAGAAGATTAATTTACTGACATCCTACCGCCCGATACCGATGGGAGATATTATAACCTAAAATTAGCAGCTGTAGTCGCATAGGTGGGAAATGACTGAACATGCAGTGCTTGCGGGCACTTTTGCGGTCTTATAAGATATACACCTTGGTTTGGAATATTGTTCTCAGGTCTGGACACCACATTACGAGGTACGTAATAAGCGTATTGAGAAAATCCAGAAGCATTTCCTATGGCATTATTCGTACCAATGTAATAAAGCTAAACTATTGCCCACTTATGGCTTAGAATACTAAAGTATCTTAATAGTTTGTTAGATAGGACACACTTGTTAGATTTGATTTTATTATACAGACTAGTTAATGGTAACTTAGACTGCCCCATTCTTGTTGAGAAACTCAATTTAAACACACCCCAAGGTTATCAAATTAGGCCAAAACGCTACAATCACAAATCGTGTAGTTGATATAAGATATAGAGTATTTGAAACCTTTTTTGTCCTATATGTTTTTGTATATATATTTTTAAGTAAACACCAATACCTCGCTTTGAGTCGTTTCGTTTTGAGTTTTTTCGAAGTTGCGTCGCTGCTTTATTAGTACAAATTTTCACTGTGCGTCGTTAGATTTTCGAGGTTGCGTTGTTTTGGGTCGGATCTTTTTTCTTTGGCAACAAAGACTTTTATGTGAAAGAAAACCGACTTAGTGGCTGTTCACTATGGACTCATCAGACAGTGATTCATTTTAATTTTGTTTTTCATAAATTAATTGAATAGTTTATTTTGTTTTAATTGAATTTTTTTTTGTTATTTGTATGTATGTAATAAATTTATTTATTTTTTAATATATAGGTACTTAGTCCAATTTTCTTTTCAAAAAGTAGTATTTCGTAAACCTGGGGCCTATCTTCGATATTTACACGGTTTGCTATAGAAAATCTCAATTTACTTTGCGTCGTGTTTTGGAACGTAACCACGACGCGAAGTGAGGTATTGGTGTACAAGTATGTATGTATATTTTTAAGTATACAAGTATACGAGTATGTAGCTGTCATTTAGTTGACACCTTTAATAATTTACAACTGTATTTGTGCTTTTCACTAACGTGTTTCCTATTAATGTGCATTTGTAACTAGTTTAGTTAGTGCTATTTATATAAATTAGTATTATATAGTCCTTTAATATGACGTGGCAACTTGTAATTAGAACAACACTAAGCACGTATGTTATTGTGAACTGTGTTTGTATTGTTTAAGAGTAATATTTTGTTAGTTGTCCTTAATAAATAAATAAATAAATAAGCACAGAATTAGGTTACGCCACCTTACATGTAATATTTCTAAAATCGATGGGAAGTAAAAAATTGAAAATCTTAACGTTATGTTTTATTAGTCTAGTGAATACGCGCAATCATCCCCTATTTTTCTAAATTTTGGGATAGAATTTTTGTTCAAAATATCGGATAATTCTCCGAAGATGATAAGAACCATATCCTTCAAAATTGATTTATTAAAATTGGTCTGTAATAAGTTATGCGTGATCTAACATAAAAAAATATACGGGTCGAATGGAGCCTGCTGAGTTTTTTCGTAGGTTAAAAATAGTAACGAACTTAGGCATCGTATAGTTTCAGGCACGAAAATAAACTACTATAACAAGAACGCATGTTTTAGCAGTCAGAGCGCTTGAATTTTCTAAATGTCTTTTTCAATTTCCTAAGTGTGCGATTAACACTTTAAAAAAAAAAAGTTAAAAAATATAACAAAGTTCTTACTCATTGCACTGATATAAAGAAATAATGTTAACTCCTAGTACCGTATACTCTCTTTACATATGAAATACATATGTGATGCCACGGTTAATTAAAGTCAAAGTGACATATTTTTATTTAAAATAAAAAGTTACATGCTTAATTTTTTGAACGTCAAACCATTTACCACCGGTTTACTAAAGTTAACATTATAACTTTACACAAGTGTCTGTCAAATATGGTAGTGTGTAGTATTTATTAAACGACTTCTTCTCCATATCAAAACTAACTACGACAATTTTCATATTTTATGCTTGTCAAAGAGGTTGGAGAATTTTTTAAAAGGTTGAACACGTTCTTACGACATTTTTTTGTCTTAAATATTTTCAGTTATTGCCGACGTATTTATTAAGAGAAATCATATAGCCGCAAGTAAGTAACCCCAACGTTACGAGCCACGCGGAGGAAAACGTGAACGTAAGTTTTCGTCTAAGAGACTGAAACACAAATTTTTATATAAAATTTGTTGCGCTTAAATTTTATAAATATCAATTTATATACACGAGAAAAGTTTGAACCGAATCTATTTATTGCATCATTTTCTCTTAAAAAAGATTTAGAAGAATTTAAATTAAATTTAATTAAAATTTAAAAACAACTATGAGTAAACATATCTATTATTAGAACAGTGACCTTAGTATTGTAACATTTTTTAAAGTGTTACACACACTAAGGATATGAAAAGCATTTTTAGAAAAAGTATAAAAATTATAGACAAGAATCCGCGCCGCTTGGAAACCTAGGACATGCGTTCAACGTTTAAATTTTTATAGGTTTTCCGAATGTTACTCAGTAACCTAGCGTCTTTATATCAGTGAAAAAAATTCTTGCTTTATGCAGGCACCACATGTCGTTTATCTTCCAACTTTTTTATTATTTACGATTAATAATTAATGAGCTTTGTTTGTAAAATAGAATTATAATTCATTTATAAATACTACATCACGGTCCTATTGTTAATGAGACGAGACGAGACGCCACTGTAATTGTCTATTAAGTGTTAATTTAATTCAAGAAAGATAAACGCTTAATTTAAGTTGACGATACACAATTCAATTTATCCCAGGAAAGGCAATGTAATACAAACCTAGTTCCTCAAGTGTTGGAACACCAAAGCGGTCGTCATGGTCTTCTGTGACGGGTGTGATAGCGCCGTTGAGGTTCTGTGAAGATATAGCGGTTTCGGCAGGCGGCGGCGGTGGCATACTCGCTATCAATGCTTGGAACTGGTGGTAAGTTAGAGGCGCTTTGCCGCCATTACGTTCTATTATACTAAAATAATCATACATCTGTTACATATCCTTATATAAAGCATTATTAATATATAAAAAGAAAATATTATTGAGAATGTCATGGCGCAGCGGCCGGGGAATGATTATATTATTTAATTTAGTTTAATTTCTCGTTTTGAAAATACAAAGTTCGGCGTTAACTTGCGCAATGTTTCCGGCGTTAAATTCGAGACAAGCGAAAGAGAAATGTTATGGTACTAGATTGTTTCTGTCTACCGTGCTATGCCTGGAAAAGCGTGAAGCTGGAAAAAATAACGAAATTTCATGTACCTGTCTAATTTGTACAAAGTATGGGATACTTGCGATGTCACCGTAATACCAACTTCTCGACATTTTGTCATAATATTATGATCCCTAACGCGACCATACGGCTCGGGATCTTCCTCAAAGGTGAGTGCGGTGGTTCCCCATTCTCGGAATAATTTGGGTAACGCGTCAGCCGGTTGACCCCGTACCACAAACAATCGCGAGTTCAGCTTCCTCAAGCTGCTGTCTAAATCTTCTAAGCATTGTAGAAGAAATCTGTACAAACCAATATACATATGATATTTTATCAAATTATTGGAACGGACGCTAATGAAGAAATATGATAACTGTTTAATACCTCCATTTGTTTATTCCGACATTAGATGAACTTGCGAACCAAGGGTCGATAATAAAAACGCATCGAAATGTTTTCGCATTTGTGAGGCCTTCTCGCAAAGCAGGATTATCGTGAAGTCGAAGGCCTTTTCTAAACCAGTGTACCGTGTGTTTCCCTGGTGAGTGGCGTCCTGATGGTGTAGGCGTTGGCATCGCGGCAGATACCGTCTTAGCGGCTGCTGACATTACAATATCTAAGTGACCCACATCATTATCTAAAATATTTTATGAACAGAAATAAATATTTATATTTAACATAGTAAAATTATTCTTTTTACTAACGATTTTAATACACAAATTCTCATTATGCATACAAATTAGTTTTGTTATACAGTTTAACTTGTAAAAAAGTTATACAATTTAACTTGTAAAAAAGTTATACTTTGTAATAACAATACTATACTAATCCTAATCAACAAATATATAATGTATTTGTTTATGTTAGTTACTACTACTTAAATACATCCTTGGCCATGAGTATTAGGCGCCCCCAATACAGTTGTTTCGCTTGGGTTGTCTGGTCAGTCTGCACTTGTTTGTGTTAGTTAAATAATTCTACAGTTTTATTTATATTTTATAAATTTGGTAACAATTAAATTTACTTAAAAAATAGTTATTTAATAAAAAATAAATTTACTTAAAAAATTGTAATGAAATCAGTACCGAAAATTTTGTAAAAATTTAACTGTAAAAAGCGTATTACAAGAATGTATATAAACTAAGAGCCGAAAGCGCGTAACCACAACCCGTCAAGACAGAAAATCGATTCGTAAGCCTATGAGAGATAGGAAAATCTGCTTTATTCTCAGTAAGTGCTCGAGCTGTCTCTCTGGCGACAATATAAGGAGACGGCTAGAATGGGCTCCGAAATACCCGCACTTCATATCAGAGGATTGATCCAATTCTAACAAGAATTATCTTTGCTGTGCTTTGCTGTGTCAATCTTAAGCGCTAGAAAGGTCTGTCGAGCGTGTTTCAAAGGTATTTGGAACACCGGGTGTGAATGAGGCGACGCGTAGGTGAACAATAACAGTAGCCAACCGTTAAGCACGATCGAGCCAGTATAATGATGGGGGCTGGGGATGCAAGGTTGTTGATTGTGTCGGCGAAATGTTCGTTTATGAAGGTCGTACGAATAGTGAAAATACATTAATGTACTAAAAACTGCTCTTATGCCTTCGTTAACGTGTATTTTTGGAGACACTAGAAGGAGAGAACAACAAGGATCTTTTGCATTAGTCTGCACAAACCCCAGACCTCCATTGAGCATCTTTGTGGCATTTTGAAATGTAAGAAAGAGCACAGCATAACATCGACATCGGACTAACAGTTCATTAGTGCAAGAATGAGAAACTATTTCTTCAGATAAATGTACCAAACTTACTTACGTACCTACTTACGTAAAATGGCTATCCAATAAAAATATGTATTGATATTGTAAATAATAATTCAAGTAATTCAAATTAGTTTTACTTTTCTCAATAATTGAAATATATAATAAATGTCAGGGCGTCTAACAGACAAACAGAAAAGAAAATTAAAAATTATTGTTTTGGGTACTATTACATTGGTAAACGCCCCTGATAGTATTTTTATTTCATCTTCCATGTACAGACAGCGATAAGTTATGATGAGTATAGATGAAGATTTAATCGATGATATCTCTTTTAATAAAAATATTTTATTTAAAACAAATATATAAACATATTTCTTAATTTAAAATATAATTTATAATAAAAAGCCCCTAGGAAATAGCTCATAATGTAAGGTACAATATACATATTGTAAACAATTATACATATAATTAGTGTTTGTTTATCAATATAAATATTTAAATATGCTAATTCAATAACAACTTTTAACAATAGCCGGAGCAAAGAATTAAATGACTTATTGTTTTTGATATATTACTTAATTTTTATTTATTACTAATGTATTAAATGAGGAGTAATATATAGTGCATTAGCCATTAGTAATTATCATTTCCACTCACCTTGCAATTAGTTCCGCAAGAGCACTTATAACGAGGTGTTTAGAGATTAACATCAAGAAAAATTATTCAGACACAGGTTTCATTTTCATAATTCACTTTTTTGTTTATAATAAAAACTCAAACTAACAAAACTGTAATGATAATAATATTACAATTTACAGTAAATAATAAATATGTAAAATAAATGATATTAGGATCTTCGCGTTATAATTGAAGTTATATCAAAATTAACAAAATATTTTCAAATTTAATCATTAAAAAATACTTTTTCTATAACTTATGTAAATCAAAACTACGTCAATATAATAAACACAGAACAGCCAAACTCAAGCGTGGCATACAGATTACAGATATATAGTCAGAATGAGAATTCATCCACGCCGCTTGCAACGTGACCAGTGTATATAAGTATAAATAGAATATGTAATACTATGTATATAATATATCCGTATATAATACAAAAAAGTACCCAGTAAAAAATATCAAAACAGACTACAGAGTAAACTCCTGAGAAAATTGACGATAATTCATATATTTAATCTGTAATAACAGTGTTCCTAGTTGCAATTGTTTTAAATATAATTTCTATTATATTTGTATTTTGAAAAGTGTATTATGCTAATACATTATATGTGTTTCTGTATAACTGTAAAAATATGTATATTTGATAAGTTCATAAATAAATGATAAAAAATATGAATTGTAAGTATACCGAATAATCGAAAATTCAGCTTTGCTATTAATGCCTATTAATGCCACTAGTCGCAATACTTGAGAATTTATTTTTTTATAGAAACTCAATTTCTATAGTAAAAAAATCTATAAAGTAGTATACTTTACTACAATCCTTTAAAAAGTATATTTTAAGTATATAAATAATTATATTTAAAAAAAAGTTTTAAATCCAAATGCATCAGTCAAATGTAAAAAGTCTAACCTAACCCAATCTACCTTAATCGCTTATAACTACTTTATACAGAATAAACCAAAATCAAGTATAATATTTTTGTAAGGTTAAATTTTTTTTATTTAACAGATTTCTTAGAGCTAACAAGTGTTTTAAGCTACAAATTTTATTAAATATATTATAAAGACCATCGTGGCGCAGTGCGAGAGCATCTGTTAACGTGATTGGTTGTGGGTTTCATGACCACTCGGGAAAATGATTATATTTTAAATTATATTTTCATTTCTTCTCCCTGATACCTAAACCAAGCGTGGCGTTGAGCTCCATTACTGACTTACGATCGGAAAGTGGACAAGTGTCTTCACACTAGGTTCTGTCTGACAACCACGATATAAGTCCAATGATGGACCATTAAAAAAAGTTACTTCTTCCTAGATATACCTAAAATTTAATTGATAGATATTGGTGAAATACTATTAAAAGTTGTTATTTTCATACAAATGGGGAAATTTTAAATAATACTTAAAGCTTAGTTTTCAGTTTTTTTTTTCAAAATCGGCTAAAATTCTGTTGGCTCTGTTGTCCTTTACAGTGACACTAGGGTGATAGAAGGGTCCGTCCCTGCGAAATACAAGGACTACATTGCTGCTCGAAAGGAGGGCTTAGCTCGCGCTAGTCACGATGCGTTCAGTGAAAAAATACACATGATTCCGTCCGCCTATTTTCTTCTTTTCAATAATTTTGAACATTATTATTAATGAGTATTAAGTGCTCATTAAGTACACTTTGTCTTATTGAAGAAATTAAAATAAACATTTTGCTAAAGGGTAACCAAGTCAATAGATATCTCATATATTTGCGACTGGTTTAAGTTATGAAAATTCAGGCGGTATTTAATTTTAACATTAGCCTTTTCCTCATTTAAATCACGTAAAGTGTACATTTTATATAATTATACATTTTTAAAAATATATTTTATATATATGTTCTCTTAAACTTTTTAATTTTGTTTCACTACTATAATTTTATGCTCTCTGTGGGCAAACGGGCAACATTTAAACTTGTCATTGTTTGTCAATTCTTTCTAAAGTTTCCCTCATTGAAAATGTACGTAAATATAAGGCTTAAAATTTAATCGAAAGTTATCCTAATTTGTGTTATATTATTTTGATAACATTATCTTAAATCGAAATTATTATATTGTAACTTTTGTAAAAATGATTTTATTTTGTACAAATATCCATATTTTTTTAAAAATATTTCCAGTGAGGGTTAAGACGTGACAATGGGTCGTGTTATTCGGGCTCAACGTAAGGGTGCCGGTTCGGTATTCGTTTCACATACAAAGAAAAGGAAAGGAGCACCGAAACTCCGTTCTTTAGATTATGCTGAACGTCATGGATACATCAAAGGCGTTGTTAAGGTTAGATTATTTTATTGTTATAATTTAAATTAAAGAATATGTAAAACTAAAGCAATCAATTATTTTATATTTTTCTCTAGGATATCATTCATGACCCTGGCCGTGGAGCTCCACTAGCCGTGGTACATTTCCGTGATCCATACAAGTTCAAAACACGTAAAGAACTCTTTATTGCACCTGAGGGTCTGTACACAGGGCAGTTCGTGTATTGTGGAAAAAAAGCTACTCTAGAAGTTGGTATGTTTTCATAACACATTTTATTAATTATTTCTAATCTTACATAAACATGTGTTAGTCATATTTTTGTTATACTTTACCATGACAACAAAAAGAATATCTTCTATTTAATTTTTTAATCATAATCTTCAATTATTAACTTCATAATGTCACCTGTGTTATTACATTTTATTAGGAAATGTAATGCCAGTGGGTGCTATGCCTGAGGGTACAATTGTATGTAACTTGGAGGAAAAGATGGGTGACCGAGGTCGGCTGGCTCGTGCTTCTGGTAACTTTGCTACTGTCATTGGCCACAACCCTGATGCTAAACGTACTAGAGTTAAACTTCCATCTGGAGCCAAGAAAGTGTTACCTTCCAGTAACAGAGGAATGGTTGGTAAGTAATTATTTATTAAATAGATTTCTTATCAAATTATATCTAAAAAAAAATGTTCTGCAAGATGATAAATATAATATAATATATTCAATATAATTGAAATTTTGATCAATAAATATATTTTATTAATAAATTACAATGATGACCTCAACTTACCTACTCTGAGAGTGCTATGATTACACAGAGGCTCTTTCTGATCATTATTATAGTATATTGCTATTAAGTACTTTTTTTGTGCAAACTGCTATAAGAACAATATTTTTAGGTATTGTTGCTGGTGGTGGACGTATTGACAAACCCATTCTTAAGGCTGGTCGTGCTTACCACAAGTACAAGGTGAAGCGTAATTGCTGGCCATATGTTCGTGGTGTGTCCATGAACCCTGTAGAGCATCCTCACGGTGGTGGTAACCATCAACATATTGGTGAGTAATAATTTTTACATTGTTTTATTAATATTTGAAAACACTTACAAGAAGTATATAGCTTTTAAAATAATAAAGATAAAACTTATTGTAATTTTTATATGTTACTTATAAAAATAATGCATTCAGGTAAGGCTTCAACTGTAAAGAGAGGAACTTCAGCTGGTCGCAAGGTTGGTCTTATCGCTGCCCGCAGAACTGGAAGAATTCGTGGTGGCAAGACCGATGCAAAGAAGGAGACGTAAACATACTTACAGAAATAATAAATATTGTAAAATTCATACACATTTTCATTTATATTATATGTGTAAACCTTATATAAACAAAACTGAAACTTAGTTTTCATGAACTTTATGGCTTAACCTTTTAACATTGCAATTTGGATCCAAAATTATAGAAACTTTTATTCAGATGGTAATTTTCTAGTGGCTGTGCTTGAAATAGGCCTTACACATCTGACATACCAGACAGTTGTAATGTTTTTTTAGCTTCATACTTTTTTCAAATCTTGTCAGTAGCAACAATGGGTCCTTCACTTTCCATAAAATCAACCTTATCTAAATGGAGAGAAAAAATGAAAATTTTAGTATAATTATTCCATTGAGTGGTAAATCAAACCCACAACCATTGTGTTTAAAATAAACTTCAAGTTTTTTTGCTAAGGCGACATTTCCTTATTTCTTATAGTTTAGCTGGACTTGTTTGGGTTTTAATCCGATCTTAATTTTTTTATGTCAATGGATGTCTAAGTAGATCTTACAAGTTGCTAGTATGCTAATAGTCGTATCTATTATGGTTCTACATCAGTATTTCCAGTGAGGGTTAAGATGTGACAATGGGTCATGCTATTTGGGCTCAACATAAAGGTGCTGGTTTGGTTTTTGTTTCACATACAAAGAATATAAGAGGAGCACCAAAACTCTGTTCTTAAAATTATGCTGAACGTCATGGATACATCAAAGGCGTTGTTAAGGTTAGATTGCTTTATTGTTATAATTTAAATGTAAGAATATGTAAACCCAAAACAAATGATTATATTATATTTTTCTCTAGGATATGATTCATGACTGGCTGTGGATCTTCACTAGCTGTGGTAAATTTCCGTATTCATTACAAGTTCAAAACACGTAAAGAACTCTTTACTGCAACCGAGGGTCTCTTCACAGGGCAGTTCATGTATTGTGGGAAAAAGCTACTCTAGAAGTTGGTATGTTTTCATAAGATATTTTATTAATTATTTCAATCTTAAATAAACATGTGTTAGTCATATTTCTCTTATACTTTACCATGACAACAAATAGAATATCTCTTTTATTTAATTTTTCTTTATTTTATTTATTTAATTTTTCCATCATTATCTTAAATTATAGAACTTCATATTGGCAATGTTATGGCTTCATATTGATTGGCAATGTAATGCCAGACATTTTATAAGGGAATGTAATGCCAAACTTGGAGAAAAAGATGGGTGACTGGGGTCCGCTGTCTCGCGGTTTTGGTAACTTTGCTACTATCATTGGCCACAACCCTGATGCTAAGCATACTAGAGTTAAACTTCCATCTGAAGCCAAGAAAGTTTTACCTTCCAGTATCAGAGGAATGGTTGGTAAGTACTCATTTTTAAATAGATTTCTTATCAAATTACATTTGTAATAGTTCTGCAAGATAATAAATATAATATAATATACGAGGGCGGTACGGAAACTTCTTAGCCTATCAATGAAAGAGAGTAGTTAGTTTTTCAAAAATATTTTTATTTTTATTATATAAAAATATATATTTTTTTAACAACTTACAATGATGACCTCAACTTACCTACTCTGAATGTGCTATGATTACACAGAGGCTCTTTCTGATGATTATTATAGTATATTGCTTTTAATTATTTTTTATTGTGCAAAGTGCTTTAAGAATATTTTTTTTTTAGGTATTGTTGCTGGTGGTGGACGTATTGACAAACTCATCCTTAAGGTCGAAAGGTTGGTCTTATCGCAGCCCGCAGGACTGAAAGAATTCGTGGTGGCAAGACTGATGCAAAGAAGGAGACATAAACATACAGAAATAATAAATATTGTAAAATTCATACACATTTTCATTTTTATTATAAACCTTATAATCGAAACTAAAACTTAGTTTTCATGAACTTTATGGCTCAACATATTTACATTGCAATTTAGATCCAAAATTATAAAAACTTATAAAGATGGTTGCTAAGGTGGCAATTCTTTGTTTCTTATAGTTTAGCTTGACTTTTATGAGTTTTCATCAGAACCTATAATTTTTTTATGTCAATGGATGTTTAAGTAGGTCTTATAAGTTTGTAATGGTAGCGTCTATTATAGATCTACATCAGATGGGTTCTACATAATCTCTTCTAAATCAATTATAGCCTAAGCTCTGCGCAAAAAAACACTCCAATATGACAGTAGCTACAAAAATGTGCAAGTTCAAATGCTTTATTATTGTATAGATATACATACATATCATGTATATGAATTTAGGTTAAATTGAAATTTATACTATTTATTATTGAATTCAAATAATTTACTAAATCGAAGGTAGTAGGAAAGTAATAGCATTATCAATTATATGGGATTGAATTTAGAAGATGAAAACGTGATATTTTGTGATGTCAACTGTACCCTTATCTGCAAGATCTCGAGTGACAAATGAAATTCTAGATATTTTAAGAAGGTATGCAAAGCTATGTCTCGTGTCATGAAATTTGCATTTGAAAAAGTTAGTCATCTTATTAGCTCATAGACATCGTTACTATTTTTTAATTTTACCGCAAGAAATCAAGTGTATATAACACATTTACGTTTACAGACAGAAATTAAGTAGTTTGACAGTTTTTCCCGCATAACAGGGTAGTCATTGAGAACCTAGTCTGAAGACACGTAAGTTTTTCACAATCCGTCCAAATTCGAGACAGCGTGTTGAGTGACTGAACTGAACGTCGCACTTTGTCTTGTACCAGAACGATGAAATGAAAATAATTTAAATATTATCCTTTCTCTGAGTGGGGATCGAACCCACAACCATAGCGTATACAGTCAGACGGTGTCACACTACGCCGCGATGGCGTAACTACACTATTATTAATGAAAATCAAATTACTAAATGCATTATGACAATAAAAAAAAATGGTTTGGACAAAATTTAAATGTTGATAAATTACCTTTCTTTACTTTTAAATACTCTTCATTGTTTTATAATAAAATCTACTAAAAGGTTTCAAATCCACTTAATAGTCTCTAACTATAATGATGCATAGCCTGTTTTTAAGCTAAAAGGTGTTAATGTGCGTTATATTACTTTTTTCAGCAAACAAATATTTTTTTATAATATGGTAATCTTTTAATTAATGCCAAATTTCAAAGAAAACCTTCATTTATAAATTAAGTTATATCAAATAAATAATGTTATAAATATCGATATCTCAAAATATATTCATCTGTTAAAACCTTTTTGCTATTAGTATAACTGTAATAGTCGTTTACTCGAACAGTTTCTCGTCGTCGTTTACTTTTTATCATACTTCTTAAAAAGAGTTGCTGAATGGAAAAGTTAAAGTAAACATCGTCTGTTAAAATTATAGTTCAGTTGTATTCACAACGGATATATGTAGGTGTGGACTGTGTTCCACCTGGGGGCAATTATTTTCATTTCTTTGGTTTGGTGATTAGTTACTTTAGTAACAGGGGGCTAAAGAGCGGCGTTGAATCACACCACACAACACGCAATGTTTCATTAAATGGCTTAAATCTTAATCCATTGCGTCCGAAGTCCGTGTAGGTACAATTAAAACACAATTTTATGATTATATTTTAAAAGAATACATTAATAAAATTAAAAAGATTTAATATATCGCTTATTATCTACCGCGTCATTAATTAAATCAGAAATTTCTATATCACTGTCTTCGTTCTCAACTGTTTTGGATTTAATCAGAAATGTATTATTTTGTACTGGTAGGTTATCTGTTTCATCTAAGATTGAACTTCCAAGACTGGTATTGCTGCCTCCGAAACTAGTGCCTTTTTGGATTGGTGTGGCTAATACGTCGATTCCACCGACAAGGGCAGTAGATAGAGTTGGATTACGATACGCTAGTTTTGATTCTATCGTTTTTTTCAATTCCGCAATCTTTGGACTTGTGTGTGATGTAATTTGAATCTTTGTTGCTGATTTGGAGGGTTCATTTTCGATACTGTTAAAAAAAAAGGAATTTTAAGTATATGCAAACATATGTACATAATAGTTATATGGCTGTTCAAAATGTACCTAGATATATCCCACTCCTCGTTATCTAGATTAGTTACCCTAGACTCGAATGTTCCATCATTGTTGCCGCTTTTGTCAGTGACACTTTGTGAAGGTGACGCACTTACTGATTTCATTTGTATTGCTTCCATATCAAACAAGACTTTTTTTTTATTTAAAGAAGAGGTTGACGATGCATTTTTCAAGACCCCTTTTGATTGTTTTGGACTATTAATATTTTCTTCGGAGAAATATTTTTTTGGTGACATTTCGATGGATTCGATTTCGTTACTACTTTCTTCTTCATTCGACTTATAGATCATTTCACTTTTTAAATGAGTTTTTTTACAGATTTCTTTACTAATCGTATCATTACTACTTGGAAGGCGGACTGGTGACTTAACAATATGATTAACTTTTGTAGTTCCATCTATTGCCAATTCTTCGTCACCAGCTGTTGAGTCGCTGTCGTCATTGGTATTAGAATCTTCATATATTTTTGTTTCACGTTTGGTTGGTATATGAGACTGGTTATATGTTACTTCTTTTTTTGCTTTGCCTGTATTCTTTACAGCCTTATCTGGAGTGATATCTATTTCACTTCTAAACGGGCTAGAATGAGCGGACCCAGTAGGAGTTTCTAATAAAGCTATCGCCCTTTTGGCAACATCGTTATATGATCTTTCAGATTTATTAATTGGTTCATTAGATTTAACAAAAGATAAAGCTTTTGTTTTGACATTTGTTAATACTGATGAAAGTTTGAACATTTTATTAGGCTTGTTGGGGGAGACATACACTTCTTCTTGAATAATATTGGTATGACGTGTATTCTGGTCCAAAGTGGTTATTATTGAGTGAAGTATTTTTTCACGGGCAGGAAATTTCTAAAAAGTATATACTCGGTATTTATAAAAATTATAAAAACAACTTTTAGGGAATTGTTTACATTTTTCTTACCTTAGCTTTCATTTCTCTTTCTCGTTGTAAAAGCGCCCGCTGCTTTTCAAAAATGTTTTGAGGTAGCCTATTTTTAAAAGGATCTACTCCTAAGGATGTTAAGTGATGATTTACTCCTTCTGTTATCTTTGCTCTTATAACTTTCATAGGACTGAAAACATAAAATATTTAAATTATATTTTTATAACAGCAATCAAGTCAAAAACTCATAAAAAAAAAATCGCTTTTACCTGCAGGGAACGTGAGTGCGTTCATTGCTTCCTTTTTTTGGGACTTTAGTTATAAATTTTGATTTTTCATCATATATTTTATCCGATGTAGTTCTTTGGCTCCTTTTGTTGCTAGTTTCGTCCAAAATTTTAGAACCCTTCCTTTTTTCTTTGGGTTTTACTATGTTCAAATTGGTTGTAATATCATATTTAGGAGAGTTATCCACTTTTTTTTCTCTTTTTGAATCTTTTTTTTGTAGCTTCATATGAGTTTTATCATCACTAGCACTTGAAATATCTGTAGAGCTTGGTTGATCAATATTCAGTAATTCGTGAGCTTTTTGTTGAAGTTTCTTAAGAGTATTTGCATCTGCCTTACTGCGTATTGGAGTTGTTGTATTTCGTTGGAGAATTTTAGTATTATCAGTTACTTTACAGTTGTCTTCTTGGTTCTGTGAAAAAGTAAAGAGTATTATTATCATCACTCTCATTAATTTTAAAGTTTGTTCAATATTACTTAATGTATTGACTAAACAAATATTCTCCTAATATTGCAGCATATCTTTTATAGGCTCTTACTTTATTTTTTATTGATTTTGAAACAGAATTATGTGGTGAATCTGTTACGACAAAGTTTTGTTTTCTTAAGCGTCCTTGCAACATTTCTTCTAATTTTGAAGATCTCTCTTTTTCAGCATCAGCTCGAGCTCTATATTCTTTAGCCTCGTTTGCTACATCATCAAGTTTTTGTAACAAAGCTTTATATTCATTAGATTGTGTTTCTGTTTGTTTAATCCAATAGCTGATTTGAGTTTCAATTTCTTTCCTTTTTTCTTTTTCGCTATTTTCTTCTTTAAGTAGTTCTTGTTTTAGACCTATTATTTCATCTCCTTGTTGTTTTATTGTCATTTGAAGCTGTTCCATAGTTCTTAACTCGTTCTGGAGCATTGACTGCTCTTGTTTTTCTTTATTACTTACAATATCAATTATTTGATTGCGCAATAGATTTAGTTCATTATTATATTTGTCAAATTCTTTCTTTTTCCACTCTTCAATTTTATTCAATATGTACGTGTCGTCGTTTGTTAGAACTTCGGCGTCTTTCATTTCTTTGCATATTTTTTCGTTATTGCAAATTGAACTATTATTTTGGTCTGGTGTTTGAGTATCTGCAGTAACCATATTCTTATCATGATTGTTATGCGTGTTAGTTATAAGTTTTTCCATTTGTTTTAATTGTAGTTTAAGCTCTGCTATTTCTTCATTAACTTTTGAACTTCCAAAATCATTTGTCACATTTTTATCCTCAGTATCTTTTTGAGGAACATCAACATTTGCATGGCGTCTTGAAATGTGACTTTTTAAATATAATTGATTTAAAAAGATTTTTTCGCAGTAAGTGCATTTATTGTAATGAGTTACGTCTAATTGTGATGAAGTACCAAATACATCCCCATGATTTTGATTTAGAGTTCTTAACAGCATCGTTGCTATATTTTCATTACCGTAAGGTAACGGATTGCGTATATATTGTTTATTCTTTCGTTTTACCTTTCTTATTTCTTCTTCTTTATCTTGTAAATTTTTTTTTGTGGTATCAAGTTCCTGTTTTAAAATAAAGGTTCTTTTTATTAGCGTTAATACTAAACGAATATTAAATACAAAAATTATAAACATTTTTGTAGTTGTCTAAATTTGCGTAAATGAGTAAATTTGTACCTTGAGTAAATTTGTAACTTCTTGTCTTAACACATAAACGCTTCGATCAAGATAATGTCTGCAGAATTGTTGGTATTCTACAGCTAATTGTGCCAGTCGAAATATTTTAAGAACACCTTTATCTAAAATTCGTACATCAAATTCCGATTCTAATACACAGTCTAAAATCTAAAAAATAAGGAAGATTAATAAAATATTCTTTCTTTTAAACATTGCAATGTTGAATGATTGGAGGTGAGCTCACATCGTTGATATGTTGTTCAACTATCACAAATTTCCGGTCTTTTATTAAACTCTCTATGTCTATTAATTCTGAAATATAAATAAAATGAGAATAAATAAAAAAAGTAAATGTGATCAATATTTGTTACCTTATGGTAAGACCATAATACTTATTGCGTACTTCGTAATATTGTAACTATGAGGTAAGTACTGATGATATTGTAAACATTAAGTAGTCTGCGAGGAAATTAATGCAATAAGATTAGAAAAAAAAACAAAATTAATAGTAGGTTATTGTAATTATTAATGATGATTGTTTTATTATTTCAAATGTTTAATTACTTTATATCATTATTAAATGTTATGATAACTTACTTATTCTGTTCCATTCTATGTGCACTCGTGGCTTGTGAGTATTAAATGTAAAGCCAGATTCTTCCGCTAACTTTGCAAAGTTATGATGAAGTTCAAAAGAAGTCTTACATGCCATTTTGCTATATTAAATAGATGTAATTTATATAGATCATTTTTAATAGATCTCTGTAATTCCACAAAGCTAGATAAGTTATGTTTGTACTCAAGTTAATATTTGCATTATAGTTACTAAGCAACGACTGTTTACGTTACAGATAAATATAAGAATGATATTTCATATCGGATTATACTTTCTAGTTTTTATATGCGTAGGCAATTGTTATAACTATTTGAAATAATTGTATTTAAGTTAAAATTATAATAACTTTTTAATAACCATGTAAATTTTAAATATTTACATATGTTGAAATTTAGGCATTTATATTTCAATATAATGTTCAAAGTAAGAGGAGAAGGAATAAAAATACATATTTATGTGGTCAACAACCACTTTGCCAGTAAATTTTATTTGTCCAATATACAAAGCGTCTTTTCCGTCATTAAGATTCCGTTGCGTTTCCTATTTCTAATGGGAGCAGTCTCATGATGCGGGGCGGCCTAGCGACATTCCCCTTTTTTATTTTTTTTATAATTTTTTATGCCGCCAGCCAGTGTTATAAGCGAAGGCATAAGATATGTGTGCAATGTTCGATTGTCACAGAAGGTGAATCCCAAATGATCTGGATCTCGATGACCTAAAGTAGAGTCCGAACATTTGAAGATAACTTTCTGAATTTTAGATAACTTTGTACAGCCGTATAAAAATAATAAAGAACATCGCATTGGCAGAATCGTAGTCCAGGTGCGTCAGGCGTAGTGTCGAGGTCGGGTTGGAGAATGTTCACGCCGAAGGCTTCTCTTCGGTGGCAGTGGCGGCGGACGCCACAGAGCCGGTGTCTTCGGGCGCGGACTGGCAGGAGAGACCCGGGAACCTCGCGTACAAAGCCGCGCGATATTTCGGGTGGCTGAAATTATATGACCATATTATTATTATTCATATATTTAAAAGATATATTTTAGGTGCATATCGTTACTTTTATTTACAATTTGCTCTGCAAGCAGTGTTTACTAACCTGATACCGTATACAATAGGATTATAGACGGCATTAGCCTTGGCGAAGACAGATCCCCAGATGGTTACAAGAGGGCTGATCGTCATGGTTTCGAAGATTCCGGCATAATTGATCACCAAGTATGGAGTCCATGCCAGGAACCATAGTGAGATGGTCATTAATGCTACCTGTTGTAAGAAATAATAACCATAATTTAAAATAAATCAGATCGTTTTATAATACTTTTGAATATTCAATGTCATAGTAATATACATATAATATCAGAAAATAGTACCTTCGCCAATTTGCACTCGGCGCTGGTGTTCGCAGCGTCTGATGACCTAAGAGAAGCTACATTCATCTTCTTGGCCTGTTCTCTCATTGCCTTCTCGTGAGCTGCTACAGCCTGGGGCAAAATATTATTCAAGTTATTAGACATATTTGAATCAGTCATATCATATATATGAATGTTTTTTCCTTTTATATTACATATTTTTTCCTTAGTTGTTATACATATTTTTTCATTTCTTGTATGAGTATTTAGTTTGCATACCTGAACAATGAAGAAGTAGGAGTAGATAATGAGGAAGAGTGGCGCGTAGTAGCAGGCTACTGAGTAAAGAACGATGTAGCTGATGTTTGACATGGATTTGTCGAAGTAGTCTGTTCCACAGGCAGTCATGTTGCCTTCAGGTACGTATCTGATAAGAAATATAAATGTTATAAATATATGTTAGAAATATAAATATAAATGTTAGTTATAAACTTACTTTAAAATCACTTCAAAATGAAATATTTAAAATATGAATTAATATTTCAACAAAATTTACACTTACCGGCCCCATCCGAAAAGAGGTGCAATGGTCCACGCCAAGGAGAAGGCCCAGATACCAAATACTCGGAGTAAAGCTCCATTGATTGTCATTGGTTTCGCGGCGATACCCTTTACGATAACATTATAGCGGTCGAAAGCGATCATCGTCATTGTCCAGATGGAAACACATCCGTAGAGTGAACCCGCACATGCGTACAACTGGCACGCTAACGGCCCTGAAATTGATTAATTCTCTCATAGAGTTATTCTGTATTAAGTTTTAATTAAATATTATTATCAAATAAATAATACTTACCGAATACCCATGTTTCGTTGTAACAATTTATCACCATAGGTGGTGCCATCATTCCCATCATAAGGAAATCGGAAAATGCTAGATTGACTACGAGGATGTTTGATGGTGTTTTGAGACTCTGCAAAAGGCAATAGAGAAATGAAGTAAAATGTAAAATATTAAAAAATACACAAGTTTCTGTTACTTTCTAACCTTGGTTGTTGTGAAAATGTAAACGACCATGCCGTTGCCTGTGACGGAGATGAAACCTAGAACTCCAATGACAAAGCCAAGTAAGCCGTGCCATAGCGGGTTCATAGGTGGGAATTGATACCTTAAATATTTACAATGCAAGTATTATATATATCTTACTAAATAATTTATAAGACTGATTTAATGATTTTACTATAAAACTAATTACCAATGAGGGTCAATAAGGTGCAGCATTTCTGGTAGTACTTTGTCGACAACTGTTTCGTTGCTGCCGAAGGCTGCCATCTGACCGCCCCATGCCTGAAGAGCGGCAGCACCTGGTCCGGAGTCCAAGCTTGTGATTGCCATTTTTGTTCTTAGGCCTGTGTGCTTAAACCTAAAATCAAAAAGCAAAACTTTAAATTTGTAAATAATATTATTTACCAGTGAAATAAGGAGCCCAGGGAATAAATCAAAGCTACAAAATTGAAACTGTTAAACCTTCAAATGTTTTAGCACCAAATAATATAATGTATACTCTTTATGTTTATTGAATACCAAAAAGAATATGTATATGGTGTTAAAACATTTTTTTACTTCTAGACTCACTAAAAAAAGGATTATTGTAGGTAGGTCGCCGAGATGGTTAATACCAAAAATACTGAAGAAAATCGCTTCACGAACTACTCCAGTCTTTAGTTTGCTATAACCAATCTCTGACGAGGATGTCGAGGCGGTGCGGAGGCTACTCGATCTTTCGGCCGCTTCCCTTGTCTTTTATAATAACAGAAAGGGGATTAAAATATCGTCATACAGAAATCGATATTCATAATTAGATATAGATAATAGGGTGAATATATTAGCGGCAAAGGGACTGTAGAATCTTACAGGGTTGGGTCTGGTGATATTTTCTTTACTTGGCAATTTAGTTGTGGCCTGCAATTTCTTTTTGCTATTAATCCGTGAAATTAATTATATTATTTCTTGTACAAATTTCGAGAAATTCATGCTAAGATTCAGTTTCATTCAACTTAGGTAAAGCGGCGTGTTGTCTTTTTGTTAGTTAGTGAGTAACAGATGAGTTTCATATAATTATACACATTTATATTGATTTAACAAATAACTCAATCATATAGTACAAACGATCTAAATAAGAAAATCATCAAACACTTAGTGTCTTGAAACAGTGGTTGTCTCTAATAGCATAGCTCATAGTATTTAAATATAAATATAATTTTAGGTTTATATTTATAATCAGAATACTAGCTGAATGGTTAATAAAGTGATATATATTCTTTTTGTATTTGTATTAATTAATTGATTAATTAGTAGTAGGTGAAAAGGAACACACAATTTTTAGATATATTTTAAAAACACTTCAAATTGTTAGCGACTTCTTTTAAATATAATCTGGATATATTTTATGAATACCTCCCTGGGCTTCTTTAATTTAAGCCTGCTAATATGGTTATGGAAATATAAGTATGGTAACAAGATTAAACAAGGCGGTGAAGCTAGTGTCTATTTGTATTTTTTTAAATCATTATTAGCACCTTGCGTCTATAACATACCACGTTTATAATGTCAATAATTCAGTGATCATCATGTATCGTATTCATATGAAATTCCAGTTGCTTAGAAATTAATTATAAAAATGTAGGAGCTCATTTTTTATAACCCCGCTGTCTGTTTGCAGGATAGAGGCTTTTAGGAGACAGGAATCAGAGCTAAACGCCACACTTTGTCTTATAATTCAGGTTTTAGATTTTTTTTGTTCAGCCGTCTACCGAATTTAGCTAGTTTGGCAGAGTAAAACTATGCCTAGTGCTTCGACTCTGACTGAGTATCTATCGCATTTACAGCCACCGTATTATACGCACAACCTTCGCATATGTTTAAATATTTCTCAGGTGTGTCATAAATATTTAAATGTAATTTCATATATAAAGTATAAACATAAATAAATTGAAAAAAATATTTTTATATATGTATAAAAATTTTAACGCAACGGGATTCGAACAAACGCCTCTTGGAAACTATCCAAGCGCTCTAACCGCTAAGCCATGCGTACTTAATGCGCCTCTTTCGAAATTTTTATACGCTTATTACAACATATCTTTGTTATTAGCATATCTGTAGAGAGATTTTACAAATTGTTTCTACCCAAAGATTATTCTACGAACAATCGTTTGGCAAGAGAGAATGCTATTTATTAAAATATGTTTTCTACAAAAAAATGTTATTCAATTTTCTAAGTGTGTGATTAAAACTTTAAAAAAAATGTTTAAAATTAATAAATTCCTTTAAACATGGGAAATTTTATTAAAATCCATATTTACAATGAGCCTCTCAATTAATGTAAAAGGTCGCTATTGTCGTTTATTGTCTTAAACAGTTGGAAATCCGAAGTTTATAAAGTTAAATTTTCTTCGGAAAGATCATAAAGAGGAGGAAATAGTTTACTTGGATGCTGAACAAGAAATTTTAAACCTAAAGTTCTATATAAAAAGTAGATTCAATATTATCAAATAATTATATGAAAAAGAGACCCAACTATTCTCTTTTATAATATGGTAATTGTAAAGCATTTAAAATACTATATACATATGATGAAGAATTTGAAAACACTTATAAATATACTCAATTAAATACAATGTATATATTTGTATTTAAGAAAAAGATATGTACACAATATCATTTTTGTATCCCAGTTAAAATTTTTTTAGCTGGGCACATATAACTGAACTGTCAACAGTCTTTTGTCAGTGTCATGGTAACTTCACATGCCGATATTTCATATTACCGTAATCAACTGTAAAACTAAATTCTTTTGCGGAGTGTCAATGCTTTTATTGTATATTATAATTTATATATATTTAAATAGTTAAAGGCAATTTTTAAAATCATGGACAGCGAAAATTTAGGAATAACTGATGATGAAGAGGAAATTACAGCAGATGTTGTGTTAAAAACACTTCAGGATGCCTGGCAAAATGAACGTTTAGCTCCTGAAATTCTACCTCATCGCAATGATATGGTTGAGTGTATGTTGGGGCAAATACAACATATGGAACGTAATATAAATAAACTCCCTAAAACAGACCTCAGGATGTCTATACACAAGATGGAATTAAATAGAATTAAGTATATTATTTGTAATTACCTCAAGACTAGGTTAGATAAAATAGAAAAATATTGTATTTGTATAGTTAATGAAGAAAAACAAAGAATTGAAAATGGGACTCACTATTTGACATCATCAGAGTTTCAGTATGCTCAGCAATATTTATTAAATATGGAAAATCATTTAAAAAATATAATTCTAGATCATGTGCCAGGGAATATGCAAACATTTGAATTAAATAAAATGATAGTGCATCCTAACTTACAGGCACATGTGTTTTTAAAAGCAAATCACACTGTAAGTGGCATTGTTCTGGAAGACTTATTAGGAGAACAAGATGAAGAAATAGATTTGGAAGGTGGTCAATGTTTATTCATTCAGTATAGAATTTATTTTTGTTCTTTAACCAAAAATAAGGCTTATTGTATTGTATATTAAACATTTAAATGTTTATATTTTTTAAAAGGATGACTATTAACCTATTTTAGTAAAAGCAGGATAAAAAAATAGAATATTCATCATTAAAGTAATTTACTGAATGAATAGTTTGTTATACCTTATTAATTATATGATTTTAACAAACATTTCAGCTTTCCAGCTAAAATTTATGTATCTACTTAAGGAATTTTCAATAGTTTACATATAGTTAGTAAGTAAAAATTAAAATAGTCATTGTATTTAGTATATTTTTATTTGTTTCAGAGGGATCTCAACACATACTACAGTACAAACCAGTAGCAGATCTAGTGAAAAGTGGCAAAGTTCAACTGGTATAAATGCATTGAATCATGACAATGATTTTTAACTTGCACATATTATATACACCAAAAGAGATAAATAAAAATAAATTTGAATGTATCTATTTTATTGAAGCTGATTCATAAATTGTCTTGTGAACTTATTTTATATTAAAATAAACAATTCATTTAAACACTGTCATTTGGACAGCATTGTTAACACATAAAACCTTATTAACATTGTAAATGCATATTATATTCAGTAAATAACATACTAAAATAAATAGTAAATTGTGATAATCTACATAGTGATAAATCACAAATAACTTTTGAAATAGTGTTATTTTTTTCTTTAAGTACTTAAACTATGCAGGTTTGTGATAAATTACATATACAATCTTCTATTTGGTCCTGCTTATTATCTGCTGCACACATATTTATAAATTTCGTAATATCAAAATTCATATATACTCGTAATTATTTAAATAAAAGTATAGAAAATATTATCACACTTGTATTAGGCACATACATTACTGAAAAGCTTTATATAGTATGTGGTATAGTAGAATTCTAAATATACTGAATACACATTTGGTTTCAAAAGTTTTGTGATTAAAATTAAGTATAGAGGCACAATTTAACACAACATGTATCTTGCATTTATTAGAGTCAATCTCTTTAGTCTTTCATTATTCATATTATAAATATTAGAGCCATCTTATGGCCAATGTCATTGCTTTACCATATTAATTTATTAAGGCTTATTTATAAAAATAAATTCTCTTGGTGCATTGTTGTAGGCATTTGTATTAGAACTTCACTATTAACATTTAATTCACTTATATTTACATGTAATTTTAAGTAAAAAGCAGAAATTACCTGAAATAAAATTATTGACTACACTATTATTAAAGAAAAAAAAGGTATTCTAAATAGTATCACGTTTCTGACTATATTCAACTATATTTTTTCAAACACTGCTGCTTGTTACAATTTCTTTAAAGTACTACCTATAATACTAAATAATTTCACGCTTGTGGTTGATCGTCAGCGTCGACATATTTAATGTGTTGTAAGTACGCGTTGTGGGCGAGCTCACGCAAGCTCTGCTCTGATGCAGCACCGAGTTGATTGACCATCTTGGTGAAGTGACCCTCTGGGTTTTGTAATAGGTCGTGTGGATGACCACATTCTACAATTTGACCGGCTTCCATTACCTGAAAACACAGTTTGTCGGTAAGAATAAAAACACAAATAAAAATATTGTCACTAATAATAATAATCAATTAAAATACTTTTAATTTGCTATAGAGTTAAACTAATCAATATCTATTATTAGAAAGTAAATATTTTGTTATAAGAAGCAGGTCATATTTATATATACATTCATGTTTGTAGTATATCAATATAATACTTATATGACCTCACTTTTATAATACCGAACATTACTGATCTCCTTTATTTAACAGAGTTATAGTTTCATAACGAGTATAACGTTTCATAGGATAAAAAAATGATCGTACAAGTTACGTTTATTTTAAATTACATATGAATAGTAAAATTATAATAACATTCGTACAACAAATACCTAGTTATATAAAGTTATTTGTCTGTATGCATATTGCATGTTATTTACATTTTTTTTCAATTTTTTAAGAAGTTTTACAGTTTTTCCTCGATAGCAAGGTAGTCGAGAACCTAGTGTCCTCAAGACCTCTGATCTCCACTCGAGATCCGAGACATTGCGTGTCGAGATTGCGTGGCGGAACTCAACGCCGCGCTTTTTCTTTGGTACCAGAGCGGAGAAATGAAAATGATTTAGATATAATAATTCCTACGAGTGGGAATCGAACCCACAACCAAACGCATTTGCAGTCAGACGATGTCCCACTTCACCACAATGGATGAACATTTTAACAAACAGATGTGATAAAAACCGCGAGATAAGTTACTGTTATTTTAATAAATTTTATGAAATAATAATTCGTCTTAGCCTGTTTCCGCATGGCACGGTAGGCAGAGAGAACGGAGCGTCTCTAGAGTCAAGACGCTCCGTTCTCTACTTTCCGCCCGAAATAGAGGCATTGCGCGGTCAGTGTTGGAACTCAATGTCTTAGTGAGTGAGACAACAAATCTAATTTTATTATGATTACCAAACCCACAATCAATTGCGTTTACAATAAGACTGTTCCACTGCGCCCACAATAAATTAATAATTCATGATAAAATGGGAGGTACCATAAAAGTTAAAAGAAATACAACTTACCACCACCCTGTCGGAATCTGCAACGGTGTGCAATCGATGCGCGACAGTCAGCACGGTGCAATTGGAGAAGTGCTTGCGTATCGATTTCTGAATTAGCGCGTCCGTACTGTAAATTACATAAACAAACGTTTACAATAAGAATGTTTTCGTTAGGTTTCTTAATTTGTAACATATTCTTGACATTCTCTTTAATTTGAATATCTTTGTGGTGCAGTTGAGACTCAATCTGGTATATCAGAAAGCTACGCTGAGTTACGTCACCTAGCACACAATGTTTCATACTAAAATGGAGAGAGAATAGAGAACGGAGTGTACCACGGAGTAACGGAGTGTAAGCTGCTGAGCTTATATCGCCAAAGATATAAGTGATGATAAAAACTTTATTTATTTTTTTGTTCTAAAACAGCAAGTAAGCTGAAATGATCACCCATTCCTTTATTACTTAATGTTAAGTTCTATATTTTAGTACCAAGATTATCTTATTTATATAAATGGAAAATGTAATGTTTGCAGATTTCAATATGTTTAATATTTATGTACATATTTACCAAACGCATAATAATGTTAAGGAAAAATCACTAATTAATTTATAAATATGGCGAAAATCACTAAAAGCTGACAATTAGCAAGTTAAGAAGATATTTCTTAAGAAAATTAAAAGCATGGTCAAATTCATGTTTTAATTACGCATTTTTAAAAATATGTAAAACATGTTTAGTACTTCTTTTAGTGACAAAATATAAATAAACACATGAACAAAACTATTTTTAAGCTTCAACACATGCTGAAATTTCACAATAAGATTATTATAGAATAAAATAAATTTCAAAAGGATTAACAAGCTATTAATGTTGAGTTAAACTGTAGTTACATACTGTAGTAACAGTCAACATATTGCGACATTCTTACGAGAATTCATTGTTGATTAAATCAATTTATACGTAGAAACTTCGCACATTCTATAAATCAAAGCAATTAGTAGTAATGATTTTAGCATTTTATAAACTAAATACATTCATATGTATATATAATTTCTCTTCAACCTGTTTGTTACCAATATTATTTGTGCTTAATATTGTTAATATTATTTCTAGCCAGACTTTGTACCCTTTCTAGGCTTTCTAAGACTTTCTAGCCAGTTCTAATTTAATATTATCAATTTATCTAGCGTATCGCTAATTAGAACTTTCGAATAATATAATGTTTGGCAATGACAGTACAGTTTAGTGATTGGCATAAATACTTTATGAGAATATTCTAAAGATACACAACGTTGCGGGTATGGAGACGCGTTTCCAATTGATTTCTGTGGCTGGAAATGCCACTGAGTAAAAAGATTATATTTAAAATATTTATATGCATTCCCTAGTCTGGTTAGTATTATATGGTGTACTGAGTTACGCGTTTTATCACGCGATTTAGTGTTCATTTGAAATTACATGAAAGCGGATTATAAGGTGATATAAACGACAATATAATAATACTTATGTCAGGTTTAAGCTTTTTTATAACACATAATATACAAAATTTTGCACGGCCCTGTTAACTTAACGTGTACCTAGTTTCTAAGAAAATGGACACAATATAACTTATATCTTTACTTGGGATCGACATTGGCAGTGGCCTCGTCGAGCACGAGCAGGCGGTTGCGGGCGAGGGCGGCGCGCGCGAGGCACAGCAGCTGTCGCTGGCCCGCGCTGAAGTTGGCGCCGCCCGCCTCCACGCCGGACGACAGTGACGCTATGCTCTGCTTCAACTCCACCTAGGCATGAGAGAAGGAACCCCTTAGCGTCCCGTGAGAGTCTGAGACTTGAGAATGCACAGTCCGAGCTCCTCTCCCTACCTAACCAAATTTGAAAAGATCCTACAAACGCCGCATTCGAAATACGTGCTAGATAATGGTTTCGTCGTTCGAGATAGTTCTAGTCAGGTTATACGATATCATTTTTATTTTATGTTTTTTTCTGATCACTACGGACGCGTGGTCCGTAATTTTTATTAGCTTATTTATAATAATTATTCTTCTGTTACCTAAGTAGTTACGACTTAACATAATAATATTTTATAAAGTCCTTATAGAGACTAAAGTATATCAGTTGTCTTTTTTATCGAACTAAAGTTAATATTTTATTCAGACATTTATACCGCACATATTCGCGTTAGCACAGCGCGAATTTATGTACAGTTTTTTTATGTGAAATCTAGTGTAATAACCTAAATCCGTCAACAAGTTCTGCGTCGGATATTGGTGCTTAAAAATCAATAAAATAAGACAGTAGAGTGACATAGAGGCACTCCATCCCTTTGGACTAGATAAGACTTAAGTCAGTTCAATTTTATTCGTCGCGGTAACAAAATTATAGTGAGACTAACTAACATCTCTTAATCAAATAATTATATAAAGTTATAAGTACAACACTATATAAGAAAAATATGCAATAAAACGATTATTCTTTACAAATATCTTTTCAATAATTATCGGTTTACCGACAGCTCATCTACATTACGATTAAGTAATGCTTTAATTATTTCTTTTAAGTCCAGTTATTCAATTAAATTATTAAATATAGTATAACAATATGGAATTACTTTTACGCATATTAATTATGTTTTTACTACTAAGTGAATATCAAAGTACTGAAATGTGGAATTGTTCAAGAGCAATTTAATCAATTTATAACGCACTTGTTTATTTATTGTTAATTATTCTATAAGAGTTGTTAACTTCTTCGTCACTTAAAACAAAACAAGTGTATTTTGTAGTTGTACAGTAATACCCCGCTTTACGCGAGGGATACGTTCCAAAAAAAATCGCCTTAACTGAAATTCGCGTGTAACGAGGTTTATGATTAAACATACTCAAAAATTATTACAAAAAAATCATTTCAATATATAATAATAATCAATCACTTTAATTCTACTGGACTCGGAATTCCCGATTCTTCAAGGAGAATATACAGAGAAAGCGGGGATCCCGCGACCATAGAGAAGTTGATGACTACATTATATTTATACACACTCTTTCGCGTAATTCGAGGCATTTGAGCGCGAAATTTGCATCCGCGTTATAGTGAAAACGCGTACAACGGGGTCGCGTAAAACGAAGTATTACTGTAGTTCATATTTATGTACATATTTAATAACCATAATTGTACCAAAGCATTACCTGTTCCAATGCGCTCCAGATTTCGGCATCCGAGTACTTGTCAAACGGATCCAAATTGTATCTCAGGCTCGCCGAGAATAGTACCGGTTCTTGTGGAATGATGGAAATTTTTGATCTTAATTGCTATAATAAATAAATCAATATTATAGAATCGTATAAAACTTCTTATTAATAAAAAGACAATGCAAAGAATCAATATTAATATTAAATAATATTACTGTTTTATGATTACTTTGTATAATTTCAAGACAAATTTACTGCATATACAGCGTAATATGCATCTCATATTCTTTGGCGCCGCTGACGAGCGACGCCGTTGTGGCGCAGATAAAAAAATTCTGGAGGCGCGAGGTGATTATAGCTTCACATGTAATGTTTATACTTAAAATATAACTTTACTACTCAAAATGAGTACAGAAAGCGGAGTACAGTGTGACTAGAATTACGTTTCTTTGCTGACACTTATTTTTACTATTGCATTCATGCCCTGCTCCTGGTCTCATTCTCAATATGTAATTGATCATAATCGGTCGTGTCAGTATTGAGCGATATATTAAGTCGTGTATGTTATGAGATTGTTGTTGTTTATGATAAACATTTTTTAATGTTTAATCATAAACAAAATATTTTTGGGCCATCTTGTCGCATCGCAGTGAGACAGTGTGTAATTGTATAAACGCGGTAGGGATGGGTTCGATCCCATAAAAACAAAAAGTGTACAGTATACAATAATAACACAGACTTAAAAAAATTTATGTCCCTATTATTGGATCACCACAAATTTTTAATATCGCGAGGACTTCAAATTCACTACCATTTTTCAACATGTTCCACGAGGAATTTGGACTCAAAGCTCATTAGCTAAATAATTAACACACATCAAAATCTGTCCCATTTTGTTTTAAAGGTTAATGTATAAGACATTTACATGATCATCAATCCCATTCAGATGTAATAAATTATTTATGAGAAGTACAAATGGCAATTTAATTGTCTTGCTTGCTAGTATTATAGTTTTTTGTTGGTTTGTTGAAATAATAATATAAATCTATTGGAATTAAAGTAATTAAATTACAAAGTATCCATAATAATGATAATATATATATATATATATATACATCCATATAACGACTTACGTGTTTAATAGTGTACAGTATTATGTTATATACCTACATATTTCAAAGCATTAGCCAGGTGAATATTAAATGAAACAAACGATAAAAATATTAATTAAAAATACGAATAGTTTACCTGTAAAGATATTTCGCCAGTATCTACATCATCAATGATAACGTGGCCATCGATCGGCGCAAGTCGAAATAGGGCCGATATAAGCGAGGATTTACCCGCTCCAGTTCGCCCAACGACTCCAACCTAGTAAAAATAATAAAATATATAAAAAGTGCGAAAAATCAATTATCATGATTGATTGATTGATTGTCTATTTTTATCTACGTTATCCGTTAAGTATCAATACTGTTTCGCCTTGGCTCAAATGTCTAAACTTTCGTGGATGGTAGATGATAACTTATTCTAATATATTTTTTGCGTATTATTTCTGTGATAATAAAATATTCCTAACAATAGAGATAAATTCATTTTGAGATAAAAGCCTGATAGTATAAATTAATATTATTATTGATACATATACTTTCAATATAAAATATATCTAATATAACAAACATTGCACAATATATTTTAATCAATTATTGGACTAGGAATTGTTGAAGAGTTTAACATTACAAACAGTAAGCTTTATAGTGAAGTACATCAACCCTAAAAAATCAATAAGGCGCGCCCTTTGCTCCGTCTCCCTCGTACATTGTGCAAATAAAGGTGAGTGTACGAACCCTACTTATTGAAGTGCAGTGTTTTTAATAGATAAGGGGAATGTAACTATTACAATTGCGAAACTAACCTTCCATCCACTTTCAATGACGATATTGAGATTCTTAAGTACTGGCTCAGATTCTCTATCATATCTGAGATATAGGTCCTTGAAGACTAAGCGTGCTCTTTGTGGCCAACCAGTAGGCGGCGCAGGCCCGTCCGTCTTCTCCTGAGGTAGATTTGTGAATTGAAGTACTCGCTCCACGCTTGTCATCTGTGATATTACTTCGGTGGCTTGCTTTATTCCATAATTCACCATGTTTACCAATATGAGGCCTTGACTGATAGCCAAACCGACGTTACCCGATTTTGTGGTACCTAAAATAATTTATGATTTAATTACTTATTGATACTTTGAATGAACAATAATAATTAACAGCTATTAATTTACCATCATCCAACAATAGGAATGTGTATGCAACAATCACGACGTATAATGCAGAGATGAGACTCAACCATATCGAAAATGCTGTGTTTGTTACAAGTGTTAAGTACCTAAAAAATAAGGTTATTTTTTATAATTTCGTAATTTTTAGAAAGTAAGATCATTAGTTAAAACTTGTACTATAGTCAGTCGATAAAGGCTTTACCCTTATAGTAGTAGTATCAGCGGAAGCGTAATGTATATTTTTCTAGTGTGGTATTTTCGCGGTGCTCGGGTACCTTTGCATACCTTCGAAATAAAACTTTCGAAGTATGCGAAGAAATTGTTCGTAGGGAAAATTATAAATATAACAAAGAATTACTATAAAATTAACACTTCATTGAAAATTTTTCTTAAAAATGATTTTCAATTTCCTAATTGTGTAACAAAAAAAAACACAAAACTTTAAAAATGTTAAAAATATTGAAATTTCATTTTTGTGGGTTTTTTCTCTTTTGTTGTTGCACATCATTAATTACTTATTTGTGTAATTGGCGAAATCCAACACCGTGATTTTTATTACTTTCATTTGCATTAAAAATCTGAGGTAGTGGAGCACAACAAGCACTATACACATATTATACATTTTTTCTTTATTTTTTTAGTGAAATATTATGCGCAATATTTCGTCACACTAACATAGTTGTCTACGCTTGGAACAAAATGGAGACTCTTATTTTAAATACTATACATATATCTATTTATATATAAATATGTATTTTTTTCAACTTCACACTTTTTTCCGCATAGCAGGGTACAGATAACCCAGTGTAACACTCCGTTCACTATATATTTAATAACGTTAATAATTGTCTATTTTAACTTTAATATAAATTTTTAAAGTAACTTACCAAGCCGCGGTATGAACGTCCTGCTTGTCATCGAATTGGTCACGCAGCATTTCCTGCGCGCTACACGAACGTACGGTGGTGAGGCCCGCCATACTAGCCGACACGTGTGAGAACACCGGACTGCGCGATACGCCCTCAACCCTGGATAAAAACAAAACATTTCATAATTTTTTATATAATATATAATATCAATCATGCATTCGAGGCAAACTCGAGGCCGCTACATGTTTCCCTTCTCATAATGTTTGCTTGTCTAGACGCTCTTTATAGAATCTTGTCTAGATACACATATAATAATTTTTATGTTAATTGTCCAGCTTCACGCTTTTCCCTCATATCAGAGTAGTCAGGGAGAACCTAGTCAAGACACTCAGTTTTCCACTTTATGCCCGATATCGAGACGGAGTGGTGGAAATCAACGCCGCGCTTTGACTTACGTAGCAGAGCGGTGAAATGAAAATATTAATATGCAAAATATAATTATTTACCCAAGTGCACTGCGTCCATCGTGAAATTCAAAATAAAATAATTTTATTAAACATAAGAATCTTCAACCATGTGAAATTATATACAAAACTTGAATTGAACAATTAATGTGAATTCGCCGACAAGTGCTAACAAGTTTTAGTATCCTAAGCAATTAAGCTATAACACACATGTTAAACCGCATAATATCTTTTCGATAGGTACAGAATTTCTGTAACATTTTTTTAAAACATTATTCGTAGAATTAATTAAGTAAGTAAATATCGTTCTTTCTACTTAATAATTTTTAGCAACACACCTATTTTATTTATTTTTCAATATCAAGAGAACATTGATTTCTTTTGGTTTTTTTTTTAGTTTTGGACTTTTTTCCGCATTGCAGGGTAGCCAGAGTACCTAGTACCTAGTACCTAGTGTCATTTCCATAATGCTTCTCAATGTAAATGACATCCTATTAGTATCAATTTAAGCTTCTGTAGAGGAACAACTTATTTCTCATTCTGATAAAAAATATTCTAGTCAATTAATAAGTAAAGTATGGACATGGTATGGCATTGTTTATTCTCAAGTAGTTTTTTATTGTGAAATACATAAATCAATAAAAGTATTATATTTCTTTTATTAACCTATGTATATGTTACATGTAAACGAAATTGAAGTAATTACATAATTATTTTAAAAAGTCCTTTCAAGAAAATTTCATATAAGTGTCGCTAAATTATTTAATGCGCGTAGCGAAGTAAGCAAACAAGCCTACTTACGTTCTTCTTATAGTACAATAGCGGCCTTTGTAGGAAATTCCATGTATGAATACACACACATTATTTAGAATATAGCTGATAGCTACATTAGCTATGCTAAATTACTACTTTACTATTCCACTTATACCTTTACAAAACACGTGTATTAGTAAATCGTAATTTCGCTATAAAAAACGTGTAAAGCTAAAAGCAGCCATTTTCATTAAAAGGTTAAGTTATCAGCGTATTGACGCAGATAACTTTACAATGAGTACGCAATCTATGAATGCCTTAGATGCTTATTTTTTTCTCTGATAAAGACATTTATGATATAACAAAACAGTAACGGGTCAACCCGGTTCATGCAAAAATACGCTTAATGTAAGTAATATAAATTGTATACTTTAGATTTCCTATTAGAAAATATGTTTGAGTACACGTGATGGTTGCAGGTACGATATTAATCAGACAAATTAATATATAATTGTAAATAAAATACATTAATTGTCCCGGTATAAGAATACGTAAGACAAAATACGCAATCGTATAGGACAGAAAAGAAAAGTAAAATCCACATGTTAGGTTCCGAATGCGAAAATGCGAACCAAAGATAAAAAAGTAATGTTATATTAATAAACGCATTCTTCAATTTTATTTACATAAGATTATTTGAATATTTTTTAATTTTTTGGATACAATCCTTTTGTGTTCATACAAGACATTCAACTTAGTATAATGTTTGGAACATATTCTCATTACAAGTTTATTTTATGCGTAGACTATAATAAGCGGAACTGATGTGATTTAAATACACGGTAACATGCTTAACACGCGTTCAAATATTGCTATTTACATAATATCTAAAGCAATCAATATATTTAAATTCAAAAAGATAATAAATACGTGAGAATATTTTAAAATAAATTAAGCTACTGTTTTTATTGTATATATGACTAGCTATTTTATATATGTCGGCGGCCAATCGTTTAATAAGCCAGACCACGAAGCGGCTGGGCGTTTCATAGTACTACGGCATACGGTGATCTCGTCTCGATGCCATATCTTTAAACGCTTGAACTGCAACGGTATCGTTTGTATAGAGTGTCGGAAGATTTGACATATATAAATAAGATTTTCAAAAATAGTTACATTTAATTTCTTAAAATTGTTAATCACCTCTTCTCGCACCACATTAAAGAGGGCTCTTTAATTTATTGACATTGAATTTGAATTGAAAAAAAAAACTTAGGTAACACGTTTGTGTCATTTAGGTTAGGTTAGAAATATTTAAGTATATTTTGAGTTCGTGAATTTGAAGTTTAACTTGGTGAAACTTAAGATCTTACGTAGTAAGGGCTTCTATAGTAAACATATGTATATGGTACAGGTGTTACTTTATATTAAGTGTAAGTAAAAGAAAATAAATACTGAGGTATATTTTTTATAAATATAAAATAAACGCTGGATTGGTAAACCTAAGCTTAGGTGTTTTGATGGAGTTACCAAAGACCTCAATACTCTAGGCATCAAAAATTGGAAAATGGAGGCGCTAAACAGAGAGGAATGGAGTAAAGCGTTGGCGGAGGCTAGGGCCCACAGAGGGCAGAGGGCATCGTGAAAATCAACAAGTGCCGTCGTTTTATGAAATGCCTAGGCGCATAGTGTCTCTAGCGACTTTGTTTAAGTGGACTTTCTTACTATCGGCATGCTATTTCCATTTCTATCTCTAGTAATTTAAGTACCAAATTTAAGTAAAACGTGTAAGCCTAGTATTATTGTTTCCATATTAATTTCGGGAAATTTTCTTTTAGTGCTCCCATTTACTCCCCAAGGAACCTACATATGGTCAATTTAAGCTACCTACGCTTAGTTCTGAATGAGCATTGTCTGTCCGTCAATCAGTGTGTAACGAAAAATTGTATATGGATATGTTGCCTTTTAACTTCAGGCTTTTCACATATAGCGAGGAAGTCTGAGAGACTAGTGTCAAGACACTCCGTAGTCCACTTTCACCCGAAATTGCGTATCAATTGGCGTAACTCTGTGCCGCACTGTGTAGAAATCAGAGTTAAAGCATATAAACGAAATTAAAGTATATAAAATATAATCAGGCCCCCGAGTGGGAATCGAACCCACAACCAATCGCGTTTACAGTCAAACGCTGTCCCACTGCGCCATGATAGCCTCAACCTATATTGATAAGATAATAATAATTGCTTAGTCATATATTAATAAAATATACGATTGTTAAATTAAATTATGTTTAACCTTGAGATATCTTTAATATGAATACGCTGAATGTACAAGTGATTTATGATTAAGTGAGTTTTGCCTAGCTTTTGTGGGAAATTCATGAAGATTAAAAGCATCAAAAAATCAGAGATAACAAAATAGATATTGAAATATGAAAAATAAAAAATTATAACATGTTAATAAAACTCTTAAATGTCATGAAGCGGAAAAAAATATTATAATTAATTTATTAATCTAATTCCGTATCAAAATATAAACATAGCAGTATTTGAATCCGTTTCTTTCAGAACTCGTCCAAGCTAATAATAATAAAAATTCATAGTCTAAAAAAAACATTTTTGGTATGATTAACATATAAAAAAGCAGCATCACGCTTTTTCCAGCACGGCAGGGTAGTCAATGAGAAGGTTCTCTCCAAGGTTTCTAGTATCAAGACACTCCATTCACCAATTTTTTGCTCCACATAGAGACACTGCGAGTTGAGTGGCGGAACTCAACGCTGCGCTTTGTCTTACCATAGCGGAGAAATGAAATTAATTCAAATATAATCTGAGTGGGAATTGAACCGTTATATTCAAATGCTGCCTCACTGCGCCACGACGGCCTCGATCACATATCATCAAATATAATATATATAAAATATGAAACACTAAATATATGTGTTATAAATATACCTATATTCATGCATTGACAAATAAAAATATTTTATACTTGCCTTTTTATAGCTTGAGCTGTATTGAGGTACACAATGGTCCATAAGTACATGAAGACACCGCAGAAGGCAGTCGTCAATAACATAAAAGGGCTCACAATGGCCACCATAGCCAAAATACCCAACATTACCATGAAAACCTACAACAACAAAAAAAAAACAATATAATGTTATTCTTAAAATAATGTTTAAATCTATTAGGAATAAATATTTTTTAAAGTATCTTAAAAAACATAAGAATTCATTTTAGAAAAAAATTGGAATTAGCATGAAGAATTTAGAGAAATACTTAATTAAAAATGATAAACGTCTGGCATTTCAGCAATTCGTACGTCCACATATTGAAAGCTTTCACATTGCCAAAAAAAATTGGCTGTTACTTTTTATCACTATTTGTCCGAATGTTATTGCATTTCTTGCAATAATCAACTTTTACGACACCATTGTATAACGCACCCAGGGCGTACTACACTTGTAGTTAGCTATGTATAACTATTATGTAAGGAACTTTATTTAAATTCAAAAATTTTACGCACTTTCTTTGATTTTATTTTAAATATAATCTTATGAGGTCTTTGATTTGTAGCTAAAGTTGTAGAAGTATAACACTTAATTTTTGGTCTTCAGCTTGACTGATTGTCGTTTTAATATGAAAATGAGTTATTGCCAATCATCGTCAACTAAATTTTTGTCAACTATAGACCGCCTTACAAATATAACGTTACACTTTCTCGTTGCTTATCGATACAAAATTTTATTTTAAATACATTTGCAAAAATGGTTCATAAAAATTTACGACATTTATGGGTATAAATAAACGGAATAATTAAACGGACATAGCCAAGGGCGACAGCTTCTTAATTTTAGATGTGAAGTTCTTTTTTAGTGGTCTACATGAACCTGATATCAATATGTCACTTTTAAATGATTTATAATAAACTTATAATAATGAACATTAACATTTTAATTTAATTAATTTGTAATTGGTATTCATGTTAATGAGATTAGGATGGTATCACATATAAGCGGCGTGATAGCAACGTGCTCAGTTATTACAAGATCCTTTAATCTAAGAACAAACGCATTTATTCTGTAGGTTTTGTTTACAATTTTTAAGGCAAAGGCTTTCTATTCATTGCTTTATAGCTGTATAATGCGCGTAATGTATAATAGTAAAAATACATATTTACCAACATGAAGATAAGATAAGCAAAATATCGATTTCTTCTTAGCAAGTTTCAACTTGTATATAGAAATTTATTGAAACCTTTCCGACATAGCCTACACTTTTAGTTAAAAAAGGCAAATCTTACATTTTTCACGACATATTTTAAAGTTTTAGTACAGTTTGATTTTTTTAATCTTTAGTTGAAAAGGAAAAGCGAATTATTTGTTATATACATTAAAAACAAAAATATATATGGCTATAGTCTTATATGACTAAGGTGCATTTAAAAGCGTACCTTTATAATAAGTAGTAAAGCATTTAACCAAATTAAGTGTTTCACCTTTTTATATCAAGGCCGTGTTAGTGAACGTAGGTATGAAATAAATAAATACATAATTTAGCAAATTATTTGAAAGTAACTGTTTTAATGAAAATAATTAATGCCAATAATAAAGATTCCTTTTACAAGACAGTTAAGAGGTAGGTAATTTATAAAATCAGGTTGATTATTAAATCAAGGTCAATATAAAATCTGTCATTTTAATAAATTACATTATTGTAATTGTTATTTATTGTATAATAGTACTTTTTAATACAAAAATACTTACTTGTATACTATCTAGATACATCTTGGGTAAAATTTCATCAATAACACCCATGTCTTTGGAAAATCTGTTGAGAATACGTCCAGATGGGTTGGTATCGAAAAAGCGCATTGTTGCAGACATTATATTGCTAAACATTTGATTATGTAACCTAATTGAGCTGCGCATACACACCCATAAGAACTGCATTGACCTGAAAAAAGACAAATACATAAGAAACATGATAGTAATATCTTACTATCATGTTGCTAATGTAACTATTGAAAATAACTTTTATCTATCTATTTGGTTCATATCCAGCTGTCTTCTAAAACAAAATATGTTTTTCAATTTCCTAAGTGTGTGAATAACACTTTAAAAAATGTTAAAACCTTTTATCTATCTCATTGAGGTTAAGAACACCTCTCGAGTATTTTTTGTGGCCTAATTCTTTTTTTGTTGTTGACACACTTTTATACATTTGACATATCTTTAACGTAGCTTATCCAGCTGAAATCTTAGATAATAATGCGTGAACATGGTTACCTGCCAGTAGTAAGAAGGATACATCCAAGAATGGCAATGGCCCAAATGTAAATATAGAAGTTATGGTCAATTGGTTTGTCTGGTTCTTCTGATGCCGTTAAATTTTTCACTGTTAGCGCTGTTTTGAGCATAGTGTCCATAACTGATAAGTTGGTGCTCATCGTTGTTGTATATAGATTTTCGTCAGTGGAGACATCTGTTACTATTTCAGGGACGGATTCAGTTACATTATTTGCTAACGTCGCATTTATGTTAGAATTAGTGCTTCTTAATGAAACAAATCTATTATGTCTCGCTTCCACATTATTCATCCTGAAAATGTTTTTATTTTGTGAATTTGTGATAAGAGTAAAATAAACGAGTGTCATTGTATTATATATATAATATAGGTACTTAAAATAATCGAGGTATGTCTAATCATTTTATTATCCCTATTTAAAAAAGCATTAAACTTAAACAAACACAATATATCAAATTCTAAATAAAAACAAAAGAATTACCAGTATGTAAGCCACAGATCACCAGCCGATGTGATAACTTGAGCAAGAACAATGGATAGCAGCGTAAAGAACAAGAACACCCAGCTACCTCCGGCTCGGAAATATTTTTTGTAGACGGAACCGGATACCTTACCTAATAAAATATAATATATTAAAAATATTTTGAAATAAAATATATAACTCATATGCCTGACGAATCCCATTCATACTATGTACGTATTATTGATCCACCTAGTGACGAATCGTTCACTTCTTCATTGTTATGGACGAGTAAACGCATATGCATATTGTCTTATTACTTAGATGTGTCATTTTTAATAGTGTCTCAAACAATTCAAAAATATAATAATACAAAATATATATCTACTCCTCATGTACTTTATATGCAATATTTTTTCTTGTAATGTTATAGTACAAAAAACAGCGTGGGGACTAAAGCGTAGAGGTGATATAATTTTACAATTATTTTGTTATAACTAATATTAATATCTGATAGATTATCTCATATGTTATATAAAAAGAATAGATAAAAGTAATAATCCAATTAATATATTCAATAAACGATAACATTTTAGGCTTATATTTATATAAGGAATGGTTTTGTTATTAATATAAAGAAATCAAAGTAGGCATGTATCTGATTACGTCAATTATTATTAATCAGCACTTACATTAATGTATCTACATTAATATAATAATTGCATAAAGGTCATATGAGTGTATTATTTTATATGTATATATCTATATATACATAATTTCATTAATTATATCAAATATTGAGATATATTATGGATGACATATGTCAATATTTAATATAAAAACTTTGTTTGAATCGTATCTCAAGTACAATTCTTACAGTGCATCAACCGAAGTGGGTCATGCTCATATTATATATCATATATATATATATATATATATATATATATATACAATATACATATATGCGTTAATTATAATTTCAGGAATAGACTTTGATATCCAAATATTTCAAATGTTATCTAAGTAAGATGTTATTGTGTCGTTTACAATTGAGAAATATTGAATATTTATAATATGTATAGTTGTCGGTTTGTCTATCTCTCTTCTGTTTTATCTGTTCGTCATAAACTATTTTATCAGTGACTGTATGACATATAATATAATTAAGAATAAGAATAAATGATTACTCGCTGAAACATTAAAGGCGTGTTTATTTTGTAAAATTATATGTTATAGTTTATTTATATTAATTTTCCCTTGGTCACGCTATAAAAACGACTTTACCGGATTCAACCACCTCTTTTATACGTTTTTTTAATACTTTAAATAAAGAACATATAAAAAGAAAGAGTTAAAATTGGAGAGGAATTATTCACAGTCTATTGAGCATATTAAATTGAGTTAAGGGATAGGTAACTATTAAATTAGGCTTAAGGCGTATCGTTTAGAAAATGATTAGTGTATAAGTGGTCGATTTGAAGGTAGAACTAACAAAACTATTGATCACTAATATATCACTCTTTTTTATAACATAATGATAAAAATATTGAAAGGACCTTTTTATTAATGACAAAAAGTAAATGAAAAAAAAAATTAGATGATATATCATAGCAGGCTTATTTCGAGGCAATATATTTGAACTCTAACTTTTTATAAGCAATAAACAAGATGTTCAAGCAACTGACCCTCTAATTTGTATGAAGAAAAAGAAATCCAGACGACACGGGTTATTATTTTGATGAAAGGCAAAATGTTCTGAGCGACTAAACTACATATTTAAGGAATTAGTTACTAGTGAAATGACTCACGCCGTCTCAGTGTTCAATATAGTGTTTGGATAATCAGATAACAGACAAGTTAGTAAAAAATGAAATAAAAAACACATTGACAATAATATGGATGATCAATGTGCCTATAAGTGCGCGTTAAAAAAAGTTCTCAGAAAATTATAAAACCAAGCTCAATAGATTCTGGAAAATCCGCTGATTCCGAATATGTATCTAATTCAATATCTCAAAAAATAATAATGGCGTTTAGACCAATAAGCCATTAAACCAGCGATATACATTATTAATAATAATATATAAAATTATATAAATAATTACCCTTTTCCATAAGCTCGGCAGTTTCTTCTGGCTCATTTTCATCCTCTGCCATATCCGCAGTCGTGCTAACACTTGTACGAGACTAAAATTAAATATTTGTATATAATAATATAAAAGTAATTACTATTTCTTCTTCTTACAATAATATAAAAGTAATTAGTATCTTAAATAAATAAATTATAAGTATAATAATAATATATTACTATTATATACTATATTATACAGATTTCTATTATTTTTATAAGAATATCTCATTCAAATTTTCAATTAAGAAGAAAATTAACATAATATCTAATGATTGTATTATTAATGATGTTCTATTGTTTTGTTTTTTCACAGTACCAATATTAATCAACGCATAACAATTCTACGGTAATATTTGCATTATTTACCTGAACGGATATAGTACGTTGTCTCTGTGTCTGAATACGAATGACTTCGTCTGCTTCAACGGGTTGGTCCTCTTCTTCCAATAATTCTTCGAACAGCGGTGTTTTAGATAATTCTTCAAAACTACCTTGCGATTCTATTTCTCCCTATTGACAGCAATATTTCTAGATAAGTTTTTTATAATAATGCATCTATTTCTTATAGCTTCTACAGTATATAGTTGGTGAGTTCGATTCCCATTCGGTTCGGAGGAATGAGCTCCAACTCTCAACATGCAATGTCTCGGACTCGGGCGGAAAGTGTAGAACAGACTGTCTTGAAACTAGGTTCTCTCTGCCTACCGTGATATGCGGAAAAAGCGTGAAGCTGAAGAATTCCTTATATAAAGTGACGATTTCTAATAGCCAAGTGTGTTTGACTTAAAATTGTTAAAATATGAACACAGCATTTTATTCACATAATAATGTAAGATTATCAAAAATATTTGGTACATTTTGTGAGTAGGTTCCTACAATATATAAATAAATTTTACGGTTCATTAATTTCAAATGTTTTAACTATAAGTATCTTATTAGAATTTTTATCGCCCAAGGCAGTACTCAATGAATACTCAATATATGTTTTACGTACGCGGATAATAAAAAAAAGCAAAAGAGAGGCAAAATAAATCTGCTGCTCGTTTTTAAAACAAAAACGTACATTATAAAATACGTACATAAATAAGATAAACATGCAAGTCGTTATAAAATTGTTATCCTCAGCTTGTGACATGGGCCTTGATAGTTCTAGATTAACTAATAATATTGACACCTCTGATAATTCTACTGGTATGTAAGTAGATTACATTACCGTCTAAGCGAGATAAGATTTCACTAGAAACATCTTAAGACAAACTGAATTTTATTACGTTTGAAGTAATCTCCATATAATAAAATCTGTTATTTTTAGACAATAATCATATCTTTAAAGTAATTGCCGCTACGGAAATTATCTACAATAAAAGAAAAGTAAGTGATTATTATAAGTGATTATTTACAAGTGATTTTTGAAGCTAAGAAATATATTTTTAACAATAAGCTCTGTTATTATTTAAAACTTAATATATTCACAAACATAAGTATAGTTTATTTTTTGACTTTATCTTATAATAACAAGTTTCTTGAAACTTAATTTTGATGTATAAAAAGCTTTGAATAAACCAGCTCAGCTTTATAAATTTCGAATTTATGACAAGAAACGTATATGATACACATTCATATACCTAACATGTTAAGCAAATAGTAATAAGGCAATTATATCGCATATTAAATTGATTAAGGCCCTTAAAGATAGTTTTATCTTTTCACAAATCTATTGTGCTTATACCCATGACATTGCTTTTATTATTACATTTCAGCAGTCTTATTATTATCTACAATTATTGTTTCACGTAGTACGGTGACAATTTCAGTTAAGGATATTATTAACAATTGCTCTTTACAAGTTGACATGTTGTGCAATGACCCATAAAATCCTAATAAATAATATCGTTATCTTATATCACTTGATATGGTCTTGCTAGATAAAAAAAATATATAAATAATATAAAAGTAAATTGTTTCTTTTTACATACGTTTCGTAAAATGATGATTTTATCGGCAGACTTCAGGTGATGCAGTTGGTGGGTAACAAGAATTCGTGTGGAGTGACGAAGTAGTCCCATAACGCACTCTGATACCAAATGCTTGCCAACGTGAGTATCTACGGCTGATAGTGGATCATCAAGAAGGTAGATATCGGCCTGTCAATAATTTAAAATAAACTCATTAAAAGTATGTGTTAAGTGTAACATTATCGTACCACACATGTTATTTGAACCATCGCATCTCATATTGTAATGCATAAGCGTTTTAAATTGTATATTACTTATTGATTACATTTTATTAATGTACATATGGACGCAATATTTACATATATACGTTTTGTCTAACAGGTCAGTTCTAGGTTCAGGTGGACGAGATTTGAAATTACAGGCTCCAGTTATAACAGCCACATAACGTCATGAGTTATAATGACTAAAATTTCATAACATTGCTAAAATACTGCAGTACTTGTCAATCATATTTGCACGTACCATCTATTTACTAATATATAAGCATATACATGGGTCAATAGACTTTGGTTTGTCCTAGACTGTCCTTAGTCGACACACAATAAATATATAAAAAAGCAAATAGGTATAAGGTTTTATTCATAAATGTTATGAATAGACTGTCAAAACATTTAGGTAATTATTGTAAAAATGCTATTCTTATGAATTTTATTTTACGGTTGTTCAAAGAATAAGTTAAAATTCGTATTGTAACAAGTTTTCCTTATACTATAGACGATTTATTTACTTAGTTCTACCTTCTACAAAATAATTGATATAATAAGAAAGTACTCTTCTAACAATAACAACACCGTATCTCTGTATAAAACATCATACAAAGTATTTTACTGATTAGTTTTGCTATCATATTATTTGCCATTTATCTCAGATCCTCCCGTTCTTTTGTCCATCGGACAATCACTGAAAAAGGTGAGTCATTGCTATTTGCAATTGCATGGATAGATATATTATATAGTTAACAATCTTTGTTGTAACAATATACTTTTAGACATGATCTAAGGATCACACCTGAGAACATTTACAAAAGTTTTTTTAACCAAGCAACTTATATCCAACCAAAATATATCCAAATATATTTTATAGTATCCAGGGGACAAATTAAATAAAGTTTTTCCTCATAATTCCCATATTTTGCAATAAAGTGCACTACTAGACAATGACAATTCATTAAAAATAATGAACTTTCCTTTAAATTATATTGTTACATTAAAATTATGCACAGCACCTACTTATAAATAAATAATGTCATAATACCATAAAACAAGTTGAAAATATTAATGATTAATAAATGTGAAATTATCTCTATTTAACACACTGCATTTTAATTTCAGCCGCTAACCTTAACATAATTGATAAAACAGTCAAAAATCTTACTTTCTTACATAAATCTAAATTTATATACTTTTTTTCAAATTTTTTATTAAATTAATAACAATTTGCTTGTTCAAACTTACGTTTCTGTAGCAAGCCCTTGCGAGGCCGATACGAGCGCGTTGTCCACCACTGAGACTTATTCCACGTTCTCCAACCAGTGTGGAATCTCCATGTGGCAATTGTTCAAAATCACGAATCAAAGCACATGCTGTTACTACCTGCAAGCATATATAAATATGTCTAGAATGGGCGTATATTAAAGTCACCAAGGTATCGGCATACAGCGTATAAATCACTACATCAAGTTTAATACACGTCATATCCTAGCTAGGGAAAACATACATAGAACGATCCGCGAGGCTATTGTTTTTTTGTTTTATAAAAAAAACCTAAACTGAAATACGCGATTTATCCGGTAAAGATAGTTTTCTTTTAAAAAGATAATTTCCTGAAAATAGATTAGAGTAGGAAATATTTAAAACTTATCACATGTTTACATATGTAAAAAAAAAACATTTAGAAAACGTATAATTTTTTTTTTAACGCAGCGGTAATCGAACCCGCGCCTCTTAGAAACCCTCCAAGCGCCCTGACCGCTAAGCGGTCGACGTCCACCTGTATCGAATTTCGTATACGCTTATTACAACCTATTTTTGTTTGTTAGCATCTCTGTAGAGTTTGATAAATTTCTGCTACCCAAAAGATTATTCTACGAACATTCTTTTGACAAGAGAGAATGATATTTACTAAAAAAAAAATTAACGTTTTAAAGTGTTAATCACACACTTAGGAAAATGAAAAACATATTTAGAAAACGTATAAAAATTTTGAACGCAGTAGGAGGATTCAAATTTCCTAAGTGTACGTTTCAGTGGTGTGAACATTCGCGAAGCACAACTACAATTATAATTAAGGAAATAGCAATACATGTAAACTTAATTAATAGGAATATTATGCATGCATTTGATTCCTAAAATAACTTTTCCTATCAGGCTGAAGCGATTTCGCTCAATTTTGGGCGTCCGTGTAAATAGACCACACACATTGAATGTTATTAAGCTCTGTCTCAAACGTATCCAATGAAAATGATTACTTAAATGACAAACAGGAAAAAGCTTTCTCATTATTGTAAGCTAAAAAATATATTAAAGGACATGACACAGATACATGGATATGTAAGGTTACATTATGTTAATAATAGGTATATAAAAACAATGTTTATTGAATTGACTGAGATTTGACATATATTAACAATTTACTTTCTGATTTTTTTTAATGCAATATATGGGATATTGAATATAGTCAATCAAATTTGAAATTTGTTACAAAAGGTTGTTTTATTTATTTAAAGGTTGTTATAATAACACGGATTTTTGTTTATAAACATTAGTGTATGTTATTGGAACTTATAATTATATATTATAACTTATATTGGTTATATATATATATATATACACCACATATATCACCTTTATAATATAATAAATGAATGTCTATGTCTACACAAAAGGTGTTGCAAACTAAAAACATACAATTAGGTAATATGCTAATTACATCTATTGGTGACAAATTTAGTAAAACAATTCACTTGTGCATATATGTTAATTATAGAATATCACACTGAAAAATGTTTCAACATTTTTAAAGAAAAGAATGTCTCTTGTAAGTTCATCATCGTATCTTCTATTTTTAGAAAAATGTTAAATTAATATAAATAAAGCTTCCAAATGTAAAATTAGCGGGGTATCACTAATTTCGTCATTGTTTCAATTTACAAAAAGGAATATTTTATGAAGAGAATTATTTATTATGTAATTAGTTATGACAATATATATAGTACTGACCTTCTTATAGCGAATGCGATCAAATGGCAGCCCGAATAAAATATTCTGACGGACGGTAGCCACAAACAGCCATGGCTCTTGACTTGCATACGATATCCGCGCTCCACCGAGTGACACGGTTCCTTGTGAAGGTTTTATTTCAGCCAAGATGACTTGCAACAGCGATGACTGATTAATAAATATTTATAATTAGTATCAACAAAATAGTGATTGAGCGACAATAAAGCGGCAGTAAAATTTGCAAAAATAACTATATCATTGTTGTTTTATAATGTAGAAGATAAAGGAGCAGCGAGGTAATTTTTTAAATAAACGTGTTTATAAAATTAAATTGTATATTATAATAATATTCTTCACTTTCAACGTAGAATATTCTGAAAGAAATTGTGTTACAGAAGCATAGATTAGGGTGAAACGGAGGAACAATGATTTCACGTTTTCATACGGATGACATATAAATGGTGAACTTTAAACGAGAACGTTTAGGTACTTTTATAATAAAATGTCAATTTTTTTTTTAAACTTTTTGGAAAGTCTAATGATAATTTTTGTTTTTTTATTTATACAGAGTAGTACATTAGGTCATTCCTAACAAAACAGCGGTAAAGCAAATAAAATATTTGACTATACAGTGATATTTTTTATGAGCAACTACAAAATAAAATTCTGCTATCAGTAGAGACAGACATCAAGGCCAAGTTTAAAACGTGCCAATAATGTCTTGAAGGCCACTTGGTAAGTTATGCAATTCATTTAAGTGTTCACATTAAAGTAACGACTTGGTATAAGCAGAACGTACAGTTCATAGGTATATGTTACGAACTCGAACGTTGTAAGTACACAATACCCTACGAAATATATCTAAGAATAATAGAAAAATAATTTCATATTTAAGTCATTTGGACTTATGGAAAAGAAGGGATTTACTGTGAATTGTGTCATTGTCAAACAGGAACAAGTTATATATAAACATTATCCACAATTTGATATGAACTACTTAACAAAAATATGCAATAGTTTAGAAATAAGTCTTATTTCGTACTTTATAACGATACAAGTGCCTATATAGTATACATGTACTCACAAAGATAAACAAAGCGAATAGTTTTTAGTTTTCTTGCCGCATAGCTGTGTAATATCCAGAGGATTTCTACATCAATACAGCCTCGACGAGCATTAACATCAACAACTCTAAACAAAAGATTTTTTTAATTGACTTATGCGTTATTCAAGTGCACTCTATTAGACGGCTCTTTGTATTAATACATGAAGTAAAATGATTTAACGGAGGAGTAAAAAATTGGACACGAGTACACACAATACTTTTTATATAATATAAAATTAATAATTAAAATAAACACATACTACCATGTGCTTAATATAGTGCCCGGCCGAAAGTTCGGTTTCGGTTCCGCCATAGAGTGCCGGCCGTGCCGAAACTTAGAGTACTCGTGTATTATCAGATGTCGCTTAGCCACATTCAAGTGAGTTTATTGCGCGTGGACCCGACCCCGATATACCGTAAATGATTTCGATAAATTATGTATTTTACACTAACATACTGAATGCACTTTCTACTTTCGCCTTCAATGAGATTGTGTGTAGGCTTTGGACAAAGAATTAGCGTAGACCTGTATTACTTCATAATTCTGATTCTACTACTTTTTTACTATAATAGTACTTCCTACCTTTTTATAGAAATTAAAAGAGCTGCATGGAAGATTTCACAGGATCTTAACAGTCCGGATGTGTACACAGATTCCTCTTTATCTTGACTACAGTTTGGTAAACCTTTTATAGGTACCGCGGGTTTTGCCATATGGACCAAGTTATTAAAACAGGAGACTACCCAACACATAAAATTGAATAATGGCACAATCGCCATGTGTCGGGCTTGTTCATCGCCCTGGAAAATCCGTCAGACTCATTGTCCCTGGTTGTTCTAATCTTGACTCGATCATGACTAATTGCATAGATATTATCAAGAAGCAAAGATATTACACCAGTAACTTACTTTTCTATACGATCTTGTAACCATGGAGATACTATGCTAAGGGATCTAATCTACATCTGTTTTTAAAAGTATGGATTTAGATACATATATTGAATAGTGATAATAGAACGAAATCATTAAAAAAGGAAAAGTTGCCTAAATATTTGGACTTGGCGAACGAGATTACTGTTATGTAGAATATCGATGCGACTAACATGGCACCTCGAACTTATCCCTTAGCCTCGAACTATCTATCGGCTATCCCTTAACTATACAAGAGGAGTTGGTCGAGGACCGGATTTCAGAACAATTCAGAACGATTCTTTACAATATTAACTTATGCATTATCATTTTATTAACTGGATGACTGCTCTGTGAAAACTAAACAGTTGTTACACGTATTTTGCAATGAAACTATTTTATCCGGATTAATCGCGTCGGTCACAGGTGGACTGTAAAGACCACGGACTAATGTAAAGTGTTCGAAACGTCGGGTTTCTAAAATGTATTTTCGAATACCAAAATTATACGCGATTAATCCGGTTAAAATAGGTTCATTTCAAAATGTGTAATAATCGTGAAAATCAAAGAACTTATTAGTTGTTAGGTAGTTAGTTAGGTATATAATTACTGCAAAATACATGAACAATTAAATAGGCAATAACAAAACAAAAACAAAGGAAGTAAGAAAAAAGGAAAAATTAAATTAAATTGTCAATAATTTAGTTGGAGTTGTAATTAAAAACTTCTTATACTATAGTACTATTAAACAAAGTTATTTATTTGATAACTCCAAAAATAATTTACCCAACGATAAAGACGTAAAGCACGCCGCGTGCGCGAGAGTATGGGTAGGTAGGTACACATATATAATTATGTACATGTATTTACATTGCACGAACGACTACTCATATCGTTGATCACTAAAGAGGCCGACCTTCATTTACATTTTTTATCTACTCCCCGCGACTATATTCACGTATTAACTTACAATTATTTAGTAATCGGTAACTAACAATTACCAATTTATTTATAAATTAATCTTTTTTTGTTACACAGAAGCCTGTTTTTAAGCAAGTTAAATATAATTAAACATTTTTTTTTTATTTTTGAAATTTAATTTAAGTTTATTACTTTATTTTATTGACAACCTTTGAATAATACATAGTAGGTAGGTACAGGTAATGTGAGAACTTTTATAACGAATAGTACAAAAACACTTACAAATGTCAAATTGCTTTACAAAAGTAATCTTAAAGAAACGTTTTTATCGGATTTGGCCGATCTCGATCTTTTGATGGTTTATCAAATACTTTTCTAACGCAATATAATCTTAGTCCCATCACATGGTTCGTTTTTGTGTCAATTATTGTAAAAAGTCTACGGCATTATGATAAAATTTAAGATAAAGAAGGTCAAATTAATTATATAATATGTTATTAAAGTTCTACTAACTACCCAGAAGCAATCATCTCTATAAGATATTTTCTAGGAGGGTCATACAAATGAGATATAAATTAAATATTTACTTTAGTATAATCCTGACAATTTCAATTATACAATGCTATAGCAGTTTCTGTATGTCAATAGCAATACATACTGAATGAAGTGAACCTTGAGCATGTAATAATTAGACAATAAAAGTTTTATTAATAATATATAGCTTCACCTTAGTATATAATGCCATCGTATCAAAGAAAATAATAAAATATAAATTTAAAAATTATGAAAAAATAAAGAACCCAATACCTTTCCAGATCCAACGAGGCCAGTAACTCCTACAAATTCGCCTGGGCGTACATTTAGAGAAATGTTCCTCAAAGTTGGAACGATAGGATTAGACTGCCAACTGGCTGTCACATTCGTCAAAATCAAACCCGTCGATTTTATACTTTCTTTGTGTTTTTCTACGCCATTGGTTAAAGCATTTAACTTAATTCCATTTATTTTAAGTTCCTCCGGTTCTAATTCTTCAAGGCATAAAAAGTCCTACAAAACCAACCCAATATATGCAAATTAGAACTTTTCGTAAACTGATAACTTCTATTTTTGTTAAATAGTTATATTTGTAATCAAAGTAATATAATAATAGTACAGAGTACTACAATATGTATGCATTGTAAAAAAATATTATTTTCTCAATTTTAAAACTATGCAAAATTATCCAAATCAAACAAAAAATAAAAAAATGTTAACATTTTTTTTTAAATTACCTCAATACGCCTAATAGACACTCTGGATTCAGCGAGTGATGCCAATGCCATTGGGAAAAATATGTTACAAGCCAGCTGAAGTAAATTATAATATTGAACTAAGGAGAAAGTGATCCCGGCTCGAATATCACCCCCTATCAGTACAAAGGTAGTAATAGCAGCAAATAATATAAACCTCTCGGTGAACACGCTTAGTGCAGTTGAAAAGCCTTTTATAAACGATGTTCGCAAAATAAATTTAACTTCATACCTGTAAAAAAGAAAAATTATATCACTTGAACAGATTATTTGTACACTTTTAATACTTTTATATAATTTTTGATCTTCAGTATTATAATTAATAATTAAAGTATATTGAACTTTTAATTCAAAGTATTATTATGTCAAATTTAATAATTGATATTTTTTATCTTATCGTAACTATCTACTTACTTGCGCAGTTTATCTACGAGTGTCTCAAATGGCTTTTCCCAGGCATACATTTTGATCACTTGAACACCATTTACCAATTCACTCATAACTTTGACCCTATCGTCTGTACGTTTGGCTATTTTTCCTCGTAAAGTACCTTGGAGGCTACTTAAATATGCTAAAAAGAAAAACAAGAGTTCGTTATGCAAGCATCTTTCCCAGTAAAGATTTAAACAGCTAAAGCAATTAAAGACAAAAACAAGCTTTACATTCCATAGGAGCACGACTGTTTTTAAAGCTAATAATAAAAAAATAAGCAATATATATATATATAAAAGATAGTTAAATAAGTAAAAAAAAAAAAAAAAAAAAAAAAAAAAAAAAAAAAAAAAAAAAAAAAAAAAAAAAAAAAAAAAAAAAAAAAAAAAAAAAAAAAAAAAAAAAAAAAAAAAAAAAAAAAAAAAAAAAAAAAAAAAAAAAAAAAAAAAAAAAAAAAAAAAAAAAAAAAAAAAAAAAAAAAAAAAAAAAAAAAAAAAAAAAAAAAAAAAAAAAAAAAAAAAAAAAAAAAAAAAAAAAAAAAAAAAAAAAAAAAAAAAAAAAAAAAAAAAAAAAAAAAAAAAAAAAAAAAAAAAAAAAAAAAAAAAAAAAAAAAAAAAAAAAAAAAAAAAAATAAAAAAAAAAAAAATAATAAATATATATATATATAAAAGATAGTTAAATAAGTAAAACGGATGTATCAGTTCACTTCTTTAACATAATCTATGCGGTAGTCATTCCTCATATTTTTATATTAAAGTTTAGCATTGAACTTCAAACAACTATCGATTACGTGAGTCCTTGGGCTTCATTTTGTCCATTACGTTCGCATATACTTTCCGTTTTACTATCAGCCAGTTCAATTTATTTTAGAAACAGATATAATTGAAAGATTAGTATTATATGATAAGTAATTCTGTTGAAAAGTCGATGACCCTCAAGTATAATTTTGAATCGTCTATTATTATTTTTAAAATAAAGCTAAAATTTACCTTGCACTATGACTGTTTGTAAAAAGATGACTGCGAGAGCGGCCATAGTTGCCCATCCAATATGCTGCCAGACCAAATACGACACGACAGGCACAACAATCGGCATTACCCAAATATAGTTAAGATATAATGCCGCTATATCGAAACGATTCACATCGTTTGACATCAAATTTATTACCTGCCCCGATTCAGTTTTACTTAAACCAATACGGTTGAGTTTCAAAATCTTAAAAAGAAGAAATTTAACATGAGTATTTGAGAACATCAAAATTGGAATAACTTTGTAGTTAGGTACAATAAATTATATGGAAATCTTAATGCTTAAAACAATAAAGCAGAATACGATAAGCATCGAGCAAAGTAAATCTTCTAACAATGTCTCGTAAAATTAACACTTATGTTTGACTATACAAAAGTTTTCGTTATCTTATCGATAACTGTTGTATAACAGGTACAGATATTTATATACTAATTTATTGAACTTAATACATAACAATAAAAAAAAACGTAATGTAATCTTTACCATTAATATAATGAAATATGGCTAGTATAGAAAACGGTTCAACGGTTCAATACATTCGGCTATTTAGCTGAAAGTATTTGTGCTTCCACTGTGTACACTTGGCAAAAACGATGACTTCGATTTTTTCAAATCGTTATTTTAAGTTAGCAAATGTCGATTTGCTTATTGATTGATCCAAATTTTAATGTATTAGATTTGTCTCATACAAACAATCAATTTTGAAAATTAATACGAGTTTCTACTCGTATTACAATTCAGGTAAGCAGGTCCAGGGTACAGGTCTAGCAGGGTTTATAATTCTTGGGAACTGTATAGTCTATATAAGGAAAATTTTGCTTTAACGAATGGAAATTCATTACAATTATATTTACATAGACATGTTGTAAAAGAATATAGTTAATCTGAAGACGCAATGTGAGTTCTGCATTAGCTCGATAACATATCCTGACCTAGTTGCCATAATTTTTGACGAAAAGCCAAATCTGTGTAGAACTGTGCATTATATAGTACCAATGATCTGACCATTTCCGTGAACTGCATGACTACTTGGCGCGCTGCACATAAATTTTGGAATTAATTAATTCGTTTTTGGTAGAAGTTTCAAGGACGTCTTACCATAACAATATAATAGACAATAATAGATTTTTGTGTCATTTCAGATTACTTGCCGTATAGGTTTGTAACAACTCCAAATAAATTAATGTTTTTATAAAGTCTACTCCGTGGAATAAAGTTAGAGAATAAGTGAAAAATATTTAAGTTAATATCTAATTAATTTTATAATTTTATGTTCGGGCTTAATTGGACTTTTCTGATAAATTTACTGAAATAATTAGCCTTGAATACAAAGCTACGAGGATATTAAGTGCGAATGAGTCATGCCACAGTTTACCTACGCTATTACCGCGCAGACGTAGAGCTAAGCGACACTGTGTTTCGCCATGAAACTTTGCTAGTCATGCATGCAGTTTATTTAAAATAAATGATATTTATAAAAACTGAAGAGTTTGTTTGATTGGTTGAACGCGCTAAGCTCAGAAACTACTGTTTCAAATTCAAAAAATATTTTTGTAATAAAAAATATTACAAAAACGGGAAAAATATTCCTCCTATGACAACTTCCGTTGCTTACGCTGCTTAAACGGTTAAAGTTACGTAAAAACCATGTATGATAGAATTGTTCCCTTCTAAAATATCTAAAGAAAGTCAGCGGCAGCATTGTCTACGAGTATATCTTTTGAGGTTCACTCAGTATTACACTTTTATAGTAATGAAATTTGTTCTATTTTAGAATAATGCATCATTTGCAAAGGTGTTTTTATAAACATGATATTAATCCTAATTCAAATAAATACATTATTCATCACAAGTATAAAATTTGAACCAAAATCGTATACACATTATTTGATTTCGATGAATATTTTAAGAGATATGATAGTTTTAAAATAACTCCGCCACAAAATTATGATCAAGTGCAAGTGCAAGTGTGCAAGGCGAGCGATCACGATTATAGCGTACGTTCCTAAAATTAAGTTAATGGGCTATGTAATAATTAATCTGAACTAATAGTTTTGAAGTAATGGAATATATTTTTTCTTTTCTTATATACAGTCTTTTCCATTAATTAACATTAATTAAATATTTTTATGTGTTTGTAAACGCATCTGTTTAGTTCAAAAGATGATAAAATATTCATTATTCTTTACTTGAATACATTCACGCAACTTTATCAAAATGTTTTAACATCGTATAATTTTAATACAACGCTTCACACAAAAACTCATTGTTAAGTTTCGTCATTTACGCGAACGATTTCGCGGAATCAGATATGTTAAATAATAAAATTTAACTTTTATATTTGAAAAGAGCAACTGTTGAGTTTCTCGCCGGCTCTCCTCAGCAGTACTGCCTTCCGAGCAGGTGGTAGCTTTATGTTCATTCGACTAATCAAAAGTGCTTGCAAAAGTCTATTTGAATAAAGGATATTTAGAATTTGAATATGTTTTTTTAATATTTAAATTTCGCAATTCGCAAAAAAGCATTCGGCTTTCGATAAGTCGTCAGAGGCTGTCGTTCCGTCCGGACGTGTTAATGGTGGCATTTCAGCGGCCGTGTCGTTTTTGAAGGTTCTCGACAACGAAGGTTCTCCAGAACGCTAGATGCGATGGGGAGATCGTTGATAATCGGTGGCTCCGTGGTTCCTCTCTGAGCTCTTCGAACCGGGATCAATATTATTATGCTATATATTTATTTACCTTCCGGCGTCGAGTCTAATACGACCAAGTGTCATAGTGCCGTTTTGTAAACTGCTTGTACATGGGGTGGACGCGACATCTCGAAAGATAGTCTCGTTTTCTATTTCCTTAGGTACGCCTCTTTTATGACGACCCGCTTTTGGCGTTCGTCGTCTAGGGTGTATGTGTGGTAGTCCACGTTTTTGAGTCGGAGGTAGGCGGTGAGTTTGCGGTAGTCGAGTAACGTTATTACTTCAACGCGAATGGCGTTCATCGTAGAGCGGGCCGAGTTGAATTGGACGTGGTTTTTCCATTTAGATATATCATCCCAGACGCTCTTGCAGGTAGCGGGTCCCTTCCGCCAGGGTTCACGGAAGATTGTAGTCCCTGTGGCCCTGGCCAGCGGCGGTGGAGGAGGAGCACCGTGAGGTTTTAGTGGGTAAACGGACGGCCCATATCTGCCGGTCCGAAGTCCCACATAACCGCGTCCGAGTCGGGCGGGTATCCGTAAAGGATTACCTCACGTTAAAAAAAAATCCCTGGTCCCTTATCCCTGATGGACTTCCTTTTCGCCTGGTCCTCCTTTTCACCGATTTACATGTCACGGTCTCGAAACCGACATCTTGGTACGAAGACATCTGCGTCAGGTTGGGATTGAACCGACTCTGCGTACTCGACATACCTATCGTCGGTCGTGGATTGGCGGTTATTGTTGAAGGCTTCGAGCGCTTCCGGGAACTGGGCTGCGAGGAACGCGAGGAGCACATCTATTTGGCTCATCTTGGCAGCGGGTTTACCGCTGGGGATTAACAATTGCTTCTTCGCCGTATGGCGAAGGGTGAGTACCTACTGTGGCCTAATGTCACTGCCGTGAGGGAGGGGTGTTTACCTAGTTTTATCTAGTGTACTCACGGTTACCGAGTGTCGGGCTCGAACGGTCACTACACGCACTACACTTCACTTCATTCGCGCACAACGATTGCCGCTCACAACCTAGCGGCGTGTCCGAACTTTCTGTCCGGTCCTCCTTGTCCTTGATGTAGTTGCTTTCCAATAGTGTGTGTTGTCGCACAATTCCAGTAATAATACCATACAAAAGAATTTTTTTCTACAAAATAGTAGCGTTGCCGTTTGGATATAGAGACGTCCGCGCGGGTCGTCAGACGAAATGAGGATCCATAATTTTTAAAATTAACCGTACTTTTATTGATACATTAATTAAAAAAAAAAAATCCTTTTATTACTTTTTATTATTTCAAACTGATAATTTTAAAAATCATAATTATAAATTTGTAATCTAAAAGATCGAATTTAAAACTCAAAAAGACATACTTGAGTGTAAAGGAATGAATTATGTGGATAACAATTAACCATTATATCATCAATCAACTTAGATAAATTTTATTATTTCTTAATTACTTTCAAGGACACTCAACATAAAATTAATTTTCATATAATTTCTAGAAGTACTTTGAATTCATACATTTTATTAATTAAAGCGCAGAGCCTATGCTGAGTATAATCAATAAGCAGAAAGCTATAAGACAACAAATTTCTAAACTTATTCATGTATTTACCAAGCAGGAAAAAAATTAAAAGCTACTAATTAGCTTGACTCATAATGTATCGGAGATTCGTAGATATTTAGTTTTGGTTTCGTTGGTATGTTTTCTATGTTATGTTAATTTCGTACCAAGTCAATTTTTCTAAAAAAGGATATTTAGATCAATAATAATTTTATTCTAGATCTTAATGTAGATATTCAAATTTAATTGTATATTAATTTGAATAACAGGACCGTCTACATTGTTAATGGTACATTTTTATTGTAAGATTCATAATAATTATAAATTCACAAGTATATAGTTTCTATATATAAGAAACGGCTAAAGTACAATTTAATAATAGACACGTTTTTGAGGGACGTGACTTAAATTTATATTTATAAACTTGTATTAGGATTTGAGAAATTGTAAACCTTACCTTTCTAAATAAAAGCGAACATGCGGCTATTCTAACGCGCATTCCAGAACAGCCTTGTATAAGTTGTAAGTGGTTCATCATTATGGCAGTCAATATTGTTGAAACATTCATAGCTAAATTATAAATGTGTGCTTTCTTGTATGTTTCCGGTGTTTTTTCACCAGAAAAATATTCGATAAATAAAGCTAGAGTAAATGGAACGATCGGCCTGAAATAGATATTTTGGATAATATAACATCATCGAATCGTCCTCGTATAACATCAAGCAAGCGAATCATTGTTTCGATGAATTGTTACTTCTCAATGAGGTGTTACGACAAAGAATATCTTTAACATATAAAGACAGTAGTCCCTCACATGTAAGAAAATAACTGAGCAAAATAGAATTTTGTTGAAAATACTGTTTGATATAATGTTATTCTTATTAGGGGGTTAATAGTTTTTATGATAGTATACAAATTTGATGCTACCGCATGAGAAAAGTTTACGTGTTTAGTTTGGCCTATACTCCCTTGGAAGTTTTTTTTATAAAACAAAACGAAAGGTCTAATATTTTATAACTCTTAGGAGTTTACACATAATGGCATATTTTGAGCATTTGGACCACTAACCATTTATTAAACATATAAGCTTGAAAAATAATTCGTATTTTATAGCAATACATTAACAATATTTTTAATTGGATTTTACATGATTACTACCTTGGAGCAACTGTCCAATATATATACAATACAAAAAAAATCTTACCATATAATAATGAAAAGCATGCCAGCCAGAAACCCGCACATCATGTACTCAAACCAAAAGCAGCTTATTATTGCTTTGGAGAGTGAAGGTCTATCTTTTGTTTTGCGACATTTTTCCACTTGCTTCATCCATGCCTCTTCTAGAAGATCACCGAGACGTCCAGATTGATCTCCGCTTCGAGTTTGCCACAAATCGTTTAATGTAAAACCATGTTTATATCCTTTACTAAAAAGGGGAAAACTGGACCTGTAACAATAAGAATATTATTATACAACACAATATATTGACTCAAGAATCTGTACTTATATTAAAAAGCTGAAGAGTTTGTTTGTTTGGTTCAACACGCCAATCTCAGAAACTACTGTTTCGAATTCAAAAAATCTTACATTGTTGGATAGTCCATGTACCGAGGAAGGCTATAGGCTATTTATTATTACGCTGTGATTAATAAGAACGAAGTAGCAATGAAAAATATCGCAAAAGCGAAAAAAAATATTTCTCCTATGACAGCTTCCGTTGCTTACGCTGCTAAAACGATTCAAGTTACGTAAAAATCATGTATAATAAATAATTTCCTCTAAAAATTGTAAACAAAAGTCCGCCACAGCATATGTCTGTCTATCTCTTAAGGTCGACTCAGTATAACCTTTTCATGGTAATAAAATTTGTTCTAAAATTATAGGTTCCAAAGTTTATAGTGCATATTTAAACTTCAAATTCTTATACAGTCTAGTACTTGAATAAAATTCGATCAACTTTGTCAAGAGTTTTTAACAATTCTAATACAGAGCTTCACACAAAAAGCTCCGTCGAAATGCTAAGTTTCGTCATTCACTCGAACGAAGCCGCGGAAATCGCTAGAAAGTTATATACTTTTTTATGATAAAACAAATGAAATTTTACTTCCCCTTAATAATATATATTTATTGAAAAGTTTATAATCATATAAAATGTTATTATCATTTGATTAACGTATCGAAGTACAACTCAAACACACGATTTTAAAGCATACTAATATGTACCTTTACGTAGCCGTCGGTATGTTATTTTACTTGAATCTGCAAACTTAGGTATAAATGATAGTGTTTTCAAAAGTTATAATTAAATTAAATTTTCTAAATTGATATGAAAATCATATGCAGTCTGGGCAGCGCGATAACCTTTTATAGAAGGAGGGATATCAAAATAAGGAGGTATGGTGTCCGAATATTTAATAGATCTCAAAATGCAATTTAATATATATAGTATTATCGCGATATCGAATTGAAACAAAAAATTAAAATTAATTTAAAATAAAATAAAAATAGAATACTTTATTACAAACATATTTTTTACGAAAAATAAACTTAAAGTCTACAAGTTCTTTCTCTTTTAGTTACAAATTTTATATCAAAAATGTTTTGACTCTATTACTAACAGCTGTTATGTTGATAGGGCAAACAAGCGCTCCTAACGCCAAATTTTAAGTAATTATTTGAAGTTTTGTTTAAATAAAATCAACGATTTCATGAAGTACCCGGCCGTTTAGTTGTTCACGTCGTTATACGATAGGTTACACCATTCATCATCATCTGGTCAACGCACACCATGATTTGGCCAATTGATAGTTAACCATTTCATTTCAATGCTACCTACCACTCATGATATCCTCGATGACTTTATGAAATCGTCAATTCTACGATATGGCCACGATATCGACATAATAAATAAATAAATGTCTTACGATATGACAACCTAACATTTTTGACACATAAATTCTGTAAATAATGAATTTTGAACTACATTTGGTAGCAACGCTCCGCTAAAAAAGTTACTATACAAAATATTATAAGTAAAAGTGATATTAAGATTTTTACCACGTGACAAAATGGTCTTAAACTTTACGCAAGCAATACAAATCAAAAGTTGATTGGTTTGTAATTTGATTAGCAATGTTTTGAAATGTTTCCCGTTTTAATTTTAAATATAATATTAAAATTTTAATGTGACAATGGTATTAATATGTTATCGCCACTAATCGTATACATATATTATTATCTTAATTACTTCGTACAGTAAATAGAGAAAATATTCGTTTTAAGATCTCCACCTCCATAAATAACATTTGAACATTTTAATCATTGGATTTCATTTATTTATTTGCTTATTATTACATATAAACCTTAACCTATAACAATAGTATTGTACAATTATAATGATATTATTATTCCCATTAGATGATTAGGCTAACAGAATTTGGTAAATCCCTACCCTCCGTAATATTACTGCTGTATGACGGTAAGATAGTATTCCTCACGCGGCTGTTATTGTCTTGAATTTAAACAATGTCTGTTAAAATATATTTCATTACTTTAATATTATTTCTAAATTTTATTATTTATATACATAATTATTTATAATTTTAAATCTAAAGTAAATGTTAGTATTGAATGATTCGAGATTATCTGCTATATAGTCTGTTATTTTGTTATATCAGATGTAATAGTATTACTGATTATCTATACCATATATGTAATTAATTCACACATTGATGTAGATGATTTAGATTATCGCAGTTCTGTACAGATATGACGATTTATTTATACAGTGTATATATTATGTTAAGATAGTAATATTGTTTTAATATAAAAAAAAATCATTTTCATCATTAATTTTTTTATGATAAAAGACTAAAAACTTTTTTTTGACGCAGTACTTTACAGTATTTTTTTCCGTATTTTGCAACATGGCACCGTCAATTCATTCATGCATTAATAAGTAATAAGAAAGGAAAAAACGTCAAGCCGCCTTATCAATTTACTTAAATATGGACTTCTCCACATAAACTTTGCAGAAAGAAAATATGTTTTATAACAATGCATTAGAAATATGCTAAGTTAATAAAAAGGATTATATACGCTACCATGTGGTCTATATACACTTTTGTATAAACCGGCTTACGATGCTAAGGCTACGCATATTGCACTCGCAAACGGGGCTAGTATAACTAAATATTTAATTTACTACGCTCACAATATTAAAACTGTTAAAGATCATGATCGCAATCACCTAAACTTAAAGTTTAATGTTCGTATTGGTTTTTAAGCTACTTAATAAATTTTAAATAAAGCAAAAATAAATTAGGCACAGTGATAGCTGCGAGAGGAGAAATAGCCATTTCTCAGTTCTTCATTTATGTTTTTTGTATTTGGTATAACCAATAATACATTGATATACTTATCACATTTGTGTTTTAATCCTTTTAAATGAAGCTTTAAATCACAATGTTTGATGTCACCCAGAAATTAGATGTCTCCAATTCATTAGTTTTTTAATATTAAATAATAATATTAATGGTCATATAAAATAAAATAAAATAAATAAAATAATAATATTAATGGTCATATACTTTTTTATTTATGATGGTAAAACTTGACAATTTTATATTCTACTTATTCTCGTCTTACAAACGATGAGTTTGTTACAGCTTACAACCAGCTTCATTAAACTCAATTGAAATACATATACTTATAACAACTCAATTGCGTTTAATAAGATCGTTTTAACGACTCATATTCATGCCCGTACTTGTTGTGTAATATAAAATAATTCGCTTACTGTACTTATATTTTGACTTATCTCGAAACTTAAAACTAAAACAAAGTAGATAATATTAGCTATTCTTTTTTTATGGCGTTTAGATTTCTAGTAGCAATAAGTTTTGTTTGTAATATTTGTGCACTAGATACCGAGTAATAAGTCACTCCCTTTTAGTGTCTAAAAGTTTTTCATTCTGTCTGTCTCTTGTAAATATTTGAACTTTGTTTTTATCGATTATATATATATGTATATAATATAATAAAGTACTTTGAAAGGAATAATTGTACACGTCATTGAATAGGCTAGTGATTTTGCAATTTGTTGATCTCCATGCGATATTTACCCCATGACGACGCAGGATAATCAGGAATTTGGCATGTTTAAATGTTATATTATCCATAAATTACATTTAGGTATGTCTATTCCTTCTTATCACATATATAAAAAAAATATATATTTATTCAACTCTTTCGAATTGTCAATTAATATAAATGTCAGCATTGTCAGTCCTTCAAAAACCACCATGTCCAAAGGTAATTCTGTTGGGAACTACCGTAACTTAAACAATTACATGTCAAATAGATTTTTTCTTTAATTTCACTATTATGCTTACATATCAAAGTGAGCATCAACAGTTCTTAATTCAACAAATTAAGATCAATTGACCCATTAACATAATTATAATAGTTCAAAATGAATTATATTTATTCACTGGTTTCTGGCTGCTTTTGTGATGTATAATAACACAAGCCTGACTTTATTGCTACAAAGTATGCGTAATACTAAAAGCATATTGACATCGATATTATAAGATAACGTTTAAATTACGAACGTTGTATGTATTCGTATATGTATTCGAGGCAGGCGTTAAAAACCTATTCATATTGTTGTAGCTAATCTGTATAAAAAAATCTCAATATGTTTTTGCCTTGGCTCCTCTGACAGCATCTTACATTGCAATTATTTATTTTTTGCTTTAAAATGTGTACTAATAATATTCAAATAATTTTCGTTTAGTTAAATCTCATTATTAAAATGTAGGTAAAAACTAACGAACTAATTAACATAATTTTGACTCTAATAATTTAAGTCAGCGGTCATGTTTACTAAATCTATATAAACAATAACAGAGTAGAAAGTCAATTCTGTACATGAAATAATTAAGTTTTTTTTTAAAATTCAGTCTGTTATATAACGATAATAAAAGCGAAAAATCACTCAGCAGAATTTTTGATTTCTGATTTCTCCGTCAGTCTCTCCGTTACTTTATTTGTGAATCACGCAAAAAGTACAGGATAGAATTTTTTTTTTTGGCATGATACTAGCTTATAAGCCAGAGGTATAAACAGGGTATGGGTATGGCTTTTGTCTTGACATTCGATTTTATCGTATTTATCGTAGAAAAAATAAAACGGTAAATTTGTACAAACTGATAACAACTGAATAGACATGAATATCTTTTTCATGTAAATAGATAAGCTATTTCTAGCCTAAAGGATAAATTTTAATATTCAGGATAATTTTATCCTCAAGTTCCAATGTAATTCCCGTAGGAAAAATAAACAACCGACACCATTAAAATACGTCGATTATTCGTTATATAACTATTTCATAACAATTATAAACGATTTTAAATTTAAGATACATTTCATCGACCTATCAAGTAAGCACATGTCCCGCCACCTGTTATCGTATAGGTGACATTGGTTTTTTACAAAAATAATATTAGTTAAGTCAAATAAAGGTTTTTAAAACGTTTTATAAGACACAAATAGTCTTACTTTAAAACGATTCTATTATCTTCGCCTGTATGTATATATATATATATATATATATATGCATCTATGAATAAAGAAGTTATGCACCGCCATTTGGCTAGACTCGCTAGGAAATTTGCACAGATATCCGGTTTCACAGACAATACAATATTTTAGGCGTGTACTTTTTAAAACTAATTTATTTATTAGATGTCTATGGGAGTGTGTCCATAAAGCAAGACTCAACACGACATCTCATACAGTTTAGACATCACTTTTTGACGGTTTCATCACAAAATTTTAAAATTTCTCTTATTATTTTTTTGTATATCAGTAAAAATTACACCAAAATGCGTTGCGTATTTAAGAAACAGACAGACAGGGCGACTTTGTTTTATACTACAAGATAATTTATTAATGTCGTCGTGTAGGGTAGCAGTACAAAAAGAAAGCACATTCAAATTACGTCGATTACTAAATTGCAATGGAAGCCTTTTTTTTACAATAAAATTATAATAACAATATCGATAATTATTTATTATTAGCAGTAAATATCACAAAACTCCTTTGGTATAAATAGATACAGTAATGACTTGTATTTTTATGTAAAATTTCACATTACATTATATTATGATTACATAGTAGCAATGATAGGTGTATGCCTGCCTATCTCTTAAGAATAGCTCACAGTACACATTCTTATCTTTCACTTATTCCAAAAAATAATGAGTTATCGATATTTAAAAAAACAATATTGTCCTTTACAGCATACTGTATGAATATAAATATTATAGAAGATATAAAAAAAATAACGGGCAGAGTGGCTGTAGTGTTGGATTAAATATGTTTAATACGTCGCGAATAGCAGCAGCGGAAAGCGGTAAGCTAAAAAGACTGCCTTACCTTAAAATATATAAAAAAATTAATGAAGTGACTCGAGCCTGCGCCAAGAAGCTCGGATTCAAGTGTTAAAATTTTTATACGTTATTTGAAAGTGTGTATTTTAGTGTTTTTCATATCTTAAGTGAGTAAAATATTACATAGTGTTTTAAATATGTTATATTGCTTTGTCTGTGTCTGTTATAGAGTCACTTATAAATATTTGCAGCCTGGTTTCACACAAAATCTATTAATGTGATAATTAACTCTTATTTCCTGACGACGAATTGTTGATTTAGTATAAACTAATATATTTTGATTGCAATGAATTTTTAGTTCAGTAGTATGATTCAGAAACTGCAAGCAAAGTGGCCTTCCGCTATTTAAACATATTATACTTTATCAAATGACACAATATTGTTATCAAAATTCAACAAAATTATAAATTAGAGTAAAGTTTGTGATTTAAGTGAGAGCCAGGCGAAAGCACGAAATTGCCATTGGTCATGTACTGTACGCAGGCAAAGCCGTGAGCGGGTCGCTTGTATTTAATAATATTAATTTCTTACATTATAGACCTAAATTTTTTTATTATATTGTAGTACCATAAATTTGTTTTATTTATGTAGGGTGAGCAAACTTGCGAAAAAGTATTCGTATAGTTATCGAGCGCAATTTGTAAAGTAAATGGAAATCACCTCTACCGTAAGTAAAAAGAACTAGCTTTTGTTAGCACAAATCATTCTGAACAACTTTCATTTCGTAATCGCATGGTCATTGTCGAAATTTGTGACGTATAAATAAAAAATTGGCAGCACGAACACCGTTTTGACGCACGGTAATGTAAATCTCCGAGGCTGGCTATCGAGAATAGCCGAAAGTTTTTTCACTTGACATTTGCCGGGGAGAAAACATTTGTAACATAAAAAATTATAATTTTATATAAATTATAGATTTTTTGTTTTTGTAATAAGTATTTGGTTTTTTTTATTCCTTTATGCTTTCACAATATTCTTAAATTATTCAAATAATTAATCATCCACATTGCAAAGACAGCTTTGTATTATATTTTTACTGTACTTGAAAATGAAGAAATACTAAGAGAACTAAGTGAGTAAGGACCATTTATATATATATATATTTTTAATTAATTGTTTTACTGTTATTACAGAGAAATTACACATAGAACTAAACTTAAAAAAATGATGAACCCTGTATATAGAATTACTTACTAAAGGTGGTAATAAAATTAAAAAAAATATCACTTTAACAATTTCTTCAAAAAGCAACCTTTAAACCAAGTTCAAGAACTAGTCTAGAACTTAAGGCAGGTACACCAATTACAAATTTACACCTGCTTATTTCAAGTTTTTTTATTTATTTAATAGAAAGTCAACAATAGTATATAGTGCTTTTTATCTTTCATACATGATTATGTTTGAATATAATTATGATACACCATATAACACATTTAAAATTTAAATTTAATCAACTCATTTAAACGCTGTTCTGGAGAACAACTTTTTATATTACATGTTACACTATCCTATAAAAATGTTGAACACATACACTAAAAAAACCAATATTCAAAACATACACTAAAAAAACAGTAAACGTAATTATTAATACAGAAAAATGTTTTAATAAAAACTAATTAAAAAAATGTAGCCTGTATAAAAGTAGTTACCTAAAAATAAATAAATTTTCTAGAGAATGATGAGCTGAAGCTGATTTACCTATGGAATGTGCAATAATCAACATACTAATAGATAGAATTTATAGATTTTATAAAGAATGTAAACATTTTTATTGGTATTGAAAAAATCTACAAACTAATTACATATACCTAAGTATAAATATAATAAAATTCTTCACTAAAATTAGTTTTTTTTTCTATACATTTATGAAAATCTTTCATAGCCATAGTGGCTAGCCACTGAGTCTGTCATTTCTACATCATTTATAATATTTAATCTCCTAAAAAAATTAAACATACAAAAAGAAAGAAAAAAAAAAAAAAAAAAAAAAAAAAAAAAAAAAAAAAAAAAAAAAAAAAAAAAAAAAAAAAAAAAAAAAAAAAAAAAAAAAAAAAAAAAAAAAAAAAAAAAAAAAAAAAAAAAAAAAAAAAAAAAAAAAAAAAAAAAAAAAAAAAAAAAAAAAAAAAAAAAAAAAAAAAAAAAAAAAAAAAAAAAAAAAAAAAAAAAAAAAAAAAAAAAAAAAAAAAAAAAAAAAAAAAAAAAAAAAAAAAAAAAAAAAAAAAAAAAAAAAAAAAAAAAAAAAAAAAAAAAAAAAAAAAAAAAAAAAAAAAAAAAAAAAAAAAAAAAAAAAAAAAAAAAAAAAAAAAAAAAAAAAAAAAAAAAAAAAAAAAAAAAAAAAAAAAAAAAAAAAAAAAAAAAAAAAAGACAATACAATATTTTAGGCGTGTACTTTTTAAAACTAATTTATTTATTAGATGTCTATGGGAGTGTGTCCATAAAGCAAGACTCAACACGACATCTCATACAGTTTAGACAGCACTTTTTGACGGTTTCATCACAAAATTTTAAAATTTCTCTTATTATTTTTTTGTATATCAGTAAAAATTACACCAAAATGCGTTGCGTATTTAAGAAACAGACAGACAGGGCGACTTTGTTTTATACTACAAGATAATTTATTAATGTCGTCGTGTAGGGTAGCAGTACAAAAAGAAAGCACATTCAAATTACGTCGATTACTAAATTGCAATGGAAGCCTTTTTTTTACAATAAAATTATAATAACAATATCGATAATTATTTATTATTAGCAGTAAATATCACAAAACTCCTTTGGTATTAATAGATACAGTAATGACTTGTATTTTTATGTAAAATTTCACATTACATTATATTATGATTACATAGTAGCAATGATAGGTATGCCTGCCATCTCTTAAGAATAGCTCACAGTACACATTCTTATCTTTCACTTATTCCAAAAAATAATGAGTTATCGATATTGAAAAAAATCAATATTGTCCTTTACAGCATACTGTATGAATATAAATATTATAGAAGATATAAAAAAAATAACGGGCAGAGTGGCTGTAGTGTTGGATTAAATATGTTTAATACGTCGCGAATAGCAGCAGCGGAGAGCGGTAAGCTAAAAAGACTGCCTTACCTAAAAATATATAAAAAATTTAATGAAGTGACTTGAGCCTGCGCCAAGAAGCTCGGATTCAAGTGTTAAAATTTTTATACGTTATTTGAAAGTGTGTATTTTAGTGTTTTTCGTATCTTAAATGAGTAAAATATTACATAGTGTTTTAAATATGTTATATTGCTTTGTCTGTATCTGTTATAGAGTCACTTATAAATATTTGCAGCCTGGTTTCACACAAAATCTATTAATGTGATAATTAACTCTTATTTCCTGACGACGAATTGTTGATTTAGTATAAACTAATATATTTTGATTGCAATGAATTTTTAGTTCAGTAGTATGATTCAGAAACTGCAAGCAAAGTGGCCTTCCGCTATTTAAACATATTATACTTTATCAAATGACACAATATTGTTATCAAAATTCAACAAAATTATAAATTAGGGTAAAGTTTGTGATTTAAGTGAGAGCCAGGCGAAAGCACGAAATTGCCATTGGTCATGTACTGTACGCAGGCAAAGCCGTGAGCGGGTCGCTTGTATTTAATAATATTAATTTCTTACATTATAGACCTATATTTTTTAATTAAATTGTAGTACCATAAATTTGTTTTATTTATGTAGGGTGAGCAAACTTGCGAAAAAGTATTCGTATAGTTATCGAGCGCAATTTGTAAAGTAAATGGAAATCACCTCTACCGTAAGTAAAAAGAACTAGCTTTTGTTAGCACAACTCATTCTGAACAACTTTGACGAAATTTGTGACGTATAAATAAAAATTGGCAGCACGAACACCGTTTTGACGCACGGTAATGTAAATCTCCGAGGCTGGCTATCGAGAATAGCCGAAAGTTTTTTCACTTGACATTTGCCGGGGAGAAAACATTTGTAACATAAAAAATTATAATTTTATATAAATTATAGATTTTATTGTTTTTGTAATAAGTATTTGGTTTTTTTTATTCCTTTATGCTTTCACAATATTCTTAAATTATTTAAATAATTAATCATCCACATTGCAAAGACAGCTTTGTATTATATTTTTACTGTACTTGAAAATGAAGAAATACTAAGAGAACTAAGTGAGTAAGGACCATTTAATTATGGTTATAAATACAATTAATTGTTTTACTGTTATTACATAGAAATTACACATAGAACTAAACTTAAAAAAATGATGAACCTGTATATAGAATTACTTACTAAAGGTGGTAATAAAATTAAAAAAAATATCACTTTAACAATTTCTTCAAAAAGCAACCTTTAAACCAAGTTCAAGAACTAGTCTGGAACTTAAGGCAGGTACACCAATTACAAATTTACACCTGCCTATTTCAAGTTTTTTTATTTATTTAATAGAAAGTTAACAATAGTATATAGTGCTTTTTATCTTTCATACATGATTATGTTTGAATATAATTATGATACACCATATAACACAAAATTTAAATTTAATCAACTCATTTAAACGCTGTTCTGGAGAACAACTTTTTATATTACATGTTACACTATCCTATAAAAATGTTGAACGCATACACTAAAAAAACCAATATTCAAAACATACACTAAAAAAACAGTAAACTTAATTATTAATACAGAAAAATGTTTTAATAAAAACTAATGAAAAAAATGTAGCCTGTATAAAAGTAGTTACCTAAAAATAAATAAATTTTCTAGAGAATGATGAGCTGAAGCTGATTTACCTATGGAATGTGCAATAATCAACATACTAATAGATAGAATTTATAGATTTTATAAAGAATGTAAACATTTTTATTGGTATTGAAAAAATCTACAAACTAATTACATATACCTAAGTATAAAATTCTTCACTAAAATTAGTTTTTTTTTCTATACACTTATGAAAATCTTTCATAGCCATAGTGGCTAGCCACTGAGTCTGTCATTTCTACATCATTTATAATATTTAATCTCCTAAAAAAATTAAACATACAAAAGAAATAGTTTTCTATTACATGTTGCAAATGTAAATAAACTTAGACGTCAAGTCAAACAAGTCATTGTAAACATCAAGTAAATTTGTTTAGAAACCATAAGACATGTATATTTAAAATCAATAAATCTATTTAATTTCATCTAAGCTTAGATGAGACTCAGAAAGAACGTATTCGTTCTTCATATATCTTTTAACTATTTTTTGCATTTGTTTTTTGTCATTTAAAGAAATTTAAATTCCGATAAATAAATATTTTAATCAAATGCAAAAAATCATCTACCATTTCATTTGATTTTTGAACGTTGTTTTCATACGCTGTCACTTGTCTAGTTTCGATAGCGTGATGTGACTAACGATTACGTTAGTATGTATAGAGTGCTCGATAGTCGACGAAGTGTGCTTCTTGCTTACAACTATCGTCTTACACCGTTATCGTATAGAGGCCTCGATACGTTTACGATACGAATTCGATAGTTTTTCATGCTCGCCCTACGTAGTAATTATTTAGTTTTTATTGGTTGGTTTTTATTTTGGTACATTCATTTAAGATCTTAATGAAGGTTAAAATTAAAATAACACCATCTCAACTATACCAACTCATTTCATAGTTTGTAATTTGATTTGAGACTGAAAATAATACATTATGCTATGGTTGTTACACAACAACGTGCATGTATTAATGTAAGTAATTATAATTAATTAATCTTCTTCATCCTAGTCAATTGTCCGACAATTTATATCAGTGACACGAGAACTGGACAAATTTATTTATACATAGGATGCGTGCGTTGCTGTTTTTTTGTTGTATTATTATTGATAGTCCGATATATTCTTATATGTCGGCATAAATGTGCCTGCTGCCTGGCAGTTATTAATTTTATTACATAGTGAACTCTCAAATTGATTTTAATTTGTCACTTACTTTGGATTAGTGACCTAAAAACTATTTTCTTTAAGCTACACTGTAATTGAAACTGAAATTACGTAATATAATGCTCATATACATACACAGTGAACAATATTAACATAAAATATAACTATGACTATTTGTTTATATAAAACAGATAATTCTCTTAGTTTGTGAACCGAGTGCAATAAAATTAGAAATGATTATCTTAAATAAGTTTAATTTGTCATTCTTTTTATTCAAATGTTATTTATTATCATAATTGAAGTTACACTCCGTCGTACAGCCTTAGAATTACATAATGTGTCAAAATTCAATAAAAATTAACAGCCACCCAAAAATATACGCAATGACATTTTCAAGGAATAAATAGATTAACATATAATTTTCACGGTGATTGGTTGGGACTGGGCAGGGAAACTTGATTACACAAACTTCCAGCAATTAGCCATTTGCTTATCGTCACCGCAAATGGAAAAATTGTAGGCGCTTACAATCTAACAGTAGCTCCGCTGGAAACATCGGTATACGCGGGATTGAAATGCACTTTTCTTTGTATTTTCCCCTGATGATCGTTGCCTCGATTAGCTTTTTCACATTCAGTCTTGTTGCATTGCACTGTAAATTGTGAGCTTCAACTCACAATTTACAATTCAAAGTAATCCAGGATTCCTACTTAATTCAAAAGCTCTGTGGGATAGCTGACACATAGTCGTCCTGGTTTATAGCTTTTTCAACTGATAATGAAAAGAACTATTCCAGGACCCGGTGTCATTTCTCAAACCATTTGTTGTCAAATATTTATAGTGCGTTCAGAAATTTTCTTAGAAAAAGAATAAATATGAATCTAAAGATCAAATGAGCGGCCAAACTATTAAGTATGCATAGATTTTGTGTTAACTCATACGACCGAATTTTACTTATGCTAGGTCTCTCATTATTCCGCAGTCTTGGCAATTTTTCTTGCATAATATTTAATTTCCAAATGCATTTGTTTGTTTTTGTTTTCTGACCTTTTGGACTTCTACAAATAATTCGAAACCAATATCAGCCAAATCGGCCCAGCCGAATCTTTCGAGTTTTAGCAAGAGAGCTAAGAAATGTCATTTAATTTTTATATTATTGTCAACACAAATAAATATACTAAAAAAACTATTTGAAATATGCAGTGCTATTTCTATTATTTTATAATGCATCGTCGTGGTAGGCTCAAACTGCGTGTAAAATATACTCGTAAACTTAGAAATCCAAACCAAAATCAGATGATTTGAATGAATACCTAGATTAAAAGCGTAGCCATCAATGGAAATACCGATTGTCGATTGCTTTCCTTAGTCTACGAAATGTATGTAAGTACTCTAGCATGTCACCCTATCCGATATAATAGTTTGAAAATTATTAAACAAACTCTGGTAGTTCCTGGTAGGTAGGTAGTAAATTTAAATCTTTAGGTTTTAATTCCTGCACTGTTTGGATCTTATATGGATGTTATTTTAAATCTCATTTCAAAATACGGCGTAAAGATGTGCGGGACACACCTAATTCGGCCGAACTAAAGCGGAAACTTTTTGTACATGCTCTTCGCTCCGCAAAGTCCGTTGGCCTCTTTGAACTTCTTAACCCATTTCTTTATCACTCGGACACTGTTTCAGGTAGTGTAAACCATATTCACCACAAAGTAAGCACCTGACAGTAATAAGCGAATTACTGTTTGAATAAAACTGTTTTACACAAAAAGCACGCTATGGTCCCGTAATCGTTCCGTAGTCGTAGTCGATCCATTGTGACTGAATTTCCGAGAAATGAGCCAGCGATTATACCAACTCTACCGCGCCGCAGATATTGTGTTCGCACAGGGCGTTAAATTTAAATGTTTACGAATTCTTGGCTCATGCTTTTACGTACTTATTTCACGCTAGTTATTATTTTCATTTAAAAGTAGATGTGTTTTTTAATTATTTCTTTAAATATTGAATGTATTTCTAACTAAACTTGTTAATTTATCAAATCATTAGATGTAGAACTCTTAAACATTAACCATATAACCTACGCCAGTATGACCGTACATCGTTTTATAGGCGGCAGCTTGATTGGCTTTTGGTAGCTGATGGCAAGAAGGCTAGAGAGCCAAATTTATCTTCATTTTTCAATCCTTTTTGATCCTTATCCTCCTCTTATATATCTTCTGATTTGTCCTACCTTTCCTCTTTCCACGATACCGAGTCATACTTCGCGGACCATGTCCGACTCGTTGGCAGTCACTGATGCCAGATTCTGGAACGACCTGCCCGAGTCGATAAGAAGTGCTCCCCCCTCGTGAGGCTTTTAAGCATCGAATAAAAGAATTCATTTTCATGAACTTGTAATTGTAAAATTTATTTAATAATATTTATCTTCCGTTGGTAAATAATTATTTGTGTATTTACGTATTTTATTAAGGATTATGTATTTTATTTATATAGTACGTACAAAATTTTAAAACTAATATAAAATGTTTTTAACATTTTAAAGTGTTATTCACACAAATTAGAAAACGTCTTTGCTAAAAGCTCTAACCGCTAGGCCATGCTTTGACCGCTTGTTCAAGAACGCATGGCTTACCGGTTAGAGCGCTTGGACGGTTTCCAAAAGGCGCGGATTCGAATGTCGCTGCGTTCCAATTTTTATACGTGTTCTAAAAATGTTTAAATTAATTATAGTATGTATTTTTTTATGCGTTTATGTATTCTTGTTTTTATCACTTCTATAAGTTATAATATATACTTTTGCACGTGTACACAATGATTTCCCACATGATAAGGATGACATGGTTGGCTGGTAGAAAGTGCTTTTTAGCTTTAAGCCCGCCTTTTGTACATATTTAGTTACATTGTGTGCAATAAACGATAAATAAATAAACACGCCTATATAGTGATAAGTGAAGAAAACTCAATTGACTCGTTTTTACAAACATTATGCATAGAGACATGAAATTTAGCATAGTAAGTTAACAAGGAGAAGAAGTACAGCAAGCCAATATTTTTATAATAATGCATAAGAAATACATTATACTAATATTAAAAATATCACTTATATTAATTATATCACACACTGCCATGTGTTTGACATGCCACTGCCATGCCATGTGTTTGGCTTTTATACATAAATACACGTTGGTATTACGAAGATTAGATCAAAATAAACGAATATCGGCGAAAAATGAGAATTATGAATTATTGTTATACAAAAGGAATATAATTCTGAAATTCATATCATTCATGTCTTCGTCTGTCACCAGTAAAAAAAAATCGGTTTAAACTATTTACAAGATTTCGGTGATGTGCGATTTAGAGAAATATCTCTTCGATTATCTTTACTTTCAACATCTTTGTTTCTTTACGGATGTAAACCGATCTTGCTAAGCTCGGTTTGTTACTATGGAAAAAATATTTAAGTTCATTTTTTATAATCAATTACTTCAATCATAATTAAAGACTTCACCTTTTGTTTATCCTAGTAAGTAGTACTGGTTTAAAAAACAATTCGCCCACTTTACCGACAATACTTAACAACAATAAAACAATAAAAGCCTGCAAAATATCTGCAATATTCGGCATATACTATTAACAAGCAAATGAGAAATGTGAGAAGACAAAGATATCGAGTCGTTGAGTCTCGTGTAAGCGTTTACGCAATTATCTCGGTATTCCAACTAAGTTTACACGTTAAGTATCTTTTTCCGAAGAGCAGTTTGTTAACATTATCTGATTAGCAGGGTTAGACTACACATTTCAGAGCTAATTGTACAAAATATGCAAATTTTTGCCGAATTCTCGCAGAAAGAAGATTTAAAAAAATTTGAGACTGTCGAGTATTTATTTTAAACTATCTATACCCGCGACTTCGTCTGCATGGAATTCTAAAATAAAAGTAGCCTAAGTTACTCTATATTACATCAGCTATATGCCAGTGAAAGCCCCGTCAAAATCGGTCCAGCCGTTCCATAGATTAGCCTGAACAAACAGACAGACAAACAAAAATTGTAAAAAATGTTATTTTATAATATACACCGTGTATACATGCATATGCATTTAGTAAAAAGCGGTTATTTTAATATCACAAAGACAATTTTTTTTTGTATGTATATAAAAGTCACAGTTTAAGTAATATTATAAAAGCATTAACAAAATATTTCAAATACTAATTGAATTTTACCTTGAATAAAACTACTACTAGAGTGTACTAAAATAAAACTAAATTTGTTTCAGCTACTGACGAAATTTTGTTAATTCACATAGTGTAATAATGTGATTTTTTACAAAAAAGACGTTTGCCAATTATTAATCTCGACATGTTTTATAACTTCTTTTGCCCAGATGTTCATTAGTCAATAATAAAATTGTCGTTAAGAATTGATAATACATTACACGAATGAAATTCTATAAATTAATTAGATCTTTGGTTTTGATTTTGATTTTTCACATTTTGAAATTAAAGTATTTTAATCGGATAAATCACGTATATTTTAGTATTCGAAAAAAATACTTTTTTGAGAAAACCCGGCATTTCGAACACGCTACTGTAGTGTAAATTTAAATCGAAAGTTAACCTTGACCTAATAATTCAAATTATAAATTTATGGACTTTATGTCCAAGATAATTGCAATATTGCAAGCGATGGTATGGTTATGGGATGGATATATTATGGTTTCAACGTGTGTCTTAAGAAAAATAGAAAATAGTTTTTTTAAAGCTTTAGATTTTGCAAACGGACTCCAAAAACTACAAAATGTTTGTCACATACCACGACGTTACTAAATACTTAAAAAATATGAATCCCGCAAGGCAACCTAACAATTTTAACTAATACAAATCCAAATACACTTCATTGCACACAAAATTACAAAATATATAAACACAGAAATATTTAAAATAAAAGTACAATAAGGCGGCCTTATCGCTTGAAGTGATCTCTTCCAGGCAACCTTTGGATGTTGGAGTTGTATACACGAGATTGCATTAATATTAGGGTCGAGCTTAAAGAAATATTTAAAGTTTTTACTAATTATTATTTACGTACTATAGAAATTTTTAATTATATTAGAGTATAGTTTGCATAAAACGTAAATTTGTAAGTAAAGTGCAAATACGAATATCTTTTTATTTTCTTCCTATTTTAAAACATATACTTTAAATTTCAAGTACCCATGGTCATGTTTAAGTCTACGAGTGGGTATGTTATCAACAATTATTCAGATCTTACCGTAGAAAGCTGTTTCTCTAAGGTAAATTTATTCTGCATAACCGCACTGGACAATCTGAGACTACAGACACATGCAGTAAATATTAGTAATTTCAAAATCAAATAAACTAAATCCGGACATATCTTCTGTTCAAAATAGTATTAATATGACATATTTAGAATTGAATTGAATTGTAGATTTCCTAGGTGTCTAATTAACACTTTAAAAAAATGTTAAAAAATAGTATCAATATATTTATTTGAATAATTCATAAAATAATCCTACATACAATTAAATAAATATGTTTTCTGTACATATATCGTTTCTTATTGTCAATAAGACGTGGATATATAAATGGAAAATAGCCTTCACGCCTAGCAACTTCACAACAGTCGTATAATTTTCACTAATTTCAGCCGTTTGGTTAGGTTAGTTTCTAGATTGTCGTAGTAGTTGTAAAGTGCATATAAAATAAAGATAATACATTTTATATGTACAGATAATACGTTATAGGTAGGGTAGATAATTTAATATAATAAAATATGTACAATATGTACCTTATTTAAATAATATTTTGCAGCCTAAAGCAATTAAACGTTCATAAAACAGTCGATACATTCTACTCTAATCAAAGTTCAGTTATATATTAATAATGCCAAAATAATTTATACACTATATAGTACACTTCACTTATATAACAGTGAATATATTTGATAGGAATATTATAAATAAATAACTACCTATTCTTTAGATATTCACAAATTAATATAATAAGTAAATTATTTTCAATAAGTAAACTAGCAGATTAAGAAGAACAAATACTCACCATAAAAAAATTTTTGACAAAAAATTTGCAGTCTCGTGAGGATTTTTTTCTTTAAGTACTACTTTCGAATCCATCTTGCGACGTGTAAATTTTTTTCACATAGAAATGTTTAAATTGTCCTTGCTGATACAATGAAAAAATAATTTTGATAATGAAAATAAAATTGATAATAAAATTTAATGAACTATAACAATTATATTAGTACTCAACAGTAATTATCCAAAATATAATCCAATTTTAATACAATATTAACGTAAATACTGTTAGAATGAGTAAAATTTTGCACTTATATTGCCACTAAATCAAATAATAATTAATCGCTTCACAATAATTTTTATACACAGTATGAATCACGCATGAATTTTGGATTAATTTCAGCCAGCGAGGAGTGCGCGACGCCGCTCAGACGCTAACGGACTGACCGCACGAGTCACGACTCTTACTTTACCTCTCGCTCTACGATATATTTGCAATACTATAACTATACGCTGTCTATATAGACACATGATCCCGTTTAATGCTGAATCATTGGCTATTATCAGAACTATCATACAATTTTTTTTTAGGACTGAAAATACACTAGACAATAAGAGCTTGTGAATCTAATAAAAGTCTATATTTATTTTATTATCAGTACAAACCACAAACTAAATAGGTATGTGTTTCTATAATGGCGCAAACGACTGGATGCAGGAATAATGTGTAAATATTATGTTTCTGTAATGGCGAAATTGTCTACTGAATTAAACTTATTGTAAAATATTTGATTCTGATCGTTTTTAAAGAACAATCATATTAAACTTACAGTATATGAACATAAGCTTAAATATTTTTCAGGGTCAAATGAAGAATATGATTTATAGCAATCATAGCTGAATGTTGTTACGTTACGAAACTTTTACTTCCTTTCGCTTATTGAATTTTGACACTTTGACTATTATATTTCCACTGAAATTAATAAGACGCACAAACAAATAAGTGGTTTGATTTTAATTATATTATTTTTTGAATTATAATGTAATGAAATTAATTAACTTAATAATTATGTACGTATATTATAGAATATTATGCAACAACTAATCGTTATTAATGTTCTGTTATTTTTTAATATATTTTTATAAGCGATTTCTTTTACTATTTTATGACACACGTCTGTGACTTAAATAAATTATTTTGATTCTGACAATATTGATGATTTATTTTATTTTTTTAAATATCATATAATTGTTGAAGCAGGTATTGTACTGATAATTTAAATAAAATAAAAGTATATATATATATATTATTTAAATTTGTTATCGTTATATTTTCAATTTAAATAATTCATTTTCCCATTTACCTACTAAAAAAGTTTGATATTCTAAACGACGGGTACTTTTAACCGATTTGTATTAATTGTGTATAAATTTGAGATTTGAGTTACACGCTTCTCATAGCTATTGCCGTAGCTGTAGCAAAAAAAATGCATCAGCGTGTAGGTTAAATTAAGGGCCAAGTCAGGGAGGGGAAAGGGAACAAACCCGTTTCATCTAATTTAACTTGAGTTTTATCTTTGTATAAAAGGAAATATGAAAAAAATATGATCAGATACTAATGTTAACAAGCATGGGCTTATGATATTTGTCATTAAAATAACTATGGACAATAAAGTTTCTAAATCGAGAAATATCTTAAAACTGAATTGAACAGTGGTTTCTCTTCCGTAGATATAAAAAATAGGAAGAAAACATTTTTAATTTATTATTTTGTGTAGCCGTTCTATATACCGAATACTTGATTTTTTTGTTTATTAATTTCTAGATTACACAAATGTCAAAAATGTTTTGGTAATTGTTAAGTATTAGATCACGATCGTCATTTGCTTGTCAAAAAATATTTTAATTAAATAACGATTTGCTTAATAATTATTTTTTGGTCTTCTTAGTATTACTTGGTTTGGATCATAATAAGTGATTTAATTATCAGAGATTATAGTAGATGAAATTGCTTTGTTTTCTAGTCTCCTTTCTACTTAACTAAATAAGACATTAGTTAGTAAACATTAGTTTTATGTCTTAAATATATATACAAATAATAATTTATATACAAATAATAATTTATATACAAATAAAAAAATAATAATTTATATACAAATAATAATTTATATACAAATAATAATTTATATAAATATAGCTTAGTTTAAGATTAGACTTAGACTAAAAGGATTAAGCATAAAAACTTCTCGTTCCTGCAAGTCGAGTCATCCTTGCAAGGAAATCCGCTTCGCGCTATGAAAAACCGTATCATCATTAAATACGGACGGGTAAAAATTTTCAAGCAACCACCAACAAGTGTGCCAAAATCGTTTTAAGATTTGTTTACATTAAATGAATATAAGTTAACTTTAGGGCTTCTTTAACTAAAATTCCAACATATTTCTATATATTACTTATGTTTTATATGTATGTTTGGATTTAAAAATAAGTGAAAATTTCCCTCGACGGTCGGCTCAGAGTAGCGCGCGCCTTCTCCGTCCAGGCGATCAGCTTTTCTATGCTGACCGCCCTATGGCCGAATTACGGCAGTACGAGGCGGTAGTCTCAAAATTACCCTAACCTGTTAGGTCCAAGTGATCCAATCACAGCTCATTATAAGAGATATTGAATTAAGAAAAGTTTTTAACAAGTCACTTTCAAAATTGACTTGCTTAGTCAAAGCTTAACATCAGCACTCTCTAGGACTATACTAAATTACAGCCAATAAAATCAAAACATCGGTTCCAACATGCTAAATTTCAGGAGCAATACAGAAGTGTGAAAGGTAGAACTAAGAGAGTTCTCCTCCCTGAACAGACGATAGAGACGGGGAATAAAAATAAGCTTATAACACTAAATTATCATCGCCAGACAGTTAATAAATATTTTATGGGTATACTTAGGTATACACATTTGTCATACAATTACACTACCTGTGTTTTTTTTCTGCAGAAATTTAAAGCCACTATAAAAGTAATGTTAATAACTAAAGCTTATTAATCTATAGAAGAATATTTAAAAGATAAAAATGTGTCAAAGTAATACGATTTGGTGCAAGTAAGCTACCACTGTATTAAATAATAAAATTGTAACTTTTATATTTGAAAAAGCAACTGTTGAATTTCCGGCTCTTCTGAGCAGAACTGCCGTCCGAGCCTGTGGTAGCTTTAGACAATTCAAAAGTTCTTGTAAAAGTCTATTTGAATAAAGGATATGTTGAATTCTAATTTTCCGAAATTCCTACGGGAACGGGAAATGACGGGATTTTACGTCTTATAGTCCACGCAACGAAGACGCGGGTTACAACTCATCTATCGTATATATAGATACTTGAAACTGTCGTTTTCTGGTCTGGTTATACAAAGATTACTGCGTGATTTGTAGCAGAACTAAGCGCCCCGAGTCCGTACTCGGGTTATTGCGTGTGTTGTGGCCGTCCACAACACACGCAATTCGCCCTTTTTCTTCATTTATTGTGGTAGCAGAAGATATCAAGATCTTTCTCAACAAATGGAGCATATAAAGACACAAATGATTGTATCGCCATAATAATCTAGACAGATCTTAACCCAAAGTTACACATATAATATGAGTCAGAGACCTTAAATAATGGCATTAAGATATTTTAAACAAATTACATAATTTCCTTTTGTTGTGTATTGCTTTCCATTTCCAGGAACAATTAACTAAGTTTAGGTCAAATCATTTACAGATCAGAATTTTAACAACTTTAACTTTGTCATTTAATTATTGCCTGTTGACCTTCTGTACGTCCTTTATGTCCATAAACTTTTGTGTTACAAGGTTATATATTTATTCTTTGTACAGCAAACGGTAGGTTTTACTGAAATCTTTGTCAATAACAATGTAATGAGTGAATAAAATTTTATATAATAAATAAATTGTTGATTACAGGTTACCAATAACATCTTAATGGACATAAGACATCAGCTTAAATATTTAAAAGAGTAACTTAAATTTCATGCCTCTTAATAAGTGTTTTAGAAGATTAATATTATATTAAAATGAACATAAAGCTTTTATTTTACAGTAAATTTTATTACATAATAGATTGTTCACACACTTTCTAAAATCTTTACACATATTTATTTACTGTAATGCTCTCTGCACCTTACGAACATGTTGACTTTTAGATTCTTTTAGAGCTTCATCTAATTTCTGTGTTAAATGTACAAGATTAGGCAAATCACATTGTAGTAAAACATGATTAGTCACATGTTGACATTGACTGGTTGTCTTTGCATCTTGAATTGATGCTATTTTGTATATTGGTGAAATAATTTTCTGTTCATTTACTGAAGATAGGGCAGCTGCATCTGATTGTCCATAATTCTTGGGAGTAGTAAGTACAAAATTCATGGACACCATTGGTATTACTTCTTCTAAAGAGTGTTTAGAGGCTACCTGTAATATTTTAATATAATAATGAATTAATAATATAAATATTACATGATTGTTGTTATTTTAAATAGGTTCACTGGTTTATTTGGATACTTTCTGAATATATAAAAATATAAACTTATCTTAAATGGTTCTCCTCAATAGTTATTCAACCATTAAAGAGTATATGCAGTTTCTTAGTTTATTTATGTTATTTTATAAGTTTCAATAAAAAATACTTCAGTTATAATATTTACTTACCTGAATTTCAAACCTCCATAGAAGATCTTGAAAATTCAGATCTTTTTCTTGTAATAAATTTAGTCCTCTGGATATTTCTTCTTTTTTTGTATCATAAAGCTTTAATAAAACAAGTTGCTGATCTTGTGAAAAACCAGCTATAGCCAATGAAGATTTAAAGTTTGTTTCTGAAAGCTAGAAACAGTTTAATTTAATAAAATGAGTATATTTTAACAAATTTAAGGATGTAAAGAATATTTCATAAATATTATTTCAGTAACTTACATTGTGCTTACAACCTTCAACAATTAAAAACCCTAATGCATATATTAGATTATGGATAGCTGTCACAGACACATTCAGTTTTTCTATAATTAAAAGAATATGCACATTTATATGTTATAAACATTTAGCTAGACATCCATAGTATCATAAACAAATATGTTTATTACCTGCCGCTAACAAACATTTCTTTTCATTAATTCCATTACTAAAATAATCTATGGTGAGTTTACAGAAATCAACTAAAACTGGAATAAAGCATTTCCAAATCAGTTTTGGATTGACTACAATATTGTATGACATAAATGAGTTTTAAGAGACTAATATATAAAACATGTTTTGCAAAAGCTATATTAATGCATTTATATAGTTTTAATATATATTAACCATGTAATTAGAAGCTTTTTGAAAATAAGCTGTTTTAATATGTACAAATATTACTAGTTTAAGCCTTATTACGTTTTATATATTTAAGTAAGATAATTATTAACTATTAATAGACAACTTTAACAAGCTTAAGTCAGTATTGAAAAACGTACTACGTTTTTTAAGTTATATGACCATAATAGATCATATAATTTAAAAAACGTAGCTTAACTAAAAATTAAATCACTATTCATGCTAAGTTGGTATAATAATATTGTTAAACTTAACCCTGAGTGGAGTGTTTTTGTAACACACTCAAATGTTCTTTTTGTAAATCACTTAAGAAAATAATCATTTTGTTTTTATATTTAAAATAAATGCAGAACCTATATGAAATTACTATATTCACAATTTTAAGAAAAAAGAACCGCTTCTAATTATGACATAAACTATACACAAATTACAAATAAAGTAAATAAAATATAAGCATCGATTTAGCTATGACATTACAATCGATTTTATTAGGTAATTTTATTCTCAAAAATTGGCACTGTAACTAGGGCTGCCAACAATTTTTTGAGTATAGTATTTTATAAAAAAACTATAACAAAATTTAATACACTTAAAAAAAAACGTAGTACTTTACGGAAAGAATAAAAAGTAAAGTAAGAGATTTATCTACCCACAATTACATAACTGCACAGTGCACAGTTGCAAAAACCGAAGTAGGTTATTTCTTTGTTGTGGTTCGTAATATGCATTGATCTATTGTATAGAAATATAGTATTTTAACATACTATAGATTTCTTCAACAGTATATAGTACGGAATCCCGAAATACAGTGCAATACTATATATTATAGTATGGTTGGCAACCCTAACAGTAACCTGCCGGGTGGTTTTTATTATTTATTACTTCAGTGTATGAAGTTTTTTACAAAATTTTGCAAATATATGAGAATAAAGAGATTTTTTACGCAGAGGCTTGATTGAATTAGGTACAAAAGAATGATATAATTACAGGAAAATGAAATAATAATATCGATTTCTCTGTAACTTGACACGACTCGACATATTTTAACGTGATATAAAATATTCTGTACACGTCAACAGTACAATTCAACAATTGACTTATAAGCATTTAGTTAGCATAAGAATAATAATAATATAAATGACGATGGTGACAATAGGCCAGTACCAATAAGTCCTCGGAATGATTCTGGAATTACAATAAATACGCGTAGCAGATCTAACTCTCTTGTTTCTACAGTAAGTTGTGTGATTGCCTCACCGTACTCAACGTGTAGCGAGAAAGCTACGTTATAGAAAACATAAGGAAATAGCGTCTTTCCGGCTACAATTACAGATGGTTGAAAATTGAAGTAGGCATAACGATCAATATCAAGAATGCAACTGCTGCTAGCATACAAGAATGATTCTGCTTTTGCGATCCAACCTAATGATAATATGTGTGTTGCAGAAGGAATATTGAGTTCTTATATAAATATGAAATCGTATAAACTGTAGAAATTAATTCCAAATAATATTAGACCTCATGTGGAATTATTACTTAAAAATTGCGAGCTAACAACAAAATTCAAAAATATATTTAGTAGACAAAATATACCACTAAAAATTGTTTCAGTTTTATAGAAAAATAAAACGATGTTGAAATCTTTCTTTTAGAAGACAGAAATTGCACAGCTGGCAAAAAATATACGTCGAGAAACAAGGCGTTAAAGTACAAAAACGCTATTTCCACGATGCTCTTGCCAATACATAAAAAAAAACTCCTCTCATATACATTAAGTTTTCTCAATTTAATTGCTTCTAAATGACGACGAGAGACATGTCTTTGTATAATTCATGAAAACATTCAGCTATTGGTATCAGCACTTCACAAATATAGAATAAAAGATCCCAAAGACCCGACAAATCTTAAAACTATTTGCTGCAACATATGCAATGCGAAATGTCTATTTCGTAATTACTTTAACTACAAAGATAATCGGTTTTCGGATTATGACAATACTGTCGATTTTTACTACTGGACATGTAATTCTAAGACTGAAAGTATAGTACAAAAGGGATGCAATAAAATTATAAGGTTGGTCAAAAGAAAAAGTACGAAAAATCCAAGCGGCGATTAAAAAGTGCGAGGAAATAATAAATATATGAAGCATTGTGGAAGAATAGTAAGTCACAAGAAGCAATAAAACAGATACAGGATCAATTCATGTCGATTATTCTCAAAACTGACAGTGCTCACACTTTGGAGAAATTCAATCTTCGCTAATTACAATTCACACTAGAAAAACAATCACAATGTTTTGCAGTAGCTACTTTATTTTGAAGACATGATTCGGCAGCTACATTGGCTTACATGAAACCAACAGACTTTTTAAAAACACATTCACCACAGGCAAGAACTCTTCATTTAATTTCAGATTTAGCAAGCAGGCAATATCAAATTTAATACGAGTAACAGCTTGATTTGAAACTATCCTCAGCTTGAATGCATTACTTAGAATTACTCGGAATCTGAATATGGAAAGGGAGCACCCGATGGAGTTCGTACTGTTTGAAAAAGGTGTGGTGATGCATGTATAATCTCACGATTCAACACTGCTGACATACAAGATTTCGATGCTTTATTACAATTGCTAAAACAAAACTTAAAAAATATTATACAAGATACCGTTTCTAATTATAAGAATATTGAAAAAGACTTACTACTACCGAAAAAACTGCCACCATTCTCGGCTTCTTTTGTTCTCATACGGATGTCATTGATTTTATCACGTAAGGAAATACCAAGCATAGCTCTCTCCATTGTCCGCTGGGTGACCGAGAGCCTTCTTATGAGACACATCGTTTTCGACCACGCTGCGTATGTCATTACTAGCAACAGACACTCACAAATCAAAGACTTTTGTTGTGAGATACTCAGGTAATTTAGACACGAAGATTTTTCGTAGCTTCCAGAATACTGCCCATCCGAGCTGAATGTGACGAGAGATATCTTTCATAAGTTGGACACACTTGTTTGAAATTACGACTAGCATCCTCTGAGTCCTGTAGCCTAATTTCGTGTCTCTGTTCCATGAGTGTGGAGGAGTGTATTATAAGATTTTCTCTGTTTTAGTACGATGGGTTTTAAAATACTTGTACCCTACCGTACGAAAAGTATCCACCATCTTTTTGTTTAGATCTAAGCTGTTCTCAAGGATTTCGGAGCCGTTTTGGAGTTCGAGCCGAAATCTCTCGGGGTTTTGGATTTCTGCTGGAAACGGTTGGAGCGTAGCCTTATCAGCCAAGACCGTTGAAGCTTAATGTTAATATTCAATGTGCCTCTCACCAATCGATGATCATAGCCTGTTTTAACGGAAATAATCACTAAGACATCATTAAATATTTGCTATTTCGTCCACATGATAAAATCTGTCTCGTTTTTGAACTTACTATCCTGGCTCATCCAGGTCCACTTCCATTGTTGGGGTTTTTGAAGAAAGAATTCATCATATAGAGGCCCTCCTTCTCCATGAAATCGACCATCATTTGACCTCTGGCGATCCGCTACCCAAATCCAAATTGCTACACTCAGAACTCATCGCCGCAACGTTTCCCAACTGTGTGTACAAGTCCCCCATTACAACTGTGTAGTAGATTTCGAAGCTCAATACATGTCTTTAGAAATAGCCTCATAGAAAGTTACCACTTCGTCATCACGATGTGCCGAAGTCGGAGCGTACATTGTATAACATTCAACAAATATCGTTTCGATATTCTCAGTATTAGGTACGCTATCCTGTGTGAATGTCTAAATGTAAAAAATTAAACCAACTCTTATAGTTCTCATGACAGCAATAATACTTTTTGTTAACATTTTTTAAAGTGTTATTCCCACACTAAGGAAATTGAAAAAGACATATTTAGAAAACGTATAAAAATTTGAACGCAGCGCGATTTGAACCCGCGCCTCTTGAAAACCGTTCAAGCGCTCTGACCGCTAAGCCATGCGTCCCACCTCCAGCTACGTTGAAATTCTTATACGCTTATTACAACTTATATTTGTTGTTAGCATCTCTGTAGAGAGATTTTTACAAATTTCTGCTACCCAAAGATTATTCTACGAACAATCGTCTGATGATTAGTAGCAAAATTGGTAATTACAATGTAAAATAAAAACATAGTATAAGGTACTTTTTTTGGATATAATGCAATTTGTTGCATGTAAACAATAAGTAAATAATATAAGTTAGTTAAACTACTAAATACATAACGTTATTATTTTAGCAACATTTATATTTTGTTAATAAAAAATTTTTGCACCTTTAACAATGTAGATAGGTATTTATAACAGGTACTAATCTGGGAAAGTCATGTCAATCAATACTTGAATTACTCATATTATCATATAAACTCAATTTCTATTTTTAGTATATAATTTGACATCTTCAAGTCAATATAATAGAAAATTACATAATGATTATATTTTAATAAAAAATATTATAATATCCTTAAAAAATGTTGGTGTTTAAATTATTAATATTTTATTCTAGCCCATATATTGCTTAAAAAACGAATTCAAAATATAAATTAACAATAAAATAATTATGCAAATAAAATAGTTTCCGTAGAAAAGTCTCGACTTTACTAAAATCCATACTCGTTTCCGATAAAGGTCTACCGTAGACCAAGCGCGCCTAGACGAGGTAGCGTGCAAAACCTAAATTCCAAAAGGGTATCAAACGCCCTACCCAGTAGGCTGAGCTCGGCTCGAGCGAAGCAAAGCCCAGCGCAACGAGTACACAAGCCGAGGATCGTGTCTCACAGAAGACGCCTTTGCCACTTCTCTCTCACGTGAACTCTATATCCTGGTACCTTTCAAGGTGGTCAAGGCAAAGTCAGAGCTCGTCTAGCTCGGCGTCCTACTAAGCCCGCGGGACGCTGTAGAGGTAATTAGGTCCAACAGCATAGGGTCAAAAAAAAACAAAAACAAAAATACTATAGTAAATGCACGAATCGAATATATAACTGAAACATTATATAATATATAACACGAAAAATGTTAGTATAATGATGTAAGAAAATGTCTATCAATTGATGTATAATAAACCAATTTAGCTCTATTATTAACAAAGTTATTGATTGGAACGGTACTCTCTCTCCTCTAAAATAAGATTTTCTGCTGATCCGGTTTATTCCCCAGGGACACTCACTATATAAGGACAACGTACCCTACGTTGTCCTTATATAGTGTAAAAAAGTCGCCGCTACCTGTACGTTTAGCTCTCTTAAACTACGTTTTAAGGACTAAGACTAAGAAGAAGTTTTTGGGGACCACACGCATATTGTAGTGACATTAACATTTGATTTCTTTAAATTTAGAAGGATTTTGCCTTATATCGATGTGTTCCTTGTATCAAAATGTTTCATAGCCCCCAAATATGAACAGGTAATTTATTTCATGCCTCATGACTCATCTCTTGTCCAACGATTCGATTCATATTGAAGTTATCAGTTATATAACATACTAAGGTAAACATAACAAAAATTGCTTAACATTAAAAAGTATCTGAATAACTGTAAAACAGTATATTATTTCATCCTTATAAAAAAATTTTAATAAATTATACTATGCAATCAAGCATTTTAATTTTATAATCAATGAATCAATATATTTTTAGAAGTTTAAAATAGTAAAATCTAAAAATTATAATATAAATATGCTAATAATCAACTATCAAGTTTCGTGAATTAATTTAATTATAAATGACATCATTTTATCTAAAAATTGACATTATTAAGCTAGCAACATTTTAGCCAACATTGCATGGACGATTTTGATAGATTCGTGATTGTCAGTTTATGCATTTCTTTTTGACATAATTCGCTGTTTTTTCATTCTAGTGTTATCATTTAATAAATATAAGTTATAAAAAGTTATGTATAGAAAAGAAAAATATATAAAATGGCTTTGAAAAAGGTGAAAGGAAATTTTGAAAGAATGTTCGATAAAAATCTTACAGACTTAGTTCGTGGGATCAGAAATAACAAAGATAATGAGGTATATATTTGTTTAATTATGGTTATTTTAGTCTTAAAATATATAGAATGGCAGTAATAATAAAAAAATGTCATACATTTTAGGCTAAATATATAGCGCAATGTATGGAAGAAATTAAATTGGAGTTGCGACAAGACAACATCGGAGTGAAAGCTAATGCAGTCGCAAAACTAACATATGTAAGTGTATACTATAGTTTTACTTTCTTTTATGTATGTCTGTTAAGTGTAAACAATAGTATAAACAAATTTGTATAATTAGAAAAAATATTACAGACAATTAAATATAATGTCCAATATTTAATAAGTAAGTAATAATATTTAATAACATAAGTAAGCTATAACATATTTAAATTGTTTACGTATAAAAATATATAATAGTTTTTACATGACACATCCTATTATTTGCAGCTTCAAATGTTAGGATATGATATATCATGGGCTATTTTCAATATTATAGAAGTAATGAGTTCCAACAAATTTACTTTTAAACGCATTGGATACTTAGCAGCTAGTCAATCATTTCATGCAGATTCTGAACTTCTAATGCTTACCACAAATATGATAAGAAAAGATCTGAATGCTCAAAACCAATATGAAGCTGGACTAGCACTAAGTGGTTTAAGTTGTTTTATATCACATGACTTAGCAAGAGATTTGGCTAATGATATTATGACACTGGTGAGTAGTGATATCTAGATATATTTTTATTGTACTAAAACAATTATACACATATTTTAATAAATATTTTTAGATGAGCTCAACTAAACCCTACCTCAGAATGAAAGCTGTACTAATGATGTATAAAGTGTTTTTACGATACCCAGAAGCACTAAGACCAGCATTTCCTAAATTAAAAGAAAAATTAGAAGACCCTGATCCTGGTGAGTGTGTTCATTTCACTTTCACTATAAAAATAATTAGATTTTTTTAATGAAATGCATCTATATTCATAAAAATGTTTTCATGTTTTTAAACAGGAGTGCAGTCAGCAGCAGTAAATGTTGTGTGTGAACTGGCCAGGAAAAATCCTAAGAATTATTTGTCCTTAGCTCCTGTATTTTTTAAATTAATGACAACATCGACAAACAATTGGATGCTAATTAAAATCATTAAACTGGTAAATTGAATAATATTTTCTTTATTGTATTGTCTATAATTCTAAGCTTTTAAAAAAAATCAAGCATGTTAAATATTATATAAACAATTTTTCTTACTAATGTTACTGATAAAAATTATGTATACTACATATTTAAAATGTTCCATAAATGTGTGTTTATGACATTGTGTGTCGCAGACATTTCTGCAATAATGTTAGGAACTGATATTAACTAAATGGACTATATGATCATTTTACACAAAATCTGTCTAATTAGTATTAATTCTCCACAGTTTGGTTTAATGACTCAGTATGAACCAGAAATTGGGAGAAAAATTACTCAAAGCCTCATAGATTTAATTTGCAGGTACCAGAGTATTGTTATAAAAATAAATTAGCAGCTAGTTCCATCCACACCCACTTGAATTGATCCACATTTACAGAGAGGCTTCTTCATATGTTGTTGCTGCAGATCTTGTGACATAATATACAATGTTAGCAGTTTGGTGTTTACAGCTTCCAAAGTCATTAAATTCACTGTTTTTACCACTTGAGTATACTAAAATATAAAATGTAACATGAATGTTATAAAGTTTATCCCTGCTGGAATCTATCACTTCACACAAAATTTACACAAAATTGGCATGTTACACGTTTTATATTATGTTTGCGGCTGCTGATAAAAATTGATGTTGGAAACAAAATTTTAGAACCAAATTTGTTTCATATCAGTGTTAGATCAGAAAGGTGGACATTAGGACTCACTTTCGCATAAGCTAGTTTTATGTAGTCTCATTGTATTTGTTCCAGTTTGGTGCCTTAACCCCATTAGAGCCTCGACTTGGCAAGAAACTGATAGAACCATTAACTAATTTAATACATAGGTGAGTCAGTCACAGTGGCTTATGTACTAATTGTATATTAGAGTACTAATTTTTGGTCTCTATGGGGTGAAGGGAATGTAATGCAGAAAACATGAGTGCATTTAATACTAAAAGTAACAAAAATATATCTATAGATTGCTTGGAGTGCTTCTTATGAAAAATTGTAAAAATGCTTTATTTAATTTATAGCACTAGGTGTAGGCGTGATTAGGCTTCTTTGCTGGTGAAGAACTCATCATTGCTTACATTTGATTACCAGAAAGTTTCAAAATCAGTCCTGAGAATCCTTTCCAGAATTTCTTAGGGTATTCATCAACTTGATAGGCTCACGCTTGTTAAACCCATTTAAAATTAAATGCACAGTTTATTACAATTCAAGCTACTGAACTTAATATAATAATGTCACATTTACACAAGTTTGTTTTACTATTTTGATTCGTAATAATAAAATGAATATAAAAATAATATTTAATTATCATTACAAATGATGTTTAAAAAACAACTGCTCTGTTATAACATAAGATATTTACTTTAATCAAATTTATTCTTTATATTTTATTCTTTTTTTGTATTTTTGTTGTGTTTAGAGTAGTTTGATACTAGGTTTTGTATGTCACAAGAGGTGCGGTCTTTCTATCTTCATCAGAATATAGACTCAATAATAATATTGTGACTTTATAGTTTGTTATATATTATGTTTATTTTGCCACCTACATATATTTAACGATTTCGACGTGTGTGGGGTATGTAGCACTACAGCAATGTCGCTGCTATACGAGTGCATCAACACAGTGATAGCAGTTCTAATCAGTATTAGCAGCGGTATGCCAGGACATGCTGCCTCTGTACAGCTGTGCGTGCAGAAACTAAGGATACTTATTGAGGATACTGATCAAAATTGTAAGTACGCTTTTCTATAAAGGTGTCTTCATTGTGTTTGTGTGTGTGTGTGTGTGTGTGTGTGTATTTGTTTGTATGCGTGTGTAATACAAAATTCTTAACAATTGTGATAATTTTTGTTTTACACTACGCGTCGTTTTTCAGCTGTATTCTGCATATTATTAATGAGATATTTTTGTGTACATATATTTGTGACAAAATGATACCTATTTAAAATGTGATTAATCTTATTTTCAGCTAAACCATTTAATAATATAAAAGAAATTCTTTATAATTTCCAGTAAAATATTTGGGTTTGCTGGCAATGTCTCGAATACTTAAGTCTCACCCGAAGTCGGTTCAGGCCCATAAGGATTTGGTATTGGCGTGCTTGGATGACAAGGATGAATCAATTCGACTGAGGGCTCTTGGACTACTCTATGGAATGGTAAATTTAAAATTCTTTTAAAATTAACTAGAGTGTAAAATCAATACGACCGATCAGAAGCCAGGCCCTGGTTATAATATTCAGATAACGTTCACAGTTCGTTATTTTAAACGGTTTTTTTTTTTAGTAAAAACAAACCCTTTTTTGCTCTTTTAACTAGTTATTTGTGATTTTGATTAATTTTATTTACTGGATTTTGACATGTATTGAGCCCATACAATGCAATTGCTCCTACGAGGGCTAGATAAGCCCTTCCTAGACCTCTAGATCTTTATATTTTATGGGAGTAGAAGTTACCTTTGTTTAGTTTATATGAGGGGCTGAAAGAGTCCCTCCAAGAGGAAAATTTGGCAGTAAGCTCTCGGGTCTCCTACGAAATTGCCATTTTAAAATTACAAATCTTGAAGTGGCTAAGGCACTCGCGTATATATTTTTTCAACATAGGCATTCCGTTTCCGTCTGAATTCGAAATATTGCTGAGATGTCAACGCCGCGCATTGTCTTACCGGAGTGGTTAAATTAGAATTATTAAATATAATTCCTCTAAGTGAGAATCGAAGTTACAACCAATCGCGTTTACAGACTTACCCAGACCCCGGTCCCCGAGCGCAACGATTGTCTACAATATCCTTTCGCTTCCTTTCCCTTATGCAGGATGATTGAAAAATATTTATGTCCCTATATCCAAAATATAAAGAAATAAGCGTTTTCGTTCGTAACGCATTTGTCACTTATTGGTATATTATGTAAAACTATCAATATTTAAATATGTTATAAAGTGTTATTTACTCAAAAGTGTTACTTCCTGGTAGACACTTAAAATAACAGTATCTTAAAATTCCAATTAAAATTTTGAATGAATTTGAAGAAACACGGGTTCAAGTTATGTGTTCAAAAATGAATATGGTTTTAATTTACTATTTAAGTTTACAACTATAAGTATGGAATTAACCGTTTCTGTTTCTGTTAAGTATAGTAGTAACAAAACGAACACAGGAACTTATCTTAGTTAACAGTTATTAAGAGCGGATATAAATGATAATTATAAAAGTATTCAGTGTTGCTACTCCATACAGAAACAACAATGCGTACATCGTTACTTGTTCTCTCTGCTGTCGATAATATTTAATGAATTCTTTCTCATTGCAGGTATCTAAAAAGAATTTGATAGAAATAGTAAAGAAGTTGATGATGCATATGGAACGCGCCGAGGGCACGCTGTACCGCGATGAGCTGCTCACGCGCATGATAGAGATTTGCTCGCAGAACAACTATCAGCATGTGGTACACTTCGAGTGGTACATCACCGTTCTGGCCGAGCTCACCGAGATGGAGACCAGCGCTAAGCACGGTAAAGTCTAGTATTTCTATTATATTTTTATTATTCAGATTAGTTAAAACTTACTTCCATTTCAGTTACTTTAATAAATAAGTTATTTAATTACTTTTTATATTCAAGTTTTAAAGGTGTAAGACTGTGGAAGTAAACATCTGAAAATAAATTATAAGTTACCGTAATATTTTTTTTTTGAACGCAGCTGATTTCGTCGCCGCGCCTCTTGGAAACCGTCTGACCGCTGAGCCATGCGTTCTACATCGAAATTCTTATACGCTTATTACAACTTATTTTTGTTGTTAGCTGTTCGAGGTTATAAGTAATATTAAACAAAAATAAATTTATTAATTAGTAGCTGAAATTTACTTACATTTCTCAAACATTTTCCTTTACGAAACCGAAACCGATATAGTGTTCTTCATATATAACCTTTTCCGAATCCAGATCTGAAATGTTACATCCGTAGCATGCCTAGAAAATAAATAATATTCGTTCCGAAGGGTGCATGATCGCGGCACAGTTGACGGAGGTGGGCGCGCGCGTGGCGGAGACGCGCGGGTTCGCGGCGCGCGAGTGCGCGGCGTTGTGCGCGCGCGCCGCAGCCTCCCCCCCGCGGGCCGCCTCGCGCGAGGTGCTCTACGCGCGCCTTCGTTGCTCGGCAGTATTGCCCAGTGAGCACCTGCTGGCTTTACCCCACGCGGGATAGAATAAGCCCAGGAAGGCCCTAGTGCCAAGACACTCCGAGACAGCATTCTATGCTGATTGGACCATTCGTCTATTAAAGGGTTTATTTGTAGGATTGGTTACCGTTTCAATAGGTTCCCTCTACTTATTGCAGTACTATTGACGGATTGTGTAAAATGATGAATGTTTTAATAACAACCAGGGAGGAGGACGTGATGCGCGAGTCCATCTCAGCGCTGACACAGTGCGCGAGCGCGGGCGCCGGCACGCACATGCGCGCGCGCGCCGTGTGCGCGCACGCCGCGCTCAAGCTCGCCGCCAAGCTCATGCGCGCCTACGAGCGGCGCGGAGACCGCAACGCCGCGCTCGCTGTGAGTACACCTACCAACAGCTACTTTACGTACTCCAGTGAAACATGCAAACCGGTATTTGGCAGTATTGTATAACAGTGTTTAAAGTTCGGAGCGCTTCCGTCAGGTGATCCACGAAACGCTGGCGGGGCTGCGGCCGCTGCTGAGCAGCGAGGACATGGAGGTGCAGGAGCGCGCACACAACGCCACGACGCTGCTCCACGTGGTGCTGCGTCGCGTGGCGCCAGCAGACCCCGCGCTGCCCGACGCAGACCCCACCACCGACACCGAAACCCTCACCCTCACCACGCTTGTGCAGCATGAACAAAGGCATCTCATTTTAACTGTCTCTATCACCTGTGTTCATTGCTGGCTTGGTATATGTTAAGAGACCATTCTGGCACAGCCGGACTACGTTTAGAGCTGTAAACTTGTCAGTTTCGGAATCGATTCGTATTCAGACACATAATTGTCATTACCCCTCTCTGGTAAGACAAAGTGCTATGTTGAGCTTCATCATTAATCAATCCATTTTTGTTTATATAGCAACGGTATAGATATCGATGAAAATGTAATGAATGGAGAAGAAAATCACAACTTCAGCGGAGGATTAATTGAAGAACTGGCTAGTCTGTTTGATGGAGAACTGAAACCTGTGGCACCTAAAGCACAGAAAAAAGTACCAATCCCCGCCGAGTATGTACACAAATATGTTATTATTATTTTAATTATAATAATCATGGTCATAGAATAATTATACTCACTGTCAAAAACTATGATTTACTTATATTATGTTCTGTCAATATTATTATTTTTGAATGAACCCTGTCATTTCTCATATGATATTTAATTTAATAATGCTCAATGTTTAAAGATTTCTCAACAATTTACATTTGTGTGTCACTATATATACATTATATGTAATCAGTGGCGAATATAGATATTTTCAAGTAATAGGCTGTTAAGTTATTGCCGCCCTTACCTCTACCGATTTCAACTTGTAGTTTTTTGTTACAATTCAATTCAAAATTAAAAAAATTAAAAAACTTTCGCTGAAGTCGCTTCAGAATGCGATGACACAGTTCGTTACAGTATCTTTCTGTACAAATTTTGGGCGTGAAAAATGTATCTTAGGTTCATCACCACACCCTGAAATATCTCTTTATAAAATATCGTCACAATCGGTTCAGTGGTTGGGCCGTGATGACGTCACGGACAGACAGAGTTACTTCAGTTACTTAATATTAGTATGAATTTTTGCCAGCTTGGACTTAGGCCAGTGGCTATCGCGCGACCGCTGGTCCTCGGACAGCTCCAGCTCGGAGGGCGAGGAGGAGAGCGGCGTGCTGTTCGCGGCCGCGCAGCCCGACGCAAAGCCCGTCACACAGTTCACACCCGAGGAATTGGAAATGGTACATTATGTTTCATATTGACATCCGTATTAACATATTTTGTTTTTTGGAGACAAAATATATTATTATTATTTTCAGAAAAAAAATTTTTTAATGACGATTTAAAACTAGTTTTTATTTTGTTTTATTTATAATAAAAGTGTTTAATGTATGTGTTGTGTAAAATGACATGCGAATGTTTTTAAAGTTATAATCATATGTATATATAATTAGGCTGAATGAATTAAATTTAAATTAAAATATAAAAATACAAAATTGTGTACAGCTGCGTGAGGCGCGACGCCACGAGCAAGCCAACAACCCGCACTACTTGAAGGACGAGTCGCCGCGCTCCTATCAGGAGGACGTGCCCATCGCGGAGATCGCACTCGAAGTGCCGCTTCAAGTTAAATGTTTGTTTTTTTATATTACTGATAATATTTAGAGCTTATAATTTGAGTCCCAGCACAATTCAGTTGTAATTTTATATTTATTTCTTTAATATTAATTATTAATACCACAATAATATGTTTAATTTTTAATTATAAAATTACATCATATTTAAAATTACGTTGTTTTTTTTTCAGCTAAAAGATCTGATATGTACTTAACAACAAGACAAAGTTCCAAGAAAGCAAAAAAAGAAAAGCGAACATCAAAGAAGAGGAAAAATAAAATTGAAAGGCATTCTTCTGAGTCAGATAGTGATTGTTAGTATTCTTATGTATTTTGTTGTTTCTAAAACTGAACTTAGAACTTACGAATTTTGAGATCAAATTTATAATATATTGCATTTGATTGTTGTGAATCTTGGCATGTTAATTGTTTATTTTAAAATTATCTTCATTACTTTGACCAAATAAAACAACTGGACTTCACCCTCCAACGCGCATTGTATATATATATATATATATATATATGGTTAGTGAGTGATTAATTTTCGAATGTGTAGTCGAGCCCGAGGAGGCAGTGCGGCCTGCAGTGGCGGAGGGCGGCGAGCTGCCCGACGGCGCCGCGATCTCCGACGACGAGCCCGCGCCGCGTGACGACCCGCACCGCGCACTCGACCTCGACCTCGATATGTACGGTCACCACCTCCAACACCACTATTAGCACTTATACTTGGGCTTATACTTACTTATAAGCACTTATACTTACTTTAATCTCGCCAGGGTCTGCCTTGCCTCCACGTTGCACTATCCGTAATAGTCTCAGTAACCTATCCATTGGTTCTTTGTCCTGATTCACGAAATCTAACCGTAACCATTTCATACAATTTACATGTATTAAAATAAAACTTTAAGGTAACATTGATTGCTTATAAAATTATTTCATATGTGTAAAAATATTATAAGTTTGCTAAATGATAAGTTTGATTGGAAAGTATTTTTACCTACACAATACAAAATAATATAATCTATATAATAAAGACACATTGAACATTTTTAAATTATTTAATAATTTCAGACCACTCCGTGAAGAAGAATTGCTTGTTACAAGAATACAACAATATCCATCACCAGAGGGTGGGCTATTGAATAAGAAAAAAGAATCTAAGAAAAATAAATCGACAGAAAAAAGATCTGCCGAAAAATCTGGGCATAAGAAGAAGGGAAAGAGTTCAAAGCATAATAAAGAATTTGATCTAATGTTACCAGAACCCAGTAATAATGGGGTAGAAGATAAGCTACTCATTGCTACTGAAGATAACTCAAAGGAAAAGTCCCTGGATATTGCCACTGACAACAAACCTCGAGAGAAAGTTAAGACTGAAAAACATAAGAAGTCAAAAAAAGAATCTAAAGAAAAAGAATCAAAGAAAAGTAAAAGTTCTAAGAAAGGTATTAATTAATCATTAAGAAATTTTTACTACTTACATTTGAATTTTGAAAAATATATATATAAAAAATATGGTTATCAATGAAATGTAAACTGAGATTTCCAATATATTATGTTAACATTATATCGTTTTATTTGATTTACAGATAAACATGGAACAAAAGTAGGATATGAAGAAGCATTAGGTATTTCAACGCCCAGCAAGGAAGTTGTATAGTCCTATATAAGCAAGCCCCTACTATTGGGGATCTTCACACGCTCTCAGTGCAATTGTTTGTTTGAACAATTAGTTTTTATTAGTTAGATTTATATTTACATATATTATAGGCAATGTTTTCATTCCTCTTAAATGAAACATGTCCATTTAAATAAACATATATTTCTATTGATTTAGACTAATAAATATGTATAATCATGTACAGTTTTATTGCAGAATTAAATAAGATTAACAAAATAAAAGCTATTCATCTATGTGTAAACATGTATTTTTAAACTATAAACATTATTAAAAAGCACATTACAAAAAAAAACATAAATCCTATAAAAAAAAGTCATAAATCCCAAGAATTCTCCTCGATCTATTTCGTACACAAGTTACTGCTTCCACTAGTGCCGTCGCTTTTATTCTTGTAAAAAAATGACACCTGAAGGTTAATATTGAAATTATTTGAAATAAAGATTTTTGACGAATTTGATTATAATGAAGGAAGCCTATTTTTTATTGAAATAATTATATTAAAAATCAAATGAAAATGGCAGAGCAAAGCAATTTGTCTATTGGCCTTACTCTTTGTTATATATAACAAGAATAAAACTATCATGACCTACATTTAGAGACATACATGGATGAAGGTCAAAATCTTTAAAACAGGTGTTAGTGGACATTAAATGTTAAATATCTTTGTAATAGTACAGCAATTAAATTACTACCAATATATTTTAGTTCTTTATTACAAAAAACATTAAAAATTATGGAATTCCTAATTGTCATATTAAAAATCTTAATATTGTTTGAAAGAAAATGTTATAAGTTTTTTATAGACAACATATCAAAAGCATGTTTTGGAGTTCATAATTATTATGTATGTGCACTTTAAAACTTGATTTATGCAAAAATTCTAAAATGTGACATTCACATTCACATTACATGTCATATTATGTATACACAAGGTTAGATTTCTTTTGCAGATAATTTAGAAATGACAGTAAACTGGCACTGATAACGATAAGTCGTTGTTTCTAACGTTGCGTCGGTCAGATCACAGACGCGAAAAAACTTTTTATTTTAAAGTATTATGAATTTAAATTTCTATTCACTTCTACATTTCATCTTCGATACTGATAAGATACTTATTACTATTCTAATTTCACCCTTTTTTACTAATAATTACGACTATAATACACTACTTACTTTAATGATGAATGATTTAATAAAACTACATTATTACACGATCCAAATACATTTATTACTCTTCAAATAACAATTAACAGCCACAAATAAATATCACTTGGACAAATCATATACAATTGTTGTACTTTAATATTCAAATACACTGACTGAAACTGATGTATAAACTCGACGCGAGTCCATTTTATATACAGAGAACGTACTGTACAGTTAGTACTAAATTAATAATCATAAGAGCATGTTCAGATAAACATGTATTGTGAAATATTTATGTCATTTTTATTAACAAGTCACAGTAAACTGATAACATTAACACTATAATTACCACAATTGTTAAGAAAAGTAAATAAATTTCAAAAAATATAAATAAAACTTTACTGAAAATAAATTATATTACAATAAATGTAGGTAGTACTTAATCTAATTCAATAAATAACCTCAATCGGCGCTTTTAAATTGAGGCACACGCCTCACATATGAGGTGTGAAATGTTTGGCATTCCTATAAATATGCGGATGTTAGGAGAGTGCTCTTAATATCTAAGAGTAAATATTTCAGATTAAACAAAATTGAGGAAACTTAATATGTTTACAATATAATTATATTATATAACATTATACAATAAATACATGAATCAATGAAACAATTTGTTCCTAATATCTAAATGTCAATCTAATGTGAATAAATAACACAGCTCAATCAATATAGCTTACTTGAAGCGTGCTCACTGACTTGACTAACAGTGAGTGACCAATAATAATGACTCGTAACAAGCAAGTTCGATACAATAGGTATTATTCGAAAAAATCTAAATATGAGATTAATTTGATGTTAAATATAAATTGATTACCAATACAGAACTCCGTACACAGATTAATAAATGTCTATAATAAAATAAATAATGTATAAAACATAAAGTTACTAAAAAAATCAATACATTAATTAATCAATAATTTTAAGCAAATTTGGTACTGCCCTCGATTAATTGTTATTGAAAATGGTTTAAAGGCGTGTACGGATCTGTGTACGGACGTCCATTAACTCTACAATACTGTTTACTTCTCTAGCATGTATTTGGGTATGTCGAACTTGACCTCGACGCCGGCGTTCTTGGCGAGCGCGACGATCTCGGAGAGCTGGACGACGAGCTTGGCGGCCTCGTCGAGGTCGTCGCGCGGGACGATGCGCAGTCCGGAGTCAGCTATCAGTTTTCTGGCTTCGTTTACTTTTGTACCCTGAAAATATTTTTTGATTTAGTATTATATATGCGTAAAACAATAACGAGTCTTAAATATATGGAATATGCTATAGCTTTTTTTTACAGCCACTCTGCTGCTACTGCCAGGGTGCAGCAGCAGGGTAGGCAGACAAAATCTAATGTCAAGACCCTCCGTTGTCCAATTTCCACCACAACGACAGCAGGGAAACGAAAATAATTAAAATATAATAATTCCCCTGAGTGGCATTCGAACCCGCAACCATTGCGTATACAGTCAGACGATGTCATACTTGCTTAATATAACAAATGTTAAGTTGATAATACCTTGTATACAATAAAGAAAAATAAATTACAAGTATAATAATAATAGTTAATTGATTTATCTATCGGAAGGAACATTTCGGAAGCAATTTTTGCATGCCGCTTGATTACTACAATCACAGTGATGACGTAATAGATATTAATATTTTTATCTTCATATTATACTAGATAAGATTGTGAGGATATACAAAATAAACAATATTTTTTAAATCCTTGCAATGAATCTTGTTTATTTTGTGACAAACGAGTGCGTACTTTGTATTGTTATTTGTGCTATTATAATTATTTAGAAATTTCCAATTAAGTAAATTCAAAATTTCCTTTCAGATACCTAATAAATATGCCTATATTAAGTTATTACTACAGATTTTTTAAGCTACGCAAATTTATCTACAGATTATATTATTGGATTTTAATTATTATTATTATCGATTACTAATATTATTACCTATTTGTCACCCGCGGAATTTATGACAATTTATTGCCATACTATTTTCATTTAGCAACTGTCATCGATACTTGTTCCTGAAGGCATTTCAGGAAAGCTTAGGGTACACTTACATTTTTTACGAAACCTACACGGTAAGTTTTAGCTTTATATGCCCAAAAATATATGGCACTTTGTGCCAGTTACCCATTGAGTAACCGAAGAGTTTTATGTAAATAGAAATTTACCTGTAAGCGGACAATAACCGGTATCTGAATATTGAGGTTCTTAGCTGCGTTGATGATGCCCTCAGCGATGACGTCACATCGCATGATGCCTCCAAAGATATTTACTAAGATGGCCGTGACCTTCGGGTCTGATAAGATAATCTTGAAGGCTTCCTAGAAACAGATATTACATATCAATGTTATATTTTTCAGTCGAGTTTCGAAAATATTGAACTATCACCAGTTTATTTCTAGATGAAAATATTTCATGCATTTAAAATTGGTTAGACAGAGAGAGGAGGTCGGACAGTGAAGGCGAGCCCGAGCTCCTCTCCTGCACGGAGGCTCGTGCTTACGGAGACGGCCTGCGCGGTGGCGCCGCCCCCGACGTCGAGGAAGTTGGCGGGGTCGCCGCCGTACAACTTGATGATGTCCATGGTAGCCATGGCCAACCCAGCGCCGTTAACCATACACCCAATGTTACCTGAATACACATCAAAATACACGGCATAAAGTTCATAACAGTTCCATGTGGCTGTGATCGCAATTTGATTCGTATTTTACTTGATAATTACATTTATTGTAAAAATGTCAACTTATGTGATTACATTTTTTACAGCATTACGTTTTTATCCCATGTAGCAGGGTAGTTAGTAGTCAGAGAGAACTGAGACATTGTGTGCGGAGTGACGGAACTCACCGCCGCGTTTTGTCTTATCACCAGAGCGGCGGAATGAAAATAATGTAAATGAGTCCGAGTGGGGATCGAACTCACAACCAATCGCGGTTGCAGTCAGACTCTGCCCCGCTGCGCCTTTATGGCCTCTTATCGCAGCAATTCGTAAATTAAAAGTAAAAAGCGGGCGAAGAACTAATCTACAGGGGAATGCGAGAAACTAATGAAACATATAAATATCGAAATTCCCTTTAAATCAGTTCTATTAGAGAATACGAAATAATTACAAAAATTGTAATTACAATAATTTCATAAACAGGCTTTAATGTTATGTTGCATATAAATAAATATATTCCACTAAGCCAATAACAACAAGGTTAGCAATATATAAATAGAACAATCTTGTATACTGAGTATGACATTACTTCGTAAGTACCAGATAAATAAAATATATATAAAATTCAGAGTGAAATCGGCCGAAATCGACTTTGCCTATTGAATTGTGTACTTTAACGTGGTACATTATCTTCTTAGAGCCGAAAATCTATCATCAACATAATCGTGGCCCCGAGTGGGCATCAAAGCCATAATTTATAGCGTGTATGGCCTCAAATAAATATATAACAGACTAGCGATCCGCTCGCGGCTTCGCCTGCGTGAACTACACGATTATAACTATTATTCTTACGCCCCCGCCATTTCACTTAAATCACAAACTTTGTTCAAATTTATAACTTAATTTAATTTACCTTTTTTATTTAGGAACAGATTGAAATAAATGTTAAGGGAAGTAAGTTTACCAGAATACAATAGCCGAAACTGCATTAAAATTGGTTATGCCGTTTCTAAAATTAGTATCTACAAACACAGACAATCATAAAGGGGAAATAAATATCTTTGTTTTGGGTTCTATTACATTGATAAGCCCCCAATAATATTTTTTCTCATACATCTTCCATGTACAGACAGCGATCAGTTAGATTTTTATTATATGAATAAATAAGATAGATAATTAATTATCAAAAGCAAAAACTACAATTTACTCAAATTAACCTTAGAATTACACATATTTTATTTTATTAAGATGATAATGATTTATAAAGTTTACCATCTAGGGCTATGTAGTTCAGATCAAACTTCGCAGCCTCAATTTCCTTTGGATCCTCTTGGGAAATGTCTCGCAGTTCAAAGAGTTCCTTTTGTCGAAATTGGGCGTTGTCGTCAAAACGAAATTTAGCATCCAGGCAGAAAACTAAAAAAAAATGTCACAATGCACAATTTGCCAACATACATATATAAGCTTGTTCGTTTCGTTAAACAAAATATTTGTTGCAAAATGTTTAAGAAATCAATCAACACTTTCACTACATTTTACTTTCTTAATTTTTATAAAGTTTTAAGATAGATACAAATTATTGTCAGTACTCCATACTGTGTTTTTTGTCAGTGCTCAACAGCAAATTTTATCTATAATTTGTAATGAAATGATATTAAAATAAAATACGAATTAGTTCACTCATTTCATGTTTCGTCTCCGATAAAAAGACCAGCAAAACTTAAAATAAATAAAAAATACGCTCTAAGCGCCAGAATCTCTATGATAAAAAACTTTAATTACAAATATATAAACCATAATATACATACATTCCTTTCAAATAACTGTGAATTGATAAGATATTATATACTTCAGAATTTGTATTGAAAAGTAATAGTTTACGCTTCATAAAACCGTAAGTGTATGTGTTCTAGTTGGTTTAGTTTGAGCTATGTTTGCGCGGAATATTGTTTATAGCTAAAGTCAGAGGACTAATTATTATTATAATAGCCTTTATAAACCCTTCAGCAATGGGAGGCGAGATATTAAAAGAAAAGTCGTATTCGACCTTCAACAAACATTTCTAGCTCAGACGACATCAATGTCGAATTTTGATATATTTTTTTGAACATCAGCTGCCACCAATTTGTCATTAATTTATATCCCAAAATCACTTAAAATAACTATATTAAATAAATAGAATTTCAATTTCATATATATGATGTATAAAGTTGGCATATTTTAAAGATTATTTGTTAAATATAGTACCATAAATATATTATATTTTTTAACAAATTTATAATTTAAATAATTAGTGACATTAGTACATTTGCCTGTAACAACGTCTTCAGCGTAGGGGTTGACTTCAATAAGCAAAGCATCTTTCTTTCGGAAAAGGTCATACATCTTCTTAATCATGTCAGATGCTTCATTAGCATGTTCGTGGAGTCCAATCTAAAAAAGAAAACCAAGTATAATAATTAACTTTCTCATTTTAAAGTGTGTGTTTTAAGTTTAAAATGTCAATATTAAAATTTTCTAGGTTTTATGTGTTGTTACTTTATACGTATGACGGTTTTTATCTTAATTTGACGTATCAAGTACACGTACCATACCAACAATACATAAAAACGTACGTCATTTTAAATAAACAGTTTTTTCTGTCTCTTAGTTAAAGTTCGTGAAAATGACATAAACGGTGTTGTTAGCTAAGGGACTATATATAATGTATAAAAAATTAGGAACCAAAAATCATACAACAAACTACACTTCGTACTTAACATTACATAAGATCTAGGTGTGGCACAAACATATTTAAAATGAAACTTTTATTTGTTAGTTAATATTTTTAATTACTACTGTTAAAAAAGCTCATTTACTTTTGAATTTGTCTGTTTGTTTTTTTTCCACATACCTTCTCGACAACACGAGACACTTGGTCATCGGTAATGCCAGTGACAATATCAATAGGCTCATATGTAATTGCGTCTGGATTTTCTGCAGCCACATCCTCTATATTAACACCACCTTGAGAAGAAGCTATTATAACGGGACCCTGTTTTAAGTAAAATAAATTATGCATCAAATTTGTTGTTAAAAAACATTATCGACATCCTCCTTATTAACGAGGGCGGTTCGGAAACTTCTTAGCCTATCAATGAAAGAGAGTAGTTAGTTTTTCAAAAATATTTTTATTTTTCAATATAATCTCCTGAAACTTCAATACACTTAGTCCAACGCTTTTCTAGCAATTCTATCGATATTATAATTCTAGCAATATTGCGTTGTAAGCCAGAACGTTTTTCTCGAATTTCCCAAAATTTATTTGTCAAAATTGAATTGTTTTTGCCTTCTTTGGAGCACTTCCTCCAGTTTCAGTCCATTGTTTGGATTGTTCTTTAGTCTCTGGGGTATAGTGATGGATCCATGTCTCATCAACAGTTATGAAACGACGCTTAAAATCCGCTTTATTTCGCTTAAAACGATCCAAACAAGCTTGAGAAATGTTTATTCTTATGCGTTTTTGGTCGACTGTTAACAAATGCGGCACCCATCTTGCAGAAAGCTTTTTCATCATTTGAGATGCCCATGATATTAGCTATTTCACGCACTTTCATTCGTCGATCATTTAATACCATATCATGCACTTTGGCTACAATTTCTGTTGTTGTTGGTGTTTTTGGACGTCATCTTCAATGCTTGTACTGTTGCATATGAAGGAGCACTTTCACCTAACACATTCACCATATCGTTATGAATTTCTTGTCCCGATAAACCTTTTTTATGTAAATATTTAATGACACCACGCATTTCTAATTTTTCCTAAGAAGAAGCTAAGAAGTTTCCGAACCGCCCTCGTATATAGAACATCAAACTAAAAGTTAGTAAGCCTTCTTCCGTTTGCTTGCTAAAAATTGATATAGCTGCAATATTTTACAATATCTTTCTTTTAAAAATGGAAAATTATATTCTCAATAGGATAAAAATCATTCCAGGTTGTGGCTTTAATTCTCACTTGGGGGAATGATTATATTTAAATTATTTTCATTCATTCTTTTCTCTGGTAACCAAGACTAAAGTTAAGTCAGGCATTTCCGACAGAAAGTGGAGGATAGTGTCTTGACACTGCATTCTCTCTAAAAACCCTTCTATCTGGGAAAGAGTGTGAATAGTGTTAAAAATACAATTTACTAATCATAATAATTCAATTGTACTATGAAGTTAAAAAACATATTTAAATAATAAATAAACAGTTAGTATAATATTCATAACATCCTACTAAAGAAACAAACAAGGTCATTGGCAATATTAATAGGCAGTAATCGCTGACTGAACTATTAGATAATTAGTTTGATACACAATTAACCCCAATATTGATGTATAAGATCATGCATTCTTCATTTGAAATATAGTTATATACTACAATGTGTATGATTATAAACCAGCATACAAAATGATTAAAATACATACATTAAAGCTACGCTCCATCATAATTGCAACATAAAATTCTCTACGAGGGAACTTTCTTTCAGTGACCATAACCATGTTGCAGATTCTGCCAGCTGCACCTGTTTGTTTTGTAACTAAATACTGTTTCAGCATTTTACCAACAATATCTCCAGCCACTTCAGGTCTGCAAAAACATATATTATCTAGTAACACTTTACATTTTATAAGTCAGTCCATTGTGACAAAATACTTTTATTAATTAGGTAAGCTTATTTATTTATTATTAAGTATATTAAGCAATTTTTTATTGACATTCATGAACATAAACTCCCAAAATGAGCATAGCTCATCAACATTAAATTGTATTTAGATTTACTTAAATAGGTAAATGGATGCTAAATTAATTAAATAATTTCTTTAGCTTGACTAACATTCTGCATATAGCAAAGAAAACCTAATCAGGCAAGACACTACAAAAATAATTATTAGGCTATTTTTAAAGTGTCTCAAACATTAAGGGTAATAAATGTAATTAATTTTAATAATCATTTTACCTATAAGTTGTATTTCAATTTTCTTATGAAACTCAACTGCTTGGCATTTATTTATATATGAATTCACTTAGCACTAAAATATAGTTTAACTTACTTGTCTACCATTCTCACACCTCCTTGAAGCCCATTTTTAAAGGCACCTTTTCCTCTTCCACCAGCTAGAACCTTAAGATAAAAATCATTTTTTTGATTTAACATTAATTTGTTTAAAAATATTTATATATCTATTTATTATAAAGATTAAATTACCTGTGCTTTTAGCACAATGTCTTTTGTGTTCAATTCTTGGGCATATTTCACTGCCTCATCCTTAGTCTTTGCAATATTAAATTTTGGCACAGGTATGCCATTATCTCTTAGTAATGTATAGCTTACATATTCATGGACATTTAAGTTACGGACTTGTTGTTTAGATGGTAGATTCTTGGATGTCGAGGCTGCCAACAGCTAAAAAAATATATTAATTATTAATATTAGTGAATATTTGAACATCCTTTGAAGTCAAACTACATCGAATAGAAATTGAAAAAGTAAGAAAAAAAATAATGATCACATACTAAGAAATATTTTTTGATTGTTTTAAACTTTCAATAATTAGTCACATTAGGCTCAATTATTTAAATATATTATACAACACTCCTTTGACATAGATTATTTTTTCAACGTCTGATCAAAGTAAAATAAATACTTTTTTTTTAATAAATTCATAGCTAAATCTACACATCGGGTTTAATATTGCTAAAATAAGAAATAAACATTGTGTATCGATGACGTAAGGTCACTGGCGCTAAAAACGACAAGGTTAAATATATAATTACATAAATTGATACTGACGATTTTACGTAATATTATAGCGCACCACTAAAATTCAAAATTAGCGCTATGTCACTTGTAGAAACTACTATATATGTATTCTCATAAAATGTATAATATGTAAGTAGAAAAAAATATGAAACCGGACAAAATGGCTATTTAAATGGCGAATAACATATTTTTGCACAGCGTGTATATATTTCCAATATTTAATATAATACATTTACATACCTTAGTTCCATTTTTAACAAATATAGTTTCAGCAAGACCAAAAGAACGAGGTAGTAAAGTCGCCATTTTTCCCTACATGTAATATTGCCAGTAACTACAGATCTAACATTAGTAATAGAGTTGAGTTCAGTGACTGCCTTGTCTCTTTGAAGTTTGACTTTGAACCTTGAAAATTAGTGTTGCCAAGTATCATTTAATATGTTATTTGATAACAAAAATCATATCTGCAAAATGTATATAAAACAAAGACAGAAACAAATATATAAAAAACAAAGACAGTGGCTTAAAATGTACAAAATATATAATATAAATGATTTTATAATAATGAATAATATTATAATGATGAATGATTTTATAATACAATACACTAAAATATAACTAAATAAATTAAAATACATATCATTCAATCATTACTCAATACTTTGAAATAATTTTTTGGTATATTTAAATCTACAATCACTAATTTCATCACTATAAAAAAAATCAAGTTATTGAAAATTATAACTTTAACTAATTATTGTAGACGACCGCAACTTCGTTTGCATGACTATGAAATTTGATTTTCCCATTCCCCGTGAAATTTCGGGAAATTTTGTCTCAGCCCCATACTATTCAAGAATTCAAAGCGCCAAATACCGGGGTTAATTTAATAAGGAACTAACAAGTATTTTTTTTAAATTTGGTCTATTTCGCACATATATTTCAATTCTTATTTAACTAGATATTCAAAACGAGTGCTTTAATTTCAATAACTTACTACTTACACAATACTACTGTATATCTTAACAAAAACTTTTGAGGCCCTACCTACATTCAAACACTATTACTATCATGTTTCTGTGCATACAACCCTCAAGGAGTGCAGGCTGCCTTCCTGCCATATTGTTACGCATCGTTACATCATATGTGTCGTTTATGTATTTTTTTCAGGTTCTCACTTTTTCCGCATCGTAGGGTATTCAAAGAGAACCTAGTGTCAATACACTTCATTTTTCACTATCCGTCCGAAATCAAGGCATTGCTTGGTGAGTGATAAAACTCAACGTCGTTTTGGGTACCAACCGGAAAAATGGAAATATAAAAAATTTAATTACGAATAAAAGAATGTCTATACTTATCAGTTTTATTTTATCCTATATTTAGATTGGCTGAGATAACGATGTCTTATCTTTTTTAATAACCCTTTTCAGTTCCTTAATAAAAGTGGTTAGATATTTCATCTAGAGAATTGAGCAAAGATAAGATTGGTTGGAATGGTTGGAGTGGAAGATAAGATTGGTAAGGTTGGTTGGAATTTTCAAAAAAAACTATTACTCCCTCTTTGGGTTGGGTTGGTACTTTGTCTTTACTGTTTATATTATTGAGATCGAGTAGAGCATTCTGTGTTAAGGATAGCTGTTTTCGAGACATTGCGTGTTGATTGACGATTGACAAATGAAAATAATTAAATCATGTTAACGATAGCATTTTGGTCTTAAGATTATAGCTACACATAAATGCTACTAAAGTTTCATTTACACATAATTATTGTATATGTTTAACATAGTTTTTATTTTCATTTTATTTCTTTTATTTGATGACTACATAAAGGAAAACAAGACCTTTTTCAATATCTTTTATTTTTAAAAGATATACATTATTTGTTTTAATTTGCTATTTTTATGTCATAATTTATTTCTTCCAGCCAAACACCATTACCACTAAAATAGTGTTTTTTTTCTAACAAATACAAAATAAGGCTAAGTTTCTGAGTAGAACTGAGCTTAGTCATATCTATTTGATCTAAAATACGTAACTGACTAATATTTTGTTTTTTTTCTAATGACCTAATTATACTACAGATTTTGTTCCAGGGATATAATAGAATAAAACAATTTTCATAAATATCATTCATGGAATAATTAGAACTTAGTTGTTCATATACATATCTTACTTGCACCAATGGGATATTAATCCAAAAAGGGTGTCTTTTTATAATTTTACGTATTTCACTAGAACTGAAATTGTTACCCAAAGATTTGTTTATACAGAAAACTAAATCCTTTCCCTTTCCAAAACGATCACCTGGTGCTTTTTCAAATGATTCATAATGTGCATTACTTCCAGAGAGTATATTTAAACTCAAACATTTTTTGTTATTATTATATAATGTTAATAATCTTTTCAATGCAGTATTCTTATAATGAATCACCTTTAAAAATCTGGGATGGTTAAAAAAGGAATTAAATTCTGGTATACTTTTAGCTTGTTCTAATCTTTCCCTTACTGTAGTAGGACTTAATGTATAAATATCAAAACATCTTGTTTGCGCTTCTTTACTAACACCAAATTCCTTCAGTACTTGTTTAGTTTCCACCATAGCAGAACAGCTTACCATAGCCAATTTTGGATGCATTCTTATGATATCCTTCATATTAACACCACCTATACTTTTGAAATTATATAAAATTTTTTTCAAATTCTCAGGGTCAGCATGAACTAAATATAAGTTGGATTTTATTTTGTCATGAGGCATTAATATTTCATTTTTTAATATGTTCAAATTTTCATTAATTGCTTGCAATGGTCGGTGTTTAATAGTTGGATAAGTTTGAAGTCCTCTTGCAAATTCTTCTGGGTTTAAATCTAATGTTAGTTCTAGATATCTTTGAATTATTTTAATTCTTAATGCATAAAGTCTAAATTCATTTACGTCACCATAAACTAGAGTTGTGAGTGATGTTGGCCATTGAGTCAAATAACTTGCAAGCCTATTTTCAATATTTAAGTTCACTGGTATAAATCCACTAGATTTTAGGTCTTTTATTTTTCTTTGTTTCATTATTTGTAAATATGACGTTAAATGTTGGATCAATATATTATTAAGCCCACATTCCTGTAGTACAGCATAACGATATTTCAAAGTAATTGGCAAATAGCTACACAAGGCTGGTTCTTCAATAAGAACTTCTCTAGAGTAGCCTAAGTCGTATAGAGCCCCTACCAAGTGTTCAATTTTTTCACTGTTTAATTTTCTTACAACAGGATGTTTTAATTGTAAATATTGTGCTCTATTTTCACTTATTTGAAGATATTTACAAAGAATGTCTAAATTATCTGGGCACGAATTTTTCGCATGTAAACATTGTTTATAAGAATTTCTACGACATAATGTTTTCAGAATCACATACTGCCTGTTCATTATATTCATATTAATTATTTTCACAACTTTCCTTCTCTATAGAAAATAATAAATATATCAGTTTCCACAAAACGATACATGTATTGAATTAAAGTTTGACATTTTCACTGTTTAGTGTTTACTGTACATAAGTCGCTGTTTTTTTATTTAATAGAACTGGATACATCATACAAGTGCATTTTTGGAGACGTCAATCGTTAATACGTTTAATTACTAAAATTATGACTTAAATTAATTAAGAAACTTAATATCAACAATGGTATAAAATCTTTTTAATATTATTTAGAAAAACGTCATAAAAAAAGAAATACACATATATATACTTATTTTTTGAGTTTATTTAAACTAAAAAGAAATTGATATAAACTACAAACTCATTAAAGTTTAAAGTAATGTTACGACCTGTTGTCGCAGCTCGTATTGGAAATGAATAATTGGCAATGTGGAGTGAGGACAACACTGAGTTGATTTCTGTCAAATTTGTTTAGCAAATAGCACAGCAAGTAGATTTTACGGAATCGGTGCTTTTGTACTGGGTACACACCCATTATTTAGTGTATACTGCAAAAACTTTTTATTAATCATTAACGTTATAAAATTTGTAATATGGGTTCTAAATCGAAAACGGGATTATTTGCCATGGGTTTCTTTATTTTTGCTTCTTTATTTATAACGGTAGCTTTTTTAAGTCCCTATTGGTTAGTAACTGATGGGAAATTGAAAGATCCCAAATTTTTAAGAATAGGTAAAATACGTACTTCTTTATTTATTTAGAATGAGCTCAAATTATTATTTTATTAGCAAAAGATACAAGATAATGTTTTTCAGGTTTGTGGGAAGTATGTTTTAATGGCTTTGAAGATGTTCATCATTGGTATGATACTATATTTACTGGTTGTTGGTGGATTTTTGAAGAAGAATATTATATTATACATGACATTTTACTCCCAGGATTTTTCATTGCTACCCAGTTCTTTTTCACAATTTCTATGTGTTGTGTTTTAATATCCATAGTTTTAACATATTTGTATTTAAAAAAAGATGAAGATGATGATAATTATGTGACATTACTTATAACATTTGGCACAGTTCTTGTAATAGGAGGTAAATTAAATTATTCAGTAAATTGTTGAAATTGTTTATTATTTGAAACATACATCATATTTTGAAACATTTCTTTCAGGCTTTTCAGGAATTATATCTGTTGTGACATTTGGAGCTAGAGGTGATGGACGAGACTGGATGCGAAGTTGGGAACATAATGATCTTGGCTGGGCTTATGCTCTTGGGGTCATTGGGGTTATATTCCTCTTTCCAGCAGGCATTCTGTTTCTTGTTGAAGCCAGAGTTCGGAAATATAAAAGATTACATGAAATGCAGAGCAGGGAACCATCTTCTTACAGCATGCGTGAAAGAAAAGCAGCTTATCCTGGACATACAGACATTTAATAATAATGTCTTTTTAAATTTGGCTAATTTGTACTTTTGTAGTGATTAAGAAATTCCGTCCAATTTAAGAATCTCATATATATTCTTTAGACATTTATTAAAGCATTTAAAATTTTACATTTTTAATTTAGATACTTTTGTATAAGGTTTTTTTTGTTAATTGTTTTGACTTAAAATATAGCGTGGTGTAAAGTGGCGTGAGTTATTAACTAACAAATTTATATTATTTAGTATTGAAATTTTCAAATTTTTCATTAATAGGCAAATCACTTTAAGAGCCTAAAAATATTGTTTAGTTTGTATTTTAGCAATATCAAAACTCATTTCAAAACTCAAAATTTTTTTAAATATTATATAAAACATTGATTGACTTCAAAACATTGATGTATAATGATTTTTGTAAGTTTGTGAATATTCACATATTTTTTTATAAGAATAATATTTTTTTTATAACAATCAAAATATATTTAAAAGTAATCTAACTAATTATTTCCTTTTATTATAATATTATTATATGCGTATGTTTATACTGTTTGGTTCAATATATTTTTTTATTTATGCCTTTTCATTCACAATATATGTTTATTTATTAAATATTTATACGATTAATATGTTACATATGATATCTAGTTTGGTTTAATAAGTACTAAAGTCACTCAAGATTATCACTTTTATAATCAATATATATACTAATAGCCTGGAGATATTAGTCTAATATGATGTCCACCTACCCTATTTCAGTATAAGAATATATTTTCCAGTAATATGATGTGTATTTATATTTTTAAAACCGTACACTCAGCTTCATCAAAATTATTTAAGATATTAAATGTACAAGGAACAGTGTTTATACTATGTAATGCTTCCTTTGCACTTTTTAAGCCCATTTTAATACTTTGAGATTCATTCATTCCTTTAAGAATACCATGTATAAGCCCACTTGAAAAGCAGTCTCCAGCTCCAGATGAATTTTCAATGGAATTGATAATTTCTGCTCTATATACCCGAACTTCTAATAGCTGAATATTATTTTTTAAAATATTTTTTAATGTTACAACACCTTTGGCCCCTCTTGTAACTACTAAAAAATTTACTGACTGTAACACTATTTTAGACAGATCAATAATTTCCTTTAATTCATTATTTAATTTTATGTTGTTATTGGGGCTCAAGAAATTTGCCATAGCTTTCAATTCAACAAGATTAGGAGAAGCATATGCAATATTTTGATTACATAATAATGGCTTTATTGCTTTTCTTCGATCCGTTGGTTCAAAGAACACTGAAAAAGAAAATTTATGCATTAGTAATAAAATCTTTATTAAAATTAAATTAAAAAGTGTACGTAAATTGACATGAAATAAACTGTGAAGTCTCTGTAGACTATAACTATAACTTCCTTGGTCTAAAGTATAATTAATATATAAATAGAAAGTTCTTGTATTAACCCAAGATTCTTCCTCTTCTTATTCCTTTTCCTTATTATTTTTAATAATTCCTAAATCTTTATATTGGGCCAAACAATTTTTCTTTAATTAATTATGTTGCTAGTTTTATATATATCATTTTTTTTCAACTCAATTAATTTTAGTAATTTAGTTAATGATAGAATATTGTATTGTATGTGTGTAGTTTCGAATAATATTTCCAGTTTCCATTTCAGTAAAAAATTTAATATTTAATGCGCTCCACTACAGATAAAAATAGTAGAAAATAAAGATTTTTAATCTACAATGCAATAACAAAAAAGCCTAAGTTTTGACAGTATTTTAAGTTTAACTTCAACCACATACTGACTACTGTGCTTCAGCGTCAAGTTCTAACAGATTTGATGTGACTCCACCCTTTGATACAATATAAATTTAATAATACGATATCAATTAAAATGTTTTCATAAAACAAATTTAGAATCTATATTCATATACTTGTTACTGGATCCTATTTAAAAACGCTTTGTATTAGTCTCCTTAATTTTTTTTAAAAAATAATACCAACCAAAAGCATTCTCTTAGTCTTAAAAATTAAATTCAAATTATCTTACAAAAATAATAAGGTAAGTTTTATTTTAGTTACGTTTTATTATTCCTTTTTTTGAAGTTACGTATAAAGAAATTGCATTATATTCGTTAAAAACTCTGTTTCTTTTCATGATTAGTAAATTTTTAACAGCAATATTTAATGACTATCTGCAATTACTTATTAATAATATGGCAGTTGATTAAAATCAATCATTATACAATTTATAGCAGTAGATATACATGAAAGTCAACATAATTCAAGTTTCTTTAAACTAATTTATTTATACAACAAATTAGTATGTTGCAATTCTTCTATAATAATTGTATGTTGCGATTCTGCAAAATTAAGAATTTGTGTGGTGTAAGTGTAATACCATTATTTATAGGACCTAGAGCCAAGCCCAGTTTACCAAATCAAATATGCTAGTTGAGAATGGAATACTTTGCCAATGCTTTGTAGTATGATGAACTCCAATGCAATTGAATCTATTTTGTTATTTTAAATGTTAATGTTGTGTAGGTGTTTTCCAATGTTTATTGTCTGAACCTTGTTCTGTGGTAACTAAGATGTTGTATAAATTTAAGTATAAATAGTGTTCTTAGAAGATTAAGGAAATGCTATAATTGTGTGTTTGAAGATTGTTTTAGGGAATGATGGGGCTGACATTTTTGTATTATTACATAAAAAGACCCTAAATAAAAATAGATTAAAAAAAAAAAAAAAAAATGTTAATGTTACTCAAAATAATCGAAAAAAATATTTTTGTATCATTATTCAAGATAATAGAGAAAATAAGTATGAAAATCTAAACTACCACAATTTAATTTTTTGTTAGTATTTCCCACAATAAGCAAGGTGTGTGAACATTTTAGCATTGTGAATGTAACAACTGTATGTGGCTACCATTCATTTAGTGAATATTGCAAAACATTTCAAGTTTGTTATTCATCTCAGTCTCGTGACCTTGTGCTTGAAGTAAAATAAATGTTCATTTTAGAACTAACACCATTAACAGTTGTACAACAAAGGCTTCTGTAAATGAATGCCTTGCTAAATAAATAAGTTGTTATATTTATGGTTAAGCATTGTTTAAATATTCAATAAATAAAAATTTACAAAACACACCATTCTTCACTTTGCACCTAAAATCAAAACATTACACGTCAGGTGGTAGAACTCAATACCATCATCTGCCATACCAGAGCAAAGAATTATAACCACAACTTAAACATTATGTCACAACTTAAATGCTATTGCTTGATTAGTGTTAAAACTACCAATAAAATTATCAAAATCAACAAATCACCATTTTAAACTATTCTTGCCATCTGACTTGCGTGAAAAATTTGCACGTGTATCCAAATCCAATACTTGTAAGGATGATCAGGGTATTTCTTACTGCATCACAGCAATCTGTTTAAGAAGTAATGAGCCACTATTTTATTTGACACATTGTAACTCCTAGTATTTTTTTTTTATTATTTTAACTTTCTTGGAGAGACATCCATCAGAGACAGCCATTTCATCCTGTTGAATTTGTCCTGTAGAGTTGAGATGCTTTGTCTCTTTAGTCTTCTGTATCTCCACTCAGTCTAAAAGCAAGCTGTTGTGAGTCTTTTTTGGTAAGTGTTACTGTACTTAGTTATCTCCTGTTTAATAAAGACATATTTAGCCTCTAAAGTCTTTTTCAATTTCCTAAGTGTGCAAATAACACTTAAAAAAATATTTAATAAATAGTATTCTCTCTTGCCAAACGATTGTTCGTAGAATAATCTTTGGGTAGCAGAATTTGTAAAAATTTCTCTACAGAGACGCTAACCATAAATATAAGTTGTAATAATATAATACAGGTGTATCATCTGGATGTGTTGCAACCATAGTAATGTTGGTTGTCGGTAGGTCAACAGTATATATAATATAAAGAATAGGACCCAGTATACCTCCCGGCCGTGCTCCTAAATAGACTTCGCATAATTCGGAACATTGATCATGAAACCTCACTTCAAAACATCATTTGTTGAAATAGGATTCAATTATGTGAAAGAATTAGTCCGGAAGCATCTTATTGGCTTTGTATAGCAGGCCGTCACTTTGTCGAAAGCCTGGCTGGGTTTTATATCCAAAAAGACTGCATAGCAATACATTTTTCCCCTAGTGTTCCGTTTATAACGTCGACAATGCTATGAATACGCTCACTTGTACCATGATTTTCTCAAAATCTAAATCGGCCAGAATCAGGATAGTTAAAAAATATTTTTTTGCATGTTCCTTTTTGTTTTTTTTTTAAGTTATATTAATTATTATAGTGACTTCTTTTTTATGTTTTTTTGTTACAATATAATCAACACTCTCTGTACGATAAATAAGTAATGCTCTTACTTCAAACCATTATTTTTCATTTGTCAAATATATCTTTGTTTGTAATTTTACGTTAAGTGTATGTTGGTGATCTTGTCCATGATTTATCACAAAATAAACTGAAGTCCCTTTATTGCAAATTTTCCTTGAAATTCATATTTTAATAAAACAGACAAATAAATAAAAATGTGAATCTATTTTCTTATTTCGTAGTTTTGAGGTCTTTGCTCTCAATTAAATAATTGTTTAAATTATGTTAATATTTTATAGCCAAAATGAAAAAACGGAGCCTTGCAGGTAATTGTGGGATTATTGCGTTTGTCATTGCCCTTGTGACTGTGGCATTGGCTTTTGGTACGCCTAACTGGCTCGTTAGTGACTATCGAATACGGGGAGCTAAATTGGACAGGTAAGCTGTACGCAAAACTTTTAACATACATAGATTATTTGAAAAGTTACTCATTTTATATGACAAATGCATGTAAATACGCTATAATGTATAGTAATTTTTTTATTTTGTACTTATGTAAATTCCAACTGCTTCACAATCATGCGACATTAAATAAATAAAATGAAAATTTCAGGTTAGGCTTGTGGAGTCACTGCTTTCGGTCGTTACCAGATCCACTAGATGCTTATCAAAGACGATTTTTCGTTGGTTGTCGTTGGGTCTACGATCCTTTTACCACCGGATATGACAAAATTCGCGGCTATTTACTACCAGGTGTTTTTTTTGCTTATAATTTTATGAGTTCATGCTACTGTGCTTTCTTTATGATAACATTTTGCAATATGATTTTCAACTCAACCTATGTACATACGTTAGTAATATAGAAAAATAAAAAAGGCAATTAACAGAATGACAATTACAGAATTATACAAATTTTGCTCTTTATTGTGGGAGTTTATTAGGTTGGGGGGAAAAAATTCGTATTTTTATGTCTCCCAAAGTCACATGTAATTGTGGAGGATAAAATAGATCCTTCATAATTACATGCGACTAAATAATTTTTTTTAGATAAACCTAAATAATTGTTATTATTTTCAGGATTTATGATAGCAACTCAATTCTTTTTCACATTGTGCTTAATTGGAGTATTGGTGTCAACTGTCTTGGTGATAGTGTTCTTCTTATGTTGCGGACCGAATCAAAATCGATATGTAATGTTAATTAAAAGTATCGGATTCATTATGTTGGGCGCAGGTACGTAACACAGTACAGTATTTCATAATATTATATATAAAAAATTAGAGAACCTTTTATCAACACACTGTGTTCTTAACTTTTCGAGACATCGCTTGTTGACAGCCAGTATTTAGCTAAGAAAGTTGAAGAAATTGTATAAATTAAATTTAAATATTTCTCCGAATGAGGATCAAACCTTTAACTATCGTGACACAAACCGATGAATCTCACTGTGCCACGACGCCGTTTTTTCCTCAGCTTTAAACTGTTTCCCGCCCGCGTTCTCATTTAAATCAAAAACTTTGCATATTTTTATAATTTAAATGGCTGTAACTATTTTATTTATAAACCGATTGAAATGAATTGTTAAGGGACGCTTACCACAATACAATAACCAAAATTGCATTAAAACATTGCATTTCTGAGATTAGCGTGCACAAACAAACAGAAAAGAAAATTAATGATCATTGTTTTGGGATCTATTACATTGGTAAATGCCTCTAATAATATTTTTTTCTCATATATCTTCCATGTACAGGCATCGGTCAGTTACATCTTTATTATATGTATAGATAATAACATTTTTTTTTTTAGGAATAAGTGGTGCGATAGCAATCGTTGTATTTGCGTCGCTGGGGAACACTGATGGATGGATGCCAGATCATAATAACAACTATTTAGGTGATATTTTTTAATATGCATGAAGAACTTAGAACAAATGTTTACTTACTTTGAATTATCATGTTCGAATTTGATTGCTTGACACGACATTAATGTTAATTTTTATACATATTTTTGGGTCAAAATATACAGCAGACCTAGGTTAGAGTATCTTTAGAAAATCAGAAAATTATTATTGATTATATTATATTTGATAATATAATATAACCAATGCCATAATGAAAAAAATATTTTCATGTTCCCTATAACAAAATATATTTAGTAATACAAATTCAGATCAATATTCTAAATTTTCAAGCAAGAGGACGTACATGTTGTTTTTATCACTTAACTTACAAAGCGTAATTGAGGTCAAGCCAGTCTCAGTAAGGCCAATGGGAAATGACTAATGCAATTTAAGAACTAGAACTGTCAGTTAACGTTTCCTTATAGTAATAAGGTATTTAATTTAAAGATCTTATTTTCTTATTATGTGAAAAATTGGTCGGTAAATCGATAAATTATAACAAAAAGAAAAAAAAATATTAAATGCTTGATTTTTACCCGTTGCGTGTTACCCATTTCTAAAATCAGATAAGCTATTTATCAAAACTAGTAAATACATATTTAGTCATAGTAAATACATAGTCAGTTCAGAATTTTAGAATATATTAAGAAAAAGTATTGTTAATATTGATGTAGTTCTTATAGTCAAGTTAATTCGCGTTAAAGCTATATTTTGTAACAGAATATTAGTTTATATTTCTTTCTTTCAGCTTTACGATTTTACCCACGAATAATACGAAGTGAAGGAGCGAAGGATAATTTAAATAAAATCATTCAATTCATTCAAAATTATTTTCATTTATGCGCTCTGGTACCTAAGACAAAGCGCGGTGTTGAGTTCCGCCCTTCAACACTCAATGTCTCGATTTCGGTCGGATAGTAGGTTCAATAGTAGGTCTTTTGATCATCATTTACTTCTTTAAATAATTGAAATTAATATGAAAATGTTGTTTTAGGATGGTCATTTGGCCTTGGAGTTGTAGGGTCAATAGCGTGTATTGTGACTGGTGCTTTGTTTATCACTGAAGCGAATATCCAACTGAAGAAACGCAAACAAATGATGGAATCTCAAGCTCGGTTTGAACTAGAGTACGAGTCTAAAGCGTAATAGTTTTAAAGTTTTCAAAAAGGTGCCTTCGACCACTACTGTAGTTGTATTGTTTTTATCTTATATTTTTAAGTTACAATATAATTTTGACAATACCATTTCAAACAACGCTTTGTATGTAGCATTGAAAATGAATATTACAAATAATATATGAAATATACATCCAAAATCTTTACCAATTATGATACTATTTGTATATACATTTTTCTTGTTTAAAAATAATAAAAATATAATTTTCCCTGGTTAATTTTGGCAAAAATTAAGTTTAAATAAATTATAGTACAGCTCTTTAATGTATAAAAAGCTATGAATGAAACAAAGTTTTAAACATTTATACTGATTAGTATAAATGTTTTCTAATGTCGAAAAAGGTTCTTTAAGAAGCAAACTTGATGAAAACGTTCTTTACAGTGTAACTGTTTTATTTCATTAAAAAAAATATCTGTATGCTTATTTTTACAAAAAGAAAACTACTTTAGTTATACATTAAGCAATTTTTGGAGTATAAAATTTATTAAAGTAGGAGGTATGGTTAAGTTATATTAATTTTATTTAATATGATTATAGAATTGTGGTATTACCGGTCAATTTATGATCACAAAATGTATCACACAAATAGCAAATTAAATTGTATTTTACAAACTTAAAAAATAATGCCTATACTTGATTTATTGCATCATGTATTAGAGGTCTCCTAGCAGTAGTAAAATTTACTTACTCTATCTATTTCCTCTATCATCAAAAAATATAAATCTTTTGTTGACTATAATTTAAAAGTGATATAAATAAAAATGTATTTTAACAAAATATAAGAACAACACTTAAAAAATATATTTTTGTCTTATAACAGCATATATAAAATGTTAGGAGACTTCACTATGTAAATGTAGCAAATGCATCATCTGCCTTTGTTCTAAATGATCTGAAGTAAAGTATTTAAATTAAAAAGGAACTTTGATAATATGGTTCAATGCTGCCACCGATTTTTTTTATAGCTTTAATTTCAATGACTATGTTTGACATTTTGTAATATTTATTTGTTAATAAGCACATCTCGTAAATATACAAACTTTTATTTGTAAAAAAATTGATGGAAACATTGTTTCTAACCAATTCCGTCCATTTATTCTTATTTTTAAGTAAAACTAATAAAAAAATTATTAGTGATAAATATTAGTGATAAATAGGCCTATTAATCATATGATTTAGATTTGATTTGATTGATGGCTATCAATTATATGGTAAAATTAATAAATTTTGCTTCTTCGATTTTAATTGATTTCTTTAGTTAAGTTGACAATGAATATTATTTAATATTAAATGAATATTATTTAATATTAAATTTATATAATTTTTTTAACTTTCTTGATATTATGTAATATTAAGTTAGAGTAAGCACAAATAACAAACATTGACTGTTTAATTGTCTCCGTCCAAAAGATCTTTTTATAATGGCTGCCATTTTTCTATATTTAAAATGTTTAGCATTGTTAAATAAATTTTTGGTATATTATAGTGTCGTTTTATTTTTAAATTATTTTCTGCATATCAATATAGCTATAAATATTTTATACTGGTTTTACGTCGAACGTTAAGGGAAGTTTTGTCCTTTCACATTTTGTTATTGAATTTAATAAAGGCCAAAATGTGGTGTAGTGATTATGTCTTTCAGAAAGGTAAATGCGTAAAACTGAAGCTAAAATATATATATACTGTGCTAGTAATTAAAATGTTTGCAATATTACCAAGTATGTAATGATCACATTAAAAGAAACTTAGAGGAAAATATTTTTAAATTTTGTCAACGTAATATGAACTAATTTATTTTCAAAATATATATTTATATTATAAATGCGAAAGAAACAGAGGTCTGTCTGCGTGCGACGTCATCACGGCCAAACTGCTGAACCAATTGGGATGAGTGTAGGTTACATTTTTTTCCTAGGAATGTTATTGTTTTACGAAAAAGCCGCCTAAAATACGAAACGGTAAAGTATACCGTTATATATAGATTGGTTGTTGACTGAGAGAACCTGTCCGAATTCGCGACAGCGTGGCAGAATCTTTTGGCAGTTTTGCTAGATCGGAGATCTAACTATAATTTGAATACAATAATTTCTTTCAGTGGCGTCAAACCCATAACCATCGCGTTTTCTGTGAGACGTCGGTTGTCCTAATACGCCACGACGGTTTGTGACTAGATGACTAGAAACACGCTGACGAGAAGAGTTAGCCTACTTTATATTTCATTAGAAAATGAAGAAGTTAACTAACAAATATTTGCTTGAATCAAGGTCAAAGAACAACAGCCTCAACTAATAGATTAATAAAAATGAACGTGTGAAATACATATTACGTACGTTATATTTTTAGCACTTTACAATTTTTTATATAAAAATATATGTACACTTAGTAACATACTAACACTCAGTAGTACTTATAAAGTTGTAACTACTTATTACTTACGGACTACGCTTAAGTTCTTTTACGTAAAAAGTAGATAATTAGACATTTGAGTTTTGACAATGACATTAAAATTTAGAAGTAACGATAAAATATCAACAGTCAAGTTAGCACTTATACTTGTCAAAGTTTGTAAAGTATACCGCTTCAGTTTAATTAAAATAAAATAGCTATATAGTATATTGTAACTAAAAACTTATAAAACGTTAAATAATAAAGAATAGTACAAAGTGATAAAATGACTGCAGCCAATAATGAATATCCTAAGGCTTCAAGTAAGTTGTTAATGGGCACGCCCTTTAGGTATTTGTATTGATACACTAAATAGTCATAAAAGCCTTACTAGTTTACTATTGAATTGTTTGTAAATTAATATGTCAATTTATACTTTATTATATTTTTTAAAGATGCCACCTTAATAGGAGCGTCCATTACATATGTAGCAGGACTGTTTTTATTATTATCCTTTGCTGGACCGTATTGGATAGAGTCATATCCAGAAACGTTTTCTTCGTTCAAACACATGGGCTTGTGGGAATATTGCTTTGATCGTTTCCGATTTCCGTCTTTCCAATATGATAAATATTTCAATGGATGTCACTACATTTTTGGTGAAGTAAGTAGACAAATAATTATTAAAATTTCGAATATCAATTTTAAACTAAAAATGATGATGTTGGGAAAAAAATGGTATTATTTTGTCTGATTGCAGGAACTTTATGTCATTCGGGAATGGCTTCTTCCTGGTTGGTTAATGGCAGTGCAAACATTTGTGACTCTTGGTCTAATGTTGTCTTTCAGTGCACAGACTCTACTTGCTTGTGTTATTGTTCGTTGGCCTTTAAGAACTGTGCTAAGATATGAATGGATATTTGTATCTACATCATTTGTTATGGTTTCAGTATCCAGTAAGTATTTACATATTTTTTTATAATTCCTAATTTGACTGTAATTAATAATTTAATAAAACATAATATGTATAGTGAAAGAGGCTATATGAGACTACTTTTCAAGTATATCTCATTTTTATTGATCAATCTTCTTTGTAGTATAACTCCATACAGTGTGACATTGGCAAAGTGATTCAAACTGGTATGCTCAAAATGCCATAACTAAAGTGCACTAAACCTGAACTTACCTCTTTTTGACAAACATGTTTGTATCTTATAGGTGTATTCCTATTTATGGCTGTAGCCATATTCGGAGGAAACTGTTATCGTAGAGACTGGTTGCTATATCCCTCATTTAATGTGTTATCATGGTCTTATGCTTTTGCTGTAATCGCCTTTATTTTATTTGGTAAGTAAACATCCAGACTACTAAAGCTTCTCAAAGAATTTATTACAATTCAAATTTTAGACATGTAACTAACTATTTACTATTTGACAATTAAATTTGATCAATATGACAAAAAGAAATCTACTAACAAGGTATATTATTTTATTTGTTATACTAAAGATTAGAATATTTGCTATTTGTCCATAGAGGAGACAAATATCAAATAAGCTTCTCAAATAGGGGTGTTAATGATATAAAGTAAAATTAAGTTTACTTTTTCAGGTCTTGCAGGCATATTATTGTTCTTAGAGTCACGTAAATTATATGAGTTGCGTCTAGAAGCAAAGAACCTTGTTGGTCAAATGCAACATAGCCAACCTGAGCATGCTTTGCATCAATTACGTGACCAATTGCATCAACAACAACAATTAGGTTACTTCAGGAATTGAGTTCTATAAGTAATTATTCTTTACTACTTGAGTAAAATCATTGGTGGATTTTAGATTTTACACAAAGTATAATTCCTTTATTATAATTAGCTATCTTGAAAAGCTATGAAATGAATATTATAATGCATAGTAGTTTAACTATTTTAGATATTTAAATGCATATTTTGATATAAAGTAATATTTAGAAATTGCTATAATTATTGGTAAATATTGTTAATAGTTTCCTCTTTCTGCCTATTTTAAACTTTTCCGACCTGAAATATTTTATTTGGTCAGAAGAATCTCATGTTATTTTTTTAAGTTTACTTGGGTTTTATATAATAATAATAAAATAGGAAACAATAGGATTCAGTGGAAGACTTTGCAAAAATATTTTTTTCCTTTATGTGCACAAATTCTAACATCCGGCTTATATGTGTTTAAATTGTATTGTTTAGGGTTTTAACAAATCAATTAAAACAGAATTTATATTGAAATATTTGTTACAAAAGTATGAAATGAGGGCAATAATCAATCATTTCAAAAAAATTACAAAATAAAGTTAAAATATTTGTTTTTACTTATAGAAAGTTATTATTATAGTTTACATATAAAAAGGCCATCAACAAAAACGATTCTTCTGGAACATATTTGGTTTAGTAATCAATTGGCGCTTGCACAATGAGATCATCAGCTATTAGTGGGAATCAATCTTTCAGTAATGCATTTACTAGCTTCCTGTATCTCCATTTAATGTGTTGCTTAGGCGTTAGATGGTCTCCTTAGATACCTCTCATTGTATTGAAGATTGAACTGCCTCAACATCTGACTCCACCTCGGCCTCGTCGAAAGTTTCCTGCTTCCTGTATCTTCCTGTATCTCCATTTAATGTCTTGCTTAGGCGTTAGATGGTCTCCTTAAATACCTCTCATTGTATTGAAGATTGAACTGCCTCAACATCTGACTCCGCTTCGGCCTCGTCGAAAGTTTCTACATCTTCAAAGAGTCAGGTGGATGGTACACTCTTTCGTTTTGGTTCACTACATCGGCGCCTAATCAAATAGATCTTACGTTTTGAGCACAAGTATAAGCGGTCGTATCCTCATTATCCGAAGATAGCTCCGAGTCAGACAGATGTAAAGTATCCAAGGCAAGGATCGAACATATTTAAAAATAGAAGCACGTAGACGACGTGAGATTTATTGTATAAATTAAGTGATATTTGTATGTATCAACTAAAACTATGTTTTTCTACCAGTGTGTAATAATTTTCGTAGGCGATAAAAGATGTCACTACTTGTTACGTTTTTAGTATATGATAATGTGCTCAAGAGATGTCAACCGTCTTAATCTACATAAATAGTTATTTTATTAATTTGGTAGACAGAAAATGTTATGTCCTCAACTGAGCACATTAGGTCGGAAAGGGTTAAAACAATACACTTCGCTTCTTTACTTAATATTCACTACACAAGGATATATACATATAGTGTAATACATCTGCATGATATGTATGATATGTGAGCTTAAATATTTACAACACAGCCAACATATTGTGCTGTATTTTACAGTTTCTGTATTACATATTTTTTGTATTGCATTTTTCAGTTTCAGTTTTATCTGTATTTACTTATTTTATATACATTTTTACCTGATTGGAGTTTGGTTAAACTTAAAAGTTTCTGACTTAATAATTTATTTATACTTAATAAATCAATGGTATGTCATGGCTTAAAAAAATGTATATCCAAGTCGACTTATCAACTTTATCACACTTATTTATATATTATTGGTCATACTGTAGAATTGACAATTTCATGAAATCATCGACAATATCATGAAATGGTTGCATTTCGTGAAATGCTCAATTATCAAATGACCAGATGATGATGATCTGGTCAACAATTCACAATATGATTGATATATATATCATAATGTTTATAAGATTTTCATTACCATTTTCATAAAACATATCTAGCACTATTTTAAAGCTAAATTATAAAGCAGATAGAAATATGAAGGAATTCTTATAAATTTATTTGAGAATTAAATTTAATATCTACTGTTTCATTTTGTTATATATGTGTATTAATTACGATTTAAATGTCTGAATAGTAATAAGGACTGTGATACAAACATCTCTGATTCCATTGTATGTGACTATGTAATGCTCATTTATTTTACTTCTTGCAGTAAGCTCCTTTTTTGTTTTTGTAAGTAAATTATTTTTATAGGCATGTCTTTTATCCATCAGTCAATGTTATGATATTCTAATAAAAAAGTATTGTTATGAGTGGAGACACACTAGCTTAGTTAAAAAAGTGTGGCTTTACAAAGGTATTTGAACCTCATGAGAAATTAATCCGTCCAAAATAATTGAACTAACAGTGATTTGGAATAATTTGCGTATTACAGTTATATAATTTTTATACTAAAATAGTGTTAGAGATTTCTCGAATTTTCCTTTGATTACAATTTCTTATGTATGGCATTTATGATTCGTAAGGTTATTTTAGAGATATGATTGGTGTTTATGTTACTTTAAGTATTAATATAATTAATAGTTGAGACTTAAGTTTGTTACTTAAATTTTGGTCACTACGTTTATGTATTGTAGACACAAAATGTAGTATAGAATAATGTAATGTTTACTATTTTATCTCTAGTGATATGTATATTTTTTGAAAGACTAAAAATGCACATTTTTGTATTAAGCTTGATTCCAATAAAAGTGTATTTTTATATAAATAAATGCTTTTATTTTTAAAATAAATAAATATATCTTAATTTAAAATTAACTTTTTTGCAACAGATTTTTGTACAAAGCACTTTTGAGTCGGCCAATGAACATAAAGCTATTACCGATTCAAAGGCCTCTGCTGTCCAAAAGTCGGTAAGAAAACTAAGAGTTGCCTTTTTTGAAATGAAATATATCTTTTCTCTACAAATATGGTATAAGTATTAATACATACATCAAAGTACAGACTGCCATTAATTTCTAAATAGGTATGCCCTTTTAGTCAATACTCGAAAGTGAGCGTAAAAGTAAATTAATTTGTTTTTGATTAATATAATAACTGTTAATAGCCATCTACTCAGTAAGCCTTGGTTCAGGTGGAAATATGTATTTTCCACGCCACTTATTTCTTTAATTTTCAATACAAAATACTTTTTTTTAACTTTTTGTTGTATGTAATTAATACCTTACTAAAGTTTAATTATTAATCACTTAAAAACTTAGTATGTACATGTGTCTACGTTTCTAAATTACCGGTGAACAGGGTTTCCGATTGGACGTCTGATATAGCTAACATCCTTTAGACAGGTACTTAACATAAAAAGATTAAATGATATTCAGATATTAAATAAAACTAATATATTAAGATTGAACATTGATTAATATTTAATGTTCTGTTGAAAGATTTACTTTGCCTTGTTTGTACTATGTTTTATGCAAAAAATCATAGAGCGTATGTTAGAGCGTATATACAACTTTTTATTGTACAATATTATATGTTGGCTTTCTTTAATTAGCCTTTATTTAGTTTATCTATCCCTAAATACATTAGAAAACAGAAACAGTCTTATTACGGATAAGTAAAAAGTCTAGGAAAGTAAAAGCTTTTAATTGTCAAGGTAGAGTAATAAAGTGTATATGTAAGAGCTAAGTTTTATATGGAGTTAGTAGTTGTTTTGTATGTTGATTATTAATTAAATTTAGGTACTTCCGCTTTAAGATACTTATTATTGATTATTATTATTTATTTTAAGTGATAAGTACGTATGTTTATAAACACCTATTCGTTCACATATATACTGGCGTGCAAACCTTTGGGCTTCATAAAACATCTGATGTTAGTGATATTACCGATTCCATTCCATATAATACCGATTCCAAGAAATATATATATATATAAGTAATCAAGACATAAAATGCTCACTTGAGCAAACAGCCTAAGCTTATGTAGGACTGACGCTAGCTTTATAGTTTTTCTATAAGCATTTCATTGCGTTTCCAAGCTTTAAATGTATTTCTATAAGTATTTCATTAGCGTAATAATCTATGACATTTTTAAATATTTTATTAGCTGCTAGGAGTACATAGGATAGAAAGAATTAGAGTTAATCATATAACACTTACCTGGTTTGCCATATTTATTACACAATTTTAGCACATGATCCATAGTACTTGTCGGTATATTGCCATCAATTACAATTAGAGGAGATTTTTTCAATATATCTATATGTTTATTTACCTGGAACGATTATATAAATGAGTTTATTAAATGAAGGTATTTAAATATAAAAAAATGTGCCTGTGTCTAAAGATAAAAATCTTAAAGAGACCAAGAGTAACGATTATGAACTTTCTAAAATATTGTAAATTAACATTTATTTAATTTATTTAAAACAGTAGTTGTTACTATAAATCTTTCACTTAAATACAGACATATGTATTTATATTTGTTGTTGAATGTACAGTGTTTTAAGGTGTCACAACTTGCCATGATAGAAACACTAATAGAAACAGGTTTCTAAGGAAAATACAGGACATATTTTTTTTATATATTAAGCGTATAGCTAGCAGCTATAGCTGTATCTGATCCTACAACAATCGCGTACAGCCAAACACTTGTATATTACATAAATAACACATTATATAACTATACTTATTTAAGTCATTCAACAATTTTATTTAAATAATGCGTATAAAATAATTTTATATGTAGGTTAATAATATTTTTAATAAGAAAAATAACGTCATATTTTTCCATTAGGAACTGGAAATGGAATTGTTGGATCTAATAGTATAATAAACTGTAACTTACAAGATCAACAGATATATGGTCGTGGATGGCCATGTCCCCGAGGCCTAATTTACATTCGCCGTTAACATCGAATATAGCGGCGTATTTGGCAGTTCTTGCAATTTTTTGTACGCAACCTGAAACAAAAATGTATTATTATATGTTATATTCGATTTTGTCAGTTGCCAAAGCTGCATTTTTAAAAATCCTTTCTTATCGGGGGTGCCATATAATAAAAGTAATCTTTCAGCAAGATAGTCCAGCAATAGTTCCATTTTGAGAGATATGCTAATTTTACAAGTTGTTCGGAATATCGTTATCGCTTTATTGTACTTTTTAAAATCCTTTATATGCAAATGATTTTGAATATTACAGCACTTACAATTTTATTATTATAGGTTTTGCATGTAGATAACGCTAATTTAACCACATACGAGTACTTACTACTAGAAAAAAACTGTTTAACTATTTGGCTTTTCATTAAAGTAAAAAAAGTTACAATTTACTTTCACTGTGACATTATTATCCCTATTCTTTTTTTAAAAGCTATCGCCCGTATCTTCCACTCTTATATTATTTGGGTTAGATGAGAAGTATTTTATGTGCTTACCATCTAATATCAAGTTGGGTGCAATATTTTGTAAGTATTGACCGTCTTCGTCATCGCCGATAGCAGTCAATAGGCACGTATATCCGTTGCGTAGTCGCCAAAGGGCTTCCGCCATGTTCCTAGCCACACCGCCAGCGCATTGCTCCGTCTTACAAACGTGAGTGCTACCGTCCATCTAATAACAAATACTTTGTGATGATACATTGGCTGCAATAAGATTATGATGATATAAATAGAAAATCCCCTCATTATCCTTACTAAATATTTTCATTGTTTTTTTTGGACATGGAAAATGGCAAACGCTGATTTTGTGGCTCTTTTTTTACTGTAATTTACAGTTTTTTTTATGACACTGAAAGATAAATATTATCAATTCGTAAGAGACGTTTGCAGCTGTAATGACTGTACAGTCATTACTTGAGATGATTTTTTAAATAAGCTTGCTAATTATCCATTAAGGTTACTTAACGCTATATTGCATCTACAAACTACAAACTAAAAGACCTCAGCTTAACTCGTTAGTTACTGCAAAATTATGTAAGGTTCCACTTCCTTATTGTTGTAGCATATGTTGTAATTCTATGCCGTAGCAGTAATTAGTTACGAGTAGAGGAAAAACATTAAGTCCTTCGTGATAAGGTTTTCGTTCTTAGTTTCTAGCTTTTGCAGATATGTCTATGTCAAACAGGGTGGAATTTAATGTGTCTTTTAAAACAAATTGAATATTCTGAAATATAAATCTGTGATAGTTTAACAGCAACAACAGCAATAGTAATAGAAAACTACGGACCTATTATCCGTAGTTTGCTCTACAAGAGCAGAAATATTAAATCAAAATGCCTTTTCGTGTCAGAGTAAAGTGCATCACATACATTGCACATGCAATTTCCAGCAATATGGCGTTACTTAGTTACTTACTGACTTATATAAGATTTAACATAAAATTTGGTAAATTTCTGCATGGAAACCATGGAAAATATATGTTAAGTTAATACTAATAGCGTAAAAGTATAATCGTTTTGTAGAAGTGTAGTTCAGGTTTAGTGTACGTAGAAGGTTTGTATTATCACACGCGAATTACCTTTATAAAGTCCTCAGGCAATATCCGTGACCATATTTAAACTATTACATATATGTAAACTTGCAAAGTAGCTACCTGAGACAATTGATAGCTCTTAATTTTTATATTGATCAAATAAATCTAACTTAGTGTTTGTAAAATTAAAAAAGTTTAATAATAAAAAAAGTATAGTCAAAAACAAAAGTATGGTAGACAGCTATTTAAACTGCAGTGAATTTCTTATAACTTTAAATTGAAAATCACTGTCGGATACTAATTGCAAAATAAAGTGTAACTCCGTGTTAAACGTCCATTGTGCAGTGCCCAGCATTGCGCTAGCATGTGGCGTTGACCGCAGCGATGGTATCTACCGCACGCGATGCTAGAGTGCGCCAGTGAATTATGCAATCTACGTATTTTTGCGCCACAATAAATACAAATAATTTATGCCGCGCCAAGCCACAACTCATTTTAGTTTATGTGAGCCCTTGTTTTACATTTCTGGCTTTTAACGTAGGATTATGCTAATGTATTCAGGATTGTAGCTTAATATTTATAATGGCACATCTGGAGATGCAATCGCGTTATTGGTGTCATTATCCGATTATTAGAGGAATAGTAAGCTATTCTTAAATTTCGGCTAAAGTACATAGAAGTCAGAATGGATTCACTGGAATTCCATTGATTCTATATTTTGTGTTATACTTTTTTATCTAACAGAATAGAAAGAACGGAATGTAAAATGCTACTACGGTAACACTTCGCTTCTTCTTCTTACGCTTTTTCTATTGATGTCGTCTACCAACATTTTTCTACAATTGCTTTCCTACAATTTGGGATATATTCACTTAATATTTAAACCATTGTCCAAAAATTTATTCAAAATAAATATTTAAATAAATGGTATTCTCTCTCTCCAAATAATCTTCATCATAAGTTGTGATAAAAACTTAAGTTATTCTGAAATTTCAGAGTAAGTGATAAGAATGTATAGCTTGTATGGCTACAGTGTTTGAATGGATACCAAGAGGAACGTTAAATTTTTGCAAGATTAAATTTTTACAAAACTATTAATTTTCCTAACTATTCAGTTACTTATGTGAATAACATTTTGTTAATAACATTATAACATTAATTTTCTTTTTCTATTAATAATTCCAATCGTCTAAGCGCTCTAGCCAACTAAACTATACGATCATATCGAGCTCGGCGACATTCTTCGAATTCTGATACGTTCACATTTCTTCACGATTTCTGAAATATTTTTGTTATCCTAAGATATTAATATATTAAAATTATTTTGACTAGGACGGGACTGACCCAAAAATTATCGAATACCATAATATATACATAATTATTCTAAAAATATTTTAAACTTTTTTAAACTTTAAAATATTTTTACAAGTCATATGAAAGTCATAGAAAATAATATTTAATCTTTTTTTAACATTTTTTAAACTTTCTATTGAGTGAGGATTAATATAATCCCGCTAGGTTCAAATTTTTATACGTTTTCTAAACATTTGTTTCCATTTATTATTTGAAAAAATTCTGTATTCGTCACATGTTTGTAATTTGTACCAAAATCGTCCTTTACATGACTTTATTTCAATGAATATTTTTGGAGATATCATAGTTTTAAAATAACTCCGCTACAAAATTATGAGCGCGAGAACAGCGTACGTACCTTAAGTAGTATCTAAAATTACATATTGCACAATGTTATAATCTTAAATAATATTTTTGAAGTAATGGAATATAATTATTCTTATGAGTTTTTTCCCGTAGACAAATTAATATGTGTGAAACTACAGAAATTATAATTAACTTTATAAGGTTTCTCTGTATGCCGTTTTTATACGCATCAAAACAAAACTGGTGAATAAGGTTCAAAAGGTAATAAGGCCTTATTAGTAAAATTATCAAATGTTTTTAACATCGTTTAATTTTAATACAGTGCTTCACATAAAAAAACTCATTGTTAAGTTTCACCATTTACGCGAACTAAGTCGCGGGAATAGCTAGTTTAATGATAAATATAAAAGTAGAATTAACAATAGGAAATTAAATAAATATTAATAAAGCGAATTTGTTTGCCTGTTTTTAAAATTCTATGAATTATGAGACAGATAAAACTGTGGATAGCCTCTTGATCTTTCAAAAATCATCACCCCCAACGTAAGGCTTTGGGTGATAATTGAATAGTCAATATTTATATCACATTCGGTTGGTAAAAGTTGTTCAGCTTTATCAAAATTTAGAAGATATCATACGCCTAATTCTTCTTTCATTAGAATCCCCTCTTCGTGATTCTAATGAAAGAAGGAGATTCTCAAACAGCAATGAGGTGTTGTAAGTCTAAGTCACGCAAAAGATTTTCTATAAAATTAATTATGAGCTTTTATTGGTAAGAGATCTTGTATTATGTGGCTAAAGGGATAAAAAATTACTAAAAATGCTGCCTTAATATTTTCAAATTTATGGTACGCGTACGTGGCCGAGCTCCAGATACTGTTACAGCTATTGTTTAATATGTATTGCAGTGTTATGACGTCATATTACAATATTATTACAATTTTTTTGCTTCAAGAAATGAATATCAAAGTTCAAGGGCATCCTTATTCTCTTACTAATTCAAGCATAAACATAGTAAGTCTTCTGGACACCCTTAAGAGTTATTTGTTGGCAAAGATACAAGGCAAGTTTGTGTCGAAAAAAAACTGTTAGTAGCTTTTGTATTCATATTAATGAAGCAACTGATTATTTTTTGTTTAGAAATGCTCATACATCACATCTAAGTATAATAGTACATGTTTATAAATTGCCATTTCTCATATTTCCAGCGAATATGACCTAAGTTTTAATGAATAATAAAAAGTACTTAAAATCTTTTATTTCTCTAAGCAGACACTTCACTGCAAAATACGTGACTTGCTATAACCAATACTTCTTTAACCACTTAAATTTGTAACAAAGTGTATATAGAGTTTTCCATTTCAAAATCAATATTAGATGTGCTACGAACCTTGGAGTATAATTAAATATTTGCGAAATTGGTGGAAGTTAGGATTATCAACAAAAGTGTCTGAAAAATTATCAATTCTAAACACGTTTGTAAATACAGAGCGTGGCGTAATAGTTAATTTGTTTGAACATGCTTTATGTCTATTCATAGCTTACTCAGGCATCAAATTACAAATTAATGAGAGCGATTGATGACTTTCGTGATGTCGCCTGAAATGGTGATTAATATGTTTATTTAAATTTACTTATTTCAATTATAACCAAATTCATATAAAATATATAGCCTACGGATACCTAAGTCTGAAAAGTATGTATTGATTTGATTTTTTTTAAATTCTATAATAATAGATAATTTTCTTTCTGGGCTTTTCTAGGAAAACTTGCTGAAAGTAAATGCTGGTAGCATTATAATTACGCACAAAAGACATTTTTTTTGGAAGTGACTGGAAAGATATACTTTGTTATATTACATTTTTTTACCAGGCTTTGTTAACGTTAGACTTAGAACTATGTGTATTAATACCGTCTATGCGACGAGCTTATTACATTTCATTAGACACGAATATTTATTATTCGTAATGTGAGCCATTTTTACTCAGATAAAAACAGCTTATATTATAAAAAAGGTTAGTGAAAAGTTGTTCTTAGGCTATTTTTATTTAATTCTTACCAATTTCAGATAAAATTTATGAACACGTACCATTTAGCGCCCTTAAGGTCTACGGTGTTATAGTATAACAAAAGAAAATCGACTAGGGATAAACTAGATGTAGCGCGCACCAAATAACTACTTGACATCAATGTAACTCGTTCTAATTCGATATAATAATATACACAACAGTATCAAAAAGACGAATTTAGTACGCCTCTTTTGAAAAATGACATTGAGACTTTTTGTGTTATAAGATTAACAAGAAATAGTTCAATGGATAATTCAAAATAACCATTGTCTTCGTTTTTGTATTTGTTTGATCATCGTATTCGTAAAAATAACTATTTTCAATAAGAATAGGTCATATTTTGTATAACATTAATAGCCTGCTATGCGGGGAAAAGCGAGGAATAGAAAAAAAAAATGAAATCATTTAAATTACCATAACAGACCTCAACTGTGTGTACTTCTTAGTGATATAAATATTTTACAACCTTTTCTTGAAGCTATAAGTAACTTATCGATTGCTTACATCCGCTGCTTACGTTCCTAATCCTGAAATAATTGTCACACTGTAATGTTATATATAAATAACATTATTCGTAAATAAGCTTAAATATCTTAAATAGTTTGTGAGTTAAGTACTTTAAAGCCTATAAAAATTAAGTGACTTTCTGAAAATTTCAATTAGCCTTGTTAATTTGATTAATAGTTAGTTATTATTCATCTAGCATATAAATTTGAAATTTATTTTCCTCGCATTGTTAAGTTTCCAGAAAAAGTTTAAAGTTTGTTGTTTGAAAGAGGATCTTATATTAAATGTCAAATAGATGGAAGTTGGAAAGAACACGCACAACAGAGTATCAAGCGAGAAAAGTAATTTATTTGAAAAAGAAACGTGATTGTTAAAAATAGAAAGCTTGAAAGCTTTAAATACAGCCTACAGGCACACGAGGATAATTATCATTTTAGTTTAATACGCACATAACAATTGCTACTTTAGCACTGTACAGAAAGTTTCAATTGTTACTAAGAACTATATTGTGCAGAATTATATATTAGTTTAATATGTGTAAATCAAAGAATACTTATAATAAAGCTTAAAATTCTAATTAATGTATTGAAACCACAAACGAGGCCATCGTCGCGCAGTTTTTGTCATCGTCAAAAAAATCAGTCGTCTGTAAACGCGATAGGTTGTGGTTTCGATTCCCACTCGAGGTAATGTTTATATTATTTAACATATTTTCGTTTTTCAGGTCTGGTACTTATGACAAAGCGCGGCGTTGAGTTCCGCTAAGTGGGAAACGGAGTGTCTTGACACTAGGGTATATATAACTACCCGTTATGCTGGAAAAAGTGTGAAACTTCAAAAATAATAATTATAAATTCATGTGTTTGTGCATGAATAATTTAAATTTAAAATCCATCTATGAGGCGTTTATTTTCAGTTCAAATTTGATAATATGTTTAAAATATCGTCTTAAGTTTGTGACAGCTTTTCAACAATTTTGCTGCGGAACACTAAAAAATATGACTCGTAAAATGAAGCTGGCAGCAATTTACTTCAACTACATTTTACTGAGATCATAAAATCAAGCTAGCGAATAATGCTATATTTTTACGAATTTGTAATGTATATTATAAAAAATTACACTATCACCGTATAATATTATCACGACATATATAATATTAATATGTGCATGTAAAATGTACATGTTACATGTTTGTATTTAACACAACAAAAGTAATAGTTACTTGAAATGAGTATTTAGTCTGTTCAATCTCTTTATAAAGTGAAATGTTCACCGTTCAGTTGTAATCGGTGCATAAATTAAAAGGCTTAAAATAGTCTTCGAGCGCTTTGTAAGGTGTTTGATGTTCGCAGCCCGTCTCCCCCCTCTCTCCCTCACAAGGAGACACTCGTTAATACTGCCGAAAGCCTACTTCACTACGTGTTTAGCAATCACTGGACGATTGATCTCAAATTCACGTTTGCTTTCTTTTAGTTTTCCATGTTTCTAAATGAAATTTAAGCTTTAGGATTAAAATAAGTCTATATCCTCTTCAATGTAATTTGTATGCAATTAAAATATAGCATAATCCATTGCTATGAAATAATTGTACAAATATTTTATAATGGGAACATACCTAATTATAGCTGTATAAAAGTTTGAATTCTGCTATTTTAAAATTTACTATGTAATCGCTCATTAATAAAGTGTACTAGATACTATTTTGGCAGCAAACAGTTGGTTTTTCAATGGTTTTGCAATGTGGGAGGGCGCTAGGGGGCGGCCGTATCGAGCGTGGGCGCGCCGCCCCGCGCCACTGAAGCCCTAGAGCGTAGAGCCAGTCAGCCGAGAGGCATCGTGCGAACACGGCGCTTTTCTGCGCACTCGTCAAACTTGTTTGATAGAACCAAGTGCACATAACAATACAACTTTCATATATACCTCAAGCGTTCACGTGCAACGCTCACAGCGCGCCCTCTTATTAACTGACTTTTGTTCTTGCAAATATTTAGCGTGTGAATCGAATCGGCGAACCGAACACTAATGGAATAAATAGTGATTTAAATTGAAATGATCTGTGACGATATAGTGCTTAGCAAGTAAATTGGGAGGTGGTGCCGACCCATAGACGTCATGCCAAGAGGTACGTTTGTTGGAAGAATTCAATAAGATTCTTGGCAAACTATATATGATTTAAGACATATTGTTGAATATTGACGTTCGGTAGCTTTGAAATAATTAAGACTGCTTTTAGGTATTTTTAAATAACATTAATTTAATTCTTTTAGACTTATAGAAATATTAAAATAATAATTCAGTATTTATATTACTCAGGGATTTTTGTATATGAATGTATCTTTTATTATTGTCGAATCAGACATTTTCTCTTTTAGTGTATATTTAATAAAAAAAATGTAAATTATTAATTATATTACTAAATGTTATTAAAATTACGATAAAATTAATAAATTATTGAGCTTTATGTAAAAATTACGTCTAAGAAACAATAAATATATTTAAGAGACGCTGGTCTCTCGTTGTACCAAAGAAAACTGCATCAATTTGCCTATTAACAATATCGTTATATATTAAATACATAAATTACGCAATTATATTTAATTAAGAAGATTTACTTTTTTCTAAGCTTCACTTGAACTTGATATTACTTGAGCTTTACCTAAATTATAACATATATTGCCATTAATTATCGTTATACACTTACTAAGAAATGCTATGTTTAAAACCTATATAATATCATTATTTAAAATACTTTCTACGGAGGTTATAGTAATATTGAGGATATAATAAAACGTTTAAAATTATAAAAAAAAATGTATTTATTAAAATTTGTAATATAAAAGTCGAAATATTTAAAAAAAGGATATATATCTATAATTGGGTTTTCAATGATTCATAATAATCTTATTTGTAATTATATGAATTTAGATAATACAGGTCCTTGGTAATAAAGAAAATAAAAATTCTACATTCGGGACTCGCGAGCTGTCTGTCGTCTAGCGTTTCCCATGACGTAGGTGATCGAAATTACGTCACATTTTAAATGACAATGTTCAGACAATAAAAAAGTGAAACGTTCAAATTTTTGGCACATACCAATAACAACTTAAAAGTGTGTGAGTTGGTCTATTACGGGTATATGAGGGTGTATCTATCTATTAAACAATGTACGAATATTGTCCTCTGATTTGCTGGAATATACAATATTTTTCTACTACGAAGAACGAGAAAATAATTAAAAGCGTGTCTTAGTTTCTGTTTTAAGCTAATTTGTATTACTTGTATATTTATTAAATATACATATCCATTATTATGTTATATACATTATTTATAATATTTTCATCTCTGAAGTCTGCTTTAGAGTATGTGAGTTGGCAAAAAATATTATAATGGCCTACTTGAGTATTTACGTTTATCATTATTCTATCAGTCCAAGTATGTTTTATGTTGTTATTTATATCAGCTTCACACATTCTCCCTGAAAGCAGGATAGGCGACCATACTTCGTTCATCGCTACACGTCCGAATTGTATACATTGTGTGTTGAGTGGCGAAGCTCAACGCTTCGATTTTTTGTTCAGAGTGGGAATAAGAAAATAAATTTAATATTATATAGATTCCAAATGAGAATCGAACTATAGCGTCAGACGCTATCACGCTGACTGGTCCACGATGCAATGGCCTCTCATATTTAAGGAGTATTGACAAAATAATATCTTATTAGAACCAAAGAAGTGAAACTTTTAATTTAGCTTGTTTGAAGTTGCCCTCAGCACTAGCCGCGGGGTACCAGCGAGAAAACGGCGCTCTATTCGATCTTCTGAAAAATTTCGGCTGTTTGTTATTGCCTTTAATTATTAGAATACAGGTTTTAAGAGTTATATATTCTTATGATGTGTTTTAAGAATCTTTACTTATTAAAAATAATTATCATAATATATGCACGATAAAGTGAAGAACGCAGTGTGCTTGACACTAGGTTTCCCTGACCACACTGCTGTGCGGGAAAAAACCGTGAAGCTGTAATAATGATAATAAAATAATACTAATGGAACTACTGTGCATAAGACCATTCATTTTCATTGTCACATCTGTAGAAAATCTTTTTTTGATAATGAGTTGATCTTGGTTCTTGTATTTAAAAATAATATAAACTAAATCACTATAGAGTTTCAAAATTTGATTTGAATTAAAAATTCTATTTCAAAATTTGATTTTAAATTAATTCTACTAATGGAACCAATGCGAAACATAGTTTAAGCAATTATGAGATTTTATATATTTATATATTTAGAAATTATATTATATATTATATATTTAGAAAATACGCGATAATAATGTCATAAGTTACAATTACATCTTTTTCGCAATACAACTTACAACGCTTTTTCGACACAATTCTTATCTTTCGATTAGTTAAAAAATGTTTCAAAGAAAATAAAATATTTTCATAGCATGAACCTGATGTCCTTGCCAGGACGACCAGGTTACGAGAAAATAATGTAATTCCTATTCTATCCTATATATATAAATAAATATGTCGCTAATATTTATCATATCATTCTGATAGAATTCTTTACTGTTGAACAGGGCAAATGATTATACAAATCAGGGGAAGCTTCTATTTAGTAACAATTAATTGGGACGTTTGTTAGGTACTTACTACCCCGCACGTCTCGGATCACGGGCTTGTTATAGTTGGAATGAGTAATAAATTGAATTGACGTTATATTTTCACAATATTATAGTATTTTAAAAAAGGAAACTTAGATATCTCTTATCGACTTAGATATATCACATCTACATTAAAAACACGTACCTATGTTGATTATATACGATCAAGTATTTTACTGTTTAAAAACATTTGTTTGTGTTTTTTTAAAGTAACATTTTTAATCCTGATACTTGAATTTTTCAACATGCTAAAAGAATTTAAAGGTTAACGGTAATTGGACGGTAGAAAAAACAGTTTTAATCCCACGTTAGCTGCAACCTTACTCGAGCTTAATTTCCTAAAACGCTTACGTATTCCGGAAAAAGGCTCTCTCTTGGGTGCAAATCGCTACCGTTCTTATTCGAGTATTCTATCATGGAAGATAATATTGAATATATAAAGGTACAGCCGAATAGCAGGTGCCGTCGTATTTATGACTTTCATTATAAATATATTATGACAATTCTCGTCTTTGATATTATATTATAAGATTATTTGAATAATTAATAATGACGTCCTGACGCTCTTCATAATTGGTCTAATCAGACTGAGCGGTGGGTTTTTAAATTTGATAGTTGATATGGAGTGACTTAACACTTCACCCACTTGCCGTAAGATTTCCTTCGCCAAGTCTATACTGTGAGGAGATTACCATAAACTATGTGAATTATGTGAATTAGAAGATTAACGTGGCTTCTATAAAAAAAATATAAGTATATCAACACGCCTACAAATTACAAAAGTATAGACCATTTAGTTATAGAGAATTGAAAAATCTGTTATAATTTAAAAGCCATTCCATGATGTACTGGAATCATGAAATAGCGACCTATGATATATTACGATATTTCAATTTGTGTGATTAACATTCGATCAACATTTTTTAAAACATATCTGGTTTTATTTATAATGATGCTTTGCGTTTCCGTCTCTATAGAATTTACTTGAATACAGACTTCGACATGAATCTTCTTTCCATCTTTGAGACTTTGAATTGAATCAAAACTTCAATACATTTTAGTGACTTGTACATTCACTAAAGAAAATGAATTAAGGAACTAAATAAAACCACTTTAGACCACATGGCAATTTTTTTGCTTGTGTTTACTAACAGTAAGAATGTTCCAACTCATAAATTAAATTTTTCTTTAACGGATATTTCGCGGATAAATAGTTTTAAATTCAGTTACGTAAAGAGAAATTATCGAAATAAAGAAAATAAAAAAAATCATTAAATATCCGATATATTGTTCAATCGTTGTTTAAAGTAAACTATGGACATTAAAAACTGTAGCTTTATGCCTGACATTTACTATTAATGGGCAAGTAATGGCGAACACATTAATCGCGTGATGTTGAAGAATGATAAATTGTCAAAGTTTTATCGCTTGGAAATGCAACGGCCTTATACTCGTAAATGAAAGAAATAGTATTTATGATTTCATTATTAATAATATGCAACATCGTTTGTATTTCGAAAAGTAACTAGCTTTTACGAGTTTCTCAAAACTTAAACAAACTATTTTGTATAATTATTTGCCTAGTGTCAAGACACTCCGTTCTCCATTTTCCGTCCGACTTCGAAACTCAACGCGATTCTCTTGTACCAAAGCGAATAAATGAAAATAATTAAAATATAATCATTCATGCGAGTCGGGATCAAACCCACATCTATCCCGTTTGCAGTCAGACGCTGTCCCACTGAGCGATGATAGCCTCTGACTATTTTATGTAACACAAATGAAATAGATTGTAAGATCAGTTATTCTTTAGGGTAAAACGTAACAAATGAGATTTAACCTAACCATTGCCACAAGGGATTGGACTTGACTGGAGTTCTCTTTTAACAAAAACTGGCCACAAACTTTCATTATAGCTAAGCCTATAAAGAAAGGGAGGTATATTTCCTAGAAAAAGAACCTTACATAACACACTACTAGACCATCGTGGCGCAGTGTGATAGCATCTGACTATACACCCGATGATTGCGGTTTCGATTCTCATTAGGGGAAATGGTTATTTTTAAATTGTTTTCATTTCTCCACTCTGGTGACGAGAGAAAGCGTGACGTTGAGTTCCGCCACTGAAGTCTGAGTATTTTGAATTCAAGCGGAAATGGAGAACAGAGTGATGCCTGTTTTACGGGAAAAAGTGAATCATATAATATACTAGATGGTAAATTTGAGCAAATTACAAAATAATAAGGATTACTGCCATCTTAAATAAAAAATGATATGAAGTTTTTTTTAAATATAACTACGATTAGACACGTTCGTGATAGCGTTAAATAAGTCGACTTCACTGTGACTGTGTGTTTGCCAAAATTATTGAAATATAATAAAATAAATTGGCCTTTTTATAAACAAATAACATCGAATTAATGATAAATCATTTATATACACTATCTATTATTTAACGTGTCTGTCCGAACGTAAGCCTTGTTGAGATTCAAACCCACATCTAAAGTATACAGACAAACACCTTTTATAAAAAAAGTGTGTTATTCAGATAACATTACTGATTAATATATTTTTTATTTAATGCACCTCTCGCGGTATGTATCATTTCTGCAAATTTCAAACTAGGTAGGCAAACCTTTCATGTCTCAACAAGTAATGAGTTTTATAACTTTATAACAAGATTTCTCTCTTTTACTTGACAACGGCAAGACTACATTAAGATATTATTCTCAATATATATTAAACATTTATATATTTGGTCAGCTTTCATTTTTTATCCTCAACACCGAGGTAGGCAGATACCCTAAACTCAAGACTAGGGCTACCAATACCGCAGTCTATATTCAATCACGGTATTTGCGGGACTAGAAAATTTCGTTTCGTAACTCTACATTTATATGTTTTAATATTAATGTGGTCAGTCAAATCACCCCGTTTATTTATCAGCAAAAAGAAACAAATACAGATAATAATGTATCAACTACAAAATACTATAAAATTTTTGTTAGGTAGCTTTTAAGCATACGTCAATTATTATCGGAATACTTACGATTATATCGTTAAAATTAATTAATATCACTTCTACTTTCTTCTCTGAGAACAATTTTTCAACTATAAATTCACTATCTTCAGACTCTTCAGTTATATTTGATCGGTCACTATTTATCTTAGCTTTAAAGTTCTTAATCGAATCATCATCTTAATATCTAATTTTTCTTGTTTTCTTATCTTCTTTCTGCCATCTTCCTTTACGTGCACTAGCACTGTTGCCGCCAATCTCCGAGTGATCGCGCTCACGCGATGCCGAGTGCATGTTTCTTTCTAGTAACCTAAATCCCGCGGATCCCGCTTCCGTAATCCCCTATCACGCGGGATCCTAAAATTATGCGGAGTTCGGTATTGGAAGCACTAGTCAGGACAGGCATTCTCCGCTTTACACCCGATGTCGGACCATTGCAGCAGAACTCAGCCGCACTGTGTTTTATCAGAGTAAAAGTGAAAATAACCTAAATGTAATTATTCCTCCGAGTGCAGATCGAACACACAAAGATTTACAGTCAGACTTATCACACACATTGCCACGATGGCCTCATTATACGTATTTTTGTTTGATATAAAATTTCTTTACATAATATGAAAAAAATCTGAAAGTAAAACACTTTTACAAATTTCTGCTACGCAAAACTTTTACTATTGATTATTTCACGAATAATAGTTTGGCGAGAGAGAATGCCATTTATTAAATATTTTCAACAAGTGTTATTCACACACTTATTAAATTGAAAAACATTTTTCAACCGTCCAAGCGCTCTGACTGCTAAGCTATGCGTTCTACATACGGCTACGTCAAAATTCTCATATTCTATTCTTATAAGCGCTTAAAAATGTTAAAAATATTCGTATAGTGGTTTTAATTTTTTTTATGTATTGAAATACATAACCATAAAATATAAGATGTTACCAAAAATATTAACTGATAACTCAACATTTTTGTAACTAAGCACGGTTTGAGATCGATAGTACAAAACAGATGTATGAATATAACTGAGCTAACTTGAACTTTAATTCAGCCGAGGGGAACATATTAATAGCAAAAGGTCACTTCACCGATGCTATTAAAGTTATTTGTAGCTCAATGAGGCAAAATGTCAAGTGTATTCGTATACAGAATAGGCTATTGAAAAGGGCTATCAAAACAGAAATTATCAAAATCGAGATATTAGTTAAAATTGCATAAAATAAAAAAGCACAGCAAAAATTGTAAATATAATTTTAAATAATAGCTATCGTAAATATGAATATTGATATATATTAAACAATATTTGTGTATTGGATTATGTACTTGGCTAGTATTTTTTTTTAGTAAGTTCTCATATATTTGTCTACGGCCTGCATTGAAATATTGGCGTACAGCGATTGTAAGAAGTGAATAAAATCTTGCACGAAACCCCCGGGCCGCGCAATACTCCGCCTCGGAATCATGGATGCATGAATAAGTAAGCTGGAGGTTGCTCTGCTGACGCGCCAAACTTATCTCTTATCTAGGGTTGTTATATTTTTATATTTCTGGAAGATTTTATTTCGATTATTCACGTACAATGTGTTAGTTAAGCCCTGATTGTATATTATATACTATGTGAGAAAATCATCTTATGTAGGTTCTTGAATTTTTAAAAACACATAAATTGTATGTTTTTATCGTAAGTAAAATGTATTTTATTCAAATAGCCCATAAACAAGGACTTTCGAATCATGTACAAACGTAAAAATAATCAAGTGCTTAACATTTTTTAAAGTGCAATTGCACACACTTAGGGTACGATATATATATATCATATATATATGATATTATATTTAATTAGATAAAGTTGGTAGATAGTTTTCAATAATACATTAGTCAGTATATTTTTTATATAATATAGGATCAAAAACGACATCAAAATATATAAAAACTTTCAAATCTACAGCCCTATGGGATCTTGACTTATATAATGTAATGTATGTGGACTTACATAACTCAGCAATTGTTTTGCCTCAATATTCTCTTCATCCTGTGTATCTGATGAATTTGAACATTGCTACATACATACGGCTATTGTAATGTATGCGTCAGTACGCTAAATATTGTCAAACTGTGAAGAGATTTACACAAGATGTCTTAAAATATTTTACGAATGAAGTAAAAACAAAAGAAATATATTTATTCAAGCTAAGGTTTTCTTAATCCATGACATTTTGCTTTCGATTATTCATTTGTTTCTGTCAAGGAGTAAAAATCCAATCAGCATGTTTTCTGAGGAGTCACGCCCTCGTCTTACTGATTAATGAGAACGGTGTCACAGTATAAAAATATTAGGCTCATTTTATTAAGCTTAGGTTGAACTATTATCGAATTCAGAATAAATTTAAGGTAAAAACAAAAGCTCTTAAATTTGACTTTGACTTTGCAATAGATTATAAATATCTAGAATTGCTTAATAACTATGGAACAGTTTCACATCTAATTTGTTACTTTTAATTATTTCTAATAGGTATTTAGGAATGCTATTAATTAATTTTAATAGCATCCAAGACCTTCTTTTACTGTATATTTTGTGATATTTCATTTATTAAAAGTGTTATAAAAATATTCTTAGTTTTTATATTGAAGTGTAACTGAAGCAATTACTTACTCAAATAATTACGTTATACTAGTTTAATTCATCAATTTTCAAACAGTTACAAGGAAAACCATTGAATACCACAATTAATAATGAAGGGTGAGAACCCAATAAATTTTCCCTTGAACAATTTCAAATCCAGTGCTCAACTTGACGCCGATAACTATTTACAGAGGTGTAAAATCAATAGCGCAATCACCGTCCCTGTTTGTAGGTAAATTAACTTTGGCTTATATTAAAGAGTGTTATTACTTTTTCCTTTAAAATATTCTACCAAATAATATAACCTACATATTTTATTTTTAATTTATGTGTGAACATTAATTTAAAATATAGTTTTAAATTTATTTATAAAAAATATTTTAAAATTTAATATTAGTTGTTTTGAAAGAATGGTAAAAGTTGATTGTTGAGCTACGATGAATTAGCCCAAAATATCTACTTCAATATAAAATAAGATTGAGGCGTTTTAGATCTTTTATATAATATATTCTGACGGAAATGTTGATCGTTCAAATTGTTGTGTATAAGAATAGTTTGTCAATATGTGACTATACTTTGTCTTGCCATAAATATTGTTACAAAGAAAATGTAAAATTTTTGATTGTACGTAACATTTATTACTATGTGTGTTAGTTTATTAGTTCAGTTTTATATACATCAATATAAAACTTTTAAAATATATGAAACTTATTCGAAGTGGTCTCCGTTGGCTGCAATACAGTCTTTTAAACGTTGAGGCCATTTATCAATAGCAGCACGCACTATTTCTATTTGAGAATTCTTCATTGCCAATCGTATGGATTGTTTTAGGGACATCAAATTGTAATTCAGTGGATTAAAATCAGGACTAGATGACGGCCAGTCTTCGGCCCTGATGAAGTCTGGAACGTTCGAACGAAGAACATTCGTTTCTAACCAAGATTTTATGGATTTATGAACCAGTGCCGAATCTTGCTGGAAGGACCATTCTTAGTCATTAAACATGGTATTGTTAAGGAGCTTAACTACCTTCTCAAGGAGGGTATCTTGATACACTTGTGCCGATGTTTTGATACCTTCATAGGTAACACACACACACCCCCCCCCCCCCACCAAATCATCAATGAAGTCGGATAATGCCCACGATGTACGTTGACTAATTGGGAATCTTCTTTAAAGCTTTAAGAATAATTACGGTAATATTGTTTGTATTATATTAATTAATAAAATATTGCTCAGTTGTAAAAATTTACTCATCTAAAAACATTTGTTTCTGTGACCTTCCTATGTGGTACCGCTTTAGTAGTTGTTTTAATTTTTTGCTATCTTATTCTTTTCAAATAATCAGTAGGAACGACCAGTGCGTCTCTTATAGGCAGCAAATCCTAAGTCATCTTTAAAAATTCGCGTCTCACTCCATTTTATAAATAAAATATTTTTTTACAATATATTGGCGCGTAAATAAAATATCAACAACGAACAATCCCACAGGGACTAAGGAGAGTTATAATTGAGGGTAGAGTTTTAGTTTTCAATCATTAACCCAAAATTAACATTTCATTGCAATTAAAACGTGATGGAATTCCGTAAAAATATTCACCGCCTATTTGTCCCCCATTGGGAGTTGAATTTCAAATACTCCTTCCTTAATGTGTGTCTGCTCCACACAATAACGCTTTACTGACCAAAGATCTGACTTTGCTTTGTTTGTTGCTATTGTGACTAATGCTCAAGACTTTTAAATAAAATTATTTCTTTTAACTGCAAACATTATTGAGATAATAAACTATAATGAAAGACTGACTGGACGAGATTAATACTCTATCGATTTATCCCCATTTTACCAGCTTTCACTTGGCACGTAAAAGATTCACACCACATCAAGTTCTGACGTGAGTTCTTGGCCCTTAGCCACAGCTATCTTCTAAAGATTCAAAATTATCTCAAAACTTTTCTTAGTCTTTAATATGTCTGAACACAGTTTGAATATTTATTTTAAAATTATCAGACATATTAAGTAAATATGAGTAATTTGTACAGATTTTTTTCTTTAATGTTATGTTATAAAAACATTACATTTAATGAGGATATTTTGAACTTATTGTTCTACATAACGCTATAAGACTCATAACCCGAGCCAATCATATTGATAAGCAAATAATAATTAAAAAAATAATTAAAAAGAGCAATAGATAAATATGTTTTAACTGTATATGTTTCAATACATAATAGGCACAAAATATATAAGACTAGTATTAATTTATAGTATAATTAAAAAAATGCTTTGCCAAGATTTATTTGTGTGAAGAGTTTATATAGCTAGTAGTATTGTATTGAAATAGGTAAATAATTATAGATTTACCATATAATTTTTACATACAAAATATACAAATTGGCAAATAGAATTTAACAAGTAAATAAAAAAAAGCAAATTCAATTCGAGTGTAAAATATGTAATTGTTGCCGCAAGAAGAAAAACAGTATACTTTATACTTTATTCTATGGCAATAATTGACATACTAATTCGAAACGAATAAATAATTTGGACAAATCTATAACAGGCTATCTAAGCCAAATATGGATATATCAATTGAACATTTATTGCTGCTTAGAATTAACATGACTTGTAGGAACAACGTACACCACATTGTACGTGGGCGTTCATTCAGGTCATCAAGAACAAAACGCCGCAACACTGGCTCTCCGCCAAGTCTACTTGATCGCAAGCTGTGTCTAACTGCCATTACTTTGTGTGTTCAAATAACAATTATTGTTTTATGATTAAAAAGAATAAACATACTTTCTTAGTATATCTAGTATACATCATAGTATATACAATGATTTAATGTTTTTCTCAATTTTTCATTACAGCTAATAGTCGAGTATACAAATTTAAAAAAAAAAATCATTATAAAAAAATTATGTACTTCATATTTCGATGTATAAATTTTTTTTTATGCATGTTACATTATTTTATTTTCCAACTTGCGTTTACGAACATTTAAACTAAGTCACTGTCCAAATTTGTGATGTGAGTATTTAGTTACGCCGAGTTTTGTCGTATCAAATCAAATCGAATGAATATAATTTAAATCCTCACGAGTAGGAATAGAACACACATTCATCGCGTCCTAATGCACCACAACGCTTTCTTTAAATATCTTATTATACACACATATACAAATTACATATATTAGAATCTTAGTAGGTATATGGTTTTATATGCTGCGCTTACAAAATAATAAGCCTTCAAATATTATCGAATATACCTGATATTTTATTTGAAAGCTAAATTAATCAATTACTTTGTCAATAATAGGGTAGAAAATTGGTGAGAATATGGTGTTCAATAACTTTGAGCTATTTAAAACAATAAAGTTATTAACACTGACACGATGTTTAACTTAATACCAATATTGCTTATTTGTATTTCAATTCAAGCTATTAAGACCACCGTGGCGCAGTGGATCAGAGATAGGATCGAGCTATTTCCATTTCTATTCTCTTCAGTTTCCACTGTAAAACGTTCAAAATCTCGATCTTAGTGAGTTATGAAAAAGCTTAATATATACTGATTCAATTATATAAACGTAAATTTAATTGTTTTCTATAAAAAATATCACTTTTAAAATTTGCTGCGCAACTTTATTAGTTTACGCATGAATAATATTCATATTATTTATATTTCAATTAAAAATGATTGCTTTAGCTGTTCGAAAAGTTATAAAATTGCTTTTCCATTCAATGTTCATAGCAATTGAAGTCCATCGAAAGTGCTGTTTGCATTTAGTAACATAAGAATCTACTAACGTACTAATACTTCTAGACTTTAATTAAGGATAGGAGAATATTTGTTTAATCAAAAAATAATAAAGTATTTTGAACAAGGTTAGGTTAGGTTTGAGTCAATAAAATGATTTATTATTGACTTTAATGTGTCGCGGTACAAGAGTCAAATGCACGTACGTATCTGCATTTTTCTGCTTTTATAGAAAAATATGCCACTACAAATTATATTAAAGAAATTGAAATTATATTATATAAGAAAATGATATTTAAATCAAGTTTTTATAATATGCCTATATATTTTTTTTATAGTATGCTGATACGATCATCTAATTCTTACGCAACGATATAATACATAAATATGCTTTGTTAGATAAAAGTATCAAAATATTTTTTTAAATAGGCTTGAATAAATGATTTAGACTAAGATTGTTACAATGCGGAGGTTCACACCAACCCATAATACAAATAGTGATAACAAAGACAGCTAAACAGTTAAAATTCAATTACCTCTATAATAAATAAATTAATGTATGTATTTCAATAAGATTATAATATATGCTAAAGATAATATATATGTAAAATCTTTTTAAAATGAATATTTATATCCTATAATATCTTTTAAAAAAGTATTTTATTTGAAACATTAAAAAAAAATTCTGAAAGTAACTTTACTTATATATGAGTAGTGTCAGACGCGTATATATTTAGATAATTTGGGTTTATGATGTGTAATAATGAGAGTTAAAAATTTTATATTGCTTTAATAATACGCTAAATCATTCATATATCGGTTACGCTGTGTAACTAATTCAGCGTTCAATGCATTTTTACAGTTCCAAAAATGAAAATTTTTAATTCATAAGGGTTGATATAATACACTCACATACCTACACATATCTTACAATTATAATAATTAATATGAAATGATTTAAAAACATATTTTTATGTCAGTTACAATTCAAGGTGAAACTTTTTTTTTTATTTTGCTTAACGTCAAATACTGTTTCATGTTAAAACAAATACTTTGTCGAACTATATCAACTCATCAAATTTATAATGACTTAAAAAAGACATATTTAAAAAACGTATAAAAAATTTAACGCAGCGGGATTTGAACCGGCGCTTCTTGAAAACCGTTCAAGCGCTCTGACCGCTAAACCATGCGTTCTACATCCAGCTACGTTGAAATTCGCTTATTACAACTTCTATTTGTTGTTAGCATCTCTGTAGAGAGATTTTTACAAATTTCTGCTACCCAAAGATTATTCTACGAACAATCGTCTGGCAGGAGAGAATGCTATTTATTAAATATATATTTTGTTAACATTTTTTATTGAAATGGGATTAGACCCCGCGCCTTCAAATCCCGCTACCTTCAAATTTTTATACGTTTTCTAAATATGTCTTTCTCAATTTCCTTAGTGTGGGAATAACACTTTAAAAAATGTTAACAAAATATATATATAATGACTTAATGAACATTCTTAGCATTCTCTGTAAACGTTCTAACGTCGATATCTCATTACCACGAGTGAATTTGGGCGATGTTTTTAGAAGTTTCGCATAAAATAAGGCTGACACGTAATCGGCATTGACCTGATGTCAGGAAAGAAGTGGGTTATGGGAGCGTCCATGAGCCTTACAGCCTTACAACGTTTGCCTGTATTTTGCAAATATTATAAATGATTTAAAATTATAATTATATATTATCTAATGTAATACTATCGTAACAACGCATCTACATACATAAGATAGCTAATACACTTTTTTTAATATTCTTTTATTTATATATTTTAATTACGTAATCCTTATATATTTTTATTACGTGATTATTTGATGATATTTTATGATACAAGTAAGAATATACAATCTATCAAATTAAATATGTATTATATACATAAAAATAAAATATTAATTTCGTTTGAAATTATCATATGAAAACAAAATCCTAATAATATGGTTTAAAGAATAGAATAAATATAGTATATAGATTGTAATCATAAAAATTATAGATTATTGAGGTCACAAGTAGCGGCGCCATGTCATCATTCTATAAAAATCTATCTCGCTGTCTCAGCTAACCACCAAATGTGTTTAAACACGCAACCTACTAGGCTTGTTTATTTTTTTATTGTAGCGGTAGAATTTGCCGCGTCATGAGGCGTTCACCGGAAGTCACACTTTGTTAAAGTAACGGTTGCCTTATCTACATGTTATATTAACTAAATTTGCGGAAGGTATAAATAAACTTAAAGTAAATTATCCTCTGATCTCGTTTTAAGTGTGTAAAATTATCATGTTTTCAACATTGGGGTATTTTGAACATGTAGAAAACGAATGATATATAAAAGAATGTATGCAAGATTGACAAATTACACTTTTTCTTTGCTTAATTATTTAAAATTTATTTACATAAATGTAAATATATTTTAATATTAATATAAGATCGCTATTAAATGGGTTAAAAAACTTCAAAACAAAAAATCTTTTAGATACATTTGATTCTTTGTCCTGATACATTTGTTCCATTCTCCTTATATGATGATGATAATTCTTATTTTTATATTCCTGTATTTCTTGTTTTACAATAAGAAGAAAAAAACGTTGTAAATATACAAATTTACTCTATATCAAAATATATTAACATAAAATTAAATTTTAAAATTAGCAGATTATGTAACTTTTGTGTGATTAAAATAAAATCATAGTACATGTGTTATTCAGTTTTCATTTTACGAACTGTCCTTATAAAGTTACAACTTTTATATGTAATCCACTACCAGCGATTCTTTTTTATAAAGAAGAAATTTATAAGTATTGCTATAAATGAGTTACAAATCGTAAATAAATAGTTTAAATTGAGAATGAAGCATCAACGACAGGAAACCGGATATCTGTAAGAGCAGACAGCGGATATCCGGGCGGATTATCCTACATGTTCTTTTGTTATTTTTTAACGTAATGCTCTTATTATGTTACATAAGTCACCTTTTTACATTTTTTACATTACAAATTGAATATGTTATAAGTCTTCGCTAATTTAGAAAATTGATTTAATTCACAGATATATTATTTAATTTTAGTCATTTTTTTTATCATGTATTTACATAATATAATATTTAGACTCTGTATTTACAATTGCTATTGAAAAAAAATTTGCAGGTTTCCTCAGAAAAATCTGTGTTGTTCATTGAGTGGGTCTAGTGGTATTATCGTGGCATTCAAATGTCAAACGTCTCAATAGACTAACTAAGGAATACAAAAATTAGGGCACGTTTTCATTGCCTTTTTTTTAGAAATATGACAGGTCTTATGGAATGACAGGTAGCTGTCAACCACTAGTTAGCTGACAGTGTAGATTAAAATTGCTCAATAAAAATAACATGCCACCTCTTTTTTCTTTATACAGTTCATTTAGTACTGTAAAGTGGGCTGTAGTCTGTAGTCTGTATTCTATGTTTGTTTGTTTGTCAATATTAAATGAACTGAAAATTTCCAAGACTGGGTAATTTGTATGTATTTCAATAATTTCAATTACATAAACGTAGCAGTAAATTTAAATTGATGTATTCTATTTTTAGGACAGATCATTAATATACAAAATATATAAACATCACCTGTTTTTTGTTTCAGAGTGGAGCAATTTCTGCCGAATCAATGGTTCAAAATAATGAATCTTGCTATTGTTGTCGATACAAAAGAATAGTTAAACAACGAGGTACTGTAATGTTATTTGTTTGTAATTAATATACCTATGTTCCGAATTTAAAGTAGATTTCAAGGCCCAAAGCAGCAAATGTTTTATAGCAATAAGAAAAATACTAATCAATTGGGGAAAATATCTTACCATTTGCTTAATTCTATCATGATCACACGCTTATTATTAAATTTATGTGAATAAATATTAAAGATATGTGAATTATTACTACTTTGTGTTCTTTTTTTGGACCACTGACATCACAA